>CM068371.1:19329338-20001838 GCA_034769895.1 Magicicada septendecula
GTTTCTCAAATCAGTATAAGAACGTTTTTACGCATGGAATATTATTATTATTATTATTGTATTGTACAATGAAAGGAACAAATATGTACTCAGACTAGAAGACCTAGAGATAACACATTGTACAGTAGCGTTTTGTGTTAAATTGTAGTTTTCAGGATGTCTTCTTCTTCTTCTTCTTCTTCTTCTTCTTCTTCTTCTTCTTCTTCTTCTTCTTCTTCTTCTTCTTTCCCAACGAGGATAAGGCCTTGGTGACCTGTTCCGGCTTCATAGGATTTATTCCCATCATTTCTTTGGTCTCCTTACGCTTCTCCTTCCAGCTGGTTTGTATCTACTCGCCGCTTTTGGTAGTCTTCGATCATCCATACGCTCCAGATGGTCCTTCCAGTTTCTTCTATGCAACTCTACTTTCTCATTTAAGCTGTATAATTGCAACCCCTCTCTAATCTCTTCATTTCTAAGTCGATCTTGCTTAGAACAACCTTTGACACATCAGAAATCTCAATCAGAAATTTCATCTCCGGTGTTTATATGCGGCTTTTATTATATAATAATAATGGCTCCTATGTGTACCACCAAAGTAGCTTAGGAGAAGGCAGGGTAGGCTGCCTTATGTGAGCCGTACCGCGTAAAAGGAAGGCAGTGTGGCCAGCACTACGCTTCAACCGCCCATTATTATCCCCTGGATTTTATCCCAGGTACTCATTTTCAACAGGCTGAGTCGGCCTGGGAGCTAAAAAACGCACCTTGATTTTTATGGTGCTGGCCCGGGAATCGAACCCGGCACCTCTAGATTAGTAGCCAGGTGGCATACCCACTGGTATACTGAGCCGCCTGGCTTTTATTTATCTAGTTTTTAAAATGTACTTTATGTAATGTGAACTCAGGCGGGTTCGCGGTCATTTTGGAGAGTTGTTACTACCGTCTTGGTCAGAAGATCAACCTTTGGGAGCCTTTGAAGTAATACCTTTGCGCGGCACTTCCCTACACTGTCTTTGTGCACCAATCACATCACACCGTTGTAAGATGACATTACCGTTTTGCCGCAATGTTGCCACAAATAGTATTCATCAATCGCAAGTTATTGCCTACAGTGGAGCTGACCCATTCATGTGCACAAAATGTCAACACAAAACGTGCAAGACAAACAGTTGCTTTGATGCCGCCTGTCACCCTTCTGAGCCAGAGGCTAATAATAAGAGATCATTTCATGTACACTTGTTTTTTATCCTTTTTATTTAATTGAGATGGGTAAAGCCCAGCTATAAATTTTTTGTCATAATAACATAAATTACAAGGTCTCGTATGGCGCATTTCTCTCAATCTAATCACCTTCTTCTTGTGATTGTAACTTGACACATCATACCAAGTCAAATGGCTCCATTCTGTTTAGCCTTCGCACAAGTTCAGTACTGTCGAGAAGTTACAGCATCACACGTCATACCAAGTCAAATGGCTCCATTCTGTTTAGCCTTCGCACAAGTTCAGTACTGTCGAGAAGTTGCAGCATCACACATCATACCAAGTCAATTGGCTCCATTCTGTTTAGCCTTCGCACAAGTTCAGTACTGTCGAGAAGTTGCAGCATCACACATCATACCAAGTCAAATGGCCCATTCTGTTTAGCCTTCGCACAAGTTCAGTACTGTCAAGAAGTTGCAGCATCACACATCATACCAAGTCAAATGGCTCCATTCTGTTTAGCCTTCGCACAAGTTCAGTACTGTCGAGAAGTTGCAGCATCACACATCATACCAAGTCAAATGGCTCCATTCTGTTTAGCCTTCGCACAAGTTCAGTACTGTCGAGAAGTTACAGCATCATACGTCATACCAAGTCAAATGGCTCCATTCTGTTTAGCCTTCGCACACGTTCAGTACTGTCGAGAAGTTGCAGCACCACACATCATACCAAGTCAAATGGCTCCATTCTGTTTAGCCTTCGCACAAGATCAGTACTGTCTAGAAGTTGCAGCATCACACATCATACCAAGTCAAATAGCTCCATTCTGTTTAGCCTTCGCACAAGTTCAGTATTGTCGAGAAGTTGCAGCATCACACATCATACCAAGTCAAATGGATCCATTCTGTTTAGCCTTCGCACAAGTTCAGTACTGTCGAGAAGTTGCAGCATCACAAATCATACCAAGTCAAATGGCTCCATTCTGTTTAGCCTTCGCACAAGTTCAGTACTGTCGAGAAGTTGCAGCATCACAAATCATACCAAGTCAAATGGCTCCATTCTGTTTAGCCTTCGCACAAGTTCAGTATTGTCGAGAAGTTGCTTGCAGCATCACACATCATACCAAGTCAAATGGCTCCATTCTGTTTAGCCTTCGCACAAGTTCAGTATTGTCGAGAAGTTGCAGCATCACACATCATACCAAGTCAAATAGTTTCATTCTGTTTAGCCTTCGCACAAGTTCAGTACTGTCGAGAAGTTGCAGCATCACACATCATACCAAGTCAAATGGCTCCATTCTGTTTAGCCTTCGCACAAGTTCAGTATTTTCAAGAAGTTGCAGGATCACACATCATACCAAGTCAAATAGTTTCATTCTGTTTAGCCTTCGCACAAGTTCAGTACTGTCGAGAAGTTGCAGCATCACACATCATACCAAGTCAAATGGCTCCATTCTGTTTAGCCTTCGCACAAGTTCAGTACTGTCGGGAAGTTGCAGCATCACACATCATACCAAGTCAAATAGCTCCATTCTGTTTAGCCTTCGCACAAGTTCAGTATTGTCGAGAAGTTGCAGCATCACACATCATACCAAGTCAAATAGCTCCATTCTGTTTAGCCTTCGCACAAGTTCAGTATTGTCGAGAAGTTGCAGCATCACAAATCATACCAAGTCAAATGGCTCCATTCTGTTTAGCCTTCGCACAAGTTCAGTACTGTCGAGAAGTTGCAGCATCACACGTCATACCAAGTGAAATGGCTCCATTCTGTTTAGCCTTCGCACAAGTTCAGTACTGTCGAGAAGTTGCAGCATCACACATCATACCAAGTCAAATGGCTCCATTCTGTTTAGCCTTCGCACAAGTTCAGTACTGTCGGGAAGTTGCAGCATCACACATCATACCAAGTCAAATAGCTCCATTCTGTTTAGCCTTCGCACAAGTTCAGTATTGTCGAGAAGTTGCAGCATCACACATCATACCAAGTCAAATAGCTCCATTCTGTTTAGCCTTCGCACAAGTTCAGTATTGTCGAGAAGTTGCAGCATCACAAATCATACCAAGTCAAATGGCTCCATTCTGTTTAGCCTTCGCACAAGTTCAGTACTGTCGAGAAGTTGCAGCATCACACGTCATACCAAGTCAAATGGCTCCATTCTGTTTAGCCTTCGCACAAGTTCAGTACTGTCGAGAAGTTGCAGCATCACACATCATACCAAGTCAAATGGCTCCATTCTGTTTAGCCTTCGCACAAGTTCAGTATTGTCAAGAAGTTGCAGGATCACACGTCATACCAAGTCAAATAGTTTCATTCTGTTTAGCCTTCGCACAAGTTCAGTACTGTCGAGAAGTTGCAGCATCACACATCATACCAAGTCAAATGGCTCCATTCTGTTTAGCCTTCGCACAAGTTCAGTACTGTCGGGAAGTTGCAGCATCACACATCATACCAAGTGAAATGGCTCCATTCTGTTTAGCCTTCGCACAAGTTCAGTACTGTCGGGAAGTTGCAGCATCACACATCATACCAAGTCAAATGGCTCCATTCTGTTTAGCCTTCGCACAAGTTCAGTACTGTCGGGAAGTTGCAGCATCACACATCATACCAAGTCAAATGGCTCCATTCTGTTTAGCCTTCGCACAAGTTCAGTACTGTCGAGAAGTTGCAGCATCACACATCATACCAAGTCAAATGGCTCCATTCTGTTTAGCCTTCGCACAAGTTCAGTACTGTCGGGAAGTTGCAGCATCACACATCATACCAAGTCAAATGGCTCCATTCTGTTTAGCCTTCGCACAAGTTCAGTATTGTCAAGAAGTTGCAGGATCACACGTCATACCAAGTCAAATAGTTTCATTCTGTTTAACCTTCACACAAGTTCAGTCCTGTCGGGAAGTTTCAGCATCTCGACATTCTGGTGTTTGTGCAGACGTCTCTCATGCTTCTTGGCGAATCGCCGAACTTCGACTGAAGCTGTCTTGAAATCCCTATCGGGATGCCCCCATTTCGTATGTACCATAGGGCATTAACAATACACCTCACTACTTTGTTTTGAAATATCTCGATACGTTTTCTGTTACTTTTCTTCGTGCATCCTCACAGTTGTACACCATATGTCCATATACAGGATTAAGAACTTGTTTATATAGCAACAATCTATTATGTAGAGTCAACTCGGAATGTACGTTTTTCTGAATTTTTGTCAAAATCAGTTATTTTCTTTTTTTACGTGTTCCATATACACTTGATGACGTCATTTACACAACGATATGGTAATGTCGTCATTTCAGATTGTGACTCAGTGGAATATTTGTATATGCAAACGCACATAACAAACAGAAATTACCTCATAATATGTTGATGCGAAATATTAGGAAAAATATTTGAAGCGTATTGTTGTATTGGTATGTACGTCCACCTGTCGGAAACAATGAACGGGAAAAAATAATACTCTGCTGAATAACAAATGACAAAATAAGGTTTTGCTAATTAATAACGGACAACAATAGCGACAGACGTTCCATTGTTAATTATGATGATCGTTGTCGTAAAAATATCAGGAGCGATTAGATTGGCGACCTGTTTCCGATTACCAACCTCCACATTGTTCATAACATACTAGCACTAGCATTGTTCTTCCTGAGCTGCAGAAGTCGCTCTTTTTTTTGAACAAAGTATTAAATTTCGGCATTAAATAATTTTTCAATTGTGGATAAAATTACAAAAATGCCGATTACTCTATTTCTTTAGTAATAATGCAATAATTGTATATCACATAATATACAATAAACGTTGTAACGCAACAGAAATGCAGTCCTCAATGTTACATAAATAGAATATTAGCAAAATAATAAGTAAATCAATATTTAACTCCCATGATAATACAAAGGTCTAATAACTACATTTATAATTATATATAAAAATGAATAAGGATGCAAGGTAGAGATAACAATAAAAAACAAACCTGTAAAATAGACAATAGTAAGAAATCCATGTTCAGTGAAACGTAAATAAATATATTATACTGATAAGAATTGTAAGAAAGAAACTAGTACAGAAAATGTCAAAGTAAATGACAATGAAATTAGATAAAAGCGAGACAATAATTTACATTATAGTAATAGTAAGTAAGTATTCTTAATTAAATGATGTTATTTTGTTACCATGAATGTTATGTTAAAGTTTATGTTATATTATGCAAATTACTTGTTGAATTAATGGAAAGTAATGAAGCAAAATGTATTATTCGATTACTGTTATAGAAGGGTGTAGGAAAGCAGTTAATTAGTGTCAATGGATCTCAATTTTATTATATGTGATCCATAAATCAAGATAAAATTGTTATTAGTTATGAAAAGAATAATTATTTGTGTAAATGTTAATAGTTAAGGTTTGATTATATGTATGAACTTATGTAAAAAGGCTATAATTGTTCACCAGTTATAATCAAAGTTAGGTCCATATACAATAAAAGGCCTAACAGCCAATAAAACTATATAACCACTCATAACATAAAGGTTAGGTACGGAAGTTAATAATAATTAATGAATACAGTTCAAGGAGCTAGGAAAAACATTTGATAAGTAATAATATATAATAAACCAACTCAATTTAAACAAATTATGATAATGCCACAATGCCATGATATCGATTGATAACGTTTGATATCGAAAAAATAATAAATATAAAAGAAACAGACTAAGATCAAAAAACCAGCAGAATATATGTAGAAATTAGTAAACAAACTATAGATAAAGTTATATTCCGATATGATGGAAGTTTAATAAGGAATGGAAGAAAAATATATAAAATAATCACTATATACAAAACATTGAAAAGGAAGAAAAATAAATGTGTTGCTAAGGACAACAGGAATGAATAGAAGTTGTTGATTTCAATTATTGCTTTTTATGATCTGAACGTGATGAGATTAAAAACCAAAGAATGTTTAATGTAATTCAAATACTCTAAATTATATTGATACATTTACAAGCCACAAAATTTTAATGATGATTGTCTTGACTTATGCCAGCAAAGTTTAACCAAATTATATCATAGTACAGTATCACAATAATAATAAATAACTGAGTTCCACAAGGAAGGACTTGAATTGTCCAATATCAGAAAAAGAATTAATGAAATATTAATCCAATATAAAGAGTCAACTGTGTAACAATAATAATACACACCACATTGGAACGCCTAACCTTTTAAATACATGGAACATCACTAGTTACTTCATACGATAGAAGAACGTATTTGGATCCAGAATTTGCAGAAGAATAACCACCAGTCTGGCCGTAAATAAACCAAGGGAGCGGTATTTCCGAGGTAACCAGGACAAGGATTCCACTTTATTGAACCGAAGAAAGGAATATCGAACATCATATCCATTCTGAGCGACGAGGTTAACAACCAACTGCCTACCCGAGTTGCTTCGTTCTAGTCTGGTAAATTATAATTGTATAAATCATATTATCAACACAACACTTCAAATTTGTAATATCTTGCATTCTTATCTATGTATTTTTAATCTTCCCCACAGTTACAAGAACCTTGACATCCTGAACTAAATTAATTATAAAAAAAAACAAATTATATAACTGAATATAAAATAAAGTATTGGACCGAACAATAATCGATTCACGCAACATATAGCCTTTTGTATGCCAATTAGAACCAATCCTATTTAATGTTAACGGAGTGGATAAATAAAGAAACCTTGTATAATTTCAAAATCTTATTATTTGGGGTATTATTTAATGAGTTGGGAATAAAAAGTAACTGACTAAGTGTATAATAATTGGTTACCGTAAACAGTGAATTAACCTATAAGTTTCGTTGTCCCGGAACTACAGCGCTTGTTGTGGAATTCTCCGACACCAAAGAGAAGAGCATTAAATACTAAATTTACATAATTCTCTGCAAGGTATACTAGGGCTGAGCAAGATTATCAAAATAAATCAAAACTCACAAGGCAATTCGTCTATTCACAACGTTAAAATCTAAACTTTATGTTGTATATTTTAAGTATGTTTAGTTAGTTTTGCTTTTGTAATCGCTGCTAGGGGTTACTGAAATAGTTTTTCTGTTTCAAAGTTACGACTGAAAGAGAAATCTCCTTGAGGCTTCCTTTCGCTAGTGAAAGTGAGTTTTGGCTAAATTCGTCACCCTTAAATAAGCTTCACTTAGTAAACAACTGAACAGCGATAAGGAATGAGCTATCCGAACGATTATCAATCTCAGAGGGTTGCAGTACGACAGATTGTCAGTGACAGGTTGACTCATCGAATAGTTGACTTGTTGTAAACTAGGTAAAGTAGAGAATTAATTTATAAGTATACGTAAAGAAGTTGTTAAAGGGTTTAAATTGAATAAAGAGTCAGTATTATAAAGTAATAAAGAATAGAGTCTCAGAAGAGGTAATGTAAAAGGAAACTAAATATACTTATCGTGAAAGAGAATAATAATAGAAACAACTAGTAGCATCGCATTGTATCAAATAATCTTCTGATGGTAAAATAAATTATTCTTTTGGTAACTTTTGAATTTCTTAATTCTTAATCAGGCAACGTACTCCTACTAAAATTTGCTTAGCTACTCGAGCAAATAGTAAACTGTCATTATCATCGTACAATTACTAACATTTGGGTTATAATTCCTTTGAGTCTGACGTCCTGTTAAATTCACTTTTTTTTGTAATTTTTAGGCCCTGGGATTTCAAAACTTTGAAATATTCAAAACTTAATAGTACGTTGAAATGCTTGTTAATTTTTTTTTGTAATTGGATACACTACATGATTTTTGCAATTTTATGAAAATTTCCATCCACTTTTGGCCTTCGGCGTTAGAAAATTTTTAAATTAAAATAAAATCTACACGCAATTTAGATTTTAGTTAAAAATTCATTTACTTTTATAGACGACAAAGGTTTTTTCGATTTTTTTCACAATTTTGCCCCCTCACATTTTTTGCCTCCCCTACTTTTTGTGGGATCAGTCTCAAAAACAATTAGGGGCTGTAGGGCAAAAGTATGCCAAGGTTTATGCTAATCGGTTGACGCATTCCAGATTTGTCGTTGGACATATCCCAAATACACAGAGAGGTAGGCAGACAGATAAATGCCAATCGGTCGAGTTAAAACTGAGAACTCGCTTAGCTCTTTCAGTAACTTGTAAGGTTTACAACTACAGCGGTAGTTCAACGAACACGTACAGGAAAAGAAGAAACCACCTTGCTTGGATTCTAAGAAACCATATGTTTTTGACATGCATATAGCTACCCGCTTACATAACTAGTACATAATGACATAGAAACTTTCTATGTCATACAAATCCCAAAGTCTGGGATTTTGTTTGCAAGGCGCTATTTAATATCCCGCAACTGTAATCCGAAGTGGTTAAGAAATGCATTTTTTTAAATATGAGAATAAATTTCAAAATCCAAAATCAATTTATGTACCATTTTAACCACATAATACAGAATTGATAAATTGATAAAGATGGGCCAAGGTATATCAGAGTGTGCTGTACCTTCCGTACTAGGTGATAATTTAGAACAATGTAACGTAAATCAAGGAGTTACAAATAGTTAATTAATAAATTGTAAATATCTGTAGTACGACACGATAAATTATTAAAGTTAATATAAGATTGTAATATTAGTAGTAAGAAAGTATGAGAGATTTTTTTACAGTGTACTAGTTATGTAAGCGGGTAGCTAAGGCGTGAACGGCGACACACTGTCGTCTGGCAGCTTAGAAATGTATTGTACATCCAAACTTTCTATGTCATACAAATATAAAATGCTTTGTTTGCACAAACCAGCAAAAAACGCGATATACCGTTAGAAAGAGGGTGTATCGGCCTTCAAAAATACAATAGCTAACATACTGAAACGAGGTGTGTGTTTTAGAAAGCAAATTTCTCTTTTTACGAGTTAACGGCTGTGCGGGAAAATCTCAGCGCCGAAATCAGTAGCCAATAGGGAATAGCGTCATCGCTGCGCGCGAGAATTTTGCAAGTGATGACTGGATATTTTCAAATTTACCGGCGACACTTTCAAAATGTGACCAATAGGGGTTATTGGAAGAGTGACAGCAGAAAGGGGAGTTTTTAAGAGACTATAAATGTAACTCTAGCAGAAGAACGGAGTTAACGGGAGTAGTAGTAAAGAGGCATCAAGTGGTAGTAGTAAAAAGGCAGTCAAAAGTAGTAAAAGAAGAGAGCAGTAAGGATCAATAAGTGGCCAGTCAGTCAGTAAGAAGTGAGAAAACGTTTAAGTCAAGGAGAAGAAGTACGAAGTTCGTTAATGATAACGATCGGTCAATCATAGTATTTTTTAGTCAGAATTACGAATTATCGTAATATTTACATAATTAGAATGAACTAAAGCAAGCAAGTGAAAGATGATAACTCGGTGATGTAAAGGTGAAGAACTAGTGAGTATTATTGAATTGGTGCGCGGGCAGAGATGCGAAGAAGTATTCCTTTATAATGTGCACGGAAGAATAAGTAAGTCTGAATAGCTAAGTGCGTGGCGTTAAGTAGTCATCGCGATCGTGTGCAAAGTAAAAGCAGAGCAATAGGAAGTGAAATTGGTGTGTTGTGTATAAGTGGAAGGAGCCCAGCAGCGGAATGGATAACCATTTACAAGTAACTCTATCAAAGTATATTGTCTAAATCACATAATCTTGATGTAGTAATAACTGTCTACTGTAAATTCAACCCGTTTCATTCTCAAAGAACCCATGAGAATGTTCAGATCCTAAAGATGCATTTATATGTTATGACATAGAATTGGATAAGAATTAAATACATCTAATTTGTTTGACAATAAGTCGTGATGATATAGAATTGAATGACAATTAAATATATGTAATTTGTTATATATTAAGTCATGTCTTTGACCAAAGTGAAGTATGAATGGAGAAAGGGTGATTCAAGATATCAAGAAGTTAGCATAATGTTATAAATGATTTAAATATGTTAAAGAATCTCTGATAAATTAGTTAAATGTGTTAAATAATCTTTATTGAAGATTGAAGAATAATGATTTAAATATGTTAAAGAATCTCTGATAAATTATTTAAATATGTTAAATAATCGCTATTGAGATTGAGGTGTGATAAGATTTTGTATCTATTGATAAATCATTCAATTTGCACAATTAATAGTAATCATGATATTATGTGTGTTGATATTATCTAATGTACATAAAGTTGATAAATATAACGCTGTTTCATTTAGCATCTGAACAAAGTGTTATTATTTAACAATAACCCCTGAGGTTAATCTCTGGCGCCCAACAAAAATCCAGGCAGCAGTTAGAATATAGATGACTATGTTCGTTGCCAATTAATCAATATAATTAAAATTAACCAAAAGCAAGTAAATTTCATTAACGACCAATTAGAGTTTATTATAATTGGCACGTATTATTATTAGCATTCGATGGCTATTGTAAAAGAGTTCTTTTATATTTGGCGCTTAACGTGGTGCATTCAAGTTATTTTATAACAAGAAAGAATCATGTCTTCTTTAGATAGTGGCGGGGAAAGGGTAATCAAGGCCCGGGGCGGCCTTTCGTTTTGAAACCCCGAGCTACCAATTTATTGTTTAGGTATATGTATTGTAAATTGAAGTCTCTCGAACAACCGAGTGCGACTTTCAACCCTCCCCCCCTCCGCTAGTCGGGCAAGTGTTGCCTCAGTCAAGGCCGACACAAGTAGGTTCCAGTGTGTTCAAGAACACTTGAGATACACATTAAACCGGCGTGCAGTAAGTAGGGAAAGCTATACTGGATCTCTGCGCAACCAATAATAGCAATAGCTGCTGGCTCGTTAGTCAATATTGACTGTGAGCTATTTCCTTAGCGCGGATCGAGTGTTTGTAGAAGTATTGTAGAAAAGTGTTGCTGTAATATAATAAGTGCGAAATTCTTTATTGTTGACATTATTATTGTGTGTAGACAAATTTTACTTCAATGATTGTTAGAGACTAACTTGTTGATTACAAATTATTAATTGTGATAATTAAAGCTGGATATAAATATAAGGCACCAACCACGCTTAGTTTCAGTTTAAGTGGCGATTTATTCAAGAAAGGTTCGAGTTATTGTCGGCGATTTACACAGTGCGTTTTAAGTGGTGTATTAGTGAAAAGTGATTATAGTGCGGAATTCTTTACAGTTGACATTATTATTTGTGTGGGCAGATTAACTTGAGTTGTACAAGTATATCTTGTTGAATAACGTGTTGATTACAAACTGTTAATTGTGATAATTAATGCTGGTAATTAGTGACTTAATTGGTGTCTTGTATTTTGTTTTCCACTGTTCCGTACGACGATCGGTGAGACCGAAGAAACAATATTTTATTAATTAATGGCGTATGTTGTGCAGAATAATTCTAACTACAAGAATTATTAAGAGTAACTACAGTCGCCGGAGATGAATGTACCACACCAGGAATGATTTCACATACTTCAAGAACTTCACCATCACAGTATGATAAGGTAACGACTGAACTTCAAGAAACATCAGGAGGACCGAAGAACTAATTCTGCAGCAACTTCAGGAAAAACACAGGTGACATGGAGGCTTGTCTTCCATGGTTAAGAGTTACAAAATTATAAACCCCAAAAGACAATTTAAATTATCACATTAAAGACTTTAAAACTTATGTTTAATTGTAATAACATTAAAGACTTTAGAAACCTGACATTTTAGGTAACATGTAGTATAAAATCTAATAACGCTAGTTATAGCAAAAAAGGTAAAGTTTAAATTAAAAGTTTTGTTGTTTTAGAAGATTAATAAAAAACCATTCTTCAAATGGTTAGAGTTTCAATATTGTACATGGCAAGGTGACCATAATTCAGTTAATATATTTAATCCCGGATCCGTGGAATTAATCTATAAGATGTACATCATATTTTGAGGCCCCTTTGTAAAGTAGTAATATATATATTTAATCATATAGTAAACTATATTGTTTGGGAACTTTCAATAGAGAACTTAATCACCAAATGTAATAAAGAGATGTCATCTAAGTACCGAGTAAAATGAGTGCATAAATCAACAGTCTCCCCTTCCTAATATCCTGCTATATAAATTGTTTATTTGTTGTGATTATTTTCAGTGCTTCACAACGAAGGCAGCCGGTATAATTGGCACATCCAATTATTACTGGTTCCCTCTGTTATAACTCAAGAGAAGAGGTTATAATTTGCGCCACTCTGCTCTCCTGCTATTTTTGCTAATCTGCTGTTGTGCTGTTTTGCTGTTGTGCTGTTATTTTGCGAATTTGCTAATTTTGCGTAAGAGAAAAGAAAGAAGTAATTGCGTCCCGATATCCCACGCACAAAAGCTGTTGATCTATACACTCATGTATTTCAATATGTGTCAGAGTTTTAATAAGATAAAAATAGTAATTAATATTATAGTAATATAGTATAAATAACTTTATTAGTAAATATAATATGTGTAACGTAATATTAGCATATAATCCCATGTAAACAAACCATGTCGGTACTTGTTAAAAGTCCCATTCATAAACGTGCCACATTCTCGACAATATCGGACGTGTAGTTTCCTGCCGCCGTTTGTTTAAAATTGTCATTGTTTAGTTGAGTTGACAATAAGTCACCCTCCTTGTGTGGTCTATTGTTATAAGAAGCGTGTCTGTTCATGTGTTAGTAACCGAAGGGGGAATCTTTTGTCGTACGCATATTCATGCATGTGTGAAATTTCTCTCTCTCTCTCAAAGTAAAACGATAAAGGTTGTCATAACATTTTATGTGTTTATTTGTAAAAAAAAGAAAAAGGAGTAAGAACACGATTGATTTATAGTTTTATATTTAAGTGTAAAAAAAAAAGGAAGCGTTGTATAACAATTAATGCAAATAGTAGAATAATTAGTTATAGCCGCTCACGTTACAAAAATGGCTGAATTTAATCCTGATCTGTTATTAAAAGATGAGCTATGCTACGAGGCACTTTTACGAGGTCTAAAACACGTAAATGTAACCGTGTCGGAGTTACGAAAATCATTACGCCAAACAGGATCAGATACACCCTCGCAGTTAGATAGATTGCGTGAACTCGATTATGACGGCGAACGAGAAACCTGTTATGCGAAATATAGGGAATTGATAGTATTATCTCAAAACCTTGAGGACAAGAAATCACCTACGGAATTTTTGCGCGTTACGCAACGTATAGAACATTTAACCCGCCGGTTAAATAATTTATTAAGCTGGCCCGACGTCACCATAACCCCCCCCCCCGGATGTGCAGAAATTTGCGGAGGAGGCATTAAGCCAATTACCCATAATTATCAACGACTTACGACGAAAATCAGACTCATCGAGAATGGAGGAAATTGAGCACTACTTACAAAAATTATATATCTCCCCAGTTCTATCCCCTACTTTAGAAAACCCTCCCTCCACCTCGAACCCCGAATCACCCACCGTATCGAAGGTACAACCGAGTCATGAACAATTACCTAGTAGAGAATTAAATACCCACACTATGTCAGAAACCCCACCGCCAAATGTTCAGCATACTCGCACTAGTAAATATGCGATTACAAATCCCAATGCAAACACCAATCTTTCGAAAAGTACACCTAACGTATGTTTTAATGTAGACCTCTACGGAAAGATTTCCCACCCAGTAGAGAAAATAATTAATGATATTCCTTACACCGATGGCTTAAGCATCACGACTCTATTGACTTTTATCAGATATCTACTGCAAATAAAAGATTTACAACAATTGAGCGATTGGCAAATACTGCAGGTCATCTTACCCAAATGTAAACCACCTTTACGAGATCGTGTGCTCGAATCATTAAACTCGAATCTTCCGGTAGAAGAACTTCATACAAATATAATCAGATATTTTATTCCCACTGGAATATAT
This sequence comes from Magicicada septendecula, assembly GCA_034769895.1. Classification (NCBI taxonomy): domain Eukaryota; kingdom Metazoa; phylum Arthropoda; class Insecta; order Hemiptera; family Cicadidae; genus Magicicada; species Magicicada septendecula. The sequence goes on from CM068371.1 coordinate 19,343,445, forward strand.
GAGGAGATAAAAAGAAATACTGTACTTCGAGTACAAAGAGCTCAAGAAAGACTGGCCCACTATATCGCAGACATCAGAGAATCTTCACGTCTACTGCAAGTCGACTGGACTGAAAAACAATTAGTCGATACTATATTGGTAGGCTTATCTCCTGAAGAACGCTCCCGTTTAGCTCTAATCAGTAGACCCCTTACTTTCGCTGACCTTGAACAATGTAGTGTGCACTCTTCAAATGTGTGGTATGCAGATCAGCATCGACATGCACCTGTATCCACAACACCACATAGAAAGGAAACGCAAGCCCTATCCTCAGATACAAGAAGTCTACGAGAACGACGCCCATTTCGGCGACCAACCTATGTTCATGGCCACGGTAAGTCCAAAGAGCCACCACCTAGACACGAAACCAGTGAGACCCCGCGTAAAGAATATTTATGCTATAACTGCGGAAAACCTGGACACCTCAGTAGAAACTGTAAACGGAAACAGTATCACCAGAAAACTCATTATCCAAAAAACGTGTAAGGCAGGGAGATCCGAAATCCTGTGTCTTCCGCAGCATCGTGAAAACAGGTAAACCCCTGAGAAACCACAAATTAAAACAAAATACTAATAATAATAACAAAAGAAAATTAGACCCCTATGTTAGGAAATTTATCGATAAATGTAACTCTATTAGTAAATGTGATTACAATAGGTGTGAATTACCGTATATACAAGTTGACATTGGTGTTACATCCACCCTCGGATTAATTGATTCCGGATCCACGCGAAGTTTAATTAGTCAAGAGCTAGCAAATCAATTATTTAAACAGAATTTAGTTAAACGCAGTCAATCAGTAAATATTAGATGCGCTACAGCTAATAAGCAAAACTTAATGATAAAGCTTATCATCACTTTTAAAGTAAAAATTAAAAATCTAACGTGGTATTTTCCAATGTTGGTATGCGACGAATTAGGACCCGAATTAATATTGGGAGCTGATTTTATCAGTAAAACAGGAATAATTTTAGACATTCACGAGAAGATATTTTACTTTGGATTCGATCGTTCACGGAAATATAACTTGCATGATAATGCAAATAACAGAGAAAGTACTAGCACCACTTCTACACATATAAAGCATCACGAACCTGAATTAAGTCATCTAAAAAGTAAAGATAGACGGAACATACAGACTTTAATAAAACAATTCTCCAACGTCCTCACCCCAAAATTAGGACTGACGGATCTGATAGAGTACAAAATAAATTTGAGCGACAACAAAGTAATTCGTTTAACCCCATACAAATTATCACCACCGAAAATGGAAAGTGATGAGGAACCAAATTAATAAATTGTTAGAACAAGGAGTCATCGAACCCTCTACGTCATCTTATTCATCACCTGCGTTTTTAGTACCCAAAAGTAACGACAAACATAGATTAGTGGTGGACTACAGACAACTAAATAAACGGATAGAATTTGAATCTATACCCCTTCCCGACATCCACAGTGCATTTCATTATTTTACTAAAGCAAAAATCTTTACCATTATGGATTTAAATCAGGCATTTCATCAGATACCTCTTTCGGAAGAATCAAAACGTCTTACCGCCTTTGCCGTCCCTTTCAACCTGTACCAATTTACAAGGGTACCTTTTGGTATATCCCAAGGTAGTTCTGTATGTAGCAGATTATTAGAAAAATTATTTCATGACATAAAGTTTAAATATGTGTACCACTACCTAGATGACATTGTTATTTACAGCGAGTCAATTGAGCAACATCTTAATCATCTACGTGAAGTACTAACCCGATTGGAGAAAGCTGGATTAACCGTAAATCCCAGTAAAGTAAATTTTGCTGTGACACAATTCTCATTTTTAGGTCACATCGTAAAAGCAAACGGAAAGGTAAGCATAGACCCAGAGCGAACCCGTGCCATCAGAGAATTTTTACCGCCGCGGGATGCGAAAGGAATAGCCCGATTTTTAGGAATGATAAATTATTTCCATAAGTACATCCCACATCTAGCCGAAATTGCAGCACCGCTAAATACCTTAAGAAAGAAGGGAATTAAATTTGAATGGAATGAGCAACACCAAACCGCATTCGAGAAATTAAAAGAAAGCATAATATCACCCCCCGTACTACAATTAGCCGACTTTACAAAACCATTTGTAGTGCAGACTGACAGTTCTAGTGTCGCACTAGGTGCAGTAATATATCAGGAAGTAGACAACTCGAGGTTACCTATTAGTTACGCTTCTCGCACCCTGACTGAGCAAGAAAAGAAATACTCCGCATACGAATTAGAATGTTTAGCTATAGTTTTCGCTTTTGAGAAGTTCAAACCATTTTTAGAACATAAGGAGTTTTTATTAGAAACAGATAATCAAGCGTTATCTTGGCTACTAAATCACCCGAAACAGTTAGGCCGTATCGGAAGATGGGTATTAAGATTAAATTGTTTTAAATTCAAAGTACAACATATTAGAGGCACCCAAAACGTAGTTGCCGATACACTGTCACGTATGTTCCAGCCTAGTAGTAATACTTACGAAAACAAGAGTAGAGAAACGCCGATTATTAATACGTTAATTACCGAATTTCCTCTTGCATTTACGGATTTAGCCCAGTATCAAATACAAGACCCACGTTTGAGTTCAATTATTGAACAACTTGAAAAAGGAAATAAGTCAGAGAAATACATATTAAGTAGGAGAGTATTATGTTGTAAAATAGCGAACGGAAAATATCTACGAATAATTGCCCCTGATATTATTAAACCTATGCTGATGGAATATTATCACTCTTCCACCATTGGAGCACATATGGGAATAAATAAAACCATACACAGAATTCGTAAAGAATATCACTGGGAAAATATGAACAGTGAGATCGCCAATTTTGTAAAAAAGTGTAAGTTGTGTGCACTCAGCAAACCAGCGAGAAACAGCCAAATAAGTCAGTTAATCTCAGAGATTCCTGCTACCCCATTCTCCAAAATTTATTTAGACTTTTCAGGACCCTACCCGCGTTCCAAATCAGGAAATACAATGTTACTAATTTGTGTAGACTCTTTTAGCAAATTCGTTTGGATGTACCCCATGCGACGAGCCTTAGCTACAACCACAGTAAATATTTTACAGCATAGATTATTTAAAGAATTCGGTATTCCTGTCCATCTAGTGTCGGATAACGGACCACAGTTTAAGTCCAAGGAATTCAGGAACATGTGTTTCAAACTAGGTATAAACCATATTACCACTACAGAGTATCGTCCGCAAGGTAATATAGCTGAGAGGTATTTGCGAAACCTAAAATCTGCTTTAATTGCCTACCATGCTAACGACCATACTTCTTGGGACCAGAACTTATCCTGGATACAGTTCGCTTTTAATTCTGCATATCATGAAGGACATAAGTCGACCCCATTTGAATTATAGTTCAAATATAAACCCAACCACCCATTATCCACTAAGTGGAAAATACATGAATTGTTACCCCTTGAAATTAGGGATAAAAATATTAGGAAATTATGGAATGAAGCGCGCGCTAATTTGCGAACAAACTTAGCGAAATCAAGGAAATATCACGAGCGAAATAAAAATAATGAAGTAAAGTACCAAATCGGTAACTTAGTTATGTGTAAAACACATCCTACGAGTAGTGCAATCGATAAGACCACTTCCAAGCTATCATACCGATGGTGCGGTCCTTATCAAATTCACAAATATTTAACTCCAGTAACCGTAGCACTGTATGAACCCTCTACTCAAAAATATGTACGAAGGACACATATTTCTCAGATAAAACATTATCACGAAGAAGGTAATGGTAGAGTGCAAGCTAAATAAATGTAAAGAAAAAAGAAAGGTATATGTTTTGTACTCAACTGCAAAGGAGTACCAGAGTAACGTTTAGCTAGCTAATGGTATAGATAGGTACGAGGCCTGATCACCCTTGAATCCTATTCTTCAAAAGTAGAGCAAAGGAAGAAGTCAGCTGACAGCAAATATGAGAAATAATTAAGTAACAAATTACTTAATGAGTAATTCTATCACTAGAATAACTCTCAACTAAAGAAAAACCCGGTAGTAGTCATAAGTAGTAGTGTTAAGAAAATTAGAATGTTAACTATATGTTTTATAATGTGTGAATTTTATGTACTATTAGAATTAGTCTGTAAAGTATGATATGTAGATAGTAAGAATGAACAATTCGAGACTGACGTGTGTAACTCATAATTACATACAGAGAGAAACGGGTGAGAGAAATTACACACAGAAATCCCTAAACATACTCTCGGTATATTCAAAAAAAAATTTATACCGGCGTCTGTGGCTTAAGTGGCGGAGTATGTGACGATTTCATTAATAAAAATATGTTAATTAATTAAGTTGATAATATATAAGCGGAGAAATTTTAAATTTCTTAATAAAATCTCACATTGTAAACTAAATCTTATGGCAATCATTTAATAATAATAATATTTAATATAAGTCTAATAATAAAATGAAAAGGGAATGGAATTGTACAGAAAGGGTAAAGCTTATTAATTTATTCCTGCATAAACAAGAACTGACCAGAATTAACTTGTTTTCTGACCCCTAAATAAACTAAGTATTATTGTAAATTTGTTATTATTTAAATAATTAATTAAGACCATTGTTACGTACTTTGATAACTTCTGCAACTAAGAATATCACGATTTAATTATTTAATCAACCGTAGTCCTTTAATTAAAATTAGAAACACGGAACTACTTTTATGTTGCCTAGTAATTGTCTTGAGATTACTACGCTCCCCTTAACTATTTCTGCCACTTGTAATGGAGCGCTCACGCCGTAAGCAGCGTAAAGCGTTGTTTCGCTACGTATATAAATAAAAATGTGAAAGGGTTAATACTATGACTATTTAAATGAGTAAATTTGTGTGGTGATGACATCTCTCTATATTATAAAATAACGGACTATGTAAATAATACAGTATTACAACCAAGAAGGTGATAGTAAACTAATCTATCATCATGTGAAGTGTGTAACAGTGAAACAAACATTCTATCTATGTATTCTAACTACAAGAATTATTAAGAGTAACTACAGTCGCCGGAGATGAATGTACCACACCAGGAATGATTTCACATACTTCAAGAACTTCACCATCACAGTATGATAAGGTAACGACTGAACTTCAAGAAACATCAGGAGGACCGAAGAACTAATTCTGCAGCAACTTCAGGAAAAACACAGGTGACATGGAGGCTTGTCTTCCATGGTTAAGAGTTACAAAATTATAAACCCCAAAAGACAATTTAAATTATCACATTAAAGACTTTAAAACTTATGTTTAATTGTAATAACATTAAAGACTTTAGAAACCTGACATTTTAGGTAACATGTAGTATAAAATCTAATAACGCTAGTTATAGCAAAAAGGTAAAGTTTAAACTAAAAGTTTTGTTGTTTTAGAAGATTAATAAAAAACCATTCTTCAAATGGTTAGAGTTTCAATATTGTACATGGCAAGGTGACCATAATTCAGTTAATATATTTAATCCCGGATCCGTGGAATTAATCTATAAGATGTACATCATATTTTGAGGCCCCTTTGTAAAGTAGTAATATATATATTTAATCATATAGTAAACTATATTGTTTGGGAACTTTCAATAGAGAACTTAATCACCAAATGTAATAAAGAGATGTCATCTAAGTACCGAGTAAAATGAGTGCATAAATCAACAGTCTCCCCTTCCTAATATCCTGCTATATAAATTGTTTATTTGTTGTGATTATTTTCAGTGCTTCACAACGAAGGCAGCCGGTATAATTGGCACATCCAATTATTACTGGTTCCCTCTGTTATAACTCAAGAGAAGAGGTTATAGGGCATAACTTGCGGAAGAACCACAATGCAGTTGAGCGACAAGCCCTCTTTTGAAATCCTAAGAGAGAAGAAGACGAGGAAGACCAGGAATCTCGTGGAGGAGAACTGTCGAGGTGGAAGTAGAAAAGGAGGGGAAGTCCTTTGGAGAGCTCAGAGTCCTCGCCCAAAATAGAATCCCTGTCGTAGCTTCGACGAGACCCTATGCTCTGCAGACAGCGACAGAAAATTAAAAAATAAGCTGTACTTCAGTAATTAATGTAAAGCGATTTTGAATAAGTTAACAAAATAATTTCAAAACGATAATTTCCGTATTGATCGTCACTCGCCATTTCCGTAGTCAGTCCGGAAGCAGGTTCAAGTGACGCTGCAGCTTTGTGCTCGCAAAACGCCGGGACAGTGAGCTGCAAATGATACATTACGTAACCGGCGGGGAGAAAGCCTGTCTTTGCATAAGGTTTTGCATCGTATCGTAGCGGACCTATTGTGTCGTCCCATCTTCAGATTTGCTGTGGTTGTTTGCTATTGTATAGTACAAACTCTAATAAGTTGTATATAGGGGGTCTTTATTAGGTCCACTAAGCCTTTACCACAGCACTGTGGTGTTACTGACTCACATCTTGTCAGTACGAAGTCCTGAGTGCACTGAAGATGATTTCCAATGGCGTGGTTGAACGTTTGTTTTGAATAATAATAACGGTTTTAGCCTTTAGCGGCCGGTTCCTGTTCCACAGTCGACATTTTCTTAGGCCTACCAACTTTTCTTCTGCCTCTATGGTTGTAATCTTTTGTCATCTTCGGTATTCTACTTTCTTCCATTCTATCTATCTATTGAATCCATTTTCTTCTATACTCTTTCACCCTTTCATTAACTATAAAATTATCTAAACCACTTCTTATCTCCTCATTTCTTACACAATCGCGTGTATTACACCTCTCAACTGCTCTCAGAAATATCATTTCTGCTGTTTGTATCTTCTATCTTTCATCTTTTTTCTTTATGACCCAAGTTTCAGAACCATTCAGTAGTGTAGGTATTGCCATTGTTTTATAAAATTGTATTTGTGTTTTTTTTTCTACATTTATTGCCCAACGTTCTCCAAATCGTTCCACACATACTTTCCAATAAGTAAATAGAATAATTATAAAATTGGTTCACCCAAGATAAGGTGACGGATCCGCAGTTTGAAATCACCGTTCTATAGCAACAATGATCACATTAACAATGACCACCTTGTTGCTACCACTAGCTGTCAAGTATTCAACATATCCACTTTACACACACGCGGTTGCCTTAGCTATGCTGTGCTCCTCCACACCTTTAAGTTTATTTCCCTGGCGGCACAGCTACTCCACTCTACGTACACAACACATTTTAACTTTGCATTTTGTTTATTCGTTTTGTTTTCGTCTTTTTATTCCCAGAGATGTTCTGCCGCCGCCGCCTCCTCCTCGTCTGTCTGCCAAAACATTACTGTATCCTGTATATCGTTTCATGTCCCATCAACTGTATCTCACTTATCGTGTTGTGACGTGGTACTGTTGTCTCGGGTGAAAGCAACACACACACACACACGCGCGCGCGCGCGTATGTATATTTATATATGTAAACTCGATTCCGTTGAGTGACTTTTGCCTATATGTAAGCAATTTTCATCATCATCATCATCATCATCTTCAAGCATTAAACCAAGGATGGTTTGTTCCGGTCTCAAATATCCAAAGATTAGAGCTCGTCACTCCTCGGGTTATAGTTCCATAGTGGTTTGGTGATGCGGCAGTCATCTATTCGGCAAAGATGTTGCCACCAATTCAGCCGATATTGGGCGATCTTGTCGAGTATACTCGTAAAATTCATTTCCTGCCATATATCTGTGTGTCTTCTATGATCATGGAGCGTATACACTGCCAAGTGCCTGAGAAATCTTATTTCAGCCACTTGGATACGACTGGCCTGGCCTTTCGTCAAAGTCCAATTCTCAGACCCATAAAGAAGTGTGGGAAGAGCCATCACCTTGTATAATTTTAGGCGTGTTCCTTTACTTGCTGACTTAAGTGTTCGCCTGATGGTCCCGCACGTAAGGTTGAACTTATCCAACTTATGCACAATGTAAGCAATTCTTCATATTCTATTGTTACTACGGTATCACTGACCGTCGCGTCGTACGGTACAGTGGAAAACAAAATACAAGGCACCAATGAAACAGCTATTTACCAGATTTAATTAATCACAAAAAATAGTTTGTAATCAACAAGTTATTCAACAAGATTATACTCGTACAATAATTTAAGATAAATTTGTACACACGCAATAATAATATCAACTATTAGAATTCCGAATAACTTTAACACAATAAGACCTGAAGATGGCTTGACTGCCGAAAGCGCTCGTCAATACCAAAGACAACATAGTGGTTTGTACAAAATTACTAGTAGAAATATTTGAGACCACTGACACTCCAATACAACAATAAAATAACAGTTTGTAATCAACAAGTTATTCAACAAGATTATACTCGTACAATAATTCAAATAAAATTTTTCCACACACTATAATAATGTCAACTAATAGAGTCACGCACAATTATAACATTCCGCTAAAATACTTCGAACCTCACTTGAATAAATCGCCCGAAGTAAACTGAAGTGACCGTCGCTGAGTGCCTATATTTATACCCCGCTGAGATGCCAGAATAATCGGTAACTTTGGATGACGTCTTAAACAAACAGGCGCTCTCGAATCCACTAGAAACAGTGTCCGTGAACACAGCGCGTTGACCGGTATGGTCTGGAATAGTCTCGTTGCGGACGCGTGACAAGTGTCACGTAATTGTCTTTCATCTCAAAGTAACAGCAGTATGTACGCACAGCTGGGCTCTGCTGGGATAACCGAGATACTTGTAGAACGTTCCGAATTACGTAACAATATAGTTAAGGCACTGACTTATATTTCCGTAGCTATAAATATTGTGTACGAGGTTTGATTAAAAGTTCATGCACTTCGTGTTTATTTTAAAAAATTATGCCTTCATTCATCGACACTTATACTGCCCCCTTCAAAGTAGTCTCAGTCGAATGTAGTCTCACGGTTTAGCCAGCCGTTTTACAGTCTTCGAAATATTTCAAATATGGACTTTTTGATACAGTCTTCAACTAGTATAGCCATTTTCATTGTACATCTTCAACGGTCGCGAAACGTTGTCCTTTCGTGGAAATTATCACTATTGGGAGGTGGAAAGGTCGCGTTGGGACACATCCGGTGAATACGGCAGTTGCCGTGTCATCATTATGACGTTTTCGTTGTCTGGGCTGGCAAAATTCTGAACAAGCAATGACGAGCGTCCAGGCGCATTATCGGGCTGCAATTTTCATAAATTATTTTTCAGTAAATCTGGCCGGTTTTTTCCAAATAGCTTCAAACAAATGGCGTAGTGTTCGAATAGTACTCTTTTATTTACCACTGCGCTTAGCGATGAAATTTCGTGGAACACAAAAACATGATCCTAATCTAAAAACTACAATCTTCAACTCATTTTCGGCAGTCTTAGAAGCTTGTAAACCTCTTTTTTACGAACAGCAGTCTCCCCAGAAGCCTTCTGAACACGTTTAATAGGACATAGCTGTGTATCTCACAGTTTATACAAAATTTAATCCATGTCCTTCAATTTTGCATTGTAGAATTATAAAAAAAAATCGCCTAATAAAACTAAGGACGACTTACTCAAAATTATCTGTGAAATCTAAACTATGAATCAAACAGGGCTAAAATAACTAAGGACGACTTACTCAAAATTATCTGTGAAATCTAAACTACGAATCAAACAGGGCTAAAATATTAGACGATTGTCACTAACATGTGTACCAACATCACATAAAAATAGTTTTTTTTTTTATCTGACGCTTGTAGCGGTAGAAATAGAAAAATGGCACGAACGTTTTGGTCAAACCTCGTATGTGTTTATGTTTTCTATGTTGTTTAGGCATTGCGCCCATGTGTTGTGATGTTGATCGCCTATGAGAAACTAATTGCTTTACAAACAAATCATCAACAAAACGAGTAGAGTATATCTCTCTCAATTAAACCATTACCAGTCGACATCAACGCAACTCTCAACAGTCGTAACTTATCTCGCATCGCTGTAGTTACGTTATTCACATGTTTCTCGCATCATTAAAAGACGTCTGTACCGACTGCCGACTGACGACGACACGTTGGCTTGGCTACAGTGAAGGTGATAAGCTGCGGTCGATAAACAACGATAGTATCACTTTACTAACGGTGAAATGCTTCTTACTGATTTATGCATAGACACAGTGTCGGCAAGAGACGCACATTGTTACATCAATGCTTTCCAACTGTCATCCTTTGTTGGGCAAAGCAGCACTATTAGCCTATTACATTCATTTTTACTTGACACAGGTGTAACACTAGTAACAGACATATAACAATATTTAACATCCCTATCGATTCAGAGCAGAGGACGCATAAATCTACAAAGCATTCCACTACGTGTTTGCAGTCACGCGAGAAAAAATTATTTACTACTAATAACAGAAAGTCTGACCTCTGGGAGGAGAATGCATCGAGAAAAGGTACCAAAGGCAGTAGAGATAACGCAGAACTAGGAATTGTTGAAAAAAAGAAAGATCGGCAAGCTTAGGATTGGGACATGGAATGTTCGCACCATTATATGGGCTTGTAAATTGGAAAACGTACAGCAGGAAATGATTAAAAACAGACTTAAGGTAGGCCAAACGGTATGCGTGGAGCGTTGCTTTATATGGTGCAGAGACATGGACACTGAGGAAGGAGGATGAGAAAATATTAGAAGGATTTGAGATGTGGGTTTGGAGAGCAATGGATAAAGTAAGGTGGGTTGATAAAGTAAGGAATGATGACGTTTTAAGGGGAAGAGAGAAGAATCGTGAAGGTAATAGAAAATAGGAAAAGAAATTATTTAGATCATTGTTTAAGAAGAGACTGCTTGCTTACAACTGGCATGGAGGGTGTCATAGAAGGAAAAACAAGAAGAGGCATAGAAGAATAAAATTAATAGATAGCATGAAAATTATAGAAGAAGCAATTACATTCATTTTTATTTGGAAAAAGACGTGCCACTAGCAACAAACCTAAGACATTAATTAACATCCCTATCGCTTGACAGCAGAGAACGCACAAGCCTACAAAGTACTCCACTACATAACTATTTACCACTGATAACAAAAGCCTGCAAAGAATATATGGGGCACTGATAAGTGGGGCCTCGAAGTATGTGGATCTAAAACAGAGTGCATCTAAAACAGAGTACCTGGTAGTGGGACCCAGACCTAGACCTAGAATAGCACAAAAAGTTATATGAGCTTCGGGTGACTTCAAGTATTTGAATAGTTATACTATCTGATGGTGATAGCAGTCAAGAAATAAAATCAAGAATCGAGCAAAAAGAACAGCTACAAGGCAATTGAATACCTGACTATGATTATCCGAATTACAAATCGTAATAAGATTACGATGTATTATAAAACCAAAGTTGTGAGCAACTGCATAAAGCATGACTGTTGGAGGTAAATAAAAGAAATAAATCTAGAATTAAATATATGGAAATGGATTGTTGGAGACGCTGTTGTAAACGAACTCGATTCGATAGAATTAAAGAATATAGATATGGGAGCGGAAATGGGGATTGACGTAGGCATAGTAGAAACGGTAGCAGTGAAAACGTTAAAGTGATACGGACACTAAAGCGCAGATCTCCTCAAAAATAGAAAAAACAATCCCCTGACGGTATTAAAATCCACCGAAATAAAACTTGAAAACCATTCACTTCGCGGATGACCGAGCTATATTCGTCACTTCAGAAGACGATATCCAGCGAGTAATATACATCCTACATAAAGTAGGAAATGAATATAACTGTAACATATCTGAATAAAAGGCAAAAGTAATGACCTTTGTAGGAGATGAACCCGTCCGGACGAAAATATGCATAGACAACACATGCATAGAACAAGTAAGACATTTCAAGTATCTTGGACGTGACATTCCTTATGATCAAGATAGAGATACACAAAAAAAGTGACGAATTTCACAAGAATGTGTGGAACGATTTGGAGATCATTGGGAAATAAAAGTGAAACCAAAATAAAATTTTACAAAACAATTGCAATACCTACACTACTGTATGGTTCTGAAACTTGGGTCACAAAAGGAAAAAAGACGAACAGAAGATACAAACAGCAGAAATGAAATTTCTGAGATCAGTTAAAAAGGTGTAATAGACGAGATCATATAAGAAATGAAGAGATAAGAAGTGGTTTAGATAATTTTATAGTTAATGAAAGGGTGAAAGAGTATAGAAGAAAATGGATTCAGCACATCAGTAGAATGGAAGAAAGTAGAATACCGAAGATAGGGAAAGATTACAACCCTAGAGGCAGAAGAAAATTTGGTAGGGGTAAGAAAAGGTGCACTGTGGAATAGGAACAGGCCGCTAAAGCCTAAAACCGTTAAGGAGAAGATGATGATGATGACTAAATGGACACCGCTCACCAGAAGGAAAATGTTAAAGACACCATAAGTGGAAGAGTACTGTTTGGATTGGCAACAATGGAAGCTGGGATGAAAGTAGCGGAGATAGCCGTAACATAATTGCTAAATTATTATGAGGATTATAACAGTTGTGTGATGCCGACAGATAACTGTTTGAATGAGGGAGTTGTAACAAAGATACCGTCTTAATAAATGACAAACAGGCGGTTAAACAGGAAGTTTTAGGTAATGATATAGTTTAGTGCAAGTGCGCGCGCGCGCGTAGACTTGCGAAAGTTAATTTATAACACAGTGAAAATACTTTTAAAATTGTGAAGCACAAAGCATTCTATAAAGTATCTTTCTTAACCTTTCTCTCTTTTATTCTACAAATAATATAAAACAAATGTAAATAAATGAATAAAAGTGAAATGTCATAGACTAGAAATGTTTTTCAACTGATTTTAGAAAAGAAAGATTGCTTTTCGATAGACACAGCACAGAAAGCGACGCACTCTTTTGTGAATGGAAGCAGAAAACGTCTCACTGCACGAGAGCTGTTTTCACTGCCATCTTTATATTCGTCGTTCGACAGATATTTTAGTCTTTCTGTATAAGGTTTGACACTAACGTAAACAACTACAAACGTTTTGGTAAGATAAAACACTGGACGTAAAAACAAGATAACTCAACATTCTTTATATAGATTAATGCGTATAGAAGATGATTTTTCAAAATATTTCTAAGTAGCCGCACATAAACACACCAACGAATTGATGCATTTGCAGAAGCAACGCCTTTACCAAATGGTAAGAATATTAGCCTAATTCAGGCAGACCAACCAACTAAGAACATCGCCATTATGTTGTCGGACAAGATAACCAGTATGGTCTAAGGTGGTCGAGACAGCTACACAGTGTTCTATGTCAGTGGGAAAATCTCTGCTCGGTTGCATAATATATTGAATTATCCTATCGATTATGCAATAAATACCTGACAAACGCCACGTACTCTGTGCGGATGTTGCTTTTCGGCGTAACGACAGCACTTACTGGTGTTTAAAGAATAAAAACTAGTATAATATTTTAGTTGGAAAGTATAAGCAGCGAACGTTAAAAACATACAAGAAAATATGAATTTAAAAGTGAATGTCAAGAAAGTCTTGTATTATTGGAGCGGCGGCCGCGGGGGAAATAAAACTAAGATGTAGAGGGTAGTGCGCGGATAATGGAGTAACGCAGCTTGGAAACTGAATAAGCGAACTGTGTGTGTGTGTGTGTGTGTGTGTGCGCGCGCGCGCGCGCGCTGGGGAACCGAGAACGAGTGAATGCATTTTGTTACAGTGTAAAGTCCGACCAATGAACACTAGAACAAGACAACAGGTGGCGAGTGATACGCTACAAACGCTTTCATACACACACCACACTGACTCTGAATATACACTCGGATTGACAGTAACGTAAAGATTGAATTTAGCCCGGAAGTGACACCAGCTGCCAGCTTCTGTTTTCCGCCGCCGCTGATTTGAAGAAGAAGAAAATTGTTTTATTACAAATTTTGTTTTCTTTGTTGGAAAACAAAATCCGATTGAATGCGCTGGGTGCGACGACTCAACTTTCCCCTACCTCTGCCCTGTTTTGCATGTTTTGACACAGTGGCCCGCTCTCGCTCTGATGATCCCGTCGATGGTAAGTTTTTTTCTTTTATTATCGAATATCTCAAACTTTTTTCTCTGTTCAGTAACAAATTGCTATATTCATAAACTAACATTTTTAATCTGCCTTGTGACTTTATGTTTACAGTTGAGACTCATGGGTTTCAGAGCATATGCTTCATCGTCAGACAGTAAAAAATCCCTCATACGACTTCGTCACCGGTTAAAATTCTAATTACATCTGCACTATATACGCGTCAGTTACTACATAAGGCGGAGGCCAGCTACAGGCAGGAAATTGATATCTGAAGAGCTAAGCTGTCAGTGCCTTTCACTCTCTTCTGTGAACGTATTAATGACGTTAGTTTGTTTTTTTAATAACAGATTATACAAAGTGTTTGTTCTATAATTATACTGTAGACATCTAAGTGTTCACTGGTAAGGGAATTAATTTCCGTATGGAGAAAGGTAAGCTGATATTTTTAATTTTAACGTAATTTGTTTAAAATATTTTTGGGTGCTAACGTCAGGTGTTACAAATATAACCTGAGGGCAGAAATTGTTTATGAACATAGATGGGAGTAATTTTTGAACTTTTTCAACAAAATTTCGGTATTTATGTGGCTGTTAGAATGTAGATAATGAGTGGGCCCATTCGCGGAGAGGGCCCTTGTGGCCCTAATTACGCCAGAGCGACATTTAAGAAGGGATTGGAAGAGGAAACACAAAAGAAGAAGATATGGAGAAAAAGAAGCGAAAGACAACGAGAGGAGAAGAATAAGGAAAATAAGGAAAAGATGATGATGATGAAGAAGGTGGAAAAGTTGACAAAGTTAAGGCGGAAAAGAAAGTAATTCAGAAACTGAGTATGTGGATATTGATAAACAAGACTACAAGAGGGAGAACAAATAATGATAATAAAGGAGGACAGAAAATAAACGACGAAAATGAGACTAAGCCAACGAAGCAAAAGAAGTAGTGTTCTGGACTGTCTGACGACGTGGATTGTTGACAGGATTGAATTATGATGAGGCGTTAGGACGCTGACGTCCAGTCACGACTCCTGGGGAGCGGCAAGCAGCAGCAGCAGTGGACTCGATTCCTGGCTCGTTGTCAACAACGCTGCCAACTTGATCTCGTCCCGTCGCGCGCATAAATCACGTTCAGATTAATATTTCTGCGGACGATACACGCTGCTCACATACGTATTCTACAGACAGCCGTGCCATCTGAATCTAAAGCAAACTATTTGCGTCTGTCCCATCAGTGTTATTGACACTGTTAGCAATTAAGCCTTGGTTTCAATAAAGCGAATGGTTTACCAATACAGTAAGCCCTTACAATAACGGACCAATAGGGACTCTGAGCTGTCCGTTGTAACTGTATGTAGCAAATAGACCTAATAATATAGATATGACTCAATTAAACTACGTGGATAAAAATAAAAACTATTTATTTTACTATATTTATATAAAATATATTCTTACGACGGTCTCCGTGATCGTCGTATGGTACAGTGGAAAACAGAACACAAGACTCCAATGAAGTCACTAAAAACCAGCTTTAATTATCACAATTAACAGTTTGTAATCCACAAGTTATTCAACAAGATTATACTCGTACAATAATTACAAATTAAATTTTTCTACACGCAATAATAATGTCAACTAACAGAGTCTCGCACAATAATCACTTTTTACCAATAGCCACTTGAAACGCACTGAGTAATCGCCGGAAGTAAACTGAAAACTAAGCGGCAGGTATGGGCTATTTAAAGTCTGCAGGGTTCGATAATATGCGTCCTTAACAATGACTCAAAAATTCTAGAGCATACTTCAGCGCGGCCTTGGCAGAAACACACACCGGCAGGGCTAGTCGAGAAGCTTATACGTAGAATGATACCATCGAACGTAAGAGAACGTTTCGGCTTACGTAACAATATCACTGTACAGGAATGCAGCAATGAAAAACGTTTATATCGTACACTAATTACTGTATACATAATTGTAATAAAAAGTTACTCCATTGTAACGAACAGTTTATATTTTACACAAAATATTCATAATTATAGTAAAAACTTTGTTCAACGTTTATCTCCTTTAGAAACAAGATGGCTATGTCTCAGAATCACTTCCCATTTTTACTACCTTAAAAAAATCACTAATTTTTGTTTGAGATTGATTATAATTAATTTATTTATTCTATAACTCACGAAGGAGTCGCAAATGATCAAAATAGTACTACAAACTACATGTTATCGCTAAACATACTCAGTGACCTGAAGTTCAAGTGATCTTTTATTTCGCTCACTTTAAATTATATTTTTTTAGCGTGATTGTCTTTGATTATTCAACATTCCGTGTTTCTTAGAACTGTCCGTTATAAGCGGGGTTCGTTATAACGCGAGACTACCAATATATACATAGCTCAATTAGGATAGGTGGTTAGAATTTTTAACTTGCAGTAACCGTACAAAATTAATATAATAAATTGTACATAATTCATTTAGTGTAAGTTTTTCAGGGATAATGCCACTTAAGTGTTGTGTTCCTGGTTGTAAACGTGATTACAAATCCGAAGATCTTATGATGTATTCTATAAGATGTATATTTTATTCTTACTAAATTTTCAACTTTTGTTTTGTTATTGAAATTAACGAATATTTATGGGACACAACTGGTACAATTAAATGTTGTTCTGAGATATTCTAAAATCATTTTTGTGCCCAAAGTAATTGACCATTTTTAAAATAAAATACATAATACGGATAATAACAGTGCAACACTGGGTTTTCATTTATTGTTATTATTGTCTGAAAGTAGTGCATTGTTAGTTTTCAGCGTCTGAAAAGTAAAGGACAAATGATATTATCAGGGACGGATTAGAAGCGCGTGGTGCCCTATGCTGCCATCAGACTGGTGCCCCCCAGCCATTCAAATTCAACCTTCTATCCATTATTTACACTAATAAATGGCATACACAATTTCAAAAGTTAAAAATTATTTTATTAAACTCTCAACAAATTGTTGGCTAAATTGTGATTACAATGAGCATAATGGTACTTAAGCTTAGAAAATATTAATCGATACATTTTTCTTGATTTTGCCTTAACGAAGACTTGTATAATTTCTTCTAAATCGAGCAATTCAAGTATCTCGCTTTCAATATTCAACCTTGCTAACGAAGATAATCTCTCAAATCCCATAGTTGAACTCAACATATCTTTAATGAGTTTTAATACAGAAAATGATCATTCAAATTCGCAGTTAACTATTGCAATTGTCAAAAGCAGACGATAAGCAATGTATATACAGTATTTGGAAATACATAAATCATTTTACAATCAATAATATAGTTTAATACTTTAAGGGGACAAACTGTAGGATCATGGAATCTGTCGTCTTCAGTTGAACTATTTAAAAAAAAAAACCAACTCTTTCTTGCAATTTTACTCGTGGCACAAAGTGATCAATTCTATTTACAAGATCGTCGAAAAGTGTGCAGACATCTTTCTATGATTTTTGATTGACGACAGTTGTTTTTTTTCACATTTATTATCTTCAAAAAGTTTTTGTGCTTTAGGTGCTTCATTTCTGTTCAAAAATCGTTATTCAAATCGTCGAGTACAGTTCTATAAGAGCTTTCGCTTGATTTCCAACTCGACACTCTCCGTGGTAATAAATGCGTGGTAAATAAAAACCAAACAATTGCGTAATGTGATCATAAGCTTCGCTTCGCTTAGTAGAATGGTGCCTCCTCTGACAGCTGAAGGCCTGGCGCCCGGTGCTACAGCATACCCTAGCGTTATGGATAATCCGGCACTGGATGTTAAGTATAACCATTGTGTAATAAAATGTATAAAGTGAACATGTTAGATTTTGATTTAACTCCGTACCATAACTACAGTTTAACATCATGAAAATTTATAGCTAAACCTAAATTATAGGTCTGTGTGCCCTACTATACGTATAAGTTGAAGAAATTAGTAATTTAGGATTAGGTCTAATGAGTTAATTTTGTTTGAATTATTGAATTCGTAGCATATGAACGAATTAATTAATGTATTTCTTAAATAATGCAACAGTATTTTACATTCATTTTAATTTACAAAAAAAAAAAAAACAAAGAATTATAAAACTGCTGTTAACCGGCAATTACAAAAGACGCTACCTGATTATTGAAATACATAAATTAAGAGATCGTACTAGTCGATCTCACAGGGCAGTTTGTTCCAGTGTTGCCACGTTTAACCTTCCGGCCTTCTACTAGAGTCGGCCATGAACTGACCCATTCATCACCAACTTCGTCGTGCTTATTTGCTAGCGTTCTAATGTCATGTTCTGGACGTGGCCTTTTAGTGTTTCCACCATTTTCAAGTCCTAAATCCCGACCTAGGAAAGTTGGAGTTACAGAGAGTGCTAATTCAAATAACAAGGTTAACAATGACCCATTCATGTCAACAACGTGACCACACTGATAGAGACAAAAAAAACAAAAAAAAAATTCCCACTGGCAAAAGTTGCTTTGATGCCAACAGTTAGCCTTGTGACCGAGATGTATATATTATTGCGCCATTGCAGAACGTTCTACATGTTTCTCGGCTATCCCAGCAGAACCAGCTGTAATGTTGTGTGCGTACGTGATTCTTAACGTATGTCAACAAGACTATTCCAGACAATACCGGTCGGCGCACTGTGTTCAAGGCAGCAATCAAATACGTTCTAGTGTAGTGTTGACGCATATTATGTTTTATTCTGGAACACTTGTGCTATCTATTTAAACAACGACAGCTGCCGCTTAGAATCAGTCTTACGCCGGGGATTACTCAGTCGAGTTTAAGTAGCGATTTATTCAAGTGAGGTTCGAGTTTACTTCGGGCGATTACACAGTACGTCTCTCAAGTGATGTATTAGTGAAAAGTGATTATTGTGCGAAACTCTATTAGTTGACATTATTATTTATGTGGACAGATTAACTTGAATTACTGTACGAATTGAATAATCTTGTTGAATAACTTGTAGATTACAACTGTTAATTGTTATAATTAAAACTAGTTTTTTGCGACTTCATTGTTGTCTGTATTTTGTTTTCCACTGGACCATACGACGATCAAGGAGACCGTCTCGTAACAATATATACACTATGGAAAGAAAATAACAACGACGATAATGAACTATCAAAAATCGTTAGTAGTAATGTTACTGACGAATGTAAGCGAACTTACCTTTTTTTTTTTAATTAAGATAAAATGTTATTTTAGTGGGAAAAAATGCTGCCGAGAAAATATAGTTTATTTTTCATCGCCTTGCTGGCGTATTGAAAATCGTGCAGTCTGTAGCGGGAGCACAGCAGACAATGCGAAGGGCAAATGGAAAACTAAACCGAGACAGAGAGAGAGAGAGAGAGAGAGCTCCTAAGTCGACCCAGGTCGTTTATTGTGCACTCTCTGATAATATAATGCAGCCAATACATTTTAGAATTATAATTTACAGAGCGGGTTTATCTACCATTTCAATAGTATGTTCCAGCCTTTCATTAAAAAAAAAAAAAAAAAAAAAAACAGTGCTTGTTGTAAAAGTGTTTCTGCCGAAGAGAAGAAGAAAGACTGCTTTTTGATATGCTCAGTCAGAGAAAGGTCTACGTTTTGAATGGGGCTAGTGATGCAGACGGACAGCTTCAACGCTGCCATCTTGATTTCGCATTCCGCTTTTATTTTCTGTGTTCGTTATTTTGATCATTTCAATCGTTGCCAACTTTGAAAAAAAAACGTTATAATAAATATGGTGAAGACACGTTTGATTTTGATCATTATTGAAAGTGTTGCCTATTTTATAATGCACTTGTAGTTTAATAGATTGGAGTACGAAATTTTCACTTTAGTCTGTAAATACTGTTACGACGGTCTACTGATACAGTGGAAAACTAAATATACAGACACCGATGAAGTCACTAATCACCAGCTTCAATTAGTCACAAATAACAGTTTGTAATCGACAAAATTATTCAACAAGATTATACTCGTACAATATAATTCAAGATAAATTTGTACACACGCAATAATAATGCCAACTATTAGAATTCCACACTAACTTTAACTCAATAACACTTTGCCGCACTTGAATAAACCGCCACTCGATCCGCACTGAGGGAAATCGCTCAACACAACTGACAAACCGGCTGCTATGGCTTTTTGTAGGTAGCGCACGTCTTTTGGACATTTTCCATCCTCAATGTGGTGTGTCAGCTAATGCGTATTTCAAGTGTTCTCCAGAGTACTATGGAACGTACTTGAGCGCGGCCTTGACTGGAACACACACCTGCTCGGCTTGCGAAGGGACGGGTGGAGGACGTTATAGGCTGTTCGATAAGGTTCCCGTTACAATATAAACATTTTACTACTTGACATTTATTTCACGGCAACAATATTTCATCAGACTGAATTCATTGTTATCTTTAATACTATAAAATAGCTGATGATGCAGAATTTTGTAAAAGCGTTATTTGGCACTCAACTGTACCCTTAGTATAGAGGAAAACTAGCAGTAGTTGTGGCAGCAGTAGCGAGAAGAAGAAGAAGAATATAATGATGATGATGATGTTGTAGATGATGATCCGTGTCACACTGGACGAAGATATTCAAAGTGTTATAGGGTTCACAATCCCTCTCCAAATTATTGGCCAGCATTTAAATAAAAAAAAAAGAATAGTAGCAAGAAGTGCGCAACGGATCGTAAGGTCCACAGCCTGAAGAAGAAGAAGAAGAAGAAGAAGTGGGAACTGGGATGTAAGAGACTTCCACGAATGTAAATTAACTCGCCTACACACACACGCGCGCGCGCGCGCGCGCGTGTGTCAAATTGTTTCTGTAGTGTAAGCTATGTGTGTGTGTGGGGGGGGGGGTCCACTGTTCATGAAACGAAGATTATTAAAATAATATTATTATTTCGGTTTAATAATTCAGTACTTTATACAAGACACGAATAAAATTAGATGAAAAATACAAAACAGTTTAATTCCATTGTTAAACTAAATTTATTTTACGGTACATCTATTTCCACTCATAAAACAGATCGTTGAGATTTAAAACGAACGAAGGATTGATTCTTAACGGTAAACTTTTCTGTAGGTTGAAGCTTTTATTACTATAAAGAAGAAGCACATTTGAATAACCGGCCTACCGTAGCTCGTGTCGAAGCCATCTAAATAGCCATCTAAATGTACCCGGTATATATATGAAAGCAAAGAGGACTTCTTATTCAATATTTCTGTAGTCACGTTTTCATGTATCCGTGCGTTATACCTCTTTGTAGAAACATTAAAAATGTGTTTCAGTTAAAAGGTTTTCATATTAAACTAAACTGTTTCTTCTTCTTCTTCTTCTTCTGCTTCCAGCGTAATGATGATTCGTAGTCGTTTCACAAAATAATCTGACGCTTTAAAAACTACTAAGTATTTACTTAAACGGGCGAAATACGTGACTTAACTGAGGCGGCGCGTTGATACCGCGGCGTCTGTCATGAACGCATCACGCCCACATACCTGCAAACAAAAGAGCACATTATATTAATACATTATGAATTGGCATTTTCGAACATTGCTAAGCTCAATCATTTCACGAAATGATTATTATTCGTATGATGGAACATATATTACATACTTTTTATATAATTAGAAAATATATTAACATAAGTAAACTGTTATAAGTAACATTTAGGATTTCCTTGCTAATAAATAAATTTGTATTAAAATTAAAAAATCGTTTACGTTTTTATACTATGTTTAAAACATAAGGGCATTATGTTTATACTATTACTTCATCATAGACGTGCTGTCATTCTACCAGAAAAATTGAATATAACTACTCTGTTTAGTGCTCTCGCAACACTAGCAAATTTAAACGATAAATAAATATTGTCAAATTTAATTATTATAACGGTTTAACAAAAGATAGGATATGTAAGGCATGAAACGTTGTTGGATATTTGAAAATTAAAAAAGAATGTGCAAGTAATTTTGCATTATTAACAACTAATTGAAAACTCACCTTCCCCACACACATAACTTTGATTTGCTGAATGAGGCACCTTTTTATAAATTCTACTGCAAAGTGTATTGGTTTGTCATTTCTGTACATTTTAAAGTATGTACAATAAAAACAACACGAAATATTTTGATCATTTATGATCCTGGGGCAAGTGGACCTCATGAAAAAGTGGTCATGATCTTCCCTCAATAATTGACATTCCAATACTTCTTCATTTCTGTCCAGACATTCTTTTTTTTATCTCGTCTTCTTTAAAAAGATGATTTCGTACAAAATATCTGACAAGTACCGCTATGTAATAATTGCTATTCTGGGACAGAGGTGCCCATCTTCCCCAAAGGCCATGGTGCAATCCCCCCCCAATTTGATTTTGTGGGTAGAAGGGGATCACAATACAGGGGTATGGAATAATCTCAGTTAACAGTGGATCTTGGGGCTTTATCCAAAAATGTTTTAAAACTAAAGCCATTTAGCAATTATTGGAATCAAAACACTAATGTTATTCTTTTTATCAATACCAAAAGATTTTCTACTATGCCTAATCAATAACTAAATTATGAGAAATGTAAAAGCCTGGTCAAACCTGGCCTAACATAATTAGTAGTATGAAAAATACATTAGGCCTTATCAAGATAATCTAACTTGATTTTGTAATTGCATTCTTTTTCTTCATTGATTTAATTGATTTACGACGCTTATAAGGGGGGCAATTGAGCCCCTGGTTACGCAACTGGCTTAAATTCATGTAACTTCTATTTCCAACAAAGAATTAAAACGTGTTGAAGACTCCTCCCAAAAATTGCAGTGGTGTGACTTGCACCATTGCGCCATGCTATCGGCACCCTATTCTGGGATGTTCGTTGATGTTTTAGTTATTTTTTGCCCGAAGACGGGCACCAATTTGTTGTGCAGCCAAAACGTCGCTTTTTCATAAAGAAGAAGCAATGATGGAAAACGTCCGTCTTACTAGTACGCGTAACGCCAACTGACGCCTTTTAAAGAAACTGTACGGTACACTTATTTCATTGTATTATAATAAACCTGAATGTGAAACCAAAATTAGGCAATACAATGCAGTAATCAAGCGAATCAACACTAAGGTTCAGAATACGTGTTCTCAGGAGAAATAGAAAAGCAAATAGAAGAGAAGATGGTAAGTGAAATTATAGGGGAAATTTGAGGAGGACTGAAAACAACGGCAGATGAGTTTAGACCGAGAAATAATTAAGACCTGATTATTATAGACCTGTAAAGGATGACAGAGGATCGATTGCCGTAAGCGGCACTGAACTATAAACCCACTAGTAGAAGAGACGTGGGCCGTCCGACGATGAGATGGGTGGCGGAACAGGTTTATATAACCTAATTCTTGAAGAGGAGGAGAAGAAGAATAATAATAAAGACCTCTATAACAACGAAGGAAAAGAAAGGATATCTGATACAAAATACGGAAGAGACGATATAGGTTCTTCGGCCACATTTGTGAGGTTGGACAACACAAGACTCACAAAGTATATTTTTAAGCATACTGACAGGAACAAATAGGAATGGCAAGCATTAAGAACAAGGGATAAAGAAGGACAAGACAGAAACGGAGAGCTCAGAACATGGGTATCCTCTGTATGTGTGAGTGTGTTTGGGCCTGTAGGGACAGAGAGAGAGAGGGGGAGGGAGTGAGAGAGAGAGTGAGTGAAGGAGGGAGGTGGAGGGAGATATAGGGAGAGGGGGAGGGAGAGAGGCGCAGAGAGAAAAAGAGAGAGAGATAGCACGCAAAGATAACAGGATATATATTTAGTTATAGACATTGACCGTTAAACTTTGCCTCCTGTTTTTTGTCTTGTTACTTTTTAAAACATTTTTTCTTCTTCAAAAAAAAATATGCACGTTTAGGTAGGCACAGGATACACATGGGTGCGCGCGCCCGTGTGCGTGTTTGAGTACGTGTAGAAAAATGATATTAAATATTGAGAGAGAGAGGACAAAGCCCGTACAGATATTGCCTCTGGGATTCCGGAGTCCCGCTTGCCTATTTCCGCGTTCCCAGAGGGCTCCCAATACGAATCACAACACACACACACACAGAGTCAAACACAACGTTCATAATGTATAAAGTACACAGGGAGGCGGCAGCCGTCCTTTGGCTCTGTGCGACTTAAGTAAATCTTATCAAAATCGGACGGTGGAAGCGCGCGCTTGGCAATATTAACTGTTGATATTGTGCTCTCCCTCAACAGCGGACACAGCGTTCTGTTATTAGTCCATGCTTACACATAGTTTCTGTTTTTAATATCTGTCTCAATTGCCGAATTTCATTGCCGCATGATACAACAATTTGAAGCACGGCAGTATGTACGAATGGAACCGCCTAGAATAGCCGAGAGAGTCCTTGCTCCACCCCACTCGCTCCTCGCTCAATAAAAAATACATAATACAAATACAACACCCCCATCGAGTGTGGCAGGTGTTGCCTCTGTCAAGTAGGTTCTAGTGTGATGTTCAAGCGTATTAAGCCGGCGTACAGTAAGGAGGGAAAGCTATACTGGACCTCTGCGCTACCTGTAAAAAGCCATAGAAGCCGGCTTGTGAGTTCAGTGGTGTTATGCGATTTCATTAGCGCGGATCGGGGGTGTTTGTAGCGAAGTGTTCTTGTGTTGGGTGTTCTTGTGTTCCAATTAGTGCGGAATTCTTTGTTGTTGACGTTATTATTGCGTGTGAACAATTTTTACTTTAATTGTTGTGAGAGACTATCTTGTTGAATACAAATTATTTATCGTGACAATTAAAGCTGGTTATTAGTTTTTTCATTGGTGTGTTGTATTTTGTTACCATGCGACGGTGTGTTACCGTCGTAACGGCATTGGAATATTGTTTGATCCCACGTTTTGATTCCACCCGTCTAAGATCTCGTTTTCTAGACGGTCAACATTCTTAACCACACAACAGTGTGGGAACAGTGTGAGCCATCATTCTGTTGTACTGTGGTGTATTTTTACTCTTGCCCAGTGTTACTGCGCGGAAGACCACAACGGCAGCGCAGCAGACGGAGAAGAGGTTCTTCGGTACGGCTGAGCTTGCAATTCTGCTTACGGGAGTTTTTCATTAGCAAGGGGCAGATGGTGCTCCTAAGCTGCAAAGAAAGTAATCCATTTCAGAGAATCTACTCTGAAGTAAGGGTCCCTGGTCTTCCGACTTAGGGGGTTTTGCGAAAAGCTGATTACCTACCCTATGTAAGAAAAATAAAAAATAAAACTTCAAACTTCAAAGAAAGCACTAAAGAATATAACTAATGAATTTAATCTCTCTCTCTCTCTCTCTCTCTCTCTCTCTCTCTCTCTCTCTCTCTCTCTCTCTCTCTCTCTCTCTCTCTCTCTCTCTCTCTCTCTCTCTCTCTCTCTAGTCTTACAGTATGCTATGAAGTTCACATTGTTACGCGATTACAGAACATTCTACACGTGTCTCGGCTATCCCAGCAGAGACCGGCCGTAAGGCGTACATAGACAGAGTCTCTGTGTGTGTGCGTACATATTGCTGCTACCTTGAGATGTAGGATAATTACGTGTCACTTGTCACGCGTCCGCAGCCGAGACTGGTTCAGACTTCTCCGGTCCGCGCACGCTGTGTTCAAGGCGGCAAGCAATTCCGCTCTAGTGGCTTCTAGTAGCGTTGTTGACGCGTAGTATGGGTTATTCTGGAATCTCAGCGGGGTATAAATACAAGCATTCAGCGACGCTTAGTTTGAGTTTAAGTTGCGATTTATTCACGTGAGGTTGGAGTTATTGTCGGGCGATTTACACAGTGCGTTTCAAGTGGTGTATTAGTAAAAAGTGATTCTACTGCGAAAGTGATATTAGAATTAAAGGAATAATAGTAACATTATTATTTGTGTGGACCGATTAACTTGAATTGTTGATTCACGAGAATAATCTTGTTGAATAACTTGATGATTACAAACTGATAAGCATAAAGTGCGGAATTCTTTGTTGTTGACATTATTATTGCGTGTGAACAATTTTTACTTTAATTGTTGTGAGAGACTATCTTGTTGAATACAAATATTCATTGTGACAATTAACGCTGGTTTCTAGTGACTTAATTGGTGTCTTGTATTTTGTTTTCCACTGTACCATACGACGATCGGTTAGACCGTCTTAATATAATCAACCTCATGTGTACTCTAAACTGAGCTTTCCTCTGTGACAACTCCCTTCTGTTTTCCCTTCAATTATTCCCTTCACAAACACATTGTGTCGGAGTCTATGTCGTATTAAATTCTTTCTTCTATATGTTAAGTTCCCTAGAAAGCTCCTAACGTCTTTTAAGGACATCCTCATTAGTTGCATTCCGTCACTAGATTATCTTGAGCATTTCTCTATAGTATCGGGTCTTAAATGTTTGGAGTCTTTTGTTCTCTCCTTGTCCTAACCTGCACGATTCCCTCCCGTACAGAATAATACTCCACACACACATGTCTTTATCATATTCTTCATTAGCTTTAAACCTATGTTGTTTAAGGCGAAGTGGTTTTTTGTTTATTAAATTCCATTATATCCTGAATATTTTATTAATAACTTTCTTAAAGCGTCGTCCATCACTTGTAATTTTTCTCAGGGCCGTCCCTCGCAATCGCGTGTCTCAGAGCGAACAATAATTGCGGGGTAAAGCATATGACTATGTAGATATATAAAGGGTTTTAAAACATATATAAACACTTGGTACGTTTTACAGTTTTTATTTAACTCTTACAGTTTCAGCTTATTAAGCTATTGTCAAAGAGATCAGTGAACAACTAAACTAAACAAAGGGTAAGGGTGTGTATCCAGACATGTGTGAAGTGAGTAAGAGGGAGGGGGTGGAGCTAGTGGGAAAGTCAAGTGTCTGTAAAACCTAAGTATAATCTCAAGAAAAAATATAAAATATAAATAAACTAATTAACAACTTTTAATAAAGGGAATACACAGAATTCAGTTTGTTCGTTTGTTAAATTTTTGTTACTTTTGATTGCTTTTCTAATTTCTAGAATTTTTAATAAATTCATTTTCTTACCTTTTTTATGTTGTGCTGTAGTGTATGTTTTTTGTATCTATGAAGTGACTGTGTTTTAAGCAATGATCTGTAAAACCTGTATTGCCTGTATTAGTAAAATCGCCTTCTTATGTTCACAAATGCGATGTTTCAGAGTACGGCCACATTGTCCGATATAAATAACATCGCATTCTGGACAGTGTATTTTATAACTCTATTTTTCTCTACTGTAAAAATTTTTCCCCATTAAATAAAAACTGTGAAACCTACCAAGTGTTTATATATTTTTTTAAAAACTTTGTATTAATATGTTTCACCAAGTGCCCAACGAGTCATCAATTAATATCATGATATAGATATACGTTGATAAGTTCCGTAAACAATTAAACTAAGCATATAGAAAAGAAATATAATTTACTTCTTTAATGACTTATACGACACAACTGGAGTGAATCAAAACAATTTGGTGAATAATAATAACACAACTATCACTTGGATGTTAAGTGACGAATTTTAGTTCAAATATTATATTCAAGACAGTAGACTGTCTATTTCTGTCAGTTTGTCAAATCGATTTGTCCTCTTGACTTTCTGAAACCAGCAATTCAGCATAAAGGTAACTTGCATCCACTATTATTTTATAAATTGGACATTTTACTGAGCAATATAAAATGCATTCTATTAGATTCTAACCAACGGCTACACATATATTATATATTTGATAAACTTGTAGCTTAATGGTAGGTAAAATTCAATCTTACTGAATGTTTAATTTTCCCTTCGGGCGCCACACCTGTCGCACACCCCTATGGACCGGCCTGATTTTGCTTCCCAGATAACTGTATTCTTTCGCTTTCTGGACGATAATATTTTCTAATAATTATTCTGACTAGTTTCTATACGTTTCGACTACACACTAAAAACTTAGTCTTTTGTTCACTAATATTGATATTATATTCGGTCGTCATTACTTGATACATTGTGTAAAGAATTCTTTGCATGTATTTTATACTCTCTGCAGTCACAGCTGTGTCATTTCAAGATGTGTTTACCCCTTTATTGTATCCTCAATTCCTGGACCCACAAGTCAAACAAGCATGGAGACGGAGCATGGATCATCCCAATGATATTTATGATACACTGCAATGCGTACAAAAACAAAAGGATATAAGATTTAAACAATGTACTCGCCCTAGAATGTCAGCAGTTTGAAACCTTCGAAAATTTCCGAGAGGATTTAACCGATTTGGTACTGGTCATTTATCTACGTATTTCCTTCGTATGGAAAAAGAATCGGCACTGGATATATTTGAAAATTAGCCTGCCTACAATGTTTAGTATGTGTAACGGCAGCATCTTACACTGTCCGTTACAGGCACATTAATTTCTTTGATTTCATCTAAACATTCATAAAAAATATCCCCGCACATACTGTTTGGTGAACTAAGTTTTACTGTAACAGTTGTTTCTGCTTGCAACACTGTATGATAAACACCATTTGAAGGTTGCGTCAAGTGAAATGTTTCTTCGATACTTCCGTAATCTTTTATTTTTGTTCGCACAGCGGCAGGTAGATTAGGAGGATGATCGTTCCTCAGTGTAACAGCACACTCACCAGAGTCAGTAATTCTCGATGGTTTTCTCACTATGTACCCTTGGCAAATGATGCACGAGACATCCTTTTGGAACACCAGTTTTAAGCTCAGGTAGTTCCTCTGCCCAATCGTAGCATTCCGAGTCCTTTAAAACTGCTTTTCCCTTCATGAGCAACTCCATTATTTTTCGAGGGCTTTGTTTTAATTTTCTACCTCATTACACAATTTCACGGATTTAGTTTACAAAAGAAGTGAGTGGAGATTCACTTTTCGGTTCACAGTTTGCTCTTTTTGCCTTTCTCTCTTCTAGGTTAGCAGCCCATAGGCTGGTTGGCAGCAACTCGCCATTCTTCACGCTTCTCTGCTTTTCTTTTCAACTCAAAATATGATATCGATCATAAGCTGTTTCATGTAGTCTAAACGGGGTGGACCTCTGTGATTCTTCCTTTCAATTGTTCCTTCTATTATTCTCTTAACCAACCCATTCTGTAGTAGTATATGCCCTATAAACTTAGCTCTTCTGCCTTTTAAATTTCGTAGAAAGCTCTTCTCCTCCTGAGCTCTTCTAACGACTTCCTCACTTGTTATCATCTCCCTCCAGCTTATCTTGTATATTTTTCTGTAGCACCAGGTCTCAAATGCTTGGAGTCTTTATATTACTCTCTATTCTTCGAAATAATTTTTTTCAGGTAATTATTTTTGATCCATGAGACACCAGGCTTAACGTTCTGTACTGCTTGGATGATCGAGCATTCAATCTTTTAGGTATTGGCACTATGATACACTTAGAAAAGTCTTCTGGGAATTCTCCTGTCTCATAGATTTTGCAGACCAATTCATACAGTTCTGTTTTTAGTTTATCTCCTCCCGTTTTAAGCAACTCTGCCGGAATATTGTCAATAGCAGGTGCCTAATTTCCACTAAGCTCATCTAATGCTTTCTCAAACTCTTCCATCATGACAGCTTCTCCACGCTCTTCATGTCCTATTTTATCCTCTTCTTCTCTTCTTTATTGTTATTCTCTGAATACAGACATTGTAAGTAATCTTTTCAACGTCTGGCTACTTTGTCCTGATCATATATCATCTCTCCATCACTGTCTTGAATGCTCATTTTCTTGGTTTTCCTTCCTCTAAATAATGTTTTTATCACACCACATGCTTTGTCTATTCGTCCTGTTTTCATGTGCTTATCTATATCTCAAACAGAATTATCACTGTTGCACACCACTATAGCAAAATTATTCCGATTAGCGCTTTCAAGCTTCTCAGCTCATCGTCAGATCGGAAATAACAACCAGAATAAAACACTCTTCACACCCCCACCCGCCCCACTGTCTACACACACACCCCCGCAAACAAGCTATAAGTCAAATGTCCCTTCCCAACCTCCGAGCCCTGTCACCCCCGTCTGTACAGTTACATACTTTTCTAGCACATCTGCACAATTAATCTATATCTGGACAATTTGCTTCCACATATTTCTCTTTATTAGGTTTTGCTTTTCTGTTAATATTATTCCTCAGGCTCTTTCATTTTGCTTTCCCTTCTTCATCAGACGACCTCTTATACTTTCGCCTTTCTTCTATCATCTTTTGACTCTAATTAATTCAAAATCCATGTCAAAGTCATAAGAAATCTCGTAATCACAATTTTAAATTCAAATATACGTAGAAATGGTTAATTCGGAGCAGACAGACGGAGTAAGTAGTGTAGTAATAGGGTCAAATGCTGTTAGCCGGTTTATGGAGCGAGTTGAGACTAGTTTACGCAATAACTGAACTGTTTTATTAATTTGAAACACAACTGTGTGCTGTGGGTTAGTAGTGTACGGGATCGAACTAACTGCTCCCGAAAGTGTCATTCACAGTTTGCAACGAGTATAAACTGCGGGCGGCCAACGACAATAATAATTGTTGAAAATTAAAATTACGTTTTATTGTAGTTGAAAATTAAATTAATTTTATTAGAGAAATGCTGTTGAAATCTGTGTTGAAGAGTACAGAAATGCGAAACTGTCAAATGCAAATGGAGGCGTGAAATTCTGACGTGCTTGGTTACGTCATTGTTATGAAAACATGATACAATGGTAAATTCAGTGTTGCCACACAAACAACAATTTGCTGACATGATAATTGCTTGTTACTGTACAACGTGTAACGGTAACTACCTGTAACCGTTTAAATTAAAATAATTCAATATGGAGCAAGCCCCCAAGAAAATAATTACTTATTATGTATGAAATTTTGTTGAAAATTATTGAAAAGCATTTTATAAATACGTTGAATTTATTTACGTTACAAAGAATTCAGAAGATCGAGACAAACGGTAAAGAGAAAGAAGCAATTTGGAGAATCGATAGAGGCTACCACGATCGACGAATTATACAACTGGTAATTGAAGCCGAGACCAATAAAGACAAACAACAATGTGGTGAATTACATTACTGTTGTGTAAATCATCATTTGTTATCAGTTACTATTAAATAAATAAATAAACATTATGAATGAATGGAGAAATTTCGTAACAGCTGTCTTATAAAAACGACATTTTGTGTTACGGAAAATCAAACAAGTAACATTCCTGTACTAAATATGGTTGTAAAAGAAGAAGAAGAAGAAGAAGAAGAAGAAGAAGAAGAAGAAGAAGAAGAAGAAGAAGAAGAAGAAGAAGAAGAAGACAAATGGAGGGATATAAATGCAGTAAGCTATGTTAAGGATACCAATTGTGTCTGAAAGAGAGTGCGAAACTGGTAAGGGATAGTTATACCCAGTGGCGTAACTAGGTGCTGCTCCTGGGGGGGGGGGATGAGACTAGCTTGTAGGTTATCCTCATAATTTTTCTCAAGTCAAATAAGATATTCAAGATTTTTCCCCATGTAGTTACTAATACAGCAATGCGAGATGCTGGAATAGATTCCTCCGGGACTGTATTCAACTGGTTGGTGCAGGTCCTAGGATACGCCGATGACCTAGATATAATCGGGAGGTCGCTTCGAGGAGTCACTGAAGCCTTTCTTGCTATTGAAGGTCCCGCAAGGAGGCTGGGTCTTATGATAAACGAAAGCAAGACAAAATACATTGTCACAGGACAGGAAGCTAGAGAAGGAGAGCGCATCCAAATTGGCATCTATTCCTTCGAAAAAGTCAACAATTTTGTTCATTTAGGATGTCAAGTTAACTCCGATGGGGAAACAACAGAAGAAATAAAGCGAAAAATCACCTCAGCTAATAGGTGCTTCTTTGGTCTTAGACCCTTGTTCCAGAGCAGAACAATTGCCAGGAGCATCAAGCTGCTTCTGTATAAAACACTGATCCGCCCAGTTCTCACCTATGGCTCTGATACCTGGACCATTTCTAGAAAGTCTTAGTCAAGCCTGCTGGTTCATGAACGCAAATTCCTTCGCAGCATTTTTGGTCCAATATGTGTGGGAGTGAATGGAGGAAAAGGCCCAATCAAGAACTGAACATTGTTTTGAATGAACCAGATATTGTTAAGTTATAAAACTTGGTAGACTTAGGTGAGCTGGAGATGTGATGAGAATGAAATACCCAGAAAAGCACTCACAGAACTGATCTATGGGACCAGGACAGTTGGTAGACCCAAACAACGTTGGAAAGACGGTGTGAACTATGAAGCGCGCCATATCCTTGGGGCCCGGAAGTGGAGGGCAGCTGCACTTGACCGGGACAACTGGCGGAGGCTGTTAAAGGAGGCCTTGACTCAGTAATGGGTTGTTGCGCCGTTGAAGAAGAAGAAGAAGAAGAAGAAGAAGAAGAAGAAGAAGAAGAAGAAGAAGAAGAAGAAGAAGAAGAAGAAGAAGAAGATTACTTATATGGTTATTTATAAGTCTTATTTTAACAGACGTTACGTGATACGTTAAGTGATTATGGCATTTTACTGAAATTTTGAAGATCACTGGGGCGGGGTTTTGATACCTCTGATCCCCCCCTCCACACGTAGTGATCTCACTGGTTAAACCTCTCCACGCATGCTTACTGTTCTAAAACATTAGCCTCACGCAAAATTTGTTGTAATTTATACAAAAACGTAATATTCTAGCAATATAGTAATAACTATTGCAATATATTTTTTATATAAATACAATAAAGGGTTACGACATATGTGAAAATAAATTATTTACAAACCATAAAAAGTCAGTGGCGTATCTAGAATATGGCTTTTGGGGGGTTACGGGGACGGGTCGGCTTCAACGAAAGAAAAAAAGAAGTGGCCGAAAAGCGCGTGATAACATCTTGAAATCGGTTCCATTAAAGTAATCGGTAATAACACACAAAAATACGCTTTATCGATACATTGTTAAAAGCTACTTACTTACCGAATTTATTTTCCTGTATTTCATATTTCAAACGTATAACCTAGTGCTGTGTAATAAATCTGTTTTAAAAAGCAGTTATTATTATATTATTGTTACTACTATACTTTTCAGTTCTAGATATTTTATCTACCTTTCTACAGTGGATTATCATGACCTTCTTTTCAGGATGCTTTATTTATCAAAATTAAGTGCTTTACTCTTGTCAAAACGTAAAACGTTGCGGGTAAACTACCCCTCCCCCTTAACCGATCAACACAAAAATCAATAGACCTTGAGTCCTCTACAACTCGGGCACATATGAAAAAAATTATTTGATACTGTTTGAATTTGCGGCAGTTACCGTTCGCCATAGAAACAATTCTACACACAGAGACACAGACGGACACACAGACACACGAACACGCGCGCGCGCACTTGGACAACTAAATCCAAGAATGAAATGAAATATTTCCATAGAAATTACTTCTTTCTTCAGCCTTGACCACAGTACTGTGGTCACTAATGTACTCCACCACACTAGATTACGTTAGAGCACTAGATTTTCACTGATGATGGCATTCGATGGAACTGCCGAAACGTCTGTCTGGTTTTGCAGAAAACATTGGACCACGGCCAAACAGCCCGGGAAGGAATTTTAACAACAAACTACTTCTTTGTTGCCGATAACGTAGAACACAAAAAATTATCCCCTCTCCCTTCAACTATCATTTTCTTTTATAGATATTTCATCTACCTTTCTACAGTGGATTATTATGACCTTCTTTTCAGAATACTTTATTTATCAAAATTAAGTAGTTTACTCTTGTTAAACGTAAAACGTTGCAGGTAAACTACCCCGTCTCCTTAACCGATCTTCACCAAAATCAATAAGCCTAGAGTCCTCTACATATAATAGGCCATAGAAAGAATTCTACACACAGACACTTTTCGGAAAATGACTTTTCTTCACGTTTTGATGGTAGTACAATCAGAATCAGCCCTTATCTCGAACACGATATTTTTCGCCATCACCATACTTCTATTTCCTTACGAAACATGGAAGTAACAATAAGTCGCAAGACGAATTACATTAAGGTAGTTAAATAAGGTCAACTAGCCCCTTCTTTGCAGTGGACATGGCGATGACGATGGCGAATAGCATCTCCAGTAAGCAAGAATGTAATCTCGAAGAATAAGCTGTTCGTGTATAGATTTATCATTATATCTGTCTTGGTTTCCGAGGCTAGTGCTGGAATTGTGAGTTGTTGATTAAGACCACCGTATTGGACAACCAACCATATGCCGGGTAGATTTTCTATCGACCTTCTCTGGTCTAGATCCGTCGTATTCTGTTATAGGGCCACCTCGAAAAGGGTAAAGGGTGTGGCTCTTCACCACGCACGACGGTCTTGAGTAGGTAAAGGCTTTGGTCTAAAAGAATTATGCTCGGATCGAGATCATATAAGAAATGAGGAGAGCAGAAGTTATTTAGAAATTTGTGCAGTTAATGAAAAGATTAAAAAATACAGAAGAAAATGGATTCAACACATAGATATAATGGAAGAAAGTGGAATACCGAAGATAGCAAAGATTACAACCCTAGGGGCAGAAGAAAAGTTGGTAGGCCTAAGAAAAGGTGGACTGTGGAATAGGATCAGGCCGCTAAACACTAAAACCGTTAAGAAGAAGATGATGATGTATAGATTTAAGGATAGACTGGCAGTCAGGAAAGACTCCAAGAGATGGGAACTTACTTCTTACTTCTTAATACGAGCATCCGAGGCTGGCTGCTTCGATGGCTCGATGTCTCCTGTAAGTGTCTGCTGCTAGCCGCCACCAACAACTCTCGGATAGTATTTTATCCAGAGTTTTTTCTCCGGCCATTTTGCGTTTAAGATTTTCCCTCGCTGGTAGCGTTGCCGGGCAATCCAAGAGAATTAGTGTTTCGTCCTGCTCCTTGTACATTCCACAAAGAGGACTGTCTTTTAGGTGAAACCTATGCAGGTACCTGTTCGTCACGATGTGACCCATTCGTGCTCTTGCCGCAAATGACGCCACAGATCGAGGCATCCCTTTATAGATTTTTGGGCGGTTTGGGGAGCTTCGGGTGGCGAAGTACTCGCGTCCGGTGCTACAATTCTCCCATCTCCGTTTCCAGGAGTCAATGAAGAACTTCCTGGCTGCTTCTTTACACTGTGTCAGAGAATAACGCTGCGCCTGTACATGCAGCAAGCTTTACTGGCAAGAGTATCTGCTACTTCATTTCCATGAATCCCGCAGTGACTTGGAATCCATTGAAAAAAAACATTCTTACCTTTTAACCAAGAGATGGGAAAAGTTAGACGAACGAGTTGGAGGGGGGAATGTTAGCCAGAAAAAACAACACTTGTAGATTAGAGCGTTACACGAGCGAGAGAGTGAGAGAGAGAGAGAGAGAGAGAGACTGCTGCACGGGCTATTGGTATCTACAAGTTACCGATCTGGGGCAAAACTTTGTGTCCGGCCGCGGGTGGGGTTTTTGTTTCGGTACAACTGCGTGCCTCTTGAATTCCAACGACGTCGCGACGCAGACGCCGACGCCGACGACATTTACACTACTACATAGTTTGCTTTGCTGTTGGAATGTTAAATTCTCTCTCTGCCCTCTCTCATACTCTTTCTCTTTCTCACTCTATCTGTCCTCTCTTTCTCACTATCTCTCACTTTTCCACTTTCCATGGACTCTTTCTATCTACCCTCTTTTTCTCTCCCTCACTTTCCCAGTTTCCGTCGACTCCCGCTCGCACACGCATACGACTCGCGATATATACGTAAAGATTCGAATATCGATACACGCAGAAATCTAAATCACTAGTGTGTGTGTGTGTGTGTGTGTGTGTGTGTGTATGTGTAATATAGTGCAAACCTCTCAGTGCCATTCATACGTGTGATTCTGATACATAGCGGTCTGATATACCAGTACTTTTCAACAAACATATTTTCTACAGGGACGTATTTACAGGAGGGGGGAGGAACGGGACCGGACTGCCCCCCAGAGGATCAAAAAAGGTGAGGAATTTTGTTAATCTCTTCATTTATAAGCGGTTTTATTTTATTTTTTCAGCTGTGTAAGCTAATATAGTAGTAGCTCTTTGACTTCCATATTCCGTAAGGTATAATGGAAGTATGGTGATCGCGAAAAAAATCGTGCTCGAGATAAGGGCTGATTCTGATTTTACTACCGTCAAAACGGGAAGAAAAGTAATTTTCCGAAATGTGTGTGTGTGTGTCTGTGTGTAGAATTATTTCTATGGCGAACGATAAGTACCGCAAATTCAAACAGAATCAAATAAGTTTCTGCATATATGCCCGAGTTGTAGAGGACTCTACGCCTATTGATTATGGTGAAGATCGGTTAAGAGGACGGGGTAGTTTACCTGCAGCGTTTTACGTTTTAACAAGAGTAAAGTACTTAATTTTGATAAATAAAGTATTCTGAAAAGAAGGTCATAATAATCCACTGTAGAAAGTTAGATGAAATATCTATAAATAAAAAGGGTAGTTGAAGGGGAAGTGAGTAATTTTCTATAAAAGAGGATTATAGTTCAAGGGAGAGGGGATAATTTTTTATATGTGTTCTACGTTATCGGCAACAAAGAAGTAGTTTGTTGTTAAAATTCCTCCCCGGACTGTTTGGCCGTGGTCCAATGTTTTCTGCAAAACCAGACGTTTCGCCAGTGCCATCGACTGCCATCAACAGTGAAAATCGAGCGCGCTAACGTGAGTTGGTGTACGTTAGTGACCACAGTACAGTACTGGTTAAGGCTGAAGAAAGAAGTAATTTCTATGGAAATATTTCATTTCATTCTTGGATTTCGTTGTCCATGACGTGTCTGTTAATTTAACTAAATATAATGAAATCAGTACCGACTCGGAACACAAAGTTTTTTATGGGTAAAAACGTTTATAAGGCTGTAAGGTAAATCTTTTACGTTTTTACCCATAAAAAACTTTGGGTTCCGATCGGTAGTGATTTAATTATATTTATTTCATTTCAGTTTGTGAAACATAAAACTCGATTTACAAGGAACACACGTGACTTAGAAATTATCGAACCGAATTCAAGTAAATGATTTTAAATATAAATCTTAGAACATGGAATCATGTATGATTCTCCATACCGATATTTTTTCTCCAGCGTTAGGGGCAGGCGAAAGTATCCCGATTCATGGCGTTGATTCCATCCGACGACCGCAGCAAAGTCGTTGAGGCGGCGGGCCCACGACACAAAACAAAGAGTTACGCGCTCAACACAACAAATTTTCTAAATCTATTACGACAAAGTTGGATCAACACAGCATTATGGCAGGCGGTGCTGCGAGGGTGCGCTCTCTCCGTGTTCACGCACGACCTCAGTAATAATTAGCGTTGCTCAACAAAAATTTGCTATATTCCATTAATTTTCACTGTGTTTACAAAGCGGTTGTGTGTGTGTGTGTGTGTGTGTGTGTGTGTGTGTGTGTGTGTGTGTGTGTGTGTGTGTGTGTGTGTGTGTGTGTGTGGTCTGTCTGAACAGCAAATTAATTTAACACAACACAGGAGGACAACCGGTGGTGTTTGTATACAGAATTTGCTTTAAATGTGTACGTGTTTCTTTTTTTTAATACAGTTGGTTCGTTAGTAGAGAATATACGCTGCATAAGATCACGTGGCAAATCCAGCTTGATACGTGCGCATACTATAGTGATAGTGATGCTGACAGTGACATAAATACGGTGAGGGGGTCAATCCTCCCCCAAAGAGATATTAAAAATTATTTCGTGGCCTGCTTGGCCGTGGTTGCGGATCTTCACGCATATATGATTTAAAGTAAAATTAAAAAAATGTAATTTTATTGCCTGGAAACAAAGTTATTTTATTTTGAACAATTACCATTGTTTGAAAAAGATTAAATGTATTACTTCCATATTCCATAAGGAAATGAAAGTATGGTGATGGCGAAGAAATCGTGTTCGAGATAAGGGCTGATTCTGATTGTACTACCCTCAAAACATGAAGAAAAGTCATTTTTCGAAAAGTGTCTGTGTGTGTGTGTGTTTGTGTCTGCGTGTAGAATTTTTTCTATGGAAAAAGATTACTGCCGCAGATTCAAACAGAATCAAACAATTTTTTGCATACCTACCTGAATTAAGTTGAAGGTGTAAGGGGAAGGTGGTAGGTTACCTCCAACGTTTTACGTTTTAACAAGAGTAAAGTATTTAATTTTCATAAATAAAGTAGCCTGAAAAAAAGGTCATAATAATCCACTGTGGAAAGGTAGATGCAATATCTATAAATGAAATATAGTTGAAGGGGGAGGGTGTTATTTTTTATATGTGTACTACGTTATTGGCAACAAAGACGGAGTTTCTATTGAAATATTATTTCATTTCAATTTGTCAAACTTGTCAAATTTTTCAATTTATATTTAAATGGTTCTCCATACCGTTTTTTTTTTTTAATTTAAATTCGGCAAACTCATTAAATCAATACTGAACGTAAAAAATTATCTCCCTCCCGTTTCAACTACCCTTTTAATTTATAGATATTTAAAGTAGCAATAAGCAGATAGTGGAAATAAGTGGATATTTTATAGATAAAATAAGCAGAAAATGGAAGTAATAAGGCCCCTTTTATGCGTCTGATTTATATCGGATAAAAACTCGTACGTTATGCAGAACAAGAGAAACAAGCGGGCAGTTTTATGCTCCGTCGTTCCAAACTCAAACACATATCGTGGTGTCCTAGGAAACTCATCAGGTAAAAATCGGACGAGTTGTCTAGATACGTGGGCAGTAATGGTTCCGTTTATACACTCGCGCGAGTTTTGTATCGTATGACTTTCAAATCTCAGTGCTTCCAACCTTCCTGCCTAGCGTCGCGAGGCAGCTGTACCAAGTAATCAGTGCTGTTCACTTGTGATTTTCTTTATTTGTGTTGTAAATATGGAAGTGATAAATACTGAAAGGTTCATTGACGAAATCCAAAAGAGGAGATCACGCTTCCAAAGAATAAAACTTAAATTTGTTCACAATATTTTAGTGGATAGTTAGTGAGGATCGGTCAATAATACAACTTTTAGTAATTTTGCGTCGACGTTTCGACAATATTTATTGTCATCTTCAGGACCTGTGTATGAAATACAATAGAAATATCAAACACAACGAAACAATTAAATATTTGGGTGAACGTTCACCCAAATATTTAATTGTTTCGTTGTGTTTGATATTTCTATTGTATTTCATACACAGGTCCTGAAGATGACAATAAATATTGTCGAAACGTCGACGCAAAATTACTAAAAGTTGTATTATTGACCGATCCTCACTAACTATCCACTAAAACATTCACTGATTGACGGTCACTAAAAATTTAAGGATTGTTCACAATATTTAAGACATCTAAAAATAGCTGTCGAGAAAAACCTTTTTTTTTTTTAAATTACAAATGAAGATATTTAAAAACTACTCCATCTATCAGTAAACAACTCCTAAAATTTAAGTCATTCCACGCTGTCAAATGGGACAAACATTATGGTGATAGGGAGGAAAGAGGTATTGCCAAAGTTGCTTGTTTCTTACGACCATAACCACAAGATTCGTATTGTGGCGACTGGTTTGGCAAACCCGATGTACACTAGCTGAATTCTCACATTGCTTCAACTTGTCTTGGGTGAGATCCCTTCCTTTAGTCTTTTCTGTTTAGTCTCTCTTGACTGTCTCTCGATCTTTTCTGACCCCGACGCTATTAGAGTAGTGACTTTCTTTTTCTATTCTAATTTGGGTGGCTTAGGATCTTAGAGTGCTCACTGATGCCGATAGTTTAGCTCTGGAGGTACAAAAAAAGTTCAGTATCAGAATAACTGATAAAAAGCCACCAAATCCTATCTTAGAACGAGAAAGATGAGTACGAATCTCCTGCGCCCCAAAACAGGGGCCTTTCGGCTAAGGTATGGTAACCCTGACAGAAGAGTCTCTGGTCCTCCTGGTAGGGGGTTGTGCAACAGGCCATGTAAAACTTTGAAATACTTGTAGTATCCAAAGCAGCCTCGGAGTAAGATCTGGGACGCGGGTCGTCCGAGGATGAGATGGGCGCGGGAACAGGTTTATATAACAGAATTTTTTAAGAGAAGAAGTAGAAGAAGAAGAAGAAGAAGAAGAAGAAGAAGAAGAAGAAGAAGAAGAAGAAGAAGAAGAAGAAGAAGAAGAAGAAGAAGATCGAATGATATGTGAATGTGGTGAAAACGATGTTCTGAGCGACTTCGCTTGACTGAGAAGGCTATGTGTGAGCGCGCGTAGGTAGACTGACTAACTATGAGGGTCAGTTGAAAAGTTCGCTGAGCGACAAGTGTAGCTTAGCGGTAAAACTAAAATTTTTCCTATGGTGCAAGATTTGTATTTTAAGTAAACACATGTTAATTTCCAAATCTATCTATAAATTTATTTATTGTTTAGAAGCGGTTTAAAATTGACATGTCATGCGTGTTTTACAAAACAAACAAAATCAAACATCGTGATTTGATTCTTTGTTAAAAACTGTTTAGCGCTAACGGAAATTCAGAACGAAATTGTAAACGTGTCAGGAGATACTGCGACTTCAAAAACAACGGTTTGTAAGTAGGCACTTGAGTTTAAACGTGGTCGTACGAGCATTGAAAACCTGGTCCCCCTTGGTCCCCCCCGCACTGGACGCCAAGAAATGCAGCTCCAGATACGGCAGCCACCTCGCACAACGCTTTTTCATACCAAGTTCTTCAGTTAAAGTATGACGCACACGCTCCTATGAGATGCCTATGATTTCAGGAATGTCATCCCCTCCTCAATCAGCGGTCTTCCAACACCCTATGAAATTTTTTCAATAATGCCATTTTTAGTTGCACTTTTGGACGTCCACTGCTGGGATCGTCTTCAGTGCTTGTACGACCACGTTTAAACTCAAGTGTGCCCCACTTACCGTTGTTTCCGAAGGCGCAGCATCTCCTAACACATTTACAATTTTGTTTTGATTTTCTATTGGTGCTAAAACGTTTTTAACAGAGAATTCATCACAACAAGGGATTTAATTGTGTGCACTTTAAAAACACGCGTACAGGAAAATTTCAAACAGCTGGTAAAGAGTGAATAAATTGACAGATATATCTGAAACCTAACAGGTGTTCACGCGAAATATACGTCTTGCAGCACAGGAAAGATTTAAGTTATACCACTCACTGAGCTACAGCTGTCGCTCCGCGAACTTTTCAACTGACCCCCGTAGTAGGTCTTAACTTCAACGATTAGAAAACGAGGAAACAGAAAGAGAGAGAGAGAGAGATTGAGAGAGAGACAGGCAGAGAGAGAGAGAGAGAGAGAGAGAGAGAGAGAGAGAGAGAGAGAGAGAGAGAGAGAGAGAGAGAGAGAGAGAGAGACAGACAGACAGAGAGACAGACAGAGATAGAGAGGACAACACAGTACGTACTGTATTCATTTAGGGGTGTAACTCGTGGAGCGGAAGCGGGGGGTACAAAAGCTGGATGAGTTTTTGTTTTGCAACATCAGCAGCAGCGGCAGCGTAATACGTGACCTGTATGCTAACACACACACACACACACACACACACACACACACACACACACACACACACACACACACACACACACACACGGGTAGTACAAAAAGCAGCCCCGGTGACAGCCGGAGGTGCCCCAACTGACCCAGTACTGTCACTGCCTAGGTTACACAACGGCTTCTTGTACTTAGTCTCAACTCCCCCCCCCCCAACACGTCCTTGGCAATAACAACGACAACAACAATGTCACGACGTTGTTTTTTTCTCGTGTTAAACAACAACTACAGGCGTCCGTCCACTTATTATTCATAGACGCAGCGTTTAACAGTTGACAACCAGTGTTGTACTGATGTTGTTTAATTATTATCGTTTAAATAAAGACTTGTCTTCTTCTTCTTCTTCTTCTTCTTCTTCTTCTTCTTCTTCTTCTTCTTCTTCGGCATGGACGTCTTAGCCTTCCCGCCACAGACACACAGATAAACGATATGCTATGACGTTACCGAGATATTTTTGATTTAATCATCATCATCACCATCACCATCACCAGTCCAAGGACTAGGCCTTAGACCTGTTCCGGAACCCATCTCCTCCTCGGTCTACCGACATCTCTCTTCCCAGTAGGGTGATAACACAAGGCAGCCACGGGTAGACGGATATCACGCATGCGACTCAAGTGCTCACACCATCTCCTTCTGTGGTCTTCAATCTTCTGGTGCAACGATACAATGTTTAAATTGCGGCTGATATCCTCGTTCCTTCTCCGATCCAAGAGAGAACAACCTTGAGTCCCTCTTAGAAATTTCATTTCAGCTGCCTGAATCCTCTGAACGTCCCTTTTACTAAGAGTCCATGTTTCACTATCACACAGGAATGTGGGGACAGGCACAGTTTTATAAAATTTCATTCGAGTATCCTTCCGTGTTTTATTTTTCAGGTACCTATGATTCGTTGTTCCACATTTTTGATTTAATAATGGTAATAATACATTCGATATTCGAGCAAAAATAATTTTGAGTATCTCGTCATTCGCAAAAATGTCCATTCGGGAAAGTGGATTCGGATAAGTACCTAATACCTAATAATACATACATATAGTTACGACGGTCTAACTGATCGTCGTATGGTACAGTGGAAAACAAAATACAAGACAACAATGAAATCACTAACAATCAGCTTTAATTATCACAATTAATAAAATAGTAATCAACAAGATAGTCTCTTATAACAATTCACGTAAAATTTGTCCACCCGCAATAATAATGTCAATATAAAGAATTCCGCACTAATTATAATACAACACTTCGCTACAATAGTTCCACAAACACTCGATCCGTGATAAGGAAATCACTCACTGTTCACTGATTTACAAAGCCAACCTCGGTCCGTAATGTACGTAGCGCACGCGTTCTAGAATCTTAATTGCTGACGCTAATGCGTATTTCAAGTGTGCTCTTGAAGTATCTGAAACACACTTGAACGCGGCCTTGAATAAGGCAATATCTGCTTGACTAGGGAGGGGGACGGATGTAAGGACGCGCTCTGTTGCTCCAGAGGGTTCTCGTTTTGTCCTCCAACGTTGTCCGTTACCTAACATCCATTCCATACGATCATTCCACGTTTCATCCCAGAGATTTTGTGCACCCAGAGTTCTTAATATGCCTTCTTTCCAGAATATTCTCCGTCTTCTCCGCTTCTGACGATAGGGAGGAACCCACTGCATCACCTCTTTTGGAAGTCTCTCATCCCCTGTCCTCTGGTCGTGGCCGTTCATAATTAACTGGATTCAAAAGTTTTTAAAAATATATAAACACTTGATACGTTTCACAGATTTTATTTAACTCTGACAGCTGTTTCGACTTCTTAAGCCATTGTCAAAGAGATGAGTGAACACTAAACACGGGATGTAGGGTGGTCATCTGTTTAGGGCGTGTATTGGAACATGTGTAAGGTGTGAGATGGAGAGGGGGGTCGCAGGAGCTAAGAGAAGGTCAAGTGTCTGTAAAAACTAAATATAATCTGAATACAAAATATAAAATTAACTAAACTAAATATAATCTGAATACAAAATATAAAATTAACTAAACTAAGTAACAGCTTTTAATAAAGCTGTTATTTTTTACCTTTCCCTAGCTGCTCCAACCACCCCCTCCATCAACGCATCCCACACATGTTCCAATACACTCCCTAAACAGATGACCACCCTACATCCTGTGTTTAGTGTTCACTCATATCTTTGGCAATGGCATAAGAAGTCGAAACAGCTGTCAGAGTTAAATAAAGTCTGTGAAACGTACCAAGAGATTATACGTAGGCCTATATATTTTTAAAAACCTTTGTTTTAATATGTTTCACCAAGTGCCCAACGAGTCGTCAATTAACAACTTGTTCCTTTTAATATCCTGAAACAAAGTTCCCTCTATCCCCATCTTTCTTGTAATTTCTTTATTTAAAATTTTG
This sequence comes from Magicicada septendecula, assembly GCA_034769895.1. Lineage (NCBI taxonomy): Eukaryota > Metazoa > Arthropoda > Insecta > Hemiptera > Cicadidae > Magicicada > Magicicada septendecula. The sequence continues at coordinate 19,387,500 of CM068371.1, forward strand.
TCCCAACTGGAAGTTCTCAGGGATCTCCGAGGCACACCAATTTCCCCACAGCCTTTAATTTCTATTCTGTTTGCTCTTTGACGAACCACGTTTCTGCTCCATAGAGTAAGCTTCTCTTAACTAATAATCATGAATATTACATTTTCTCTTTACAAATGTTCTTCCTCTGACAAATCCAATTCAGTAATCCAACCGTTTTCCTGGCCTGAAATCTCCCTTCTTGTAATTTCCCTATCGTCATTACCAGTCACGTAAAAAAAAACAACTCCTAAATACGCGTGTTCCCCACGTGTGCATTATCCAAGATCAGTGGCGTATCTAGAATTTGGCCTTGTGGGAGTCCGGGGCCGAGTCGTCATCATCAAAAGAAAAAAAAAACAAGTAAAAACTAATCAACATTACTGTCTTTAAAGTGGCTGAAAAACGTGTGATAATATTCTGAAATCAATCCCTTTAAAGTAACCCGTAATGACACAATAACAATTCGCGTAACTGCAACATTGTTTACAAGATGCCTATTGGCTGAACTGATTTTTCTACATTTCATATTTCAAATGTATACGCTAATGCTATGTAAGAAACCTGTCTGTATATTTAAAAATGAGTGATACTACCACGTTCCTATATGCAAGTGAAACACGGACCCTTAGTCGAGTAAATTAAGCGTTTACCCTCGGAATTCTTTGCAAGAGAGCTTGAATTAACATGAAATCTTTTCTAATATCTTTTATATGGTGTCTAGTTAAATGTAAAAAAAATTTTCTGTTGTTGTTGACGAAGACCCTTGGAACCGACAAGAAAGATACCGACTTTATGTGGGACCTAGATTCAGCAAACAAATTTCTGAAAGCATTAATCAGTGTTTTATTTATATTTGTTTATTCGACCGCTCTCGATAACTTGGAGACCGGTATGGTTTCATAATAAAATAATGTTAAAGTCTATAAAATAATAATATATTTAATATTTTAAATTGTTTTACCTGGAGATGTGTTTATTCTTATTTTTTAACATGTTTCGGGACTCTTATTGTTCCCATCGTCAGCCCTTTTAATTTTGGATTCAGGTATTAGTAAACACAAAACATGACACAATATTCAAAACACTCAACATTGAAAACACCTAAAACATAAGTATATACGTCACATACAATAATACCAAGTTAAAATACCAAAAGCCAACAGAAAACACAGCAACGACTAAACAGAACACAAATATGCAACTAGATCCATAATAAGAGGGCTGAGTATGGGAACAATAAGAGTCCCGAAACATGTTCCAAATAAGAATAAACACATCTCGAGTTAAAACAATTAAACAATTTAATAAAAAATTTTTAGTAAATAATATATGCATTAAAAAATTGACTGTAGCAAAAAGTGTTTGAAAATAGTAATAATAATAATATTTTTTAGGGTCCCCCCCCCCACACATACACTGCCGATCGACCTACTGGGACAGAAGGAAACCCAGTAGAGGAACAGAGGACATGTATGTTGGAACGGTTCATAGAACCCTGGTATATCGCCCTTGGAAAAGACATACGTCTGAGGGATTTAATGTGTCAAGTAAGAAGACTTATGTGACAAGAAAAAAGAGAAGATAATAGTAAATTCTAAGTTTGCTACACCTCTAACAAGTCAGCCATAAAATGAATGAGGCAGGTCAGACAAGTGCAGTCAGGAAATTCCATTCCTCTCCTCCCGTCGAAGCTTCTTTTTGTCACTACAAACGTCGAGGACGTCAGCATGGAGGTGAGGTTGGCAGCGTTACTGCATCTCACAATTGAAAGGGTAAAAGAGAGAACTCGGCAAGAGAAGCCGACAACACTAGACTTCTTCTAGTTAACATTTCTTATTCTGTAAATAACTGCAGTTTTCTCCGACTTCGTATTTTTACTTCCATGTTCTATAAGGAAATGGAAGTATGGTGATGGCGAAAAAAATCTGTTCGAGATAAGGGCTGATTCTTATTAAAACATGAAGAAAAGTCGTTTTTCGAAAAGTGTCTGTGTGTGAAAGAATTTTTTCTATGGCATACGATAACTGCCGAAAAATCAAACAGAATCAAATTATTTGTTGCATATGTGCCTGAGATATAGAGCAATCAATGTCTATTGATTTTGGTGAAGATTGGTTAAGGGGAAGGAGTAGTTTACCTGTAACGTTTTACGTTTTAACAAGTGTAAAGTACTTAATTTTGATAAATAAAGTATCCTAAATATCATATAATCATATCATAATAATCCACTGTAGAAAGGTAGATGAAATATCTATAAATGAAAATGATAGTTGGAGGGGAGGGTGTAATTTTTTATATGCGTACTACGTTATCGTCAACAAAGAAGTAGTTTGTTGCTAAAATTCCTTCCCGGGCTGTTGCCCATGGTCCAATGTTTGCTTGAAAACCAGACGGTTCGGCAGTGTTATCGACTGCCATCATCAGTGAAAATCGAGTGGGCTAACGTGAGGTGGTATACGTTAGTGACCACAGTACTGTGGTTAAGGATGAAGAAAAAAGTAGTTTCTATGAAAACATTTCATTTCGAAAATGGCTTTAAATATAAATCTTAGAACATGGAAGCCATGTATGATTCTCCATACCGATATTTTAATACGCTATAAGAAATACACCAGGTAATCGAACAGGGACCTATATCCATACGCCACATAACGCTGGTTTTTGATATATACCAATAAATTCTAGTTAAAAAAAATATCATATATTTTTTAAACACAGCATTATTAGTTAGAAACAGAATATTGTTAACAGAACTACGTGTTTGATAGTAAGCAATGAAGTAGTTAATAATGGAACCCTCCTAAGTGTGTACGAGTGACGTCTTTGTACGCTACACACAGAGGATCGATTCATAACGTGGACGACAAACACAAGACATACCGGATGTCAGTGACTGGAATTTCGGCGTCTACACGTGCAAATCATAACAAGAGGGGGTGTGGGGAAACAGGACTGTGGCAGCAGCATCCTGACCTACATTGCTGCTGCATTGGCTTACTTCATTTGAGACTGTCACATAACTTTGTATCTCTATGTGTATGTGTGTGTGTGCAGCATTATTACGTTATAGCTGTAGAGACGCACTTGGCGTAAACAGTTTTCATGACAGTTACTTCTTCTAACTGCTCCAATTTAGCTTCTTCGTTTGTTTCCGCTAACTAAAGTCTTTATTGCTTAACATTTAATGTTATTATGCAGTAGGATGGCGTGAATTCACGCCGGCTGTTCCTGGTTTAAAATGTATAAAATTTGATATGAACATATAACAGGAATATCAGAAATGCGGACTAAAGGTAAATATGAATAAAACAAAATACGTGGCAACAGGTGACCTTCATCAAGACTTGATATTGGAGGAAAACGTGGGGAAGATTTCATATACAGAAGAATGCAAGTATTTAGGGGTCACAATTACTGCCAGTGGGAAGGAAGACAAAGAACTACAATCCAGAATTAATTTGGGAAAGGTAGCTATATCTACATTAAATGGAATCCTGTAGGATAACCAAATTACAGCAGAAACTAAAACCAAAATATTTAAAACAATTGTTAGAATTATCATGACTTACGCCTCAGAAGTGTGGACTACTAAAAAACACACAAGAACAAAATTAATGACAGCAAAATTAATGACTTGTGGAGACGTTCTGCAAGAATATCCAGACGTGAGAAAATTAGAAATGAAGTCGTTAAGGATAGAATGAATGTGAGAAATTCAACTGTTGATTTTACCCAAACAAAAAAGTTACAATGATACGGACAAACAAAAAGAATGACACAGGAAAGATTGCCAAGAAGAGTTATGGAATGGACTCCATCAGGAAGAAGGAAAAGAGGAAGACCACCGATCACCTGGATAGAAGAAATTCAGACTATATTGAGGGAACGAGAAATTGAAGAAAATCTTTGAATGGAGAAGCAGCTGTGGAAGCTGAGGATTCAACCACTTCTGTAACTTTGGTTTCGTAAAATGTGTAAACATTGTACAGCCGGAATAATAATAATAATAGATATGAACATTATCAGGTCAGTAATCTTCAATATCTGGGTTGTAGTGTATCTTATATTACAAACAATGATGTTTTGAATAAGCTACGTAAGTTCAACAATATACGTGGGACCGTCAGGAGAAATCTAAAATTAACACGGAGTAAAGAAACACGCCTGAAGTTCTACAAGGTAATGGCCCTTCCTATGGGTCTGAGAATTGGACTTTAACGAAGTCCCAGGGCAGTCGTACTCAAGCGGCCGAAATGAGGTTTCTCAGACACGTGGCAGAATATCCCTGTGCCTCAGGTTAGCAGCCCGTAGGCAGGTTGGCAGCAGCTCTCCACTCCACCCTGTTGTTCACATTCCTTTTTAATTCCCGATATTCTAGTCACAGTCCATGTCCTGCATAACCTGAGTCATACATTTCAAACGTAGTCTTCCTTTACAATTTTCCCCTCTGTCCTTCTATGACTATCCTTCTATGACTCTTTTGGTTAGGCTGTCGTACCTTAATATATGTCCAACCAATTGACCTCTTCTTTTTTGTAATTTTCTTTGAAAAATTCTATCTTCTCCAGTTCTGCGAAGCAACTCTTCATTCTTCAGCTTTTCCACCAAACTTATTTGAAGAATCCTTTTACAACGCTATGCCTCAAAAGCTTGAAGTTTATTCTTTTCTCTTATGCCAATACTCACTTCCATACAACGCCACATTCCATACATAGATTTGCAGACGATTCTTCTTTACCTCCTAGCTGATCAAGTTTCATGTGAGAAGCTTTCTTCTTTTTGTTAAAAGCACCTTTTGCCTGATTTACTCACAATCTCCCTACAGTTTTTTCCATCACATGTGACCTTGGTTCCCAGGTAATTAAATTTTTTTACAGAATATAATTGAATTATGTGACAGGACATAGTGTTTGAGATCGCCAAAGAATATTCGATAGTGTTCGATGCACGACAGGATCTGAATATAATGAGTATACGCAACAAGATGACCTAGTATCGGCTAAAATGTTTGGAACATCTTTGCCGAATGTAACTCAAACAACTACGGAATTATAAGAGGAAAGAACGGAAAGATGTGGGAAGTCCGAAGAAGCGTTGGAGTGACCACTTCTAGTCTGCTGCTTGGTGTCTTGAAGGAGTGACCACTTCTAGTCTGTCTGCTTGGTGTCTTGAAGGAGTGACCACTTCTAGTCTGTCTGCTTGGTGTCTTGAAGGAGTGACCACTTCTAGTCTGTCTGCTTGGTGTCTTGAAGGAGTGACCACTTCTAGTCTGTCTGCTTGGTGTCTTGAAGGAGTGACCACTTCTAGTCTGTCTGCTTGGTGTCTTGAAGGAGTGACCACTTCTAGTCTGTCTGCTTGGTGTCTTGAAGATTCCCGCAGTTCCAAGCGTTGGAGTGACCACTTCTAGTCTGTCTGCTTGGTGTCTTGAAGGAGTGACCACTTCTAGTCTGTCTGCTTGGTGTCTTGAAGGAGTGACCACTTCTAGTCTGTCTGCTTGGTGTCTTGAAGATTCCCGCAGTTCCAAGCGTTGGAGTAACCACTTCTAGTCTGTCTGCTTGGTGTCTTGAAGATTCCCGCAGTTCCAAGCGTTGGAGTGATCACTTCTAGTCTGTCTGCTTGGTGTCTTGAAGATTCCCGCAGTTCCAAGCGTTGGAGTGACCACTTCTAGTCTGTCTGCTTGGTGTCTTGAAGGAGTGACCACTTCTAGTCTGTCTGCTTGATGTCTTGAAGATTCCCGCAGTTCCAAGCGTTGGAGTAACCACTTCTAGTCTGTCTGCTTGGTGTCTTGAAGATACCCGCAGTTCCAAGCGTTGGAGTGATCACTTCTAGTCTGTCTGCTTGGTGTCTTGAAGATTCCCGCAGTTCCAAGCGTTGGGGTGACCACTTCTAGTCTGTCTGCTTGGTGTCTTGAAGGAGTGACCACTTCTAGTCTGTCTGTTTGGTGTCTTGAAGGAGTGACCACTTCTAGTCTGTCTGCTTGGTGTCTTGAAGAATCCCGCAGTCCAAGCGTTGGAGTGACCACTTCTAGTCTGTCTGTTTGGTGTCTTGAAGATTCCCGCAGTTCCATTCCCTGTCATTTACATCTTCACGACACCACTCAATTAGACTTGAGTTATTGGAAGCCACTCTGGTTCTTATTTCCGTTGGAATCTCCCCCGCGTTTTCCACTACATCTGCGAAATATTAGGTCGATTTTTTTATGGCCTGAAGGTCTGATGTCTATTTCTCCAGGCAGCTTTTCCTTGATTTCAGTCTCCTGTTTGTCCCCTCGGCCCCGAACTAAAAGGTAGTGTCTTTAATAGAAATTTTTCTTAAATGTTTCAATGTACAATAAGAACGTACTTACGTGGGGCGGGGGTAAACAGGACCGGACCCTCCTATGAGGGCAGAAAAAATTTGACGAACTTTGCTAATATCTTAATTTATAGGCTGTTTTATTTGTATTCGGCTGTGTACGCTAATATAATACTAACTCGTTTTTAAATATAGAAATATGTTCATTTCAAAGCATTATCGTACACCTTTGAAATATTAAATATACGAAAATCAATTCAATCAATAAATATCTTGTAAATACGCTTTATAGAAATATTATTTTTTTGTGTTATTACCGTTTACTTCAATGAGATTGATTTCAGGATGTTATCACAGGTTTTACAATCACTTTAAAGATAGCAATGTCGATTATTGTTAACTGTTTTTTTTCCTTTTGTATGAAGCCGACTTGGCCCTGGACCAAAAGGACAAATTTTAGATACGCCTATGTGCTCGGATAATGCACACATGAGGAACACGCATACTTAGGAGTTATTTTTTTTTATGTGACTGGTAATAACGGTAGAGAGATTTCAGGCCAGGAAAACGGTTGGATGCCTGAATGGGATTTGTCACAGTAAGAACATTGGTAAATAGAAAATATAATAGTTATGCACAAGTCAGAGAAATTTATACTATGAATACAAAATTCCCTACATAAATTACCGCATGCAGAAGAGAAACAACGTTCAGCACATACATATATTTCAATAACAACAACAATAACAACAACAACAACAACAACAACAACAGCAGTAATTAAGACGCCGGTTTTACACTATAATTGTTATTGTTTGGATGTTGCAGAGAGGGAATCGGAAAGGTTTTCACTTGTGTAGAAGTGGACCGGAAGGAGGGAAAATTTATAAATCGTAATAAAGTTGAGAGAGAAGGGAACGGAAGAGCAGCATTAAGTGGTTCTACGATTTATGTAAACAATGCAGTTGAAACATCCGCACAAATACTTCCCTCTCTCTAGTTTAATTGCGAAAAGAAAAACAGTTATATTTTAATTAAAAACCACAGGACAGATTTAATTGAGTTTCCTACTTATTCGCTTACAAAAAAAAAAAAAAAAAAAAAAAAAATAGCAAACAGCAGCAGCGCGCCATATTATGTGTGGTGTAACTGTTTGCACAGAGAGAATTACAAATGGCTTCCGAGAGAGAATCTCTTCCTCTTGCTAACGGTATTGAACTCGTGGCCCGGCAATCTTTCACTCCACGTTTAAAAACTCGTTTCATATTTAATTGAATTCAGATGGCAGCGGTGGATACGGCAGCGAAATACGTTTGGCCGCGTTGCACACAGGAAACATAAATAAATGTACAAATGAACATATATGTTAATGAGAAAGTTGCACCATGCAGTTCAGTGGAATTTTGTTATTACTTTTTCGTCATACATAAAAGAATCATGTCTATACCCACGAATACGCTTTTAGTCCTATATAATTAAATATTGTTAATATTGTTTGTGTTCGGTAGTTTGGTGGTAATGATATTCATATATTCCATTACAAATACAGAATGCGCTATGCATACACTGAATGGAGTTGTATTGTGTTGTGTGTGATCGATTCCGCGTACGCCGCAGTTGTTTGCATTTGACAGGTGTCAAACTTTTGATACCCCCCTCCTAGAACGTTAAACAGCATACAGCAGCCAACTTGACAATGCATACTGTAAATGCAACTTACTGGAACAACTAGCTATGCCCATTTGATTTTAGTGATACAATATATAGGTTTCCATAAAGTCAGTACTATAAAATATAATAAAGTTACCAGACGTCGCGCAAATTAGTCGGGCATTCCTTTCTCTTAAACAATGTTCCCACTTAAAGGTCGACAAGTAAAAAATGTTTCGTTTGTTATCAGTTTCCATAAATATTTACTTCAGGAAGGTTGCAGATACGAGCCGGTGTTTCAGTCGGTATTCTTATTTTTTATGAGCACACACACACATTCACGTGAAAAATCGTATGTGATATGACATGTGTATTAATTATTTATAAATTATCAATGTACATATTGATAAAGTTCATTACCGGGCTGTTTGGCTGTGGTCCTTTGTTTTTCACCAAAAACAGACGTTTCGGCAGTGCCATCGACTGCCATCATCAGTGTAAAATTCCAAGTATTTACACCTTACGTTAGCGAAACTTCAAATTTTACACTGATGATAGCAGTCGATGGCACTGCCGAAACGTCTGTTTTTGGTGAAAACCATGGACCACGGCCAAACAGCCCGGTAATGAATTTTAACAACATTGACTTTGGCCGTGTAAGCTTACGAAGTAGGCCTATATTCTTGTACAGATCGCAACAGGAGTGGAGACATTCAACATAATGGGTTACCAACTTTCAGCAATAAGAGACGGGACCAATGAAATTATCGACGAAGGCGTTCAGGTCACGACAATAACAACAACACATCTAGTCCAAAAGGTCGACACAGACGTTTTAAAACTCACAAAATTTTCTCATTCATTAACTCGGACCGCCACTAATAAAACTGACAATAACTTGTTGTGTCAAAGGGCCCACTCTGTAATATTGCTCATCATATGAAGTAATATTCATATTCATTCACATTATTCTTATCATCGAAATCAATAGTAAATAATACCGTACTTCATATTTTTAAAACAAGAATATATTTTGTACTGTTTTATATAAGGTTTCGACAGTTTCAAATTGCTATCATCATCAGAGGTTTTTAATGCATAAATAAATCGTTAATTAAATTTTAAATTAATTGCTATAACATATGTTTTACATACATCTAAATAACGTTTTATTTAATACGTAAAATATTATCTTCATTAATCTTCATATTTCTTCACATTATTCTTGTATATATTATTATTAATAGTAAACAACACTTGTCTTATAAGAATATATTTTATATTTTTAAAATATTTTACAGTGTTTCGATAGTTTAAACTATCATCATCAAATTATAGTTCTTGTTTACTTTAGTATGACAAATATATAATATAGTTTATTTATACTATATTTATATTATATAATTATATAATATTATGTAATTGACTATGAATCAGAATATTGATTCTGATGATAGTTTAAACTATCGAAAAGCTGTAAAATATTGTAAAATAATATATAATCTATTGTTACGACGGTCTAACTGATCGTCGTATGGTACAGTGGAAAACAAAATACAAGACACCAAAGAAGTCACTAAAAACCAGCTTTAATAATCACAATTAATAATTTGTAATCAATAAGATAGTCTCTTGCAACAATTCAATTAAAAATTGTTCACACGCAATAATAATATCAACTACAAAGAACTCCGAAATAATTAGAACACAAAAACACTTCGCTACAAACACTCGATCACGCTAAAGAAATGGTTCAACACCACTGAACTCATGAGCCGGCTTCTGTGGCTTTTTATAGACAGCGCACGCCCTTTAGAAAATTCTTCCATCCTCAATATGCACGCCACTCAATGCTGACGTTAATGCGTCCTTGACTGAGGCAACAGCTGCCACACTAGGTCGGGGACACTCTCGGCTATTCTACGCGGAGCGATACGATTATCGTTACACTATTCTTGTAAGAAAAGTGTTATTTATTATTATTAATAATAAAAATTTATATATAGTGGAATACATAATTTAGTAGTTACATAGAATTATACAGGTTTTTTTAATTAAATTATTAATTTAAAAAATTTTTCGTCTTTAGTGTTAATCTCTATTTGTTCATCTACTAATTAATTATTTGTTTTGTTTTTACAAATTTCAATATTCTTCCAAAGGCTCACGTTAATTTATTTAACGATTTATAATTTATACATTTTACTTCTGATGATGACAGTAATTTAAAAGTGTCAAAACACTGTAAAAAAATAAGAAAAATAATCTTGTTTTAAAAACAGAAAATATTATTTGTTATTATATGAAGAAATACAGTTGCCCCCAAATATGTATCAGACACAGTGACGATCATTAGCACACCTGAGGATTACACAACAGTCCGCGGACATGACAGTCAGTCAGAACTCGTTATTTTGTTGAGCGCACGCTCGCTACCGCGGCCGATTTCTAATTAACTATTAATTAAAGATTTAATTAACACGCGCAACGTTCCCAGTTCCAGATAGTTGGTCAAGTGGAAAACTCATTTTATATATACAGTAGTTAGACAGCATCACAACATCTCGTTTCAATTTATTTATAGCACGTTATACGCAGCGTTTTGTTTATAATTATTAAATGAATACGTAAGTAAATAGACAGATATATATATATATATATATATTATATTTAACATTTATAATGACTTTACCTTAAGATGTTTTCTCCTTATTTGGAACATGTTTCGGGACGCTTTGTGTTCCCATCCTCATCCTTACCTAATTTTGAATCCTGTGAAGTACTTGTGTGTTGGTTGGTTGTTGTTGTGGTTTCCTGTTGGCCTTTGGCACTTTAAATTGGTATTATTGTGTGTGATAGTGGTGTACGTATTAGTATTTTGTGTATTTTCAATGTTGAGTGCTTTGAAAATTGTGTCATGTTTTGTGTTGATTTACAATATCTGAACAAATACAAAGCATGACACAATTTGCAAAGCACTCAACATCGAAAATACACAAAACACTAATATATGCACCACAATCACACACAATAATACCAATTTAAAGTGCCAAAGGCCAACAGGAAACCACAACAACCAACCAACACACAAGTACTTCACAAGATTCAAAACTAGGAAATCTAAGGATGGGAAGACTAAGCGTCCCGAAACATGTTCCAAATAAGGAAAAACATCTTGAGGTAAAGTCATTATGAATATTAAAGGTATTATATACATCAAGAAATAGACTACCAAAAAGTGTTGAACACACACACACACACACACAACACAGTAACTCGATCAGTTTCTCACAGTATTGTATAATATTATATATTGTTACGACGGTCTAACTGATCGTCGTATGGTACAGTAGAAAACAAAATACAGACGCCAATGAAGTCACTAATTACCAGCTTTAATAATTAATATCACAATTAATAATGCGTAGTCAACAGGTTATTCAACAAGATTATACTCGTACAATAATTCCAGTTATACTTGTCCACACTTAATAATAATGTCAAATAATAAGTTCCACACTAATTATAACACAATAAAATTTCACACAATACTTCGACAAACACTCGATCCGCGCTAAGGAAATCGCTCATTGTCCACTGATTCACCACTATAAAATACATACACATCCAACAGAACACTTATGTATATTATTTATTTAATATTTTAAATATTATGTTCAGACTAAATGACTTATGACTTTAAAAATATGTTAACAATTTTTATTTTACCCTGAGAAAAAGTGATTTCATGTACCGAAGGGCTACTGGAGAGCATGAAGATAAATATTGTAAATAAAATTTGATGATGTACAAGGATTGGAAATCATGATTTAAATAAGGAAATAAATCTGTTTTTATACCAGGATCTGAATAAAGCATTTTCATTTATTATATCACAATTTAAGGTGACTGAGGGTGTTTAATTTAAAACAAAAAAATCAGTTAAGTAATATCAAACCACATCATCATATTATATAGATATTGGCACCAACAACGTGGGGCAACCAATACCATAGAATTTTCTATTGTATTACGTTGTAATGTATAAATAGTTTGTATAAATTGTAAACAGTATAATGGATATAACAATTTTATTACAGAATATAAAATAAAAAAATAGAAATGAAGAAACTGTGTATCTTTTTGAACGACTGTGTGAATAGAAGTATATACAGAAAAAAGTCAAGAGCTTGAGGTTCTCTGCGGTGAGAAGAAGACGAGAAAGGGGTGGAGAGTGGAAAGGAAGGCGGCGCATAGTTGCGAATGAGGGCCTTCTGGCAGGGGAAGGAAAGGAAATGATATTCGCATGGTCCACGGCTGTCCTGTTCGTGTAAAAAAAAATGATCTGAACATTCAATGGAGAAGATTTATGGCATGTTTTTCAAAACTGTTTTATTCTATAATTATTTTTAAAACTCTCTTGGCACATAAATCCATACACACATATAATATATATAGAGTTTGTAAGGCGTTGGAAAGACTGTTGGACGGGCTGTTAAATCGTGGTCCAGCGTTTATGTTGATAGACGTTTCGATCTCATCGGTAACAACTGACACGGTGTCCGCTACCGTTCACCTCAGTGATGAGGTAGATACTATTAAATGTATAGTCCAATTGTTACCGACACAGATGATGCCGAAACGTCTGTCACATACATTCTGGACCACGGCCTAACAGCTCGGCCAATATTGTTTCCAACTATGTATTATAAAATCCAACTTCTATGACGCCATAGAAGAAGAAGGTTATAAAATTAAACGCTTTGCAATTTTCATTGAGAATACGCAGTGACATCTGCAACAAAATCCTTTTCCTGTTTTTGACAAAACGTCAAATAATTTGTACACAGCGAACGTCCTGTCTCCATCCCGAAGTCTACGGTTTTTAATATAAATTTTATCTTACTTTTTCCCCGGACTGGGAGACAGCAGTGTTAGTCTGTCGAGATGTCGAGAGAGTCTATCAGCTGACCGGAACCGATGACAGCTGTTTGAATTGTCACAAGTGTGAGAGGGCGAGCGATTGAAGTGGTTTGTATGGCAATGATTAATGGCCTTCGGGTGGGTGGACAGATATACCTCGTAAGCCGCCGGACCCGTGACGCCCAGGACTCAATCAAAGCTGCCTTCTTTATCTGGTCTGACAGCGACATGACACAAAATAAAAACTGATACAACAGACCGTGAAACTGATGACGTCAGTGGATCTTATGTTTGTAACAATGCCTTTGTAAGATGATAGTGGTTTGGGGAAGTTCAAAATAAATTCGCTTGGCATCTTAGAGGATTTTTTTAAATTCATCTAAAACTAATTGAATTTAAATATAGACTTCGTTTTCAAAAGAAAAATTGCTAGTTAACGTAATTATAAAGTAAGAAATATTTCTGAAAATAGTTTTGTAATTACATAATTTAATTACTAATGCTTTTTATAGTATACGTTTGTTACTCATACTTTATTATATTATGTTATTCAAGGGATTAACCCCTTTTGGAAACTCTTCAATAGTTAAAGTTCTCTTACACTTTGCTGTTGGTAGACTACTCTGAACTTAAACACGCGTCTACTTAAACTTTAATTGAAATTTTAATCAGCGTTTTCTCTGTGTTTAATTATTTATTTTCGCTTTCCAAGGACGACGCTCCTTGAACCGTGATAATTTGATATATTGGATTTATTATATGCAATTACTGTGTATGATATTCCATACATAGTAATACTTATATTACATGTCTTATATATTTCTATATATTACCTGATATGATGCTAGGGGTCGAAACGCCGACACACGTGATTTTAAACTGAGCCTAGCCAATGATCGAACTTCACAGAAATTTTATTTATTAGATGTTAACAAAAAAAAAGTATAAACAGAAAGTACACTGTTGAACTCCACTATAGATAAAAAAATTCCCAATTAGTGCTTTCAAGCTTCACAGCTTATAATCAGATCGAATATATCTGATTTCCGATCTTATGATGAGCTGTAAAGCTTGAAAACGCTAATTGAGAATTTTTTTCGTTATCTTGCAGTGCTACAATGTAATTTATGTTTCTGATTATAACCACTAACATAATGTTATTAATATAAAATGAAATATGTTCAAATAATAAATACTTCTGCAAGTGAAATTTATTTCGATTATAATCGAAACAATTCAATTACACGTTAATTCATAAAGAAACCTCTGAAAGTAGAGAATAATTTCTGTAAAACGTACGTCAGAACGTAACGTTACGTCCTGGAAATAAAATTTTACTTGCAGAAGTAACTTATTTATTAGTTGAAGATATTACGTAGGAAACCTGCAAGAAACTCAGCGAGTTACTTACAAAGCAATAATAATTAAAAAATATATTTTTTTGCCATTTATGGACAATCAAAAGTGTTATAATTTTCTAATGTCCAACAAGAAATACATAGCTTTAGAGTAGGTAATCTTTTGAGTCATGTTTTGTATTCTCAATTCCCTTTGGTATGTGTACGGAAGTCGTGGCTCTGAGTTCATCGACCAGAACTACTAATCGAAACAGTCCGTTCCTTGTACGTATTTATTTTTTCTTGATGACAACCAAAGTTTATTTCCAAGAGTTTATTAAGGTCCAGGAAGACTGGCACAGTGCCTAACCCATTACGAAGAACGGGAAGATACGTATAACTGTAAGAAACGTTTATCAGATGAACATAAAGAATACCCAGCATAAATGGGGCGAGAGGACATCGCTAAAGGCAGCAGCTTCCTTCGCAACGCCCAAGGGACACGTTTCTCTTCCGCTAACAGATAAAATGTAATTTCTTTTTCTAGATTAATCTGTAGCCACACATTTTCTGACGATGTTTGCAACGCATATGAACCGGCTGTGAAATACGGGGATTCCAGTCTCCCGGACTTGTATGTAGCCTAGTTTTGAAATTTACGAGGCTCGGGTAGAGGGTAAAAAATTAGGTTGTGAAATTAGCTAGTTTATATACCTGATGGGCTACAAAAACTGTTTTTGTATCCTTTGCCAAATGACTCCATTTACACTTTCATTGGGATTTTGGGGTTTTCCATGAAGTCAACGTTTTAGTAAGTTGATATTTGATAAATCTGAATATTAGCTTCATAACATACATAACTGCTTCTGGTAATGAATGTTTATGTGTGTGTTTATTACATTTCTGTTGGGCTTTAGGCCTATTATATTTATACCATGTTTCACTGTGGGTAGGGCATAATTGATGTTGCTGTTTCTAGTCTGACAATTTATGAAAGTAAGTCGCTCAGACCGCCTTCTTCATTGCTTCACCACTAATAAAGTTTTGCCTAATACCTAGTCCGTAGTACTGTTGAAGCTGGTCTATTTCTTCATCAGTGAGCCTTCCTTTACCTGCCAATACTTTCCAATCTTTTACTCCCCATAGTTTTACTCCTGTCTTATCTTTTCTTTTAGTCTCCGCAATCTAGAGCCTACATGCTTTCGCATGTGCCAGATCAACAGCTGTTGAGTCTGCTTCTTACATGTTAGCCAAAATGAAAAATAAAATACTAATGACTTAGAAACAAAAACTATACTACATCAAGTGTAAGGTACAATGGGAAATGTAGTTAGTAAACCGCGATAGAGTTGGACACTCAGTTCACCGTCGCATACAGTGCACGCTTACAGTGCTCCTATTAAAGGGTGAATTAAGTATATAAGGTTATACATTTTCTGGAACAGAAAGAAATGGAGTTTTTTTAGCATCATTTTTGAAAAATCGATTTTTTTTTACCCTGCCCACGACCTGCTCCCGTTAATGAGAAAACAAATTTAACGGGAAGTTTTATTTTATGAAAAATAAAAAACGATTATGGAATTTAATAAAAAACAATTTTATCCGAAGTGTTATGCCGTCGGACTATTATCCGAAGAAGTGTTATCCGAAGTGTTAAGCCGTCGGACTATTATCCGAAGTGTTAGGCCGTCGGAGTATTATCATCGTTAATGTTACCACACAACGTTTCGCCCACGTTTAACGATGGTAACAGTCCATCCTAACCCTTTTGATAACGTTTATATGCCATCGGAGGTTGTGTTTAAAGATCGAAAAAACCAATTTATTAGTACCTTAAACGGTAGGTTATGAACGTGGTAACTTTAACTTTTCAAATAGGACAAAACCAGAGAGAAAACATCAAGTTAAAAAGTTTACATAAATGGCTAATGGAAATGAATTAATATGAAGTATATGTTTGTCAATAAAATTTAACGGACCACACGCGAAATTTTACTTTCTTCCGTTTAATCTAAAACAAATTACCCGATTGTTAGCGTTATTACTGTTGTGGCAGTTAAACAATATGAATTTGTAAGCAACAAACGGAGCCCGATTGTATTGTTTTGTTTTACATTCATTGGCCGTAACGAAAACGGTGCCGCACAAATGTAATTTCCTTCGCAGTTAACCTCAAAAAACAAAAATATTGTAAAAACCGAAACATTGGCACACTGCGTGAGGCGATAATGTGACGCCGGGTCAGAGAGTGAGAGTAGGGGATTCCCGGTCAATCCAACCTCACTTTTGTAATCGGTTCCCCACCAAATGACCCATGAAACGGACTGGGCACCGCTAAAAAAACTACTACCTTCTATTACTTTTGTTTCAGTCAAGTTTGCATCGCCGTAAGGAAATATAAAAAACTATCTCTGACTGATGTTCAAGTGAATAAATGAAATCTTTAACAATTATTTTCGAATATTTCAAGTGAATGGAATATTAATTTTTGTTTATTGAGTATATGCATACTAACGACTATCCTGTTCTGTTGTTTTCGTCTTTTTGTTGGTACCCCCCAAAAATTCTCTTTCCCTATAAGCATATAAAGTAAGGGCTTCTTCATTATCTTCTTCTTCTTCTACTTTTTCTTCTTATGGCCCGTTTAAAGAAGATGATGAATGGGAATAAGAAATAACCAGGAGAGAGATTAGGTATTGAATCATGAGGACATTCTTCAGCGGCGCGACAACCCATTACTGAGTCAAGGCCTCCTTTAACAGCCTCCGCCAGTTGTCCCGGTCAAGTGCAGCTGCTCTCCAGTTCCGGGCCCAAGGATATGGCGCGCATCATAGTTTACACCGTCCTCCCAACGTACTTTGGGTCTACCAACTCTCCTCTGGGTGCCATAGATCTGTTCTGTGAGTGCCTTTCTGGGTCTTTCATTCTCCCCCACCATGCTGATTACATGTCCAGCCCACCTGAGTCTACCAAGTTTTATAACTGTCACAATATCTGGTTCATTCAGAAGAGTGTTCAGTTCTTGGTTGGTCCTTTTCCTCCATTCACCTCCCACACATATTGGACAAAAAATGCTGCGGATGATTTTGCGTTCATGAGTCAGCAGACTTGACTCAGACTTTCTAGAAATGGTCCAGGTCTCAGAACCATAGATGAGAACTGGGCGGATCAGTATTTTATACAGAAGCAGCTTGATGTTCCTGGTAATTGTTCTGCTCTGGAACAGGGGTCTGAGACCAAGAAGCACCTATTAGCTGATGTGATGCTCCGCTTTCATGAGGACATTGTAAGGTTTGTAAAGTCTCAATGAATACAATGGCTACATCACCTATTGCGGATGAATGATCAACGTATGCCAGAGAAAACCATAAGGGGGCAAGTCTATAAAAGCAGAAAGAGGTGCCGATCTAGGATAAGATGTTTGGATGATGTGCTGGAAGATCTAAGAAGACCGGGTGTGAGGGTTACGGTGAGAGGACAATGGATAGGTGACGTTGGAAAGGGGGTGGGTGTTGGAAGCCAGGGGTCACGTTGGGCTCCAGTGCTAAAGAAGAAGAAGGAAAAAGAAGAAGAAGAAGAAAGAGGAGGAGGAGGAGGAGGAGGAGAAGGAGAAGATAAAGAAGAAGAAGAAGGAGGAGGAGAAGGAGAAGGAGAAGGAGAAGGAGAAGGAGAAGGAGAAGGAGAAGGAGGAGGAGGAGAAGAAGAAGAAGAAGAAGAAGAAGAAGAAGAAGAAGAAGAAGAAGAAGAAGAAGAAGAAGAAGAAGAAGAAGAAGAAGAAGAAGAAGAAGAAGGAGGAGGAGGAGGAGGAGGAGGAGGAGGAGGAGGAGGAGGAGGAGAAGCAGAAGAAGTCACACGGAAAATAACTTGGATGAAATTAAAAATACAATACATTCTTATGTTCACTACATTTTTTATCAGCTTTTATGATATGCAAGTGTACGGAGTGTACAATGTTTTTGGTTTAAACGAAATGACCTGTCCTTTTACCAAAAGTGCTGTAGAGAAAATTTCGTTCAGCAGAAGAACTCAAGTCAAGTATTTGGGGGGGGAGGAGAGGAAAGATACACGGGGACGTGGCTTGGGGGGGGGGATCACAACGTTGACTATTCAGAGCACGACCGATTGGGACAAGCATGTAATCATTTTAGTTTCAACTTCCCCCCGTTCCACCACCGAAAACCTCCCCAAACCCCCGCCCGCACACAACTTGGCGTTCCGGAGTCGGTCGGCAAACAAGTCCGCATTGTCTCCATAATTCAACCCCCCCCGTCGACCCTCACGTCAGAGAGGGTTTAGTATGCGCCGCGGCTTCTCAGCCCTTAACTCCGACTTTAAACATTTTCACGTGAAAAGTTGGTTCAAATTTTACCAAAATTAGTAATTCTAAAGATGAGGAGAGCTTCACAAACTAAACGCGCCTATTTCTTTTTCTTCATCAGTTCGTCTACTGGTCGTTTCCGTTTAGTACTACTGACGTCAATATAGTTTCTTTACCTTCTTGAGAGATATCGTCGCTCTCTTTGTAAAAAAAGTAATTGCTCTTTGTAGTTTGTTACTGTCGTTTCCGGAGTCAGGTTTCTTTATTTCCCTCGTTTAATCTACCCCACAAACATCTATTGCCTTTTCTATTTGTTTACTTATATATTTTTAGGATTTAAATCAAATGAAATATGGAAGATTAAATTCTGTATTCATTCATTCCTCTGGCACGATAAGCCTTGCCTTGGTCCTCCAGCCTCCGCCTCCAATCCCGATAACCATCCTCTGAGGTCATCTTCTACGTCCCGTAGCCACCTTATTCTAAGACTTTCTTTCCTTTCTTGCCCATCTATTGCCCCTTTCAGAATTCCTTTTTGCATTCTGTCGTCCTCCGTGCGTACCACCAACATGTACCAACCAGCTGATCTAATATACTTGAATAACCTCACTATGTCCTCGAATTAAATTGTGTATAGTGGTGGTACAAACACAAAATTTGGTAGAGATTAAAAGAAAAACGTTTGGAAGTCAATTGTGGCGTCGGTATTCAGCTACGGATCGGAAGTGTTGAGCCAAGCGGAGAATAAATGCTGACCTGTCGGGTACTTGCGACGCAGTACCGGACTGCAAGCTAAAGAGAACAAAGCGATTTGGACATATCTTAAGGATATGAGAAAAATCAGATATTCAAGTGGACATCACCAATAAGTGGACTTCACTCGCTAATAGAACAGGTGACTGACTTCAAGTATCTATATGGTGCAGCATTGCATATCGAGATGGTAAAGAGGTAGAAAGCTAATTTGAACCGGTGAGTGGAAAAAGGGGTATAACTACAACTTTTTGATAAATAAAAAGTGAGATAGCCATTTTGTTCACCACAGATGAGAGGAGCAAAGAGTGAGCCAAAAAATGGAATGCTAGTAATATTTCCAGCCAACCAAATCTCCCTGGTTGGGGTAGTAATATTTCCAGCCAATCAAGTCTCGTGGTTGGTCGATGTTTCGCATACAAACCGCATGCCAAGTTTTACGAAAATCGGTTGATGTGTTAACAATTTATCCTGAAACATACCCTAAATAGATAGGCAGACCTCTGAAACAAACTTGAGCATTAGGCAATAGGCACCGCTCACCTCATATTAAAAAACCCCACTATCTCTTATTGTTTTATTTCAATAAGGTTTACACCGCAGTAAGAAAATATAAAAAAAATGTCTCTGACTGAAGTTTAAATGAATAATGAAATGTAAGTGAATATACAATAAATGAATAAATAAGTGAATAGTAAAACACACACACACACACACACACACACACACACACACACACACACACACACACACACACACACACACACACACACACACACACACACACACACACACACACACACACACACACACACACACACACACACACACACACACACAAACGGTTGAGTTAAAATTGGGAGCTGACAGGGAGGGTCCCATATTAGGTTTGGCCTATATTAGGTTTAGACGTATGGACGATGCGAGGTCCGTTTGTCTGTTCGTCTAAACCAGATCTGGACAAAGAACAATTGATATTGAAAATTTAAATACTATAACAAAGATTAAGCTCCGCCAATGATAGTTAAAAATATACCTAAACAACAACAGATATAACCTTAGAAATATAAATGCTTAGCCGTGCATTTAAATGAAATGCGTTTGGCAAACAATTAAACAGTGGCGTTATGCGTCCAACAATTAGTTGTAGCGCATTGTCGACAGTGAACTGGGTCAAACGTATCGCTGCAATTACAATCGGAAACATTGAAATGGAATCACACAATTCGTCGCGTCTATATTGTTTACGTCATTTGTCTTTCTTAGTTTTACTTACCCGTCTGCTGTTTTATTTGAGGTAATAATGTTGTTTCAGATAAAGTAAAAAATTTTCCCCCTGTGAAAAAGAGTAAAAATAATTGTTAAACATAAACACACGTTTGATAACAATTTAAAAAAAGAAATGTTGTTGGCCCTAACGTAGTACGCAAGGACACGTTCTCAAAAGTTCAACTAGTGTATCACGGCCGGTGTTATTGAGTTAATGATTTGGGGGGGGGATGAAGGGTTTTCGTTCAAGGGATTTTTTGATCGGGGATACTGAGTCCTCGATTGCAGATCTACTGAAACCTCGAGACCAACTACGACGTTGGATCACTGCCCTGCGATCCGAAAATATATTTTCTCAGCATTCTCATATATGTTTTGTCGGGTTTCGAGTTCAGCCCACTAAACTGGAAACTTTAACTTCTGAAGGATCGCAGAAGACTAATAAGAATGGTCGGAGACTCTATGATGTCGGATGGGCTATAGTCAACTTCATGGAGGGAAGAAGAAGAAGAAGAAGAAGAAGAAGAAGAAGAAGAAGAAGAAGAAGAAGAAGAAGAAGAAGAAGAAGGAGGAGAAGAAGTAGGAGGAGACAGATCTGCTTTATTTATCCTAACGAGTGTAGAAGCTGAAACTGCAAGCAGAGTTTATAAAATGTCTAGACAGGTCGTACTAAGTAACGTGAGAAAGATAAGAAAAGGAAGGGCAGGATGATGGTTTCAGTAGAGATTGGACGAGACTACGAGCGAGAACCAAGAGGCATAAAATGCTGTCATGAAATAGACACTGAGGGCTAAGTAACGTGAGGAAGGGAGCGCAAAAGGAAGGCCACGGTGATGGTTTCAGTAGAGATTGGACGAGGCTATGAATCTACCGGGGAAAGGAAGAAAACAGCTAACATTTCTTCTTCTTCTTCGTGTTCTTCTTCTTTTATCTTCTTCTTCTCCTTCTTCTCCACTCCACAGATTGGCGTTGAAAAGATCCGGAACAAATCTGTTTCTGTTTCTACTAACATCACTTTTACCATTAGTTGGATATCTAAAGGCTGCCACTGGTAGTAATTGGTTATTAGGCACGCCTCCGAGACTTTTGACACTGTCTCCTCTTACTGTTGTTAATCTCCTTGTATGAAGATTCGATTTTTAATTCTTGTCTAACATCTTCATTTTTTTCTTATTCAGAAGAGAATATCTTTTAAATTTAGGAGAGCTTTTTAAAAATTTCTTATCAGCCACTTGTATTTTATTTTCTAGCTTTTTACAAAGAGTCCATATTAATACTTATGTAACACAATTTTTCTTCTTTGTTTTTTGTTTCAGCCCCCTACGGACTGCGCGATACAACTTCCTTCACTTTCTCAACTTTTGTTTCTAATTTGCCCGTTGAGTTGTCATCCTCTGGCTCACGACTTCCTCGTTGTTCTTCCCATAACACCCTTTGGTCTCTCCTTGGTTTCTCTTCGGACAGATCGATTATTCCTGCAATTCTTTTTCTGAAGACTGTTCCCTTTTTCCTATCTGCTGCAGAGATGCGCTCTGTTGATATCGTCGTCTCGGGCCTCTCCTTCCACTGCAACAATGCTTAGGTGCCGTAGTAGTATTTCGCATCCCCACAAGGTGTCCGATATCTCCTGTTATCCAAATTGGCAACTCCAACCCGTTTGCCACCCTTAGTCAACTATACTCTTCAGTTTGGTATCACATACCCTTATTTTTTTTATTACTGTTATCTAACCATACTGCTTTTAGCATCGTTGTGACAATTCTTGCTTTTTTTAGTAATTCCTTATAGATTTTGGCAGATTGTAAATTGTCTTTGTGATTTAAACAATTACAATATTATGTAAATATCATTATTTTAATCATCTTTAACACATGACGGGATAGGCAAGGTGTTGGCATTTCCGCACTCAAAGATCCTCCAGCCATCTCTTCCTAAGTCTTCCCGCACACCTCTCTCCTATAGGTTTATATTTCCAGATTTGTTTGGACAGTCTTGAATCTGAATTCTTTCCACCGTTGTTTACCTTCTTCTTCTTCTCCTCTTTAAGGATTTGGTTATATAAGTCTGTGCCGGCACCCATCTCATCCTCCGACGACCCACGTCTCTTCTACCAGTGGCTTTATAGTTCAGTGCCGCTTTCGGTAATCGATCCTATGTCATCCTTTGCAGATGATCCCCCCATTGTTGTCTTCTGTAAATTGAAGTAAATTCATTTCATTTATGTCCTTTACCTCGAGTTCTGCTCTGATATCTTAAATCCTTACTATATCTTTCAGTGTATAATTTAAAGTATTTCGAAGAAACTACATTTCAGTACTCTGAATCTTGCCCCTTTCCTTTTTTGTCATGACCCACGCCTAACTCGCATATATAAACGTGGGTATTGCAATTATCTTATACAATTTAATCATCGTGCTTTGTCTTGTTTTATTTCTAAGATTTCTAAGAATCGTACAACAAATATTACTAAATTTATCTATCTTCTCTCTTATATCATATTCAGATTCACAGCTTACTGCACAGGCGAAATATTTAAAACGGCGCACTTGTTCTAAAGTGCTGTTGGTTATAACTATCTTAGACCTCACTGGGTATTTACATTTAAAGGGGAAAGGGTTTTGGTCTTTCTTACTGAAATTGTCAGTGAGTACTTTCTTGCCAAGTCTTGTAATTGAAACACAGCCCTTTGTAAATCATCCTCATTGTCTTGAATAGGTACTATGTCATTCGCATATAGCAGGGGACCCATACAAACTGATTTGTTAAGCAGTATTCTCGTAGTCAGTCTGGATTTCCATGCTCTCAACATGTCGTCAATGTACTGTTGTTTATAATCTTTTAATCTTTCATTCAACGTAAAAACTTGCCTAATTCTTCTCTTATGCTTAATTCTTCATTACTTACACGCTCAAGTTTAGAACACCTTATAACTCCTCTTAAGAAGGCCATTCATTTCTGAGGCCTGTATTTTACTTTCTTGTTTCTTGGTTTTTGTCCATGGTTCGCACCCACAGATTCCCTTTGCTTATCCCTAATACCCATTGCTTAAAGCAACCGATGTTTCTGAAAGTGGTGATTTTTATGTCAAAGTGGAGAAATTTTTAGTAACTGTATGGAGAAAAGAGATTTAACTGATCTGGCAGAACTGAATATAAGATGCTGACCCCTGATCTGTTCTGTGAATCAGTTTAAATATGGCCCGGGAATCGGTTTCAGATCATTTTTACGCATGCAGTATTTAGGGGAAACAGTTTGTCTCACAAGTTGTTATTTCTACTAGTTATTTTTCCAGGGTTTATGGAATCGATCGCCTTCTGTTTCTATTTATCGGCGATTTTCCACTGAGATCGTCATTAGTTGATCACATACTTCGTTGTGTATTAATATGGTGTAGTAAAAGTCTTTAATATGAACTCGTAAATGATTTGTAAATATTTTGTAGGCACTTAGATGTTTAAATTGTTACTAGAAGACATAATTAGAAGAAGACCAGAATTGTTATGTAAATTTAACGTTTTGTTAACAAAAACCACACAAATAAAGGCCGTAACCATTTGACTTTAAAACACTGCCTTACAGATAACCTAGTAGTTTGTTGCAAGTCGCGGGACCGTTACAAACATGTTATACCTCTTTGTCTTACAAAACTTCTTGACAACGTTTAAGACTGCGTATCTCTTTGTTCCGCCTTTTGTGTTACTGTCGTCAGCTGTTTCTTTGTTCCACTTACTGTCTGTGCAGGAAGTGTACCCGTTGCCATTAAACTATTTGTTTTGTAAATAAATTGACAAAGCATCTGAAACATAAACTAGTTGCTGAGGATAAAATCATAGGATGAGAAATATATAAAAGCTTACATTACAGGGACAATGGAAATAATATGAAGTGGAGAGCGGAAGATGGAATGAATGATCAAGCCAAAGAGAGAGAGAGAGAGAGGGAGAGAGAGAGAGAGAGAGAGAGAGAGAGAGAGAGAGAGAGAGACGGCGTTATTCCATTTTTAATTCCATGTTCCATAAGGAAATGGAAGTATGATGATGGGGAAAAATCGTGTTCGAGGTAATGGCTGATTCTGATTGTACTACAATCAAAACATGAAGAAAAGTTATTTTCTAAAAAGTGTGTGTGTGTGTGCGCGCGCGCGCGTGTGTAGAATTTTCTCTATGGCCAAAGATAACTGCCACAAACTCAAACAGAATCAAATAATGTTTTGCAAATGTGCCCGAGTAGTAGAGGACTCAAAGCCTATTGATTTTGGTGAAGATCGGTTAAGGGGAAGGGGTAGTTTACCTACAACGTTTTATGTTTTAAAAAGAGTAAAGTACTTACTTTTTATAAATAAAGTAACCTGAAAAGAAGGTCATAATAATCCACTGTAGGAAGGGAGATGAAATGTTTATAAATGAAAATGATAGTTGAAGGGGACAATTTTTTACATGTTTACTACGTTATCGGCAACAAAGAAGTAGTTTTTTGTTAAAATTCCTTCACGGGCTGTTTGGCCGTGGTCCAATGTTTTCTGCAAAACCAGACGTTTCTCCAGTCCCATCGACTGCCGTCACCAGTGAAAATCGAGTGTGCTAACGTGAAGTGGTATACGTTAGTGACCACAGTACTGTGGTTAAGGCTGAAGAAAGAAGCAGTTTCTACGGAAATATTTAATTTCGAAAATGATTTTAAATATAAATCTTAGAACATGGAAGTCATGTATTAATTCTCCATACCGATATTTTATTTAACAACGGATTTCTATGGCCACAGCCACTCTTCTTCGTCCTCAGTTTCCATATATTTCTGTCTAAGCAAATATCTTCTTCTAAGCCTCTCTAGACATCACTGCTTCGTCCACGACATCCCTCCAGATTGTTCAGGATCTTCCCCGATCCGCCGATTTTCTGGAGGTATCCATTACAATATTTCCTTGGGCCCCGTAGAGCAGAGGTATATTTACGGGGGGAGGACGAAAGGGACCAGACCCCCTCGCCAAATCGTCGGAAAACTTTGACGACGAATTTTGATTAATCTCTTAATTTTGGGGCTGTTTTATTATTTTTTTCAGCAGTGAACGCTAATATAGTAGTAACTCTTTTTACTTCCATGTTCCTTAAGGAAATGGAAGTATGGTGATGGCAAAAAAAATTCGTGTTCGAGATTATTGCAGATTCTGATTGTACTACACTCAAAACATGAAAAAAAGTCATTTTTCGAAAAGTGTCTGTGTGTGTGTGTCTGTGTGTGTGTGTGTCTGTGTGTGTGTCTGTGTGTGTGTCTGTAGATTTTTTTTTATGGCAAACGATAACACCCGCAAATTCAAACAGAATCAAACAATTTTTTGCATGCAGCCCTAATGTGTAGAGTACTCGCGACCTATTGTTTTTGGTGAAGATCGGTTGAGGGAAAGGGGTAGTTTACCTGCAACGGTTTTTTTTTATCAAGGTAATTTTGTTTGTTTGGCAAATGATAACAGCCGCAAATTCAAACAGAATCAAATAATGTTTCGCATACAGCCCTGAATTGTAGAGTTCTCACGATCTGTTGATTTTGGTAAAGATCGGTTAAGGGAAAGGGGTAGTTTACCAGCAACGTTTTATGTTTTAACAAGGGTATTTTCTATGGCAAACGATAACAGCCGCAAATTCAAACATAATCAAATAATGTTTTGCATACTGCCCTGAATTGTGGAGTTCTCAAGACCTTTTGTTTTTGGTGAAGATCGGTTAAGGGAAACGGGTAGTTTACCTGCAACGTTTTATGTTTCAAAGGGTATTTTATATGCCAAACGATAAAAGGCGCAAATTCAAACAGAATCAAATAAGTTTTCTCATACAGCCCTGATTTCTTGAGTACTAAAGACCTATTGCTTTTGGTTAAGATCGGTTAAGGGGAAGGGGTAGTTTACCTGCCACGTTTTTTGTTTTATCAAGGGTATTTTGTATGGCAAACGATAACAGCCGCCAATTCAAACAAAATCATATAATATTTTGCATACAGCCCTATATTGTAGAGTTCTCAATACCCATTGGTGTTGATGAAGATCGGTTAAGTGAAAGGGGTGGTTTACCTGAAACGTTTCATGTTTTAAAAGGGTATTTTCTATGGCATACGATAAGAGCCGCAAATTCAAACAGAATCAAATACGTTTTTGCATACAGTCCTGAAATGTAGAGTTCTCAAGACCTGTTGGTTTTGGTGAAGATCGGTTAAGGGAATAGGGTTGTTTACCAGCAACATTTTATGTTTTATCAAAGGTAATTTTTTTTTACGAACGATAACTGCCGTACATTAAAACAGAATCAACTACTCTTCTGCATACCTTTTTGAATTATACAGAACTCAAGGTCTGTTGATTTTGTTGAAGATCAGTTAAGGGAAAGGGGTAGTTTACCTGCAACGTTGTATGTTTTAACAAGAGTATTTTTTCTATGACGAACGATAACTGCCGTACATTAAAACAGAATATACTAATGTTTTGCATACAGCCCTGAAATGTAGAGTTCTCAAGACCTATTGTTTTTGGTGAAGTTCGGTTAATGGAATAGGGTAGTTTACCAGCAACGTTTTATGTTTTATCAAGGGTGTTTTCTATGGCAAACGATAACAGCCGCAAATTCAAACAGAATCAAATAATTGTTTGCATACAGGCCTGAATTGTAGCGTACCCAAGACCTGTCGTTTTTGGTGAAGATCGGTTAAGGGAAAGGGGTAGTTTACCAGCAATATTTTATGCTTTAACAAGGGTAATTTTTTATATGACGAACGATAACTTCCGTACATTCAAACAGAATCAAATAGGTTTTTGCATACCTTTTTGAACTGAAGAGAACTCAAGGTCTGTTGATTTTGTTGATGGTCGGTTGAGGGAAGGGGTTGTTTATCAGCAACGTTTTATGTTTTAAAAAGGGTAATTTTTTTATGACGAACGATAACTGCTGAAAATTCAATGAGAATCAAATTATTTTTTGCACCCTTTCCTGAGTTGCAGAGAGCTCAAGGTCTATTGATTTTGGTGAAGATCAGTAAAGGGAAAGGGGTAGTTTACCTGCAACATTTTATGTTGTAACAAGAGAAATGTTTCCATGACGAACGATAACTGCCGCACATTCAAACAGAATCAAATATTTTTTTGCATGCTTCCCTGAATTGTAGAGGACGGAAGGTCTGTTGATTTTGGAGAAGATCGGTTAAGAGAAAGGGGTAGTTTACCAGAAACATTTTATGATTTAACAAGAGTAAAGTACTTAATTTTTAATAAATAAAGTATCCTGATAAGAAGCTCATAGTAATCCACTGTAGAAACGTAGATGAAATATCTATAAATAAAGAAGTTAGGTGAACGGGGTGGGGGTAATTTTCTATTATTAAAAATTATAGTTGAAGGTGAAGGGGAGAATTTTTTGTATGTGTACTACGTTATCGGCAACAAAGAAGTAGTTTTTTGTTAAAATTGCTTCCCGGGCTCTTTAGCCGGAGTCCAATGTTTCCTGCAAAACCAGACTTTTCGGCAGTGCCATCGACTGCCATCATCGGTGAAAATCGAGTGCGAAAACGTGAGGTGGTATACGTTAGTGACCACAGTACTGTGGTTAATGCTGAAGCAATAAGTAGAAAGACGTAGTTTCTATGGAAATATTTCATTTCGAATATGATTTTAAATATAAGTCTTACAACATGGAAGTCATGTATGGTTCTCCATACCGATATTTTACTTTTATGTTCCGTGAGGAAATACAAGTATGGTGATGGCGAAAAAAATCGTGTTCCAGATAAGGGTTGATTTTAATTGTACATCCTCAAAACATGAACAAAAGTCATTTTCCGAAAAGTGTCTGTAAATGTGTCTGTGACTGTGTGTCTGTGTGTAGTATTTTTTCTACGGAGAACGATAACTGCCGCAAAATCAAACAGAATCAAATATGTTTTTGCATATGTGCCCAGATTAGAGAGTACTTAAGGTCTGTTGATTTTAGTGAAGATCGGTTACGGGGAAGGGGTAGTTTACCTGCAACGTTTTAGGTTTTAACGAGAGTGAAGTACTTAATTTTAATATATAAAGTATCCTGAAAATAAGGTCATAGTAATCCACTGTAGAAAGGTAGATGAAATATCTATAAATAAAAATGGTAGTTGAAGGGGTAGGGGTAATTTTCTATAAATGTATATGATAGATGTAGGGGGGAGGGATAATTTTTTATATGTGTACTACGTTATCGGCAACAAAGAAGTAGACCTTCCCGGGATGTTTGGCCGTGGCCCGATGTTTTCAGCAAAGCCAAACGTTTCGGCAGTACCATCGACTGCCATCATCAGTGAAAATCGAGTGCTCTGACGTGAGATGGTATATGTTAATGACCACAATACTGTGGTTAAGGCTGAAGAAAGAAGTAGTTTCTATGGAAATATTTCATTCCGAAAATAATTTTAAACATAAATCTTAGAACATGGAAGTCATGTGTGGTTCTGCAATATCGATATTTGTTGTACGTTACAGTTTTCTTCCCTTATCTTCACCACTTACGACAAATTCTATTCATATTCTCCTCAATCCACAGGTTGGAGGCCTTGCGATGTCTTTTAATCACCACATACTTTCTTCCTCCTTTCACTTCAGCCATATACTCCTGTCTGGGCCTTCCCCTCCCGCTACTTCCCTTAATCAGGCTGGTGAACCAGTCTGAATAGAGTATCCAACCACATTGTTCCACCTTTCCGCAGTGGTCTTGATCAGAGTCCTCATTTCATTCCTCATTTCGAATTCTCATTGTTAGGCAATATTTATGTCCATGGTGTTTTTAAGGCTCTCCTCCAGTACCACACCTTACAAGCTTCAAGGTAGCGCTCTTTCCAATTTCCTCAGGGTCCACGTCTCTGAGCCATATGAACGCGTGCTTCAAACGAAACTGTTTACGAATGTCTTCCTGATTTCCAGGGACAAGTTTCTGAACGTGGCTTAGAATCATAAATTTTATAAGACAATTGCAATCCTCTCGTTGATTTATGCGAGTGAGGCGTGAGTCAAGACAAAATAAGAAAGCGGCAAGTTTCAGAGTGGTGAAATGCAGTTTCTTCGACATACTTTAAATTATACATTGCAAGATAGAATAAGGAATGAAAATATCAGAGCAGAACCCGAAGTAAAAGACGTAAATGGAATCATTTGAACTTATAGAAGACAATGGTGGGATCATCTGCAAAAGGATGACAGAGGATCGATTGCTGAAAGCGGCGCTGAACTATAAAGCCACTGGTAGAAGAGACGTGGGTTGTCCTAGGATGTGATTGGTGCCGGAACAGGTTTATACAACGTAATACTTGAAGAAGAGGAGGAGGTGGAGGAGGAGGAGAAGGAGGAGGAAGAGGAAGAGAAGAAGAAGAAGAAGAAGAAAAGAAGAAGAAGAAGAAGAAGAAGAAGAAGAAGAAGAAGAAGAAGAAGAAGAAGAAGAAGAAGAAGAAGAAGAAGAAGAAGAAGAAGAAGAAGAAGAAGAAGATTTAATATACGTGCAATAACGCTCTATGAAATATGTTACAGTGAGACGCGCATCATATGACTTCAGTATGTAGACAGTTGTTATATTATGTAAATGGAAAACGGAATAATATTTTATGTTTCATACGACTCGCCAACGCTTATAACTACACTGTACTATAGTATGTAGTTGCTAGAGAGAGAGAGAGAGAGAGAGAGAGAGAGAGAGAGAGAGAGAGAGAGAGAGAGAGAGAGTGAGTGAGAGAGAGAGAGACAGACAGACAGACAGACAGACAGACAGACAGACAGAGTGTGTGTCAACTACTACACCTGCTGGCGGAACATTAAAAATAGATTACTTCAAAGTATAAACAAAAGACTTATTCACTACTACAGTTATTCTACCCTGTGTGTGTGTGTGTGTGTGTGTGTGTCGCTTCTCGAGGGTAGGGGATAGGGGATTGTTTTACTGTTTACTGACTGCACACGGGGTAGTGTGTGAGTTGTGTTTCTCCTTTGCCACTAGGTATTGCGACAAATGTCTGAATGCAATGAAGATATTGTTACGACGGACTACTGCTCGCCGTATGGTACAGTGGAAAACAAAATACAATACACCAATTAAGGCACTAATCACGAGCTTTAATTATCATAGTTAAACAGTTTGTAATCAACAAAATAGTCTCTTACAATAAATCAAATAAAAATTGTTCACACGCAATAAAAATTTCTACTAATATAAAACACAATTGTATTACAATTGTCCCGGAAAATTATAAAACTCATAACACTTCGCCACAATACTTTGAACCGCACTGTGTAAATCGCCCGACAATAACTCAAACTGACTGCTAAGCGCAGCTGTCGTCGTTTAAATAGATAGCAGAATTGTTCCAGAATAGTCGATATTTCGCATCAGCAGTAAAGGAAAACATTAGAGCGTAATTCATTGCGCCCTTGAGAAACTGCGCGCGGCCGCGTGACTTCTGTCACAGTCTAGTGCGTTGAGAATCACGTACACACACACACATTGGAGCCGAATTCCACTGGAACATTCGAGAAAAATGTAGATTGTTCTGTAATGTCGTAACACTGCCTCCTCTTTAAGCCTGTTCGCCCCGAACTGGCAAACCATCTCTGACGTAATACTCGGCCATGCGATCTACATAGCTGGTCCACTTGCGAAAGATAATTCTCCGGTTCTTCGAATTCAGTCTCGTGTGACCCGAACATCAAGTTCCCAGGAGTATGAGTCTTCCGCTCAACCACTAGATTTGCTGGAATCACTCCCGTTGCGTCAAATACTGATGGCTTATACGGCATTAGCTGGTCCAAGTCTGATTTATTCTCGTCAACAACCTCTTGCGTGACTTCATCTTCAGTAACATTTTACCCGGGTTCTTCCATTAACTCAGGAACAAGCAAGAATCTTGTCTCGAGACCTATAGTTTGCTTTCCAATCACTTCTTTTGTTGTTACACTTATTTGCATGTCCTCTCCTAGTTCTTCCTCCATTTCCGCTTGTAATAGGGAGGGTTCCTCTTGACCAGACCTGTTGACTTTTTCTTCGGCCAATGCCACTTGTTTAATCGAATTGTTGGTAGACCCTGTGATTTTATAAATGCAATGCTTCATCTTCCCTTGGCCAACGCTCAGGACATTCTCTCGTAAGTCCACAATGAATCCGTAGGCATTCATAATGTCCGTGCCAAGAATCACTTCATCAACAATGTCTGCAACGAGCATTTGGTGGCTAAACTCGAGAAGACCCAGGCGTACACGTACATCTACCTTTCCTAGCACCTTGACGGGGTATCCAGTCACAGTCTGTATATTAAAAGAGCTAATTCGAGGCTGGCGGTTGCTGACTAAGTCAGGGCGCACAATGGACACTGTTGTGTCCGTGTCAACTGTAAATGATGTTGGTTTACCTTCCGCAAATCCATTAACGATCAAGTTTGCACTGGTCTTATGTAGCGTGAAAACTGTGTGCTGTTCTGGGGCTTTACTTCTCCAATTGGTGCGATCACTCTCTTCTCTCGGTATTTTCTTCTCCCAACAGTCTACCTGTAGATGACCACGTTTTCCACAGTTGTAACCTTTCGGTCTTTTGTCTTTTTCCCATCGTTCAAATCGTTGCTCGCTCTTGAACTTCTGAATTGTTTGTCCGACAGCGTTGTTTCTCTGCACCCATCGTAACGGCAATGTGATACAGAGATCTTCTGACTACAATGTGATGGCATAAACCCAATAATGTAGCGGGACGCTGACTTGGCGTCGATAGTACGCATCAGCAGTAAATAAAAACATTAGAACGCAATTCATTGCGGCATTGACGCGGTGCGCGCCGCCGCCCGACTTCTTTCATAGTCTAGCTAACGCGTTGAGAATCACATACGCAGACACATTACAGCCAGATTCCACTGAAACATTCGAGAAACACGTAGATTGTCTGTAATGTGGTAACAATACATTAAATATCTTCGCTAAGGAATTGGGCGAATCGGCAGACAACAATAGGTCCCGATGGCACAGATTGCTGTATACGAATGTCTTTGTTGTTTTGTTTATTAAAACTCTGATGAAAGTTGTGCTTAGTAAATCCTCTGGTGTACAATTATTTTATTTCCACTTTTTGAACATGTCGATCCCTGCGACCATCGTTACACGGTTATTATTAGTTTTTCGTCCCAAGTACAAATATAATTTTATTTAAACTAATTTTATTATTTCGTAGCAGTTGCCAATTGTTATTTTACATCACATTATTTTAATTTGGTACAGTTTTACAGGCTTAAATTGAAAGAAACAATTAAAAATAAAGAAATTTTAGAGAAAGAAAGCTACGTGTACGAGTATTAATGATTCAGTTGATTTGCAAAAAGATTAAGATGGTACTGGCATGTGTGTTGTGTGCTGTATGGGCTATGATAGACGGCCAAAGATATTACTAGAATGGACACCTCCTGAAACAAGAAAAAGGGGGAGGCCGCGACAGACTTCTTTGCCACAACTCATTACCCGAGAGGCTGTGTGACAAGGTGCGTTGTCATGATGCAGCATCCAGGTGTTCACGATGGCTGGTTTCACGTGGGAAACTCTTTTCCGCAGCCTTTCAAGAATTTCTGGGTAAACATGTTGATTGACAGTCTGTCCTGTAGGCAAAAACTCCGTCTGAATAGTGCCATTTCTATCAAATGAACAAATGAAAATGTTCATTTTTGGTACGGTCTCCAAGTTGCGTAATTTAATAAATTATATAGATTGGTAATTACCTTTATCTAATTCCTTCCTTGCAGCTTAATTATTTGCGTAGCAACGCGTTTCAGGATCACATTCCCATCATCAGGTTATAAAATTAAATCATGCACTATAAAAGTTATATATATATTTTTTTATGACAATAAATTTATATCTGTTGAGTACACTAACTTGATACCATAAATCATTAAAAATCAATTAAAAAAATATAACGTTACAGTACCTTTTAAAACAAACAATAATATTCAAAACGTATTACGCGCAAAAAGAAACAAAAGTCCTGAAACATGTTCTGGCATATATAAATTTGTATGCGATGACTGCGAGAAATTCTATATTGGACAAACAGGAAGAGGTTTTAAAGATAGATATATAGAACATCGGCCCAAGAAGAATGTCAATAATATAAAGTCCAGTTACGCGCAGCATATAATGGAATACAACCACAATTATACCAGTTTGTAAAAAATGTAAAGGCTCTACATTACTGTAAGAAAGGACGTTTCATAGATGCAATGAAAGAATTTATAATCTACAAAGGAAGTAAATTCCAGCGTGATGAGTTATTCAATGATATGCTGTCATTTAAATCCAACGTCTTCTTTGACACAGGAGTCAAAGCTATGTGTTTACGCGAATTCGAATGTTGTGCAGTGGTTTTATAATTAAAAAAAAAAGACTGTGATCCTGAAACGCGTAGTTACGCAAATAATTAAATTGCAGGGAAGGAATTAGATAAAGGTAATTACCAATCTATATAATTTATTAAATGAAAATGGTTTTGATTTTGGATTTGCTCATTTTTGATTTTTTTTTTTTTTTGACGTGGTGTGTTTGGTGTGTGCCTCTCCTCGATCTAGCGTTTTGTTTTTGGATCGTACTCTATGATTCATCACCAGTAATAACATGTTTTAGGAAATCAGGATCATTTTCAATTCATCCAAGAAGATCACGGCACACTTCCATCCTGTTGTGTTTTTGTTCAAGAGTGAGGTTTTTTAGGACCAATTTCACACAAATTTTCTTATTCACAATTTATTTGTCAAAATTTTATAAACTGTAGTGTGGTTCAAATTTAATTGTTCTGCGATGATTCTGACGGTTAGTCGACGGCCAGACAGCGCGAAGTCCCTGATTTGATTAACATTGTCGTCAGTTCTTGACGTTGACGATCTCAGCGTGCATCATCCTTAATTGATTCCCGGCCATCCTGAAAATGCTTTATACCATCTGGAAACCTGTACTCTTGACAGAGCTTCATCTCCATACGCCTTTTTCAATTTTGTTAAGTCTCAGTAGCATTGTGACCGAGTTTGACACAAACATTGATTGCACAACGTTGCTTGTAATTGCAACGCACATTTTACTCATTGCATAATTGCAACGCACATAGTTGCTTGTCACTCATTTTTATAACGCACAATAAAAACTCTATATAAGACCTTGATTAGACCAGTCCTGATGTATGGCTCGGAATGCTGGGTGTTCAAAAAACTAGATGAGCAGAAACTATCCGTTTATAAGAGGAGGGTACTGAGGAGAATCTATGGCCCTGTGAGGGAAAACGACATTTGGAGGCGACTGCATAATCGAGAGTTGTACGAAAGGTTTGAAGATCTTCCGATCGTGCAACTCATACAAATTAACAGATTGCGTTGGGCTGGTCATGTGCAGAGAATGGCGGAGGATAGAATCCCAAAAAGAGTTATGAATTATTTGCCGATGGGAAGGAGAAGGAAGGGAAGACCGCGTACAAGATGGCTGGACCAGGTTGGTAAGGAGGCAGTGAGGCTGGGTGCAGCAAACTGGTGGACATTGGCCGGGAGTAGAGACCAGTGGGGAAGATTTCTTTTGGAGGCCAGGGCCCGGACTGGGCTGTAGCGCCGAGGATGTATGTATGTATGTATGTACAATAAAAACTCACTTCACGAAAGCTTGATTACGTTTTACGTGGCAAAAATAGACAACAAGTATTAATACTCAATATCAATCAGCAGTTTATCTAACCATCGGTGTTAATCGAAACCTTCGAGTGTTGCCATATTGACTTATTGACTTTTACATGATTAGTCTTATTACTTAATTTGCAGACCTCGTACGTTTGAAATATGAAATATAGGAAAGTCAATTCAGTCAATAAATATCTTGTAAATAATATTTCAATAACGCTTATTTCTATTGTGTTATTACCATTTACTTTAATAGGACAGATTCCAGCCACTTTAAAGATAGTACTGTTGATCAGTCTTAAGTTTTCATTTTGCATGAAGCCGACACGACTCCGGATCCCGTCCAAGGTCAAATTCTAGACACGCCACTGGTCGAAGAAATGTTGAGGAGGATGAAGAAGCCAAAACCGTGCTGTGAGAAGGAACCTTACAGAAAAGCACCTGGGCAGGGAGCCTCCTGACTGCATCAGATCGTCATCGAGGGAACGGTGGAGGGTAAAACCAGCAGGGCAGGCCTAGTCTGGAATACGTTAGCCAGACGTATTGGAGGATGGACTTAGACTGTCCCAGCTATACGACCACGAAGAGGCTCGCGCCGAAGACCGTGGAGCCTGCTGAAAACCATTGCACCGAACCACCGAATGACAGCCTCATACCAATAAAGCTTAGTGTATTTGCATTCTTTATCTAATCTCCTCACTTTAAGCTTGACGGCCTACAACTCCTTCTCCAAGAACATAGGAAATTTAAACTTAAGAAGGACAAAATTTCTTCCTTTTGTTACAACGTAAGACACAAACGCGGGAAGACTAACAAAATAGGGTATGCGACTACTGTATCTGGCGCTAACTGGTGCAACATTTTGTTTCGCGATAGAATCGTTTTGGTCCATTGTGTCGTTAAGCGTCGCGGGCGACTCTACTGCCATTAGGATTTTCAATTTATTACCAAGGGTGCGACAAAATAGAGGGCAGTATGTTGTCATAAAGTAACAGCCACTGCAAGCAATTGTACACAGTCCCGCGGCCAGTACAAAAATCGAATTTATATGCCAGTGCCCGTTCAGTGACAGCAAAAGTCTTATTTAGGCATTCTTCTTGATTGCGCGTTTTCCTAATGGTCTAAGATGAACTGATTAAACATGATTTATTATCATGCCTTCCTTCATCTTGTTATTTGAATTAGCAGTCTCTGTAATTCCACCTTTGTCGTGCTTACGTGCTGAACTGCTACCTGTCAAGGTTATTACCAAGGACGAAGCTCCTTCAATTTATGTCTCGTAACAAAACATCTTGCGACATACTGAACTGCGCATGCGCTGGATTCTAACCACTTAGTACACTTGCCACACTAGTCGTACGTGGAAAGTGCGTGCATTTGCGCTATCGTTCTGATTCTCGCATACTGTTATTATGACACAAACCCACGAACCACACACTTTCACTGGGCAGTAACAGGTGAAGAGGAATTGTTTTTTCTCGCAAGAAAATGTCTCATGCCTCTTTGCGGAGCGACGCTTTGCAACACGGAGCGTCGAAACGGTTCTGTCGCGAAACAAAATGTCGCTCTAGTTTGGGCCGGCCTAACGTGGCAGAGAACAAGGGGCGATGGCAGAAGGTGCCTCTGTACGAGGTTGCCGTACGTAATAGAGGGATACTGCTGCCTAACCAATTCCAAAGTTAAGCGTGCCTTGGCATAGAACGATGCTTGATCTTTAAATCCCATCCGTACTTCTTAATGTTACACTATCGAGCCTATAGTGACACGATATTCTTTGTTCTTTAAAGCAAAACTTTTACTTCGAATTATGCCCAAAATCCTAAACCACGACATAGGACCTAGAATAATGATGGGGGCACTGAAAGGCCTTGTCCGCAGCATGACAGGTAGCAGTTCAGCACGTAAGCACGATAAAGGTGGAATTACAGAGACTGATAATTCAAATAACAAGATGAAGAAAGGCATAATAATAAATCATGTTTAATCAGCTCATCTTAGACCGTTAGGAAAACGCTCAATCAAGAAGAATGCCTAAATAAGACTTTTGCTGTCATTGAACGGGCACTGGCTATTTAAATTCGATTTTTGTACTGGCCGCGGGACTGTGTACATTTGCTTGCAGTGGCTGTTACTTTACTTCAACGTACTATCCTCTTTTTTGTCGCACCCTTGCTTATGTCCGGCATCTTGTTTGCTCCACTTAACCTGTACGCAGGCAGTCAGCAGCGCAGCGGGAAGTAGGCGGCTCCTCCACTCCTACCGGGCGTCTCCTGCAGTGACACTTATTATTTATAAACACGTTGTCGAAATATGTGAAACTAGAATTACTTACCGACAATACAGTCTCGCCCGGAGAGGAAACCGTACTTAGAGGCAGTGGGAAGTGTGTACATGTATGTGTGATTACAGAAAGAGAGAGAGAGAGAGAGAGAGAGAGAGAGAGAGAGAGAGAGAGAGAGAGAGAGAGAGAGAGAGAGAGAGAGAGAGAGAGAGAGAGTGAGAGAATTGGCCAAGACAGAAGTACATGAACAACTTTAAACAGCACTTTCTGACCTCATAAATTTTTTGTAAGTAACTTCATTGTCTCTATCACCATTTGTCATTAATTACGGTTTTATTGTACAACAGAAGCGCTCTCCTTAAGGTTATAAAACTGCTTTATTGATCTTGTTATTCCCGACTGCTGATAAAACAACGGTAACTTTACTTTTATTACTTAGGATGTAGCGTTAATTATCAGTGATTGTTAACGGTTATACCTTCTTCAATCCTCACCGCTATCGCCGTCACTAGTTATAGTATGTATCTGTGTATATTGTGACAGCCGGTAGCAGACCACACCCTTACCATCCAGTTCATCAGTGGTCCCTGCGGCAAGAACTCCATTTGTAGCTCGGGATGTAGCACACGAGCGGGCGACGTCGCCTTATTGATAGTTAACATCCGATTTTAAAATATATACGCAAATATTCTGCTGTAAACATTATTCAGTGTTCTCATGTAAATATATTGTATAACGTTTTGTCTATTTGTATCGGCCACCTGAGGACCACATCTCAATTTCAGTTGTTATTCTTTGTTCGTTTCTTTTTCTCCAATATGCTTTCATCTCTTCACTATGTTTCTTCTTCCTGTCTTCAGTCTATTTTGGACCTGAGTTTTTCTCTCTCCTACCTTGGACTCCTATTTTTAACACTTTTGCAAGAAAAAAATCTCTTTCGATTGCACTTTTTCTGTTTATATTATTTTTCTCTAAATCCTTTTTGATTTCTTTAATCTAACTTGATGTTGACTTCTTTCCTCACAGATATTTGCAGATCTGTTTTGTTAACATTTTGTCGTTTATTCTGTATAAATGTCCAAAAAATACTAGTCTTATTTTTCTCACTGTTTCCGTTATATTATCAATGCTTTGATATGTTAATGTATAATTTATTATAATGTTATTTTATAATTTTAATCACGTTTTAAACGAGAAAGTAATAAGTATAGATAACTTAGTCATATTTGTAATGAATAAGCAAGTTAGTCCATTGTAATTATGCGTATACAATGTTACGAAATTAGTTATTTATAAATATTTTATATTTATAGACCGACTTGTGTTGGTTATAATTCTTTTTCTGATATATTGAGTCCCAGTAATCACTTTAAATCTTCCCTTCTTCCCGCACAGTTCCGCTCGTTTTACGAGGTTCTGTCGTCTTCTACGTCTCCTTGTCCTCTATAAGACAATTCTGAAACCAATCTAAAAGTATGGCATACAGTTGAGGGTGGGGGAGCAGCAAATAATTCAAACACAGAGATCCTACAGCGGTTCCAGAACATGTTCTTCAGTACAGAAAGGCGCTGCTGGATGATGCAGGATTAAAATGCCTCAAAGAAACAGGCATACAAAACAGACTTTGTTGTCTTGTTTTTAAATTAGAAGAAGTGAAGAACACTCGACATGACGTAAGTTTTGCTTAATGTTACTAAGTGCACTTATAGCAGATTGCAAAATAAAATACAGCTGTAAACAAGACTGTATTTACGGGGGGGGGGGAACGAACGGGACCGGACCCCACCCCAGTGGTTTGAAAAAGTTGATGAGTTTTGTTAATCTCTTAATTTTTAGGCTGTTTTATTTATTTTTTTTTTTTTGCAGCTGTGTACGCTAGTATAATAGTAGATGTATTTTAAATATGCAAACAGGACTAAGGTTATACAGCATTAGGGTATGCGTTTGAAATATGAAATACAGGAAAATTAATTCCGTCAATAAGTATTATTTAACGGTGTTTCAAAAACATTTTTATTGTGTTACTACTGTTAGCTTTAATGGGACTGATTTCAGGATGTTATTATGCGTTTTTAAGTCTCTTTAAAACAAGTAATATTGATTAGCCTTAACTAGTTTTTTTCTTTTGAATGAAGCCGATCCGACTCCGGACCCCCCTCCCAAGCCAAATTATAGATACGCCACTGTCTGTAAAGGAATGTTGATGGCGGCGGTGAATGTTGTGAGTCTTCGTTTCTTGTTCGGTTCTGCTCACGTCAGCGACAAGAGAATAAAGCCACGCAATTTATTTGCCAAAAAGACACGGGACCAGCGTGCAAAAACTGTACACAAAGTGAATGAATTATTATAAATTCATTTTATTCCGCAGAATATAAGATTGCCACTGTGTGTGTGTGGGAGAGAGCAAGAGCTGTGTCACCGCCACCGCTGCCAAATGTATTGTTCACCGCCTCAATTTATTGTTGAGTTCTCCACCAACATGGTAATGCAAAAGGCTGTGGACGACTCCCAACAACCAACGCCGCCGGCGGCAAGAGGCGCAAACAAACAACACCCAAACTGTGTCTGTTGTCCCGTTTAATTATCGCCTTGTCATTTGCCTCCTGCAAGGTGCCACCTCTTACGCAATAGGTCTATTTCTGGGCCTGAAGTCTTTCGTCGTGTAACTCACTCTCTCTCTCTGAATTTCATATTCATTAACACTACAAAGCGTTTCATAAATGACTTACTTATTTCTGATATTGATGTTAAGTTATGTCAGTTCCAGACGGTTTGTGTGACAATCACTCGTAATTTTAGAAACAATGTACGTCGAGTATAACATTAAAGTTCTACAAAGTTATGGCAGTCTCTGTACTGTCCTATGGGCGTGAAGTATGGACAACAACCAAGAAACAAGACAGTAAAATACGGGGTCTCGGATATGGCGTTCTTAAGAGGAGAGTTAAAAGGTGTTATAAACTCGAGCGTATAAAGAATGAGGCCATAAGGGTAGAGTTACAAGTTTTTAACTTGAATGAAAATTTAAAAGTTTATAAACAACGGTGGAAAGAACACTTTGAAAACATTTCCGATTACAGACCGGCCAAACAAGCTTGCATATGTAAACATATACGACACAGTAGACCCAGGAAGAGAGCTTTGAAGTCGGAACAGACAGTACGTTGCCTACGCCGTGTTGTGAAGATGAAGATGAGTTATTATATTAAAAGAGTTTACCGGGCTGTTTGGCCGTGGTCTACGGTCTTCAGACAAACCAAACTTTTCGACAGCTTGTATCCGTCGTGTGACTTCGTTATACGTCGATTAAAATGACGCGTTTCGGAACATATGCTCCATCATCAGATTAAATCACTCTATTGAGGTCGTTAACAGTTAAAATCACATGTTACACATAATTGTCAACTAATGTAACTCACTCGCTTTCTAAATGGTGCGCACCACGGCGAAGCCGATCGGACACTGAATTATAATCTGAGTGATTACGCCTAAGCAGGTTCAATGCTGTATCGTATAGCGGGTTGGATTTAAAATTTAAATGGTCATTCAATATGAAGTCTCGGCTGTTTATGTTATTATATGCTTTGTATATTTCGAACTCTTCTATTGCGTCCATGTAACGGCCTTTGTTCCACACATGTAGGGGTATCAAATTAGATTTGAAATCGGCATAATTATGATTGTGTAAGATTAAGTGGCGAGCAAAGTTGGACTTGATATTATTTAACAGAGTGAAATTATTTAGGTGACGTTTTGGTGTGTGCTCTTTAAATCGTTTGAGGAAACCTCTCCACGTTTGACCAATGTAAAAACTGTTGCAGTCGTTACATGATAATTTATATATGCCGGATTTCTTTTCTAAAGGTATGGGTTTTC
Source organism: Magicicada septendecula (assembly GCA_034769895.1). Taxonomy (NCBI): domain Eukaryota; kingdom Metazoa; phylum Arthropoda; class Insecta; order Hemiptera; family Cicadidae; genus Magicicada; species Magicicada septendecula. The sequence continues at coordinate 19,428,895 of CM068371.1, forward strand.
TGTGACGTAGTATTTTTAATAGACTATTGTTTGTTTTGAAGGTAGCGGTAATATTCAATTTATTAAATATGGAGGTTAGAATCTTTGGCATTATATTTGCGTATGTGGTAGAAATAAATGTTATTTTTGTATCCTTATCTACTGGGGGCTTGGATTTTCGAATTTTATGTTTCTTGATGAGATTATCAATTAATGTGTTTTTGTAACCATTAGCTAAATCTATATGGTTAATGGTATGTTATGCGGGTTGTTAACGTTAAAGCCTTTACCACAGTACTGTGGGCCTGACGAAAACAACCCGCGTTCAGGTAGACTCGGATTCACTGAATTCCACTTATGATGGCAGCCAGTGGTGCTGTCGAAACGTTTGGTTTGTCTGAAAACCGAAGACCACGGCCAAACAGCCCGGTAAACTCTTTTAATATAACTGACACCGGCCGAGAAAGCCTTAGAACGATGAGTTGGTTACTTAGTCTCGTCTTACTAATCTAGGTGTAAGGCGGTGTGTAGAGTTGAGTGTTTTACAGCATAGTTGGCCGTTTCTCGCGGCCCGACCTATAATTCTTTCCGTCCTGCCATCAGTTGCGATGAAACGACGTTTTTACCTGTTCTTATTCAGTCAACTGCGTCCCGCACCACCGCTTCTCAGCAGCCGACCGTGTCTGTGTCGATTAGTGGAACCGTTCCTGTTCCAAACTTCGATTAGATTTCAATTCAGTAATTTTATGATTTGTACGAGTAAGATCCGCGCCATATGCTTTGGTCCTTTAAGGACTGTTGAGCAGAGGTTTATTTATTCTTTATTTACACGGGTAACCTCTATCTTCCAAAATTTTTGTTAGGTTAGGCTGCTTTCCCCTGGTTTAGATTGGATGATGTCCTTTTATAGTTTGGTTACTTTGTCGATAAGCCATACTGAGGTTTATGAAGTTAGTGTACAATGAGAAAGTAGTTGTAATACCTATACATGTTACAGCTCAATGATCGGTAGAGATATTGTGAATGAAATGTCTTAGCAATTACTGACGATCCTAATGGAAATGTCTCAGAAAACTATTGATCCTAGTCATGGTGTAACGAAATGTGTTAATATTGGTATACCATGTCATGTGTTAATATTGGTTCACTGTGTCACAATTCGTCGAGTCTTGTCCATGAAAACAAAAGACTCGACTAAACGTTTGTAATGTAATGGCTGTGCCAGTGTTAGTGTATGCTTCTGGAACTTGGGTTCCGGCGAAAACACAGCTGAGTAGAATATCGGAGATCTGCGATCTGCTAAAGAGTTGAACACTTTTAATATCCAAGATCGTAATGCAGAGAACAAAGAGAGATAGACTGCTCGTCTGAATAGGATGCCGGATGGCGGGTTACCTAAGGAATTTTAGCAATACAAGCTTGATGGACAACAAAGTATTTGAGGCCCTAGGCATCGTTGGTGAAGTGGATATATTCCTTTGGGATTCATCTAGTCCTTGACATAAGAAGGAGAAGAAGAAGAAGAAGAAGAAGAAGAAGAAGAAGAAGAAGAAGAAGAAGAAGAAGAAGAAGAAGAAGAAGAAGAAGAAGAAGAAGAAGAAGAAGAAGAAGAAGAAGAAGAAGAAGAAGTGAACCGATCTTTCAATTGTTCCTATACACGAACCAACTCTACCTTGGAGTGAAGACCCACCTCAGGTTGGGTTTGTGACAATGACGTCCTTATCTTAAACGCCTGACCAAATTAATTGAGTTTCCATTGCAATTGAAAACAATTGTTGATAAAGAGAGAGAAGCCACTGCAGTGTAAATAAATTACATAGCTTGAAAGTTTTCTGCTAAGTTCACTCCGCTTTTCATACTATTACTACTGCTTCTTGCAGTCCGTTTCTCTCTTTGTCCTAAACTTTGCTTCCTCTGTGTTGTTGTTCCGTATAATTCTGTAACGTATTTATAATAAATAACTGTAACAGTCGTATTAATGGAGACGGTTTAAGACAGTCGCATACTTCCCTGCTGCGCTGACTGTACAGAGGTTAACTGGAGCAAACAACAAAACATATTACAAATGAAATAAAAAGACTGGAGCAATGCTAAAAGTAAGATGTATTGTGTGAGGTGAGTGTGAGGACAATACGTAACAGCGCCAGTGGGGTACAGTCCCGTGACCTGTACACTACAATGGTATTTAGACGGCAGTGTCTGAAGGTTCGCGTCATACTACTGCTTTTGTTTACCGTCGTCGCGCCGTCTTTTTGTGTAGTAAGAACTGTTGAGCACAAGTGTAGTTATGTTAATAGAGACTGTAAGCAACAGACATATTGTCTGGGCGTCGGCGAAGACGAAACTGAACCAATCGTCACAGCGACCGTGTTGCCAAAAAGTTCAATAATGTGATTCGTAATGAGATAAAAATAATACGTTCTAGAACATTCCCAAATATTCTGCCTATTTGCCCGCCTATCTGTCAATCAATCAAGCCAGCTGTCTGTCTCTCAATCAGTCTTTCTATTTACGAGGCTGATCATATCTACCTGGTATCTATCATTGCTACCGGTTTATCTATCTCTGAACGCACCTATCTACCTATCTCCGTCCGTCCATCTATATGTATCTGTAAATCTGTCTACATATCTATCTACCTGCCTATCTATCTTGAAAACCTCTAAGCGATGGGCGAGTTTTTACGGGTAAATCCTCCATTCGGACTGCTTGTAATATTGTTGCCGTCTGACGTTTCAACCCCTGGAATCTGGGACCATCCGCAGAAGCTGTGAGCGGTACTGTATACAGGGAGTTACAGGACAGTTAGTTGTAGTACAGGAATTTATACTTTAGCTTGCTAGGTCTTTCGACGGGGTCTTCCAACAGCCACTCACAGCGTCTCAGGACGATCCAAGATTCCAGAGAACATAATTTCAGGCGATAAAAATATTACGATGGAATCACTCCGAATAGACGATTTACCCGTGCCTATCTGTCTGTCTGTCTCTCGGTTTGTCTACCTGCCTTTCTGTATTTCTGTCTGTCTATCTGCCTGCCTGGCTGCCTGCTTGTCTATATGTCTGTCTGCCTGTCTATCTGCCTGCCCGCCTGACTGTCTGTCTATATGTCTGTCTGAGTCTGTCTGTCCATATGTCTGTCTGTCTGTCTATCTCCCTGCCCTCCTGGCAACCTGTCTGTCCGCCCGCCTGTCTATCTGTCTGACTGTCTGTCTGTCAAAAATGTCTGTTTTTCTATCTGCCTGCCCGCCTGTATGTCTGTCTATATGCCTGTCCGACTGTCTATCTGTCTGTCCGTCCGTCCGTCTGTCTATCTGCCTTCCTGCCCGCCCGCATCCCTGTCCGTCTGTCTGTCTGTTCGTCAGCCTGTCTGTCTATCTGTCCATATGTCTGTCTATCTGTCTGTCTGTCTATCTATCAACCCCCTCCCCTACACATGCCTGTGGCTTATCTAACGTTTGTCGACGTGTACGGAATCCCAGCAACCAACGTCTTCTGTCCTCACAGTGTCCCTGTTGTCTTTTCTGTGTATTCGAGGCCCCCGCTGTTCACAGCAGCTTCAACAAAGTATAGATCTAACCATTGTTTTTCTTGCTGAGTCCATTTTCAATATTCGTCTGCGACATCTTGTATCTGACTTTCTACACAGATAGATACACAAACCACTCCCGTTGGCCAACTTCAATGTATTCCCCTGTGGTATCTCCTGGTTCTCCAGTTCGCCCCCTCTAATCTTATCCTACAGAACTACAAACCAATTGGCTCAATTTTACTGTGTTCATTTTAGATATACTTCTCCCTTTTAATTGATAGACGATCTCGCCTCCACTACTAGCTGTTTAACTCGCTTGAATATTGATGAGTCCCAAGCAACGTGTTGTGGCTGGGATCTTTGGACGGTGGTTCGGTCCCAGATCTTTTTGTAGCTATTATGACAAACATATAACACTTCTCCAAAACCAGACTGATCATTAAGAGAGAGGAAAATGTCCGCGTACACAGGAGATACCTGCGAAAAGAACTACCGATCACGAACAAATGGCGAAACTTGTGATAACTGTAAACAGAGATACAAGGGAAGCAGTAAGACTGACGGACACACATGTTAGGCCGGCCATCTTGTATCAGGCATTCTACATAGACAGATAGATAAACCACTTCCATTGCGCCAAAAACCAGCCATAAACCATCTAATCGGAGCGCGGATCAGTGCAACACTATAAGAGGATGGAATGAAAAGAAGATATGAACGTTCAGACAACGCCTGAAAGTATTAACTGAACAGGGATGAATTCAAACTCCTTCTTTAACTTGGCTACACGTTTCATCTCCAAGTTGAAATAATTAATCATTGTCGTCCCCCCCTCCTCCAGGCAGCCGGGGGAAATGTTCGCGTTTAAAAACAAGTTAAATAACGAGAAACAGTGCTGCCGCCGCGATAGTGCGATAATAAATTTCCCACTGGCATATTATCTTCAAACAGCGAGGCTATAAATTTACCTTGAACAATAAAAACGAGGAGAGTGCGAGTGAGACAGGGGGGGAGAGACATTTCCCTACGGCCTTCTTCTGATTTCTGTTTCTCCTTCTTCTTTGCTCCGTGTTTCCTTCACCGTCTCAGACAGTCTCCCAGGCGCCACTTTTCATCTAACACGTTGTTCACTTTTCCAAAGTCATCACTCCCCAGAGAGAGCCTTACTCAACGCGCCCAACTTACAACCTGGTAATTAATTAAACTGTAATATTTATTGGCTTTTGTACGTGACTGTAAGACGGAATGTTTTAATTATACATTTGACAATATTACACTACATAATTCATACGATATTTACATTGAGTACCATTCCAACGAGTTTTTGATTCAGCTCCTTGTATACCTCAGCCAGCTGTAGTCTTGATCTGGCTATTATCACAACATCGTAAACGTGAGCACATATTTAGCTTGTCCTATTTAGTATTATTTCTCGCTAATCTATGACGTTAATAGCATAATGTAGCGCAATAATAAATAGTGTGGCCTCTAAACCTGCTATAGAAGAAAGGATTCATAAGATGGAACGGGCACATGGTATAACTAAAGATATTTACAATAAAAAGTGCATATCAAAAAATGCGAAAATAAGGCATTACAGTACAGTAGTGAAGCCGGAATGCCTATATGCAAGTGAATGTCTAGCATTGAATTATACTTTATATAATAATGAAACTTTCACATGTGAAACTTACTTGTCTTTTTCTGTAGAACGCGTTTCGGCGTCGTGTTCGCCTTCTTCAGCTTAGAAACAGACTGCCAGTACTTTGTAACGGTTATTGCTTGGAAGGTATAGTGGGGGTGGTGTGTGGAGGAAGGGGATTGGCGCGGGGATCCAAATTATTGTTTGTTTGTTGTATAATTGTGTTGAAAAGTGTATGTGATTTATATTGTAATTGGTCGTTAAGTATGTTGTTTGGTTGTGTTGTGTGGTGTTTGTATATTTCATACTGTTCAGCTGTGTTGAGTTTTCGACCTTTGGGTAAGTAGTGTAAAATTTCAAGATTAGTATCTATGTTGGTGTAGCTATGGTTATGTGTGTGTATGTATGTGGCAAATGCAGAATGTATATTGTTGTTGGATAAGGCCTTTAAGTGTTCAGAGTAACGGGATGAAAAAGATCTTCCCGTCTGGCCTATGTAGAAACTATTGCAGTTATTACAATTACACAACAAACAAACAATAATTTGGATCCCCGCGCCAATCCCCTTCCCCTACACACCACCCCCACTATACCTTCTAAGCAATAACCGTTACAAAGTACTGGCAGTCTGTTTCTAAGCTGAAGAAGGCGAACACGAGCCGAAACGCGTTCTACAGAAAAAGACAAGTAAGTTTCACATGTGAAAGTTTCATTATTTTATAAAGTGTAGTGCTGTGAAAAAAGATGATGAACAAACAAGACAACTATTGAATTATAATTTAGACAAACTAGAAATATTGGAAAGACGAATTATTAGGAAAAAATTAGGCACACGTACAACTTATAAGGTTGGAAATTAAGAAGTAATGATGAAATATATCAGAGTATTGAAAATATAAGAGAAACAATGCTATTATTTTTTGGACGTTTATATAGAATGGACGACAATAGGTTAACAGAGCAGATCTTCAAATATCTGTAAGAAGTTTTTGAGGAAAACGTGTTAAAAATGGAAGGAGTACAGGGTAGGAGAGAGAAAAACGCAGATTCAAAGTGGACTGAAGACAGGAAGAAGAGACACATGAAAAGATGAAAGAATATTGGAGAAAAAGAAAAGAACAGAGAGTAAAGAATTGAAATTAGCATGCAGTCCTTAGATGGCCGATACAAAAAAAAAAGAGTGTGGCCAATAAACCATCATGCAAATGCAAATGATTCTCTCAGCATATTCTCACAATTAATTTTGGCTTTTGTGACTCTCGTGGTCATCTTCGTTAACTTTATAAGTTTCAAAGTAATTCCCATATCCTGTATGGGTTGATAAAGTTTTACCCTTCGCTCACTATGAAATGCCTGTCTCAAGTCCACTAACAGCATATGAAGATCTATATAATGTTCATAGCACTTTTCTATAAATTATAAAATTCATAAGGGCTCAACGAATACAATGGCTAGGTCACATAGAGCGGGTGGATGATCAACGTATGGCAAAGATAATCTTGAGGGCGCAAGTCTACAAAAGCAGAAAGAGGGTCCGACCTAGGATAAGATGGTTGAAAAATGTGCTAGAAGACCTCAGAAGAATGGATGTGAAGGTTAAAATGAGATGGCAATGAACAGGAGACTTTGGAGAAGATTGGTGTCGGAAGCCAGGGCTTACGATGGGCTGTAGAGATGAAGAAGAAAAAAAATACATACGATACTTTAATAAAATGGTATAAAGATAGTATACAAATGTTTCAATTTTACGTCACTGCATTTAACTCAGCGTGGCGGGGATGTAAATGTAGGGCACACGCCCTCGGACACAGTTTTAGGAGACCGCAGTAATTTCTACAAATTGTAAGGAGTTACCACCTCTGAGACAGAGAGGTTATTTACAAAATTACGGAGAGAGGTATCGCAGGTAAGAAATCTCAGCAGGGGGTGGGGCGCAGAATTCTATCCTGGGGCGTGACTTGTGGAATGCAGCGTATAACGGGATTATCTGGATTGAAATGCAGGACGATACCTTTCCGGTTGATGTAAGACTGTGTGGAAATTTAACTGCATTTAACTCCGCGTGGTGGAATCATGTACTGCCAAATTTACAAATAACTCTTGTAATTTACCTACAATTACAAAAAAACACATCATCATCATCACCTCTCTAAGGACTAGACCTTACACCTGTTCCGGAACCCATCTCCTCCTCGGTCTACCGACATCTCGGTCTTCCCAGTAGGGTGATAACCCAAGGTAGCCACAGGTAGACGGTGTAATGTAACAAAATAGGAAGACTAAATAAATATAAAAACTCAAAAACAAAAAAGACCTATAAAAAATAATAATTGAAACTAAAACAATAATAAATGACAATGAAGTACAATACATTTAGTAAATGGAGTAATGTACCATAATATATATAAAAAAAAAATGTATATAAGATTAAATGATAAGAGTGCAGTGATAACGAGCATAAACCAGTGAATAATAATGAGCAATAATCAATCAAACAGGATTGAAAAAATTAGTGTCAGTGTTTAGGTGAGTTGATAAATCATCACTATAAAATCACCACAAATATGTGGTGAAAGCTCATAGCAAACTAAGTGTTTTATAAACAACGATCACAAATCAAGTGACAATATTATGTGTACGAATAACAAAGTTAATGATAATTGTTTATGTTCCCAATTACTTACTACTATAGAAACAGGACTATATTTAAGTGAAAGGGCAACCGTTAATTATCATACAAAAAGAATGATCAATAAATAAAACACAGCAAAATGGGGTGAAAGGAGACATGGTTACTATGTGTTGAACCATTGTATAGTTTAATTGGAAAAAAAAATAGTTTAGTTATGCAAATGTTCATTAGGATCATAGCCACATGGGCATGACAGTAAGTTAATATAATAATACATCTTTTGTTTGTTAAAATAAGAATACATCTTTTGTTTGTTAAAATAAGGTTATAGGAATGTAATAAAGAGTATAGCTTAAATAATTCATTTTGTTTTATTTGTCTCCAAGTCACGTTTATTAACTAATTATAATTAATATTAGGCATTACCTGTATTAACTTCCCGTCTTGTGACTTATCTGTTTTACTTTCTAAAGCGACGCGTTTCGATGATAAATCCTCATCTTCACGTTTTAATATTACAAAAACATCAAATTCACCCGAACGGGGTCGTCAATTACTTAAAACACATAAAAACACCACACATAATTTTACATTGATATAGTTTCGGCACAGTCCGATTTATACATCCAGATGAAGTCACTAATTACAAACTTCAATCAGAAACAAAAAACAGTTAGAAATAAACAGGGACACTCTTGTACAATTCTTCAAGTTAAAATTTGTCCAAGACACAACAATAAATGACATCTTATTACAGTTACGTACTAACACAACAATCAATAAGCCGCAAGTGACAATAACAATCACTCTGAACAGCACTGTAATGTCACTGGTATAAAAACTGAACTTGGCCAGCTGCTAGAGCTCTTGTATTTTTTCTCCGCTGAGATTCGAGAATAATCTGTCACTTTCTGGATGATACGTCGAGGAGCAGTCTTAATTGCGTAGTTACAGCCGCCGCTCTTGACTCGCTAGAAGATATGGCAATGATCTATGATAGGCAAACGTCTAGAACCCGCGTGTCACCAACTGGATAGCCGATAGGGGGCGTAATCAACGCGTGTGAAATATCACGTAGTTGTATTTGTCTCAACGTAGCAATATTAACCAGGCAGCCATATTTATTTTGTGTCTGAAGCTTTAACTAGCTGTGGCACAAATCAACTGAAGTGTATTTCTTCAGCTCATGTTCGCTCTTTTCTCTCATAGATTCCCACGAATCATACAACGCGCTCCTAGACAACGTCACAGAACATTAATTGGGATTTGAACTGAATACCTCAGGCAGCTTTCGCAGGAGATGCTATAATTACCTCAGACAAACCTAAAAGTGCCGTGTTGTTTCAGGCTGAGTCGCGCCAAAATTTATGCTTTTTCTAGTACAAATCCCATGAATGGTATTTTAGGAACCGTCGGAAAATATTCTTCGGGAATTAATACGAACAATGTATACGTAACTGTTTGCAGGTGAAGCCTTTATTTGTCCAAACAGAAATGAAGATGTCGCGTTGTTATCGAGTGGGACACACTTACAGTAGTCAATTTTCCAGAATCCATAGAGGCCCATGAGTGATATAACGAGCACTTAGACACCGTCAGAGAATACAATTTCTGAAATCAACAGAATAATTTGTGCCGGGATTTGAATTTTCCGGCATGATTTTTTAAACATGAAAGGCCGCCAATCTGTGGCGGTGGGACAGCCCGGCTGGCTGGATCAGTGATGCCGTGCCGCGCTACGTCGATGTAATTCAGCTACCCGCATCAGCTGTTCGGTAAAAACTTCACAATCCGTAACAAGTTTTTTTGTGGCATGGTGGGTTAGCAGAAAAAGTTGTTCCTTCTCATTTCATCTTTAGCCTTCAAACCATGCACGGTAGTAGCATTATCTGTAATCGTAACTTACCTGTCAAGCGATGTCGGTGTCTACTACAGTAGCCTATACGTGGAATGGCGTTGTGTAGCACTAGTGACTCACCTGAAACAAAAACAGACTCTGTTAAAATTTTAAGTTAACAAGAAAAGTCTCTTGTTGTTATAATATCTTTGTTATTACGACTACGATTATTATTATAATTAGTATTACCATTGTCCAATCCAACGAAGAAATTCAAATGTTTAGGAGCAACATTAACATCATATGGATATACTAATCCACCAGCTGATTTTCACGATCCTTCCCCACAAGCACAATTCAGAACTCTCCAAATGTTTTATTCAGTTCTGTTTTACTTCCATGTTCCGTAAGGAAATGGAAGTATGGTGATCGCAAAAAAAAAGATAACTGCCACAAATTCCAACAGAATCAAATAATTTTTTGTAGATTTGCCCACGTTGTAGAGGACTTAAGACCTGTTGATTTTGGTGAAGTTCGGTTAAGGGGGAGGGGTAGTTTACCTGCAACGTCTTACATTTGAGTAAAACAAGTGTAAATTACTTAATTTTGATAAATAAAATATCCTGAAAAGATGGTCATAATAATCCACTGTAGAAAGGTCGAAGGGTAAGTAAATGAGAAATGAAAATGAGAAGGGTAGTAGAAGGTGGAGGGGGTAATTTTCTATAAATAAAAATGATATTTGAAGGCGGAGGGGATAATTTTTTATATGTGTACTACGTTATCGGCAACAAAGAAGTAGTTTCTACGGAAATATTTCACTTCAATTTGTCACACGTAAAACTCGATTTACAAGGAACACACCTAAATTATTAGAAATTATCGAACCGAATTAAAGTAAATGCTGTTAAATATAAATCTTAGAACATCGAAGTCGTGTATGATTCTTCATAGCAATATTTATTATTGGTTTGAGGATTTTCTCAATTCTGTGAGTTTCTCCTGCCAATACGCTATTAACACAAATTACCAGCGTACGCGACTCCCTGACGCTGGTAATTACTACGATAAGCCATTGGCATGTGCTTCGTACTCATTACGGACGACAATCAACAGTACCAGCAATAATTGTATTGCATTTTGTATGACAATTAGGTCGTCATCCAAGTTATTACGTAACATACTGTATTGTTGTGATTACTGCGGTAAGCCATTGGTCTGTGCTATGCGTAACTCATTACGCACGACAATCATCAATACCAGCAATAATTGTATTGCATTTTGTATGACAATTGTTACGTAAGTTACTGATAATAGTTACTGTATTGTCGTGAACTGACTGCGCACCCTCAGTGTTGTTGACAATTCCATTCCGCTGAAAGTTCTCAATACAGTTTTTTCCGATCCCAGTTCAAGTACTCTACTCTTGGCAGTTTGTGAGTGCGCAACAATGCCTACCTCGACTGAGAAACATAAAAAAGGCTCTAAACGGAACAAACTCTCGTTTCCCAACGTTTTCAATTATTGTTGTTTTGTGTGTTTTTTGTTTTGCAAGAGAGAAGTTGTAGCAAAAACGCGGGATGAAATATTCTGAAACAAACACTGCATCTCTAACAATCGCGTGAAAAATACAGTTTCATACAGTTTCTATGTAGTTAATCATTGCGTTTTATAAGTGCCCTCTAAGCCATAGATAGCCTATTAACTAATACACATGAACAACAGGTTAGAATCGATACATAACGCTTTCACGGCCGACGTCGACTGGGTTGAAATGTAATCGACTTGTCTCCGGGCTCTCAGACCGTGGTCCGCGCCTGCCGCTATGAAAAGACCTTTCGGCCTCTCCGCTGGAGGCCATCTTCAATGTGTGAGAACTATTCGGGAACTGCCATGGGTGAGAAAAGATGGCCACAGTACTGTGATCAACTGGTGAACACTCCTGCCAGTTCCCTAGTCGTTCTTACATTGAAGATGGCTTCCAGCGGAGAGGCCGAAGCGTCTGTTTACAGTGGGAAGGTAAACCACGGTCTAATAACGCGGAGACAAGTCAATTACATTTCAAAACAGCTTAGAATATTTGACCGTAAAATTTTGCGAAATATCTTTGGACTTCGGGAAACTGAATATACGTCCTGGAGCATACGAACAAATTACAAACTAGATAAACTAATACACGGTGCTGAAGTAGGTGAGCACATCAATAGAAGAAGATTAGAATGCTGGGCCACTGAAGACGATCGCAGAACAACTAAAAACCAATAGGCAGAAGAATTAGAGGAAGTACTAGAAAAAGATGGGTAAACGAGATTAACTTGGGAACATTGTTGTTCGGGAGGAGCTAGGCGACGTTTTCCCCATATTTCTACTAGTAAATTTATAAAAAGCACTGTTATCTTTTGTACTGACGAGCGCTTTCGGCAGTTAAGCCATCTTCAGGTCATTTATCAACAGAGAAATATGAAACTGTTCACTTCTTATATACCGTTCTGCCGGACCTATCTAGCCCCGCCCCCTGACGGAGTACCGTCTTACTTAGCTCCACCCATAGTGGGTTGTCTTACATTACCAATTCTGTAGCCGTTACAATTCACGTTAACTCATCTTCTACTCTTTTTTGTTGTCTAATAAGCTGCTAAATATTTCTTCATTTTCAAATGTGGTTTTTATATTCATTAGTCTTTTTTCATCTTTATTTTTTATTTTTAATATTTCCACTTCTTCCTTTAATTTCCTTTCTTTTTCTTTACTCGTCACTTTTATTATCTTATAATTTACAACTGATTCTATGAACTTATGTCTTTCTTCTATAAAATGCCTAGCGTATAATGAATTCGTCGTTAACTCTCCTTCACCCCTCTTATTTTCTTTAAATCTCTGGCAAAATTGACGACCCGTTTCGCCCAGGTACACTTTGTCACATTCCACACAACTAAGCATATATATTCCACTTTTCTTCAATATGTCATCTTGTTCAAAATTCGTAGTTTTTATTATATCAAACACGGTTTTCGATTTTTAACCGCTACCTCTATATTATATTTTCTAAAACATTTTTTTATCTTTCTTGTGTTATAGCCTATATATGATATGGATCCCTTATACTCCTTCTTTCCTTTACTATTCTCATTTTTTGTTTCTTCTCTTCATTTTATATTATTAAATATTTTATCTACTACATTCGTATTATACTTGTTGTTTTTTACAATTATTTTTATTCTTTCTATTTCTCTCTTTCCGTTTTCCTCATCTTCTATACAACTGTTTATTCTATGACAGAAATTATTTATCGCTCCCATTTTATACTGTATTGGATGGTATGAATCACTTGGTATTATAACATCCGTATATGTGCTTTTCCTATAAATGTCAAATTTTAGTTTTCCCCATAGTTGAGCGAGTTATGTTTATCGTAAGCGTCCGTGTGTTACGAGTGTTATACGAGACAGTTTGCCCAAGTTAGCTTCCTAACAGTGTCGACCTTCCAATGAGATGTGGGTTGTGGTTTCTGGAATAAATCTGAAGGCCTATTCCTTGAATTCTATGTCGGCGAAATTTTTAGCATAATGTTCACTTTCTTGTCGAGCGCGTGTGTACTATTTGTACTTCAATTGTTGATAGTTCAATATCATTATCTTCACAACACGGCATAGGCAAGATGATCGCTCTTCCGCCTTCAAAAATCCACCAGCTTTATTTTCCTGGCTCTACCAACAGACCTGTGTCCTTTACAAGGTATGGGGTTGTTGGCCAGTCTTCTGGAATCTGAAATTCTTTCGAAGTGATCTTTCACCGTTTTCCCATTACAGGGTACGTCTATAGATGGGTAAGTCATGTGGGGGGGGGGTCTGCCTCCTTACGGGCCATGACTTCCGGTAATTTTTATTAACTACACGAAAAATATATTGTACTAACCGTCTGTGACTTCTCGTATGATGTCCTTTCTTATTGCGACATGTTTCGAGACACTTCTCATTTTCAAAGCATAAAATATTTCGCACATATCATTCACTGATACACTTGTCAAACGTTAAAACCATAAATAGCACAATTTAACATATAAACTATATACTTTTTGTAACATGAATCGGGCAAAAAGTGTACACTGCGCAGTGACCCACCGCACATCAACCGCAAATTATTCTTGTTATCTTAGTGTCTCAGCGCGGTGTCGCACAATATAGTAGATTTGAATAATAACTGGTCGTTCAAGATGTGTGGCTTGGTACTAGTGTCTCTGAACGCTTTGTACACCTCAAATTCCTCGAGTGCGTTCATATAACGTCCTCTACTACAAAAGTAGAGGGGTTTTAAATTGGTTCCGAAATCGGTGTAATTATGATTTTCATTAATAAGATGTTTGGGGAATTTTGATTTGATGGTATCATAGTTGAGACAGATAGTGGGTGGTTTGTGTTCGTTAAATCTTTTGAGGAAACCACGGCCCGTCTGGCCCGTTCAGAGACACTAGTACCAAGCCACACATCTTGAACGACCAGTTATTATTCAAATCTAATATATTGTACGACACCGCGTTGAGATACTAAGATAACAAGAATCATTTGCGGTTGATGCGCGGTGGGTCGCTGCGCAGTGTACACTGTTTGCCCGATTCATGTTACAAAAAGTATGTAGTTTATATGTTAAATTGTGCTATTTATGGTTTTAACGTTTGACAACTGTATCAGTGAATGATATGTGCTAAATATTTTATGCTTTGAAAATGCGACAAGTGTCTCGAAACATGTCGCAATAAGAAAGGACATCATACGAGAAGTCACAGACGGTTAGTACAATATATTTTTCATATAGTTAACGGACACGTGGCTTGGTACTGAAACAGGTTTATTCCTACTAAAATAATTTTTATTAAGGGTTGTCTTCCCCTAACCGGTGATGCCCCAACACCAAACTGTAAGGCAGCACCAGAATATAATCCTATAACAATGGGACGCAATATTTTAGCCGAATAAATCCAACTAGATTCCCGCCCGTAATATTCGAAAGATAACGCGGTTCAAGAGCATTTCCCTTACGCCCTAGCTTGGTAGTGGGTGGCTGATGCTGCCCTCCTCCAGGGATATTTAACGACCTTCCGGTCTATATCCGTATAGTTCTGCATTAATAGGGTCACGTCTTATAGGACATGGCACTTCACCACGCAGTACGGTCTTGGCTGAAGAGAGGCAGAGGGCTCTTTTGGGTGGGAGCTAACATCACTTGATCCAACCCTGGGAACTTGTGAGAACCAGTCAACCCGGTACAAAGGTAGTACCTCTAAAAATTCCCTCGACGCCTTAACATCGGATTTTAAAATTTATACGCATATATTCTGATGCAAACATTATTCAGTGTTTTCACGTAAAGATAATGTACCATTTTTTTCTATTTTTATCGGCCATCTGAGGACCACATGCCAATTTCAATTCTTTGTTCCTCGTTCTTTTCTTTTCTGCAATATACTTTCATCTTTTAACTTTGTCTCTTCTTCCTGTCTTCAGGCCACTTTGGACCTGCGTTTTCCTCTCTCCTACCCTGGACTCCTTCCATTTTTAACACTTTTGCGCGAAAAAATTCTCTTTGGTTGCTTCTTTTGCGTTTATATTATTTTTCTCTAAATACTTTTTGACTTCTTTATTCTAATTTGATGTTGACTTCTTTCCCACAGATATTTTAAGATCTGTTTTGTTAACCTATTGTCGTCCATTCTATATAAATGTCCAAAAAATACTACTCTTCTTTTTCTCACTGTTTCTGTTATATTTTCTATACTTTGATATGCTAATGTATATATTTTTTTTAAGTATCGGCCATCTAAGGACCACATGCCAATTTCAATTCTTTACTCTTTGTCCTTTTCTTTTTTCCAATATTCTTTCATCTTCTCACTGTCTCTCTTCTTCCTGTCTTCAGTCCACTTTGAACCTGCGTTTTTCTCTCTCTCCTACACTGGACTCCCTCCATTTTTAACACTTTTGCCCGAAAAACGTCTTCAATTGCTTCTTCTGCGTGTAGATTATTTTTTTCTAAATCCTTTTGGACTTATTTAATCCAACTTGATTTTGACTTCTTCCCCCACATATATTTGAAGATTTGCTTTGTCAAACTATTGTCGGCCATTCTATATAAATGTCCAAAAAATAATAGTCTTCGTTTTCTCTTTGTTTCTGTTATATTTTCTATACTTTGGTATATTTCATCATTACTCCGTAATTTCCAGTCTTCTAAAGTTTCTCGTAGGCCTAATATTTTCCTAATAATTCGTCTTAGGAATTAATGTATAATTTATTATAATGAAATTTTATAATTTTAATCACTTTTTAAACGAGAAAGTAATAAATATATATAACTTAGTCATATTTGTAATGAATAAGCAAGTTAGTTCATTGTAATTATACGCATACAATGTTACGATATTAGTTATTTGTTAATATTTTATATTTATAGACCGACTTGTGTTGGTTATAATTCTTTTTCTGACATATTGAGTTCCAGTAACCACTTTTAAATCGACTTTTACGTCATTAATTCTGGCCAATACGTCACTTCCGATTGTCGCTGCGTCATGTTGTTAGCAACCGATATATTATTGCTCTGTTATTATCTTATAAATCTTAAAACATTTAAAATATTTTCAGCTCATGGATAATTCATTGCGAAATTTCCAAGTTCAAAGTTACAGCGCCAATAAATAAGTAACGTCTCTTGGATTTGGTAAATAGAGCGGAAGGTCGTGTTTGTTTAGTGTGGGACTCTAAATCACGGCCGGTCAACAGAAGCCCAGCGTGGGACGTTACAAACTAGAATTAGTCGTTGTCGGGTCAACAAACTTGAGCGCCTGATTTTTACCTTGTCCAACAACAAGAACACCCACCGTCCGTGCAATATTCGACTGGACGACGGACGAAGCATCCGTCAACATCCGTCAACAACGACAAAACCCACGCGTCACCCACCACTACTACTTCGACTGTCTCTGCTTCCAGACTGTTTATTAAATATACGATATGGTGGACCTTGGATAATACTGTTAATTATTACTAATTAGCTGCTAATATAAAGGCGCCGAGTTCGATTCCGTCCAGTATCATGAATTCAAAACGTCTTTTTTCAGGTCCCAAATCTAGTCAGCTCGTGGAAATGCAGTGCCTCCTAGTGTAACGCATAGGGTAATAATAAGCGGTTGAGGCGTAGTGCTGGCCACACACTACCTTCCTTGTATACCGTATAGCTAAAGCTGTTGGCTACCGTTTTGATGGCTAAAATGTAATTTTATGGTAAAATTATTTTGTGTACGATAGCGTCAAAGTCTCTCTTGGTCAACGCCTTGTCCACAACAATGGTTCCACCTATTGTTTTCTACCGATTGTCTTTTAACCCGCAATTTTACTTCCAGTTTAGATGACAGCATTTTATATGTTTTTGTTCCGCATCAAGTTCCCCAAATAAGACATCATCAACATCATTCCACGACCCTCATCATCATCAACAACGTGATAAACATTGACGAATCGTAATGCTTTGTATTGTGTTTGTGTCATCAGAAAGGACTGTACCAAAAATAGTTTGTTCCGGTCCCAAGCAGCTGATAACTCAAACGTTTCTTACCACGCCCCACACTTTTCCGTCTTTTCGGCTTGTATGTTTAAATATCATCATCACAAACATTTGGCGATGCGGTAGTCATATATTCGATTAAGATGTTCCAACCACTTTACCGAAATCGGACATTCCTATCCGATTTAGAGAGTACTCTGTTAAATCATAATTCCCGTATTATTTAAAATAGAAAAAAATAGGAAGCGACGGGTCTAATACTTTCACCGACGCTATGACATTGATTACCAAAGTAGAATCGTCGTGTGTAAGCAGGGGGGGGGGGAGAATAACTTTAATGACAATTTAAATAAACATAACAACTCGACACACAACAATCGTCTACAACAATTCGTCAAGTTTAGACAAACTTACAACAATGTAAACAACAATACATGTCATTCAATCAACATTGTCACAATATATAATGGAAGACACTAGACACAGATGTCCGCACACTACAACGTAAGTGACAATAACAGTAACTCCTGTAGCGCCCACTAAATCACAAATCAAAACTGACTAATGACAATATAGTTTTAAAAGTGCAAGTAGCTTATTGTGAAAGGAGATTTATAATAATAGCATTGTCAATTTAATTCCTCCCCCTGCTTCGCTCCCTCTCCTTCTCTCTCCCTCTCGCTCTCTCTCCCTTCCTTACACACACACACACACACACACACACACACACACACACACACACACACACACACACACACACACACACACACACACACACACACACACACACACACACACACACACACACACACACACACACACACACACACACACACACACACACACACACACACACACACACACACACACACACCAATGCAGAAATACAGTCCTATTTAAACTTATACCAATTAATTATACTACTCGACTGAATACACATAGGCTTATATAATAAAAGATATGAAATCAGTGGGGTGCAGAAGAAGAAGAAGAAGAAGCCGAAGCTCAGTTTAACCCACGCCCTTCACTTTAAACAAATACACGAAACTTGTACACGTCACCGACTGAAATATGAGTCTCCGAGGATTGGAAAAAATTTTCCAATTTATACGATGGGTATCGAAACCGAGACAGAGAGAGATAGAGAGGGAGAACTTAGTATTACATATAAATGTTTGTGTGTGTGTGTGTGTGTAAGTTTTCAACAAGTTTCTCTCCCTCGCAACGCAGAGGTAAAGTAGGCACGCCTTCTTCTTCTTCTTCTTCTTCTTCTTCTTCTTCTTCTTCTCCTTCCTTAGCTAACAGAAACTTTATCAAAAAGTTTTCGCCAAAGAATCCTTCAACGGGAGCGGCAAAAGTAAATATTAATTAATATTTACACACACACACACACACACACACACACACACACACACACACACACACAGAACCCATCCATTTGCCTGAGACTACCACGTACATAAGTTTACATTATATTTTTGCAGACAAATATACAAGTTTACTTCGTCAAAGCAACAGGGCAGAAGAAGGGCTGATAAGAAATGTTGCGCACAACTTACAGACACAAAATTTTAAATTAATATGAGAAGAGTTCCAAAAATATGTTACAGTAATAGTAAAAATAATATTAATAACAATGAGAAGAAGAAGAAGAAGAAGGAGAAGCGGTAGCAGAAACACCACTTTTGGTCAGTGCACGCGCTTCCACGGGTTCGAATCCCTATCATGGTGGATCGAATCACGATATCAAAACCACACATTCGGTTTATCACGGTCGTAATTTGTCACTGTTGTTAGATCAGGTTGGACAATTACACATGATCTCCAGGTAATTTGTCACTGTCCTTAGATCAGGTTGGACAATTACACATGATCTCCAGGTAATTTGTCACTGTCCTTAGATCAGGTTGGACAATTACACATGATCTCCAGGTAATTTGTCACTGTCCTTAGACCAGGTTGGACAATTACACATGATCTCCAGGTAATTTGTCACTGTCGTTAGATCAGGTTGGACAATTACACATGATCTCCAGGTAATTTGTCACTGTCCTTAGATCAGGTTGGACAATTACATGTGATCTACAAGTAATTTGATGCAGGAAAGGCGACAACTCTGGAATGACCATGTCTGAAAGGCAAAAGACGAATTGGACGATCACGAATGCAATGGGGCGATTGTATTGAGTAGTGTAAGGGACGTGCAGAGGACTCGGCAGTCGAAATTAAATTTGTAAGAGGGAACAAGGTTGGTCTCTAATGGATCGGGGAAGGAACGAGGATATTACACGTGATTTAAACGTTGTATCGTTGCACCGGAAGATTGAAGACCACAGAAGGAAATGGTGTGAACACTTGAACCGCATGCCTGATACATGTCTACCTGTCGCTAGCCTTGGGTTATCACCCTACTGGGAAGAGAGATGTCGGTAGACCGAGGAGGAGATAGGTTCCGGAACAGGTCTAATGCCTAGTCTTTTGAATGCCTAGAGATTTTGAATATCCGAGCTACTTTAGACGACGTGGTGAATATTAACGAAAGGAGTAAAATTAAGAGTGCCAATAAATATCAATAAAGGAAATAATCCACAAAAGCCATATTACAACATTTGAACTTTGATGTTTGCTTCTAACGAGAGAGAAGGGGTGTGAAGATGAAGAAGACTGGCACCTAACATACAGCGGCCGCAAACGAGATTGAAAGGACGGGAAACATAAGGACGAGAAAAAAGAGTCAGCTTTAAGGAGAGGAAGGAAACCGTAGGAAAATATTGTGAGAGGCTGAGTCTCTCCCTCTCACTACTCACTATCTCTCTCTCTCTCTCTCTCTCTCTCTCTCTCTCTCTCTCTCTCTCTCTCTCTCTCTCTCTCTCTCTCTCTCTCTGCCCTGAGTTATTCTACAAGGTAAATTTATAGCCTCACTGTTTGAAGATAATATGCTAGTGGGAAATTTATTATCGCACTATCGCGGCGGCAGCACTGTTCCTTCGTTTAACTTGTTTTTAAACGCGAACATTTCCTCCGGCTGCCTGGGGGGGGGGGGCGACAATGATTAATTATTTCAACTTGGAGATGAAACGAAAAGTACTGCTATTCTGGTGTAGTTAAAGAAGGAGCTTCAACTTTATCCTCCGCGTCTGACCGTCTTTCCAACTCTCTCACTCTCTCTCACTTTCTCTCACTCCTTCTTCTCCTGCCTAATCATCCTGTAGTTCCCCTTTCTACCTTACCATTTAAACTACATCACAAACGTTTCACATCGAGCTACCGATATTTCGGCTAAAGTGTGTCGATCTTAAATACCATAGACTTTTTTAACAAGCCATTGAATCAGCGCAGATTGTTCGACTTTTGTCCATTTTTTCCAAAGGCACGCGTGATACAGCTTACAAACACGTATCGAACACCTGATAAGCTATAAGTAAACTTGCAGATAAATTTTAAAATTAACAGGTGTTTACGAGGTTTGATAAAAAAGTTAGTGCAATTTTGCAGTGTCCACCGCTACAAGTGTCCGATTAAAAAATGTTTTTATGTGATGTTGGTACACACGTTACTGAAAGTCGTCTAAAATTTTAGCCCTATTTGATGCATAGTTTAGATTTCACAGCTAATTGAGTAAGTCGTCCTTAGGTATATTAGGCGATCTTTTTGTGATTCATGAATTCAAGATTGAAGAACATGGATTAAATTTTGTGTAAACTGTGAGATAAACTGCTCTGTCCTGGTAAACGTGTTCAGAAGGCTTCCGATAAAACTGCTCTTTGTGAATAAGCGGTCTACAAGCTTCAAAGGCTGCCGTAAATGAGTTGAAGATCGTGGTTGTCAGATGAAGGTTATGTTTTTGTGTTCCACGAAATTTATCGCTAGGCGCAATAGTAAACAAAGAGTATTATTCGGATATTTTACGCCATTTGCATAAAGCTATTCGTAAAAGACGGCCAAATTTAAAGAAGAATAATTTATGAAAATCGCAGGCCCATAATGCCCCTGGAAGCACGTCATTGCTTGTTTAAAATTTTGTCAGACTAGGTAAAGGGTAATGTCATAATGATGATACGGCAACGCGATCATTCCTGCTCTCAGTAGTGATAATTTCCACGAAAGGACGCCTTTCGCGACCGTTGAAAACTTAATACGAAAATCGCTAAGCGAGCTCAAGACTGTACCAAAAATGCATGCTTGATATATTTTGGAGACAGCAAAACGGCTGGCTTAATCGTGTTATATTCGATTGAAACTACTTTGAAGGGGGGAGTATAATTTTCGATGAATGAGGGCATAAATCTTAACATGAACAAGAACTTCATGCATTTTTTTTATCGAACCTCGTATTTTGTACAGTTTTATACAGGTTATTCATGGGACAATAATAAAAAATACGAATTAGCAAAATTTTAGTGTATAGATATTTGTTTTTATATTTTTTATAACGTCATAGTAAAAATGTTACGTTTTGTTAAAAGTTTTAAGCATAGTTTTAACGTGTTTTCATCTTAGCAGAATTCCGTATTTCGCGTTCAGTTCCTTTACTTTTAGGAAATGTACACAATATACAGTACAAGAACTGCACGAACGTTTTGATCAAACCTCATACATGCACTCTGAATCTTACACAACACTCAACAAAATTTTATTTTCACTGCTACCCTATAGATGCTCTAGCTGCTCGCCCAATTTTTCAACTGACTAGATTGATCGTGGCCGGCTCTAGTAGAAGGCCGCAACTTTAAGCGTGGCAACACTGCGACCAGCTGATATTTTGAAGCCGACTAGACGATCTCTTAATTTAGTCTATGTATATCATTAATCAAATCGCGTCATTTTTTAATTGCCGGTTAAGAGGAGTCTTTTAATTCTTCACTTTTTACAAATTAAAAGTTTATTATGCAAAATACTGTTATATTATTTAAGAAATATAATAATTAACTCATTCATATGATACGAATTCAATAATTCGAACAAAATTAATTCATTAGGTCTAACACTAATTCACAAAGTACTAAGTGGACACAGACCTATAATTTAGATTTAGCTATAAGTAGGCCTACTCATGATTTTAGTAATGCTATGAAATTAAATCAAAATACAACATGTTCACTTTAGCTATTTTATTACACTATGCTTATTGGTCTCAGACGCAACGTTGTCACGTTTAATGTTCCGGCCTTCTACTAGAGCCGGCCATGGGTTGATCTATCACGGTAGGAAGCACGTTAGCTGCAAGTACAGTCTGAGAACGACAAAGAGATATGGTACACAACAGTAACACAGAGCACTGGTCCGCAGGCACGTGCCGCCGGAAATGCGTCAATACAATACAATATTTTTTATTAAACTGCCTTCCGAATAACTCAGCCGGCAGTAATATTAAATCCGTGTCACCGTCATTAAATTCTGCGTTACGCGAAATATTTTCCATTTCTGCAGTACTTTTGTCTGGGAGAGTGAGTTTTGAGTTTTGGTGCGGCGGGAAGGGAAGGGCAGAGCAACTGTTGAATATGAATTTCCGTCATTTTGTTTACAGTCGTCGTATTTTATTAGACTTGTTTCAATCCCTCGTCGTCGTCGACTTCTTCTTCTTCCTCTACATCTCTTGGGTTCGTCACAGACGCACGTACACATAGTATTCTCTCATACGCGTACGTCGACACCGCCAAAGACGTTTTGCTCTTTTGCATAATTTCGTTTCTTTTTTGTTTGTTTGATTCTATATGTATTATTAAAAACCGGTATTCCCCTTGCTTTGTTGGGTGCAGGGCGGAAGACACAATCATTGTTAATTTCGATTCTCAGCTTCTTGTATTTCAAATCGTGTGTCGTTTTCAACGCTTTCAACGCTCTGATTAATATTGTTGCGACGGCCTCACGGATCGTCTTATGGTACAGTGGAAAACAAAACACAAGACACCAATGAAGTCACTAATGACCAGCTTTAATTAACCAAAAATACGGTTTATAATCAATTTGTACAATAATCCGAGCAAAATTTGTCCACACGCAACAATAATGTCAACTATTGGAGTCCCGCACTATTAAACAACACAATAACACCTTCGCCACAACACTTCGAACCTCACTTGAATAAATCACCACTTAAACTGAAACTAAGCGGCAACTGTCGTTGTGTTTTAAATAGATAGCACACGTGTTCCACAATAATACAATACGCGTCGACACTACTAGAAAACACTAGAGGGTAATTGGTTGCGGCTTGAACACATTGCGCGCGGAAAGGTGAAGTCTGGAACAGCCTCGGTTTTTGACGCGTGATAAGTGTCACGTAATTGTCTTTCATATCAAAGTAGCAGCAATATGTACGCACGCACACACATTACAGCTGAGCTCTGCTGGGATAGGGAAGAAACATGTACTGCATTAGACTGAACTCCAAGTCTCTGATGGAGGGGATAAAGTATGCGTGATTGTGTTGTGTGTGTGTCTGTGTTGGTATTGTTTGTTTGTCAAGACCAATGATTCATCAGCCCTGTTCACAGTGCAAACTGGCATCCATCACAAAGTCAGACTACCACTTTGTAATATTATTGCACTCCGCTTTTTACCGTTACGGCAGTAAGTGCGTTTAAAGACTACGTATTATTGGCATTGTGTTTACAACTTAGTCCTTTTTACTTCCATATTCCTTAAGGAATGGAAGTATGGTGATGGCAAAAAAAATCGTGTTCGAGATTATTGCAGATTCTGATTCTACTACACTCAAAACATGAAAAAAAGTCGTTTTCCGAAAAGTGTCTGTGTGTCTGTCTGTCTGTCTGTCTGTCTGTCTGTCTGTCTGTGTGTCTGTGTGTCTGTCTGTCTGTAGATTTTTTTTCTATGGCAAACGATAACTGCCGCAAATTCAAACAGAATCAAATAATTTTTTGCATGCAGCCCTGATTTCCAGAGTACTCGCGACCTATTGTTTTTGGTGAAGATCGGTTGAGGGAAAGGGGTAGTTTACCTGCAACGGTTTTTTTTTTAGCAAGGGTAATTTTGTTTGTTTGGCAAACGATAACAGCCGCAAATTCAAACAGAATCAAATAATGTTTCGCATACAGCCCTGAATTGTAGAGTTCTCAATATCTGTTGATTTTGGTGAAGATCGGTTAAGGGAAAGGGGTAGTTTACCAGTAACGTTTTATGTTGTAACAAGGGTATTTCCTATGGCAAACGATAACAGCCGCAAATTCAAACAGAATCAAAAGATTATGTGCATACAGCCCTAAATTGTAGAGTTCTCAAGACCTATTGTTTTTGGTGAAGTTCGGTTGAGGGAAAGGGGTAGTTTACCTGCAACGGTTTTTTAACAAGGGTATTTTCTATGGCAAACGATAACAGCCGCAAATTCAAACAGAATCAAATAATGTTTTGCATACAGCCCTGATTTGTAGAGTACTCAAGACCTATTGTTTTTGGTGAAAATCGGTTAAGGGAAAGGGGTAGTTTACCTGTAACGTTTTATGTTTTAACAAGGGTATTTCCTATGGCAAACGATAACGGCCGCAAATTCAAACAGAATCAAAAGATTATTTGCATACAGCCCTAAATTGTAGAGTTCTCAAGACCTATTGTTTTTGGTGAAGATCGGTTGAGGGAAAGGGGTAGTTTATTTCGAAAAGTGTCTGTGTGTCTGTCTGTCTGTCTGAAGATTTTTTTCTATGGCAAACAATAACAGCCACAAATTCAAACAAAATCAAATAATTTTTTGCATACAGCCCTGATATGTAGAGTACTCACGACCTATTGTTTTTGGTGAAGATCGGTTGAGGGAAAGGGGTAGTTTACTTGCAAAGTTTTTTTTTATCAAGGGTAATTTTGTTTGTTTGGCAAACGATAACAGCCGCAAATTCAAACAGAATCAAATAAGTTTTTGCATACATCCCTGATTTCTTGAGTACTAAAGATCTATTGTTTTTGGTGAAGATCGTTTATGGGAAAGGGGTAGTTTACTTGCCACGTTTTTTGTTTTATCAAGGGTATTTTGTATGGCAAACGATAACAGCCGCAAATTCAAACAGAATCATATAATATTTTGCATACAGCCCTGAATTGTAGATTTCTCAAGACCTATCTTTTTTGGTGAAGATTGATTAAGGGAAAGGGGTAGTTTACCTGCAACGGTTTTTTATCAAGGGTAATTTTACTTCCATATTCCTTAAGGAATGGAAGTATGGTGATGGCAAAAAAAATCGTGTTCGAGATTATTGCAGATTCTGATTCTACTACACTCAAAACATGAAAAAAAGTCGTTTTCCGAAAAGTGTCTGTGTGTGTGTCTGTCTGTCTGTGTGTCTGTCTGTCTGTCTGTAGATTTTTTTTCTATGGCAAACGATAACTGCCGCAAATTCAAACAGAATCAAATATTTTTTTGCATGCAGCCCTGATTTGCAGAGTACTCGCGACCTATTGTTTTTGGTGAAGATCGGTTAAGGGAAAGGGGTAGTTTACCAGCAACGGTTTTTTTTTAGCAAGGGTAATTTTGTTGGTTTGGCAAACGATAACAGCCGCAAATTCAATCAGAATCAAATAATGTTTCGCATACGGCCCTGAATTGTAGAGTTCTCAAGATCTGTTGATTTTGGTGAAGATCGGTTAAGGGAAAGGGGTAGTTTACCTGTAACGTTTTATGTTTTAACAAGGGTATTTCCTATGGCAAACGATAACAGCCGCAAATTCAAACAGAATCAAAAAGTTTATTTGCATACAGCCCTAAATTGTAGAGTTCTCAAGACCTATTGTTTTTGGTGAAGTTCGGTTGAGGGAAAGGGGTAGTTTACCTGCAACGTTTTTTTAACAAGGGTATTTTCTATGGCAAACGATAACAGCCGCAAATTCAAACAGAATCAAATAATGTTTTGCATACAGCCCTGATTTGTAGAGTACTCAAGTCCTGTTGTTTTTGGTGAAGATCGGTTAAGGGAAAGGGGTAGTTTACCTGTAACGTTTTATGTTTTAACAAGGGTATTTCCTATGACAAACGATAACAGCCGCAAATTCAAACAGAATCAAAAGATTATTTGCATACAGCCCTAAATTGTAGAGTTCTCAAGACCTTTTGTTTTTGGTGAAGATCGGTTGAGGGAAAGGGGTAGTTTACCTGCAACGTTTTTTTAACAAGGTTATTTTCTATGGCAAACGATAACAGCCGCAAATTCCAACAGAATCAAATAATGTTTTGCATACAGCCCTCATTTGTAGAGTACTCAAGACCTGTTCTTTTTGGTGAAGATCGGTTAAGGGGAAGGGGTAGTTTACCTGCAACGTTTTTTATCAAGCGTATTTTCTATGGCAAACGATAACAGCCGCAAATTCAAACAGAATCAAATAATTTTTTGCATACAGCCCTAGATTGTAGAGTTCTCAAGACCTATTGTTTTTGGTGAAGATCGGTTGAGGGAAAGGGGTAGTTTACCAGCAACGTTTTTTTAACAAGGGTATTTTCTATGGCAAACGATAACAGCCGCAAATTCAAACAGATCAAAAGATTATTTGCATACAGCCCTAAATTGTAGAGTTCTCAAGATCTATTGTTTTTGGTGAAGATCGGTTGAGGGAAAGGGGTAGTTTACCTGCAACGGTTTTTTTAACAAGGGTATTTTCTATGGCAAACGATAACAGCCGCAAATTCAAACAGAATCAAATAATGTTTTGCATACAGCCCTGATTTGTAGAGTACTCGCGACCTCTTGTTTTTGGTGAAGATCGGTTAAGGGGAAGGGGTAGTTTACCTGCAACGTTATTTTATCAAGCGTATTTTCTATGGCAAACGATAACAGCTGCAAATTCAAACAGAATCAAATAATTTTTTGCATACGTCCCTGAATTGTAGAGATCTCAATGACTTTCGATTTTGGTGAAGATCGGTTGAGGGGAAGGGGTAGTTTACCTGCAACCTTTTACGTTTTAACAAGAGTAAAGTACTTGAAAATTTATTTAAACTTTTTGAAACAATGGTAATGGTTAAAAATAAAATAATTTTGTTGCCAGGCAATAAAATTATAATTTTTTCATTTTAATGTAATATAATATTTTTCATTTAATACAGCAATAAAAAGGCAGGTAAGACACAGCCTGGCTGTTTGGCTGAAAATGATTTTACATATAAATCTTAGAATATGGAAGTCATGTATGGTTCTCCATACCGATATTTACTTCCATATTCCTTAAGGAATGGAAGTATGGTAATGGCAAAAAAAATCGTGTTCGAGATTATTGCAGATTCTGATTCTACTACACTCAAAACATGAAAAAAAGTCGTTTTCCGAAAAGTGTCTGTGTGTGTGTCTGTCTGTCTGTCTGTGTGTCTGTGTGTCTGTAGATTTTTTTTCTATGGCAAACGATAACTGCCGCAAATTCAAACAGAATCAAATAATTTTTTGCATACAGCTCTGATTTGCTGAGTACACGCGACCTATTGTTTTTGGTGAAGATCGGTTGAGGGAAAGGGGTAGTTTACCTGCAACTGTTTTTTTTAGCAAGGGTAATTTTGTTTGTTTGGCAAACGATAACAGCCGCAAATTCAAACAGAATCAAATAATCTTTCGCATACAGCCCTGAATTGTAGAGTTCTCAAGATCTGTTGATTTTGGTGAAGATCGGTTAAGGGAAAGGGGTAGTTTACCTGTAACGTTTTATGTTTTAACAAGGGTATTTCCTATGGCAAACGATAACAGCCGCACATTCAAACTGAATCAAAAGATTATTTGCATACAGCCCTAAATTGTAGAGTTCTCAAGACCTATTGTTTTTGGTGAAGATCGGTTAACGGAAAGGGGTAGTTTACCTGCAACGTTTTTTTAACAAGGGTATTTTCTATGGCAAACGATAACAGCCGCAAATTCAAACAGAATCAAATAATGTTTTGCATACAGCCCTGATTTGTAGAGTACTCAAGACCTATTGTTTTTGGTGAAGATCGGTTAAGGGGAAGGGGTAGTTTACCTGCAACGTTTTTTTATCAAGCGTATTTTCTATGGCAAACGATAACAGCCGCAAATTCAAACAGAACAAATAATTTTTTGCATACGTCCCTGAATTGTAGAGGTCTCAATGACTTTCGATTTTGGTGAAGATCGGTTAAGGGGAAGGGGTAGTTTACCTGCAACCTTTTACGTTTTAACAAGAGTAAAGTACTTGAAAATTTATTTAAACTTTTTGAAACAATGGTAATTGTTAAAAATAAAATAATTTTGTTGCCAGGCAATAAAATTATAATTTTTTCATTTTAATGTAATATAATATTTTTCATTTAATACAGCAATAAAAAGGCAGGTAAGACACAGCCTGGCTGTTTGGCTGAAAATGATTTTAAATATAAATCTTAGAATATGGAAGTCATGTATGGTTCTCCATACCGATATTTAAGTAATTGTGTTATAGTAACATTAAAAATACGAATTTGTGAACTATCGTGTAGGATTAATGTACTTTTAGTTACTTTCTGTTAATGAGTGAATTATCCTGTTTTTGTTTATTTGTAACTCTCTGTTCACAATGTCTCTTCAAGGATCATCAAAACAAAGACAGTTTCGTTGTTCATAGTGAAGGTCTCGAAATAATTAGTAATATAATTGAAAAATTATAAATAAAACAGATGAGTAGTTAGATTCACCTCTTTAAAATGTAAGTCATTTAGTAGATTTCGAAATGATAATCTATGCGAAATTAAAATTAGATTTTAATACTAATAATATTTAACAGTGCCAATTCTTGTACAACACATAGCGTCACAGTTATCTGGCTTAATGCTCAATGAGAGGAAAGTGAGCGTTGAGTGATTTTTGATAATGCATGTGAATCGGGATTACTCAGTAACAGCTGACCGTTTAACGCAACAGCGCGTCCGTGTCTCTCTCTCTCTCTCTCTCTCTCTCTCTCTGCTCGCGTTCCTCTCAGAGACTTGGAGTTCAGTCTAATGGCGTAACAATATTTATTTTGCTTTATTTTAGTCAAAATTAACATACGGAATTGGTCGTTGGGCGAGACGTTTGTATCATATTTGAATTCTCTATTAGCCTTAGAAAAACATTACAATCGAATTATGCTAGGACAAACGTAAGGTATAACTCAATTCCTTTCGAAAAATTAATTATTTACCTTTAAGACATTTCTACGTATATAAAATACTTAAATTATATTTCAACAGAAGTGAAGGTTATGGGAAAAATGAACGTTCGACAATTAAGGTGTGAAAATGTAACTCTTTTGACATATTTAGCTAACAACGAAACATATAACAAGTTTATTCATGTTTTGTATCCTAGACTTTATAATCGCTTACCTGCCGACATTCAAAATAAAAAAAAAAACAATTTTTCTCAAACAGTTTAAACTTGGCTAATATGGCAAAGAATGACAAAGAACGTTGACAGTAGTTGCTGACGAACACCGTGTCGTTTGTGTTAGAACCGCTTGTCACTGAAGATGGCCTGAAAATATAACAGGAAAAATCCTTGAGCAGGAACCTGCTGCATCTATTAATATTTCAGAGACCATTAGACATTAATGACAGCTGTGCGAATGAAAACAGCTGATAATGTCAACAGAACAGCTGTAATTGAAATGCTAAATAACGTGCTGGAGAATTGAATAGTCGCAAAAAACATATTTGATTGCAGGCGAGAGGGGGGTGACAAACAATTTGCCTGAATTGCTGCGCAGAGCTGTGTTTGATTAAATTTAGTTGTCATTAAAATGAAAATGTAATCGCAATGACGTCAGAATCGATTTCATTAAATTTTTATTTGCTCGACCCAATTCGTCCCGTCTGCATTGTTGTCGATCGACAATCACTAGACAAACTAATTGTTGCAAACACACGGCGTATTGTCTGATGTGAGC
The DNA here is from genome assembly GCA_034769895.1 of Magicicada septendecula. Lineage (NCBI taxonomy): Eukaryota > Metazoa > Arthropoda > Insecta > Hemiptera > Cicadidae > Magicicada > Magicicada septendecula. Next base: position 19,458,913 of record CM068371.1, read on the forward strand.
ACGTTTAATGTGTGCCCCTCTTGATGGTTCCTTTATGCTTTTTACTGCCTTACCCACGAACACGCACACGCGAGTGCGCGTATTAATGAACGGGATAAGAAAAATGCCGTGGCAAGACGTTACGAGACTAGAAAAATGTAAAACTCTCTACTAGAGAAACATGCAAATGGACAATAATCTATCAGAAAAGAATACTGAATATCTTCAGGTAGCAAGAAAAGCGTCGATCCACCCAGAAACATATGGCAATAAAGCTTACAACTGTTTTTAAGACGCCCTGTACCATTTATTTCTGTACAGATGTCAGAAGTGAGTTTGTTTCTGAAACAAAGCGGCAGCATTTTGTTTGCCTCATGCTGACGCCTGCATACGATAACAGGATCAAGCGGAGATACCGTGGTGGCGCCAAACGTGCTATTTATACGTTAACTCCTTTCGTACGGGATTATCCGTGGATCGTCGCTGTACTAACTCTACTGCTTGACCTACATTCTGCAAGTGTTGCTGTATCCTGGCAACATCAGCTCTTGACGCTAGTCGTCATCAGTTTGAGGTTTGATCAAGAGTTTGCGCAACGTTTGAATTGCCTCCGCGTTACAACTGTGCAGTCTCCAAATAAAGACTGATGTTGATACACGAGCCTACACGTATTTGTGTCACGTTTCCTAGCCCCCCGTACGTGTATATACTAACTATATTAGCTTTCCTAACTATCACTCATAAATATGTACAAGTATTTACTTTGTTCCCTCGTAGGCTTCCACGGCCGGTGTCCATATGTTTTTAAAGTCTTCTTCCGGTATGGACTGCGTCAAAAATGTCTTCTATGACAACGTTGCACTCATATTACAGTGAGTATCCTCAGGTCTAAGTGACAAAAAAGCCGGCAAGCGAACTCAGTTATACAGTGTAAAAGTTGCGGTCGGTGGTCCGGTAAGTAGACCTTGCTCTGTAGGCGTTACGCTGTGTGCATTATTTGTGCGGGCAGTCAACCCGCGTGCATTGAAACCAGACAGTAAAGGGTACCAAGTCGTACTAAGCGTGGCGGTTTCTCTGTTCCTTCTGTTTATTAATTTCTATTGCTTCTAGGATCAATCTGTCATAATACCTATTACATGATCTTATTACAGATGCGTCTTCGAAGTTTACAATGTGATTAGTTAAGGCTGAATGCTCAGCAATCGCAGACTTTTCAACTGCCGAATTCTTCGTATGTCTGACATGTTCTTGCACTCTTGTGGAAATCAGCCGGCCCGTCTGTCCAATGTAAACTTTTCCGCGACTGCATGGAACTTTGTAGACACCTTCAGTGTTGAACGGGATTCTATCTTTGATTGGTTTTGAAAACTGTGCAGCTTCTTATGTGGTTGAAACACTGTTTTAATGCCGTATTTCCTCAACATAATCCTCATTTTGTCTGTGGTACCTTTTACGTACGGTAAAAATACTCTGTGGTTATTATCGTCTGCTGTACGTGTTCCTGAAGGTTTTCCGGTTTCCTTAAATGCTTTACGTATGGCGACCCTGTTGTATCCGTTCCTTTTAAGAGCGTCCGTTAGGTGCTTTTCCTCCTCGAGGAAATGTTTCTCATCAGATACCCTCTTCGCTCTATGGAAAAGTGTGTTGAGAAAGGCTTGCTTTTGTGCAGGGTGATGATGTGAAGTTGCATGAAGGTGGGAAGGTTTCAAGAATTTACTTGTATGAGAAAGAGAGAGAGAGAGAGAGACAGAGAGAGAATGCGTTCTTCTGTGTATGAACACGTGTACATATTAAGAGTTTACAATTCCGACAGACGGATAATTTTATTTTCTTCCATATTCTATTTAACAAAATCTACAAAACAATCTGAAAACAAATACATAACAAATTAGGGTTAATGGTGATGGAAATAACTAAACTGTAGGCCTATACATATTTAAGTTTTAATAAAAAACTAATTTAATGCTCATTTTTATAATAATTATTACGATTTAGTTTACTCTAAAACTATAGAGTTCAGGATAAATAATGTTTATCTTGAACTCAGTTTATTTTCGTACAGAGAGAGTAGGTTACAATATTACAATGCTACAATAGTGATTATTCAAAGTAGTAAGATTTTGAATACAGCCATTATTTTGTTACACCGGGAAGTGTTTTGTAATTCAACTTATTTTTCGTCGATCTGGTCAACCACGATCACTCGCGCCCTTAATTGTCACACGCTATTAATGTGTATAACCTGCTTCATCCCGTTCTTAGTTCTTAGCACATCAATGTAAATGAATTATTAATGTATTTTGCTGGAAACTTCTAGTGAACCGTGGTATTAGGGTATCACGAGGCAGATGTTTGAATGTGCTGCTGTTTGCTGACATCTTGCTTGTACTTCAAAATACAGAATCTGATTTGAAAAAAATCTGTTTTTTACTTCCATGTTCCATAAGGAAATGGAAGTACAGTGATGGCGAAAAAAATCGGATCTCGGTCTGATTGTACCACCCTCAAAACATGAAGAAAAGTCTTTTTCCGAAAACTGTGTGTGTCTGTGTGTAGAATTTTTTTCATGGCAAACGATAATTGCCGCAAATTCAAACAGAATAAAGTAATATTTTGCATATGTACCTGAGTTGCAGAGGACTCAGAGCCTATTGATTTTAGTGAAGATCGGTTAAGGGGAAGGGGCAGTTTACCTGCAAAGTTTTATGTTTTAACAAGAGTAAAGTGCTTAATTTTGATAAATAAAGTATCCTGAAAAGAAGGTCATAATAATCCACTGTAGAAAGGTAGATGAAATATCTAAAAATAAAAAGGGTAGTTGAAGGGGGAGGGGGTAATGTTTTTTATAAATTAAAATGTTAGTTGATGATGGAGAAAGTAAATTTTATAAGTTTTATATGTGTAATACGTTATTGACAAAAAAGAAGTAGTTTCTATGGAAACATTTCATTTCATTTTAACAAAATTCTATATGTTTTCATTTTAATTTAAATCATGTATTAGAGAAAATATATCGTCTTCTAACGAATCGTCATGTATAACGAATCTATCGTTCGTTATGTCCGATATTCACTACATATCTAAGCCCAAAAATCACATTATCGAAATAACTGCGGGTGCACATAAAGGCAGTACCAAATGATTTTGTATATAATCTGAGAGCATGGAATTCATGTATGGTTCTCCATACCGATTTTTAAGTTTCGTCAGAATACAATATAAAAATCTCCACAATAAAACAAAAAGGAAACTTGTATTGATTGGGATAGTAACCTAACAAAATTTAGACTCATATGTGGAACGATTCATATGTACCAAAAAAATAAAACACCGAAGGATACACGAATGGAATTTTATAAAACTGTGGTTGTCCCCACATTCCTGTGTGTTAGTGAGACATGGGGACTCTTGGTAAAAGGGACGTACAGACGATTCAGGCAGCCGTTATTAAATTTCTAAGAGAGATGCAAGGTTGTTCTCTCTTGGATCGGAGAAGGGACGAAGAAGTTAGACGCGATTTAAACATTGTATCATGGCCACAGAAGGAGATGGTGTGAACATTTGAATCGCATGCCTGATATCCGTCTACCTGTGGCTGCCTTTGGTTATCTTTCTACTGGGAAGAGAGGTGTCGGTAGACCGAGGATGGGTTGCGGAACAGGTCTAAGGCCTAGTCTTTGGAATGTTGATGACGATAAAAACAAAAGTTAATGCCATTTAGAGGCAGGGAGCCAATAAGAAAAAAAATAATGATTAGTGATAGAATTCTAAATCAGTGGAGCCATTTTATTTATTTGGAAAATTATATTGGCTATGATAGTAATTATTATATTGATGTTTATTTAGATAAGTTCCAGACGATCTGTGAAACAATCAACCGTATTTTTAGTAACAAGGTATGTCGCGATACAAAATTAAAGTTCTATTAACTTATGACAGTCCCTGTACTGTCCTATGGGTGTGAATTATGGACAACAACCAAGAAACAAAACAGTAAAATACAGGCTTCGGAAATGGCGTTCTTAAGGGGAGTTTAAAGGTGATCTAAACTTGACCATATAAGGAATGAGGAATGAGGTTGCAAGTTTTTAACTTGGATTAAAAATTAATAGATTACAAACAACGGTAGAGAGAAGACTTAGATAGAATGTCAGATTCCTTCATTGACCAAACAAGTCTGGAAGTACAAGCCTATAAGACACAAGTGTGTGGGTAGACCCAGGGAGAGTGGCTGGAAGATTTTTGAAGGCGGAAGAGTCACCACCTTGCCTACGCCGTGGTGTGAAGAAGATGATGATGATTACTTTACATTGCAAACAATATTTTTTAATATTATTTTAACTTTGCTATGTAAATTAAAATACAGGGTGATTCACGAAGATATGCAGAGACTTTAGGAGCTCATTCTACATGTAAAAATAAAGAAAAACTTTCATATAAATATAGGTCCACAAACGCTTCGTTAGCGAGTTATGGCTAGCCAAATATTTTACCCTGATTTCAGCTCCTCTGGTCATATCAGGCCGTACTAAAGTTCTAGGAACCCAAATTAACGGTCAAACTTGATGGTTTCATATAGTTTTTGACCTGAAAAATTGAATAAAATAAGTCCCATAACTGTAACTTCAATAGTTTTTGGGAAAACTGGTAAAAAACGCCAAAAATCGTTTTCGAAAAACACACGTTTCATTTAATTCTATTTTATTAAGCCCTCTCCTTCAGCCTGTTTGTCCCGAACTGGCAGACCGTCTCTGAAGTAATACTTAGCCAGGCGATCTAGGTGGACGACCTTGAACTTTCGCTGTCCTTCCTGTTGAATCCAATAAACAACATCGTTGGTTCTTTTTTCACAGTGTAGGGTCCCTCCCAATTAGACTGAAGCTTAGGTGAGCGACCACGACGGCGCTTTGGGTTGAACAACCAGACCTGGTCTCCTTCTTGGAAACCCACACTATTGCTGCGAATGTCATACCGAGTTTTCATTTTATCACTGGCAATCTTCAGCCGTCCTCTTACCAAGCGATTCATTTCTCGCAGTTGGTTTTCTAATTGCGAGGAATAGTTCAGTGGCTCTTGGGACTGAGTCTCAGGTGATCCAAACGTTAAGTCCCAGGAAGTCGAATCTCTTCCCCAAACACCAATTTTGCTGGAGTCATGCCCGTTGTGTCGTGTACAGATGACCTATACGCCATGAGGAATAGTGGTATACGTTGGGTCCCAGTCTGTTTGGTTCTCGTCAACAACCTTTGAAAGGTACTGCTCAATTGTTCTATTGAATCTCTCAACCATCTCGTCCGATTGAGAATGGAGAAGTGTTGTCCTGGTCTTTCAAATTCCGAGTAGACGGCATAATTCTTTAAACACTCCTGATTCGAAATTTCTCCCTTGATCCGTACGGATTTCCATAGGGTCTCCATAACTACTTATTTTATTCAATTTTTCAGTTCAAAACTATATGAAACCATCAAGTTTGTCCCTTAATTTGGGTTCCTAGAACTTCAGTACGGCCTAATATGACCAGAGGAGCTGAAATCAGGGTAAAATATTTGGCTAGCCATAACTCGCTAACAAAGCGTTTGCGGACCTATATTCATATGAACTTTTTTCTTTATTTTTACATGTAGAATGAGCTCCTAAAGTCTCTGCATATCTTCGTGAATCACCCTGTATATACCTTTATTTATCCGAACAACGAAACTATAAAATTCTTCTACTACGTGAGACACTATTTGATATTAAGTTGTGCTCACACAAAGCATCGTTGTAGCTGACACCAATGATTAGTAGGTCTTGCAAACTGTACCGGCTTCACAACCCACGGCAGACATTGCGTCTTCCAAACGTCGACGGCAAAAGCTAGCTTTGGTAACCTTACGTCTGGCATACATAACACCATGGGCGAATTTGCTGTACTGCCGCCCCCAGGCATGGCAGATAATGCCGCCCCCTCTTTCCCTCATTCCCCCTCCCTTCCCCTCTTCGATTTCACATCCTCTTTCCCCCCAGTTTGTCTGCCTCATTTCCTTCGACTGTCAGGTGAATTATATTTCATGTAAAAATAAATAAACATTGATAATATAAATATTTACTTGTCAGAAGAAAATAAAAAATTTTTGTTAGAAATTAAGGGAAACGTAAATAAAATCACATAACATATGGGTACAAACATTATTTATTAAATGACAAACGTAAAATACTGGAATACTGGTACAGTTATATATACAACACAACTAATTTTATCGTATACAAAGATTACAGCACAGAAATAATAATAATGCAACTAATACTGAATAATGTTTGATATGAAAATAATGAAACTGAAAACATATTACTTGGAAAAATCTAGTTATAACAAAAGTATTTACAGTTTTCTTCGAGATTTTGTTTGGGCAAAGACATCAATAACTTCAGAAAAGTCCATTGACGTTAACATGTCACCACCGCTTCGATTGACAGTACCGCCAGCGAGTTTAAGCGATCCTCTCCCATGTTTGTGCGGAGATATGTTTTTACTCTTCTAAGCCATGAAAAGGCTCTTCCCGCTGAACAATTGAAGACAGCCGTACTCACAAACATTCTCAGAGCAATATCTAAGTTTGGATAGACCAGATATCCAAGTAACTCCGAGTAATATCATTTCTTAACTCTAATTTTGCCGCTCCCCAAAATTTACCGCCCCAGGCAAGTGCCTAGTCTGCCTGTGCGTAAATCCGCCCCTGCATAACACACAATTACGCCATCGCTTACGGTAAACACAAACATGCTCGTCCAGTGAGAAAAATGCCGAGCATTTCGTGAAGAACGTAATTCGTCGTCGTTTATTGCGGCCATTAACAGACTGAAGGAACTCTTCTTTTGTGCCGGTGTCACCCCTCTGTCTAATCATCACACACCCCTCGTATAGTACCGTTGATACCGCCGCCGTTCCTCTGCCCAGAGCTCTCCTTATCTCGCCACACACTCTACGCCAAAGCCGTATGAGTACGTAAGTCCCAATATCTGTATTTAACACATAAGTAATATGAGAACATTTTACTTCAGTCTTCTGGTGCAATGACACAGTGTTTAAATCGCGTCTAATATCCTTGTTCCTTTTCCGATCCAAGAGAGAACAACCTTGCGTCTCTCTTAGAAATTTCATTTCGGCTGCCTGAATCCTCTCCACGCCCTTTTATTAAGAGTCCATGTCTCACTGGCATACAGGAATGTGGAGACAGCCACAGCTCAATAAAATTTCGTTCTGGTATCCTTCCGTGTTTTATTTTTCAGGTATCTATAAATCGTTCCACAGATGCGTCTAAATTTTGTTAGCTTACTATCCCAGTTCCATATGAGATATTATAATCCAGGTAATTAAAACGACTAACCTGATGCAAAATATGGTTATTGACGAATATCTTAATTCTTATAAGTTACCTGCCCTGAAGTGTCATCGTTTTAGATTTTGTAGCAGATATCTGTAGCCCATAGTCTTGGTATTGAATGTAAATATTGCCCGCTGTAATTAATGTCACTATTTCAAATAAATAACTCTTGGAGTGTATTGGTACGGCGGTCTAGTAATCGGTGGAAAACAATATACAAGACACAATTAAGTCACTAATCACCAGCTTTAATTATCACAATTAAACAGTTTGTAATCAACAAGATAGTCTCTTACAGAAAATCAAATAAAAAAATTGTTCACACGCAATAATAATGTCAACTAATATAAAACACAATTGTATCACAATTGTCCCGCACAATTATAAAACACATAACATTTTGCCACAATACTTCGAACCGCACTGAAATAAATCGCAACTCACACTGAACTGAGCGTCGCTGAATACTAGTATTTGTAGCCCGCTGACGTTCCAGAATATTCGCTAATAGGCGTTAACTAGAATACACTAGAACGTAAGTGTTTGCGGCCTTGTGCGCAGCGCGCACGGATCGGTATGGTCTGGAATAGTCACGTTGCGGGCGCGTAAGAAGTGTCACGTAATTGTCCTTCATCTCAAAGTAGCAGCAATACGTACGCACACACACATTACAGCCGGATTCCACTGGAATAGCCGACAAACACGTAGCGTGTACTATAATCTCGTAACAATATTATTGACCTTACCCATGGATATTCAACGCAAAAAGGTAGGTTTATCCACACACAAAATGTTCAACCACCTAGGTAGTGTATAGGTTAAGGCCTACTAAAGAATATGTTAAATACTAATGGACTGTCCCTTCTTAGGTTAAAAAGGCGCAGACAAGGAGTAAAAGTATCTGAGACATCAGGCATACGCTAGCAGCGGATGTGGGAAACGCGACAAAAAAGGATACGTTGGCAGAGAGAAGAATTAAGAAGACACTGTGAGAAAGGCAGGAAGGAAGGAAGGACGCTCTTAGTAAATTGCGGGAAACGTGAATGAAAAGAAACTACAACAGAGCAGCGAGCCGCCGGTTAACAAAAGACAGGAGTAAGAAATGGGGCTTATTTAGTTTGTGGCTTTGGAATTACTAATTTCTCTCTGTAAAATTTGAATGCACGTGAAAATGTTTTAAGCCTAAGTTAAGGGTTGCGGCGTCGTCACAGCGCATACTAAACCGCGCCCTGTACCCTGTCTGAGGAGGGGTTGAATTATGGAGACAATACGGACTTGTTTGCCGACCGACTCCGGAACGCCAAAAGTTGGTGGCGGTGGTGGGTGGGGGGTTGAAACTAAAATGATTACATGCTTGTCCCAATCGGTCGTGCTTTGAATAGCCGACGTAACGTCCCTCCTTCCTAACTCTCTCTCACTCTCTCTCTCTCACACTTCACTTGAGTTCTTTTGTTGTTGTAAAATATTTTCTATTCAACGTCTCTTCACCAAGTGAGGTCAGGACGTGTCGTCGTTTTTGACCGAGAAAGCTTTTTGTAGTCAGAGAGTCCATTGATTTTTTCGTTATTTCTAAATTTTATTTTTCTTTACCCACTAGACTAATGTAAATCTACACTTTTTTTTGCGTTTACTTTACCTACAAATATATGTTTTTTTTTTTCATTCGGGATCAAAACGTCCTGTCGTTGCAGTTTTCGTCGTTTAGTCGCCTATCTAAACAGATAGGAGAGACGTTTGCTGAACCTCTACACCTTGCGATAGAAGAAGAAGAAGAAGAAGAAGAAGAAGAAGAAGAAGAAGAAGAAGAAGAAGAAGAAGAAGAAGAAGAAGAAGAAGAAGAAGAAGACAACGACGACGACGAAGAAGAAGAAGAAGAAGAAGAAGAAGAAGAAGAAGAAGAAGAAGAAGAAGAAGAAGAAGAAGAAGAAGAAGAAAGACGACGACGACGACGACGACGACGACGACGACGACGAATTTATTGATTCTTGGTCTACTATAGTTATCGTTCTGAAGGGAAAAAACGGTTTTTAATACAATAGTACTGTGGAAATAGAAAAGTACTGTGGTCACTGACGAACACGGTGTCAGTTGTATACGTCAGAGAACAACATCAGTAGACCACGATGAAATTGTTAATTTCAACAATTCTTGCTACATTATGTTTGATACTGCGCAGTATTATCGAACTGCAAGGCTTCTGAAACGGATCTGAGAACAAATGTAGACCAGGTGAACTTTAAGCAACACATTCGTTTCAAATGTTTCTATTTCACGGATAGAAAACAATATATGTATTGTACAGTCGCTTTATTGATCATCATCACCAACGCAGTGGCGGATCCAGAGAGGGGGCAACGGGGGCAATTGCCCCCTTTGAGAATCCTATTTGGTAAACAATGGCCCTATTTATACATAGTGAATTTTTAGTAGGTTGGTAACCTTCTAACCAACTGCCTGTTCGCAGCACTGTAACTTTATTTTATGCATGATATCTTATAATGTTAAAATATTTAAAAATGTATTACACATATACAGTAACCGCCAATGACATTGATTCTATTAAGTGGCTGATTCTAACAAGTGGTAAGAATATTTAATGCATTAACCGCATAGTATAAATAAATCGGTACCAGTAACTGTGATCACATTAAGCGGCGGTCACTGTATTGGATTTTATTATTTTTTTAAAAATGTTCACCGTACATTTAATAGTAATTTTGTATCTGTAAAATTTTAATATAATATTGTTAAAAAAAAACACGATATTTCTTCTTTTATTAAATAGAACTTATTATGATTCATTCCATCCCATTCTATAGCTATTAAGTATGTCACACTTTATTTTTTATAAAAGTAGGTTTGAAGGTAATAACGAATTAAGCTATCACCGTGATCTACAAAATAAGTGCGAATTTACTGAAGAGTAACATTATGAAGGGTAAACATATACTATACTCTTTGTGTAACACTTGTATTAGATAATAAAGAAAAGTAATATATGTTATAAAAGTTAATAAAGTTTACGTTTATACATGATTTTAATATGTAGGCCTATAAGTAGTCAATAAATTGTGCTTTTATGACTTATGTTTACAAAAAAATTTCGGGGGGAACCCCCAACTACCGGTTTGCCTCTCCCGATATTAACTTTTGGATCCGCCCCTGCGACCAACGTCAGTAACGATTAAACTATAAAAGATTTGTTCCGACCGCAAGCAGACAGACTAGAGCTGGTCACTCAAAACGCTTCTTCGGATTCCCACACCTCTCTGTTCTTTCGGCTTTGTATTATTGATGTGACATAAAAATAAACTAAGTAAAGATTGTGTTTTAACAAGGCTGCACTATCCCATAATTTATGGTAAGAAAGTTTTACATCGGGTGACTGGCAGATGTAAAATATATATATTTTTTTTAATTCGGGGAAAAACGTCCTACGACGTTGTCCGATGCCCAACCTCTACAGTTGTCTGCCGTTGCAGTTTTCATCGGTCATTAATCTTCTTGTACCCTCTACCCTTGGGCCTTCCTTCCTTTCTGTGCTCTCTAGATACCCATCTCATTGTTTTCTTTAGTAGCCGGTCTTGTCAAATTCTTTGTACGTGTCCGTACCAGATTAGTTGTTTTTCTTCAATGCAGAGTCGATGATTGTCTTTTGTACGCCCATTTCGTCTTTGATCGTTTCATTTCGTATTCTCTCTAGCTTTGAAGTTCTAGCAGCTCGTCTCAGAGCATCTATTTCTGTAGCTTATAACTTTATTTTTACCTGTTCTTTTTATACCTGTTTTGAATCCGTACATAAACGTGATTTTAATCATGCTACCGTATATTCGTTTCTTCCTTTCTTTTTATCAATTGCTGTGCTCCATAGAAACCTATTCAACGATCTAATTATTTGTTTTGCTTTGTTTACTCTTAATTTTATTTCAACAGCACCTGTTGCTTCTTCATTAAAGTTTATTCCTAACATTTGTATTTGTTACATTTTTTTATACGTTTGTTGTTTTCTAAGATAATTATATCTGTTGTTTCTTCTCCGACACACATACACTGCGTTTTTTCTATGTTCGTCAGTAATTCCAATTTTTCATACACTATAAGATACTTATCAGACCGGGTGTTATTTATGGAGTAGAAACGTGGTCGCTAACAAAAAAGGAACAAGAAACGTTAAGAAATTTTGAAAGAAACATCTTAAGATATTTTTAGGGTTCGTTAAAGAAGATGACGAATGGGGAATCAGAAATAACCAGGAGATAGATGACCTATTAAATCATGAAGATATTGTAAGATTCATAGAGGCTCAACGAATACAATGTTAGGCTACCTAGAGCGGATTGATGATCACCATATGCCAAACAAAATTCTAAGGGCGCAGGTCTATAAAAGCAGGAAGAGGGGCCGACCTAGGATAAGACGGTTGCATAATGTTCTAGAAGATCTCAGAAGGGTGGATGTGATGAGTGGTTACACTGAGATGGCAATGGACACGAGACTTTGGAGAAGATTTGTGTTGGAAGCCAGGGCTCACGTTGGGCTGTAGTGTTGGTTACCTCAATTAATGATTATACAGAAGAAATAAAATCAACATTATGACAGGAAGAACAATACGGGCGCCTTCAGTCTAAAGTGGAAAGTGCTGTGCAGCCGAGACCTTAGTCTGAACCTGTGAAATGTGAGCCTACGGCAGGATGTTGAAAATTAGTTGGTGGGACAGGGTCATAAACAGCAAGGTAAGCTACTGATAAGAATTAGCAATACAATGGAAGTAATTAATATTATGAAAATACCGACACTCTAATATCTACAGCACATAATGAGAAAGGAAAAATATCAACTTTGACAAGTTAATAATACAAAGAAAAATACAAGGCAGAAGAAATCGGGACAGAAGGCGTATTTCCAGGTTGTCTAACCTAAGAGAATGGTTCTATTGTACAGTCGATTTATTCAGAACAGCGCATAGAAAATCCGAATTATCATCTTCGTGTTTGAATTAGCAGTCTCTGTTATTTCAACTTTGTCGTGCTTACTTGCTGAACTGCTACTTCTCATTCTCCGGACGAGGCCTTTCAGTGTCACTACCATTATCAAGTACCAGTTACCACCCACGACCCAGTCGTGGTTTAGGAGGGTGGAGACACTGAAAAGCCTCGTCCGGAGCATGACAGGTAGCAGTTCAGCAAGTAAGCACGACAAAGTTGAAAATCCGAATTGCCATGGTGGTTCTTAAAACCTTGTCAGAAGAAGAAGAAGAAGAAGTAGGAGGAGGAGGAGGAGGAGGAGGAGGAGGAGGAGGAGGAGGAGGAGGAGGAGGAGGAGGAGGAGGAGGAGGAGGAGGAGGAGGAGGAGGAGAAGAAGAAGAAGAAGAAGAAGAAGAAGAAGAAGAAGAAGAAGAAGAAGAAGAAGAAGAAGAAGAAGAAGAAGAAGAAGAAGAAGAAGAAGAAGAAGAAGAAGAAGAAGAGTTATTTTATTACCGACGGCTAACGTTGATTTGATTACCGACGTCATTCCAATCATTTACACTTTAGATCATTAAAGAATGCTCCAAATTTTCATATCCCCACAAAAAAATTGTTTCTTGGACCCGCCCCTGGTGCATACATCTTTGTGTCTCATTACTCTATAAATGTACTTGAATGTGGTGTATATATGAATACGTATAAATGTGTATATGTATATTTGTATATTGTCACCGGACAAAAGGGTTGTCGCCTGACAAATGGCGCCAATCGTACAACTCTTCGTTATTTTGGTGACCCTAAAAAGGGCCGTGTGGCAAAAACGCTGTGATGTTTGTTCCACCCGAGCCGCGCTAAGATGGTCGGCGGCGGCTGCGCCCGCTGTTCGTGGCGTACTGCAGTCCTCCTCTTCTTTCGGCATCGGTGTGTACAGTCCGCTGCCGGCCCAACGAAGGAGATCGCTGGTGCGTTACAGGGCGAAGAATGCGAAGAACGTGCGTTCTACTCTTCGGGTGTTCCTTCCGGCTCCGCGTCGATGTCGTCCGATAGAGGAGAGGAGATGAAGTGCGTCCTATGGCGTGGCGATGGAGTGCGCCAAAAATACGACGGGGGGTTGCGCGGCTCGCGCGAGTCGCGAGTGTGCAGTGTCCCGAGTCTCAATTAGGACTCCTGCCACTGGGTCAGTTATGACTTATTTATATATTATTTTCCTACTTGTGGAGGGCCTGACCTCGAGGGCGACCGTCGATGGTGGATTATACCACTGGGGCTAGTATACGGGGTCGCTTCCAAGACTCACCTGGCCTCGGAGTATAGTTACCAAGTCCGTGTGGGTCACACGTGCTGATCGAACATAGAATCTACGCGCCAGGCGTCTCACGGAGACCGAGTCCTCTCCTCAAAAGGCGAGAAGAGTACTTTCGGGGGACTTTACATGCGAGCTTAAGTCGTCGGTCGAGAACGCGCTGGAGCGCTGATCTATGACATCGAGCAAGGTATCCCCAAACAGGACAGGCATAGGTAATCACGGGTAACACGTACGAGTTGACGATGAGCTTACCCAGCCGGGGGGTCATTGCCAGATTAGATATCACGGGTCAAAGTCTACTGAGTTGCGCCGAAGCGCGTAGACGGATGTACTGAGTATGGGTTCGGCAGGTGAATCGGGAGTCTACGCTTGAGAAGAATTCTTTCCGAGCTTGGGTATCATTATAATTATAGCCGTTTTCCATTTCGCCGGAAAGTAGGCCACCCTGAGACAGACATTGAACAGTTCGGAGAGGAAACGTTTTCCTCGCTCCGGAAGGCGGTTGAGTGCGGAATTAATAATTCCGTCTGGGCCAGGCGCCTTCCGATGTTTGAGCTGAACTATCTTCTCAGAGACCTCCTCCGGCGAGATGGGCTCCGGCTGGACTGCGATACAGGCCGATAGAAAGCGCTCTACCTCGCGGCAGATTCGCTCAGTGAAGGCCGGGTTCTTGGATGAGTTGGGAGCGAACTGTCGCTCGAAATAATCAGCCAAGAACTCTGCCTTCTCGAGGGGGCGTCCAAGGGGTTGACCGCCGGGTCCTTCCAGTGCGAGGAGACGCTCGCGTTTACGCTTTCCCGTTAGGGCACTGGGAATCCGACCGACCATCCATCCATCCGCCAGATGGCCATCCATCTGTGCTGTTGAGGTATGGTTAAAAATAATTAATAATTTAAGTACAGGAGCAAACACACACTTTATTGAAGAACAGTTTAGTAGCAAGTATACACACAACGGACACACGAAATACACATTACAAAAGCAGATTTAAAACTGAACTTAACTGGTCGAGTGCATCTCTGTTTATATAGAAAAAAGCTTCCAGATTTTTCCTTTTATTTAAAACTACCAGAACATTACTTTTGTAGACTTCTCACAGTAAACAAGCATGTGTGTGGGCTGAGGCCCCGCCCAGGTAGCTAGACCTCCCACCGCACAATACAAACTTTCACTCTACAATAACAGGTATACTTACTTAAAATTGAATGTCGAGTTTTCTAGTAAATTCTCAACACCCTCCCTAAAACTCTACATTCTCACAATCACATTAATTTAAAAATTCATTTTTACTCTTAAGTCCAAGTTTAGATCTTAAATAAACAAATTTTGGTTTTGACAAAGCTTTCGTAAGTATATCAGCAACTTGTTCATCACCTTTAACATAATGCACATCAATTTCTCCATTTTGAAAACAATCACGTACATAATTATATTTCACATCAATATGTTTTGTCCTTTGATGGAATTCAGGATTACTTATAAGTTTTAATGCACTCATATTATCTATATATAAATCATATTTATCAGTCTTACAATCGCATTCATTAAATAACTTCTTTAACCACATTATTTCAGTTGTTGCTAATGCTGCACTTACAAATTCTGACTCGGTTGTTGATAATGATACAGATTGTTGCTTCTTACTTCGCCAAATAATTGCAGCATTTGCATACATACAAGCTACGCCAGAAGTTGATTTACGTGTAACTGTATCGCTAGCATAATCAGCATCACTATAAGCTTTAAAGTTGCCATCCTTACAATATAGTAATCCAAAATCAATCGTACCTTTTAGATAACGTAAAATTCGTTTAACAATTGACCAATGAGCTACACTTGGTTTGTCTAAAACTCTAGATACAACATTTACAGCAAAACTTATGTCCGGACGACTTACAGTTTGCAAAAACATCAAATTGCCGACAGCTTCACGATAAAGTACATTACTTACAATAGTTTTTGATAAATATTCATCATGATTACAATCAATTGGCGTGGATACAATATTAGCTTCTGACATATTAAACTTTTTTAGATTTTGTTAATATAAGTACTTTGATGAATGAAAACAGACCCATCATTCAATCTACAAATTTCCATTCCAAGATAATTAGTAACTTCTTTAGTACTAGTAATTTTAAATTTTTTACTCAAATCATTCAACAATTTATCAATCAAACTTTCATTTGAAGCTGCAATAAGTCCGTCATCAACATAAATTGCTAACAAGATCTTATTATTATTATTGTTATATATGTATAAACATGGGTCACCCGTACTTTGACAAAAATCTAAATTTACAAGAAAATTAGTGAAGTGCTCAGTCCAGCATCTTGGTGCTTGTTTTAAGCCGTATACATTTTTCATTAATTTATATACGCGTGAGCTTCCATCATCAAAACCTTCAGGTTGTTATATATATATATATATATATATATATATATCTTCCTTTAAGTCACCGTATAAAAAAGCCGTTTTTATATCAAATTTACCGATATGTAAATTTTCACGAGCAGAAATACTAAGTATCAATCTTATTGTATCAAAGCGAACAACTGGACTAAAAGTTTCTTTATAATCTATATCTTTCTGTTGCGAATAACCTTTAATAACCAACCGCGCTTTATAACGTTCTGTACCATCTGGATTGAGCTTCTTCAAAAAACCCAACGATTGTTAATCATCTTTTTATTTTTTGGCTTTTCCACTAATACCCATGTCTTATTTTCATACAAAGAGTTCATTTCGTCCTGCATTGCAGCTTGCCAACTATCTTTTTCTTTACTTGTAATTGCTTCGTTATAATTGGATGGTAACTTTTCAGCAATAAACGTGATCGGACATCCATAATATTCTGTAGGTTTTAATTTTGTTCTATCGCGCAATTGTCGTTCAGTTTGATTGTTATCGCTATTTGAAGATTGTAAAGGTTCTCTTTCTTCAAACTCATTTGATTCATTTTTAAGTAAAAGTTCATTATTTTTAGGAGTTATAATTTCATTTCCTTCAGTTTCTTTATTATTATTGTTCAAAGAATTCAAAATAATTGAATCAGCTAATACTCTTTCAGGTTTAAAAAGTACATCTCTACTTATAATGACATCTTGCACTTCCGGAACATATACACGATAACCTTTACAATCATCATGATATCCGACCAGATAACCTCTCATCGATTTTTTATCAAGTTTCTTACGCTTTTCTTTTGATATATGTACATAACACATGGTTCCAAATATTTTAAATCTATCAACAGTAGCTGTTTTTCCATTCCATAACTCATAAGGAGTTTTATTATTTTGTTTTGTTGGGCCTGTTCTATTAATTATATGTACAGCAGTATTCATTGCTTCTGCCCATAAGAATAGAGGTAAGTTTGAATTTGAATATAACATTGACCGAGCAGCCTCTACAATGATTCGGTTATCGCGCTCTGCAATTGAATTTTGTTCGGGCGTATATGGAACATTAATCGAATATTTTATACCTTTACTATTTAAAAAAGAGATCACTGCTTTATTATCGTATTCTTTACCACCATCAAAATGAATTTCTTTAATATTTGTTGCAAATTGATTCTCAACCCCGATACAAAATGATTTTAGTTTTTCTATTACTTCAGATTTTTCTCGAATAAAATGAATTTCTCTATAACTTGAAAAATCGTCTTTAAAAGAAACAAAATATAACTTTCTACCGAGAGACTCTACTTCCATAGGACCACAAACGTCAGTATAAATTATTTCGCGAGTTTTAGTGGCACGCTCGATCTTTTTGTGAAAAGGCAATCTATGATTTTTGCCATAAGCGCAACCTTCACAAAAGAAATTTTCATCCGTAAATTTTATATTTAGATTTTTCAAAAAATTCTTCACATGTTTTACATTTTGATGACAGAGTCTTTCGTGCCATAATTGTAAAACATTACCGTTGGAAATGCTCGATCTACTCTTTTGTTCTACCACGTTACATTCTTTTGGAATTAAAGTTTGAATGTCTAATTTTAGCAAACTACCAGGCTCATATTCGGAACCAGTTACAAGAATTTCATTACCATGCTTTAAAGTACATCTCGTAGCATTATGTGTTATTTCATAATCTATACCCCTTTTACCCGCATATTTAACAGAAACAGATTATACATTGAATCAGGACCATATAATACATTATAGGTAGTACCTTCTACTCGTTCACTATTTTTATAAGTTTCAAAGTCAATATTACCTTTACCATATGCAGACATTGTCATACCGTTGCCCATTCTTACACTGACTGGTGTTGTATATTCTTCGAACGTTGAAAACCATTCTCGATGCTTCGACATATGATCCGTCGCACCCGAATCCACAATCCAGAGATCATCCCGATTGCCACAGCTGCCTTTGTCACCTATTAGTGCTATCCTCGATGTTGATTTCTTCTGTCCAGAAGACGAGTTACTTCTTTCTTGATTATTCGACCATCTTCGCTGTCCATTATTCTTATTCATGAAGCAATTGTTACTTTTATGACCTTTTCTTTTGCACGTATAACACCTGAAGCAGTCCCTTTTCAAATGACCTTGTCTTCCACAATTATAACACTGCTCTTGTTTCAAATTATTCTTCTCATATTTATAAGAGTCATTCTTCTGTTCTTTATGACCGATTTTCAGATTAGCTAGCAACGCTGTCGTCTCTTCGTGTACTTCCTTTTGCTCTTGTAATCTAAATTCTTCTGCCATCAAGCGCTCAGTCAAATTTTCGAGATTCTTCTTATCGTCAGATACCGAATCCCAAGCACTGTGAAAATGATTAAACTTTTGTGGCAAAGATGTTAAAACACGAGTCATCACCATTGTCTTTTCAATTTTTCCCCCGAGATTTTTCATTTTTCTAGCCAACTGTTCTATTTTTGAAATATTATACGTAACACTTTCACTCTCTGTCCACTTAAACTCAAAAAATTGTTTTTGAATCATCGACAGATTTTCATCAGATTTTAGATCATATGCTGTATTCAATTTGTCCCACATCTCCTTGGCAGTAGAACAACCCATTATAAGTTCGAGAGGCTTTCTCTCCACTGTTGTAACAATTAACTTTCTGGCAATTTTGTCCGCCTTCTTGAACTTTTCCAACAACGCGTCACGATCTTCTGCACCTGCAGCTGGCTCGGCTAATCTTCCTTCGCAAACATCCAGCACATCATCATCCTCTTCCATCAACGTGCGTACTACGAAGCGCCATTGATGCCAATTATCTTTGTCTCGAAGTTTTTCAATTTTTATATTCGGTTCCATTTTTGCACAAATATTTTATACTTGCACTCCAATTACACACTGCACTCCGATTTTAAAATGCCACTGGGCCCATAACCTGTTGAGGTATGGTTAAAAATAATTAATAATTTAAGTACAGGAGCAAACACACACTTTATTGAAGAACAGTTTAGTAGCAAGTATACATAAAACGGACACACGAAATACACATTACAAAAGCAGATTTAAAACTGAACTTAACTGGTCGAGTGCATCACTGTTTATATAGAAAAAAGCTTCCAGATTTTTCCTTTTATTTAAAACTACCAGAACATTACTTTTGTAGACTTCTCACAGTAAACAAGCATGTGTGTGGGCTGAGGCCCCGCCCAGGTAGCTAGACCTCCCACCGCACAATACAAACTTTCACTCTACAATAATAGGTATACTTACTTAAAATTGAATGTAGAGTTTTCTAGTAAATTCTCAACATGTGCTACAGCCAGCTCCCAGCTGCGTGTACGGAACGCCAGCATGTCACGACGCAACTTGCCGGTTGCTCTGTTAAACGCAGCCTTGTAGGCCGGGTCCTCTGCCAGCGTCTTCGGAGGCGATTCCTCTCGCAAGCGAGCTGAGACACCTCTTCGGGGATCCGCTGATAGTCGGGCGTGAGTTCCCCCGCTTCATCCACGAGGACACGTCCACCGCCAAAACTACGGCTGTGTTGAATATGATATATGAATTTGCCATTTAATCTTAAACATTTGAATTAAAGCGTATTTAAGCCATTGTTAGGTTTCAGCCGAATACGTTCACAAATCAAATCTGCGTGCACGTACAGTCAAAAATGTAAAAATCTCTTCGTGGGACACAGACTGTATACTATATAAACAACAACAACAACACTGTATCTAAAACGTATACAGTAAGTTTAAACAAGGGTGGCAATTCCCCAAACAACGTTGGAAGGGGAGAGATTCATGTCTGCGTTTAAGACAACACAACACAGCGCGTTGCAACCGTTCTGCATCCGCCAGGGACAAAATATACCGTCACGTTCGAAATTTATTTATTTAATTCAATTCAATTCAACAAACTTTACTTCTCCTACTGTTTGCGTGTTTCGCCAGATGTTTCCACGCGTCACTGATAAGCAACTGATAACGTCTACCCTCATTGTTGTTGCTTTCTGTGTTTATCGTAGCTCTTCCCTTTTGTCAGGTTTGTTTTTCAAATTCCAGGAGTAACAAAACTGTTGTTTGTTTTAAACATTTTAAATATCAGTTTACAACAGAACAATTCGTTCTGGGTTTAGACTCTTGTCAAGTCTTATTCGACCACGACTAGCGCTCGTCCAGCTGTCGGTCAACATCTGTGAAAGGTGGAGTTCTTGTACAGTTAAGCCACCTTCACAGTATTGTGTTACGGCGCGACGGTCACACCGATCGCAGTGTTGTTCGGCGGAAACAGAATAACTGACACCAGACAAAGTCAATAATTACAAACGTTAGTTAGACACAAACAACAAAACAAGATCTGATGTTAAGATATGTAACAGTTCACGATACATATTGCTACGCAAGACGTGTCACTTACCAATAATCGAGGCTCTTCCAGTCCGCACCCGTCGGCGCAGATTGTTCATGGTCAAGACACTGGCACAATTTCTAGCCGATTACAGAACGCCTGTAATACGAAATTAACGCGACACGTCGTCCAGAAAATTAACAGATTATTCTGGAATCTCAGCGGTGTATAAATATAAGCATCCAGCGGCTGAGTCCGTTCAGTTAAGTTTAGACCTGGCAATATGCAATTGCGGATCGACTTATGTTTGTTGAGGTTTAGTGAAAACTGGTTGGTGTGTTAATATTAGTACGAAACTGTAATCAGGTGACAAACTGTTATTGGATAAATTTAACATGAATTATTGTGTAAGAGTGGTTTGTGGATTTATAACTGCTGTTTGTGTCTAATTAAAGTTTGTAACTTGTGTCTTCGTCTGGTATCTGTTATTCTGTTTCCGCTGTGCAACACGACGATCACGTATGACCGTCTTAACAGTATAAATACAGTCAAACTAATGTATCAACAATCCCACAAGAATATATCCCAGGAAATATATGAAAACATTTATAAAACTGTATATACCATTAAAACATCATATCTCTGATAGTCCTACCCGTTTCGGACGTTGGATATAATACAGACTATTCCCTGTTCATTTCTCATGAGATATCCCAGATACTGAAGCTTTCTTATCTTCACTGAGTTAATAACTTCCATTTCTTTCTTCATCCTTCTAAGAACTTCAACATTAGTTATATGTGCTGTCCATAGAAAATTCTCAGTATTCTACGGTAAATCCACATTTCGAAAGATTCCAGTTTTTCAGTTGAGGTTTCAGTCAAAGTCCAAGATTCTACACCGTAGAAGAGGATCGAGAATACGTAGCAGCGTAAGAGTCTCATCTTTTTAAAACATCATATACAGTAACTTAGTTAGCCGTATTAACCTGTGTTGACCGAGTGGCAGTGCATATTATAGATCTGCAACTATAGTAAAACTTCGCTAGCAAAGAAATCAATAGAGTCTCTCGGCACCGCGGCGGACAACTGCTCCAACTATATTGGAAACATCAAGAGGTCCTTAACTTTACTGTAAACTGTAAACATGTATTTGATAGTAAATTAAAAACACTGAAAACATTAGGTCTCTCTTTCTCTTTCTCCCTCCACACACACACACACACACACACACACACACACACACACACACACACACACACACACACACACACACACACACACACACACACACACACACACACACACACACACACACACACACACACACACACACACACACACACACACACACACACACACACACACACACACACACACACACACACACACACACACACACACACACACACACACACACACACACACACACACACACACACACACACACACACACACACACACACACACACACACACACACACACACACACACACATACACACACACACACACACACACACACACACACACACACACACACACACACACTGACGGTTAGCTCGATTCACACAAAGAAACTACAATAACTAAAATAATTTAATTAATCTTTATTTTGTACGTAGCTCTTCAATATTTGTTGCAGAGATTTTCGTATTATGAATGTTTCTTCAAATTATAAATACGTCTATAAGTAAAATTTCATTGATTTATATTATTGTGTTTTCACACCTGACGCACGTTTTACACAATTATTCCGTATTCTGAAGAGAGGTTTTATATAAATTAACGAATAATCGATTTTATTTCGATTTAAACTATTGATTGTTGTAATGTTTACGTAGTCATCTGTATATTAAAATGTTTAATGCATTTATTTATTATTATTATTAGCGGGGGTTCTACAGTCTATGCCGCATCCCGCATTTCGATCGCCATTTCTCCCTATTTTTTCAGTCATCACCTTCAATAGCTCGATCTCTCATGCTTTTCATAATTCCTGTTCTCCATTTTATTGTCACTCTTCCTTTTCTTCTCCTGTTTCGTGGTGTGTAAGTCAATCTTTCTTTGGCCATCGCTTCTCCTCCATCCTCATTACTTGACCATACCATAGCTACTGTCTGGATTCTATTCTTTCTGCTGTTTTCCTTCTTATATCTTCGTTTCGAACATGTTGCATTCTACAAACATTACACGCTCTTCTTAAGAAGTCCATTTCCACAGTTTCTATCATCTTTTTCTCTTTATCTGAAAGTTGCCAGCATTCGCAGTCACAAGTTAAAATGGGCTCCACAATAGTTGTGTAGATTGTCAGTTTAGTTTGAAGTTTCATTTTGTTCGATCAAAGTAATGAGTTTAGGAAACGAATAGCCTTTTTTCCTTGTTGTATACTACTTTTTATGGCATTCTTTGTTGTGACAAATAAAATGCTTTTATTTTCATTATTTTAGTAAATGTATAATTTTGTTTACAAGTCTAATTTAGCCACGCCCTATTTAAATAACAACCACCAATTTGTAGACATTAAATCTTCAAATTAATTAAAAACGTACAAAAAGGTAACAAAATGAATATCTGTAAACATCTAAATATTTACAAACACAATTATAATAATTTACTACTTAAATAACAAATTCAAATAAAAACAAAACAAAACGATTCATTTAAAATTGAATTTAGTTTAAAATTGTAGGTATACAATCATTTAAACATTTTTTTGAAGACAATGTTGTAATCATTTGCAAAGGATAACGTAGGATCTACTGCCAGAAGCAACGCAGAAATATAAAACCATTGGTAAAAGAGACGTTGGTCGTCCGAGAATGAGAAGGCGGCCGGAACCAGTCCTTGTAGTGAAGAAGAAGAAGAAGAAGAAGAAGAAGAAGAAGAAGAAGAAGAAGAAGAAGAAGAAGAAGAAGAAGAAGAAGAAAACCTTCTTTAAATTATTAAGTGCTATGCAAAGTTATTCTGAAACCAGATAACCACAATTGTCTTACATAGTGGAGACGCTACACTGAAATGATACAAATAGTATTAATAACGACAACAATAACCGTAATAATGCATCATACCATGGCCGGCTCTAGTAGAAGGCCGGAACATTAAACGTGGCAACGTTGCGTCTGAGGCCTATAAGGATAGTGTAATAAAATAGCTAAAGTGAACATGTTATATTTTGATTTAGTTTCATAGCATTACTAAAATCATGAGTAGGCTTGTTTATAGCTAAATCTAAATTATAGATCTCTGCGCACTTAGTACTATACGATTAAGTTGAAGAAATTAGTGAATTAGTGTTAGGCCTAATGAATTAATTTTGTTTGAATTATTGAATCCGTATCATATGAATCAGTTAATTATTATATTTTTTAAATAATATAATAGTATTTTACATAATAAACTTTTAATTTGCAAAAATTGAAGAATTATAAAACCGCTGTTAACCGGCAATTAAAAATGACCCGATTCGATTATTGAAATACACAAATTAAGAGATCGTCTAGTCGGCCTCAAAATATCAGCTGGTCGCAGTGTTGCCACGTTTAATGTTGCTGCCTTCTACTAGAGCCGGTCATGATCATACCCATTGTACGAGTAGGCCTATATCTGACTCGTAGTATATCTTACTCCAACAATTAATCTTAAATCTGAAACGTTTGGAAATGAATATTAAGAAGTTTGTACAAAATTAAAACAAACGGTAACAAATTTTAACCGGAATTACAAGCTGTAGTTGACAATAAAAGTTATTAAAGTTTACAATTTAGTTCTCGGAACGTATGCAGCAGTAGTAGCAGCAGCAGCAGCAGCAGCAACAGCAGCAGCCACATCACTAGACGCTCGTGTGGCACTGTTGTGTAGTGATAATTTTAAAGTTACTCCAACCGGAATAATTACCTTACAGCAAACGTGTTCACCACACAAAGTTATAAAACGTTGTGTGTGTGTGTGTGTGTGTGTGTGTGTGTGTGTGTGTGTGTGTTTACAGGAAAATCTGGTTGTTGCTGGCATCAGAATGCAAACAAGTCTTTAATTGTTGCAGTTACATTATAACCTGTACAACATTAAACATCATGCAGTATAACGAATTCAATTTGTTAAACATATGTAAAGTAAATTTCACCGTTAACTGAACAACTAGTGTACGTATTTGTGATATTAGTTAAATGTAGCATGTTTTCAGCACTGTTTAGTATCTACACTTATGGCATATTTAGAGAATGGAAATTTCGATTGGATCCGGTAATAAAAATATATAATAGAACATACATAGACCAAACACGACTAAAGACCCCTAGCCCTTGAATAGTCTAATAGCGTCGGGGTCGGAAAAAAACAAGAGTCCGTCAAGGAAGACCGATAGAACAGATGAACGAAAGGGATCACACCCAAGACACTTTTAAGCAAAGTGACAGTCCGGCTCAGGTACCCCGGGCTTGCTACGCCCGTATTCACAAGCTGAAGCCGCTGGGGGTACTATTACTACTACTACTACTACTACTACTATTATTATTATTACTATCATTATTATTATCATTATTATTTTGACTATTATTATCACTATTTACTCAAGGGTTTTCGTGGAACTGATCACGTACAGGTAATAATTGTTATAGATGGTACTGTCCTGGAACACGTTAGGAATTTTGAATTCCTGGGCTACAGTGTGTCTTATAATGCAAGCAACGACGTTGTGAATAAGTAGCATAAGTTCAACCTTATGTGCGGGACCATTAGGCGAACCCTTAAGTCACCAACCAAAGGAACACGCCTTAAATTCTACAAGGTGATGGCCCTTGCCACACTTCTTTATGGGTCTGAGATTGGACTTTAACGAAAGGCCAGGCCAGTCGCATCCAAGCGGCTGAAATGAGATTTTTCAGACACGTGGCAGGGTATAGTCTCCACGATCATAGAAGAAACACAGATATACGGCAGGAACTGAATATTATGAGTATACTCGACAGGATCGCACAGTATCGGCTGAATTGATGGGAACATCTTTGCCGAGTGGATGACTGCCGCAACCCCAAACAACTATGGAACTATAAGCCGAAGGGACGAAGAGGTGTGGGACGTCCGAGGAAGCGCTGGCGTGACCAGCTCTAATCTTTGCTGTTTGCGGGTGATCAAGTAATAATCCAAATCAAAGAGTGCGGGCTCCATAAATCATTGTTCCAGTTACAGCAAGCCTATTTGAATTACAACATAAAAATTTCTGCGTAGAAGACAAAAACTCTGTTTTTTTTTGCAAATACACTTTGAAAATAACATTTTATCGGATAGAAAAGGTAAAGGGCAGTTGTCACATTTCCGCTGTCTTGGCTGTGATATCACTTATCATGTTGATGACAAGTTGACTAAGATTCAGTCAATATGTAGTACAATTCGCCGAGTGATATCGAGGAAAGCAAGGAAAAAGACTCGACCACAATTTTATAAGGTAATTCCGCTGTGTTGTGGCGTGGTTCTGAAACTTTGGTTCCGGCAAAAAAAAAAAACATGTGAGTAGGATACACGCATCGGAGATGAGAGTCTTGCGATTGGTTAACAGCTGCACACAGGAAGAGGTAGACTGTACAATGAAGCCATTCACAAAGCTTGAGTATTTTTAATATCCAACATCGTATTGCAGAGGGCAAAGAGAGATTGACTGCTCATCCGAATACCATGCCAGACAGTAAGGTCCTTTTGGAATTTTAGCAATACAACAAGCTTGTTGGACGACGAAATATACTAAGATGTAGGAAGCGTTTAGTGAAGTGGATGTATTCCTTTGGGACCAGAACAGGTGATTCGCCTAGTCCCTGATAGAAGAAGAAGAAGAAGAAGAAGAAGAAGAAGAAGAAGAAGAAGAAGAAGAAGAAGAAGAAGAAGAAGGACGAAGAGGAGGAGGATGAAGGAGAGGAAGAAGAGAAGAAGCAGAAAGAGAAGAAGAAGAAGCCGAAATAGAAAAAGAAGATGAAGAAGTAAAATTTCGTGTATGACATATATTATATATTTGTACAAACAAATTTGTTACAATTTAGACATTTTCATAGTCCGTTTCGAATGTAAACCATTCGACCAATGTCTAGACTAATGTCTAATTGACTTAAACAGTGCCCATTCTGCTTAATAGTCGTTGTGTATTTATATTATTCATATTGTCACCATCACAATCATCTCCATCGTATGGCCTCCTGTCGATTGTCAGTTCCTACCACCACTTTATATCACATTTGTCTCCACACGACATTTTTCATGTCGCACCATTTTTCACACCAAGTTCTGGAGTTATAACATAACGCACATACTCGTGTAAGACGCCTGTGATCTCAGCAATGCCATCCACTCTCAATCGCTGGTCTTCCAACACCCTGTAGCACATTTTACTAATACCTACTGCAGGAATCGTCTTCAACGCTCGTGCTACCGCATTTAAACTCTACTACCCACTTACAAACTATCGTTTTTGAAGGCGCAGCACCTCCTAACACATTTTGCATTTCGTTGTGAATTTTTATTGGCTCTAGGCCCGTTTTAACAAACAATTCAATCACAGCACGATGTTTGATTCTGTCTACTTTTCAAAACTCTCGTGACACGTAAATTTTAAATAGCTGGTAAACAGTGAATACATTGACAGATAGATTCGAAAATTAACAGGCGTTTACATAAAAAACGAATCTTACAGTATACGAAAAATGTTAGTTCCAGCTGTAAGCAATAGACGTCTCTCCGCGATCAATTCCACTCATCCTCGTATACTGGGTTCCATCTAGACGAAGGAAATGGGGTAAACCCAAGAGATCACTGAAAGACGACGTGCTTGAAATGATGAGGGAAGGGGGCTTGCAACGCGATGATTGGTGCAACAGAAGCCTATGATCTGCAGGATTCGAGAGTCGGAAATACCTGTAGAAGAGTCGCAGTGGAACGGATAATTAACAAAAGAAGCCTCATCATGGCTTCCTTCAACGAACCTCACTTGCATATTTATTACTGTGGTTTTCAGTCGCCTTCTGTTTTTAAAACCATGGACTTCACGATTCCGCTTTTGCACAGTTTCGCACCTCGATGTCAACGACGTGCCTTGGAGCCATGACCGCACAACCGTCTTTCAAGGCTATAGTTTTACCAAAATTCTAAAACTGTCTTCAGCAACTTCTAATGCATTTGAACTAAGAACATGGTTTACTCTGTGATCTCAGAAAGTATAGTCACCTACGTCGTCTCTGAAACTTGGAAGATAAGTCAAAGCAACTACAAAACAAATCATACTGACGGAATACTTTCGTTCAAATGGTTTTGACAGTTTCATTGTACAACTACAAAGGAATAAACCATAATCTAAATTATGAGTATTTAAAAGAATGCGTAATCATGAACTAAGAGAAATCTAAGAAGAAGCAAGAAAGCAAGTAGAAGATCTAAAACAGTTAGCGGAGAAAACTGGCCTCTAAATCTCCTTTGCTAAATAAACAAATTTTCAACTATATTTGGCAACTTTCCAGTCTGAATGGATACACCAAACAACTCAAGGAGGAAACGATGAAACTGGGTATTTCTTTGAACGACTGTGTGGATGGAAATACATACAGAAACAAATTTCAAAATCTTAAGGTTCTCTGCGGTGAGAAGAAGACGAGAAAGCGGTGGACAGTGGAAAGGAAGGCGGCGCATAAGTGTGCGAATGAGGGCCTTCTGGCAGGAGAAGAAAAGGAAATGATTTTCGCGTGGTACACGGCTGGCCTGTTTTTGTAAAAGATAAACTAAGAGAAATCTTCGATAATCAGATCGCACAATGATATAAATGAAAGCAATGAAGCAAGTTAAAATTTAAAAACCCTTAATATAGACAACTAGCAACCAGAGAAAGTGAATTTAGGACCCACAATTATGAAAGACAATTTTGTTAAAAAGTCAAAAATCGTTTCTTGAGAACCGTTAAGAAGAATTTAAAAAAGAAGGAAGAAGCAGGTATGGTAGGAGGGTTGATTGCAACCGCTGCCGGTGATCGACAGCTGTGAGTACGTGTTTCCGTGGCAACGGTAACAAACCCATGTGTTCTGTTGCACTTCACTTTCTTCTTGTTAACAGCGCCACATGGTGTGACGATTGGCAAATTACATTTAATGACTACCACTTTTGTTGTTATTATAATGTGACAATTAAACAAATATGTGCTAGCGACGTACAATACTTTGAAAACTTTTCATTACGTTTCAACTGATGCGTGTTTCATACAATGACGTCTTCAAAATATTTATGGTTCAATGCTGAAATCTGTTGAGTAATTCTTTATTTCATTTTTACTTCCATGTTCCGTAAGGAAATGGAAGTACGGTGATGGTGAAAAAAATCGGATCTCGGTCTGATTGTACTATCCTCAGAACATGAATAAAAGTCTTTTTTCCGAAAACTGTGTGTTTGTGTGTGCAATTTTTTCCATGGCAAACGATAATTGCCGCTAATTCAAACAGAATCAAATAATATTTTGCATATGTACCTGAGTTGTAGAGGACTCAGGGCCTATTGATTTTAGTGAAGATCGGTTAAGGAGAAGGGGTAGTTTACCTGCAAAGTTTTATGTTTTAACGAGAGTAAAGTACTTAATTTTGATAAATAAAGTATTCTGAAAAGAAGGTCGTAATAAACCACTATGACGGATAGATGAAATATCTAAAAATAAAAAGGGTAGTTGAAGAGGGAGGGATTAATTTTTTATATCTGTAATACGTTATAATATACGTCATACGTCTGTTTAGCTGTAGTCCAATGTTTTCTGCAAAACCAGACGTTTCGGCACTGTCATCGACTGCCAACATCAGTGAAAATCGAGTGCGCTAACGTGAGGTGGCATACGTTAGTGATCACAGTACTTATGAAGAAAGAAATAGTTTCTATGGAAATATTTCATCGAAAATGATTTTAAATATAAATATTAGAAGTGTTGGCATGGTCGTCCATACCGATATTCCCTTTTGCCGCCGTTTCGTCTGTGCGTATTGTAATTTTTGGTAGCAACTATTTAATCGATTCCAGTAAAATTGTGCAATTTTAAAGCCAATTCATGGAGTTATCAGGCGGCCGCAGAAGCCGTAGAAGAGTGACCAGCTCTCATTAGTCTGTTTCCTTAGGACCGGAATAAATTATTTTTGCTACAATCCTAGCTGAAAATGATGATGATGATGATGATGATGATGATGCTTAAGACTAAGTTATTTAACTAACACATATTTTTCTATGCCGAGAAAATCATTTTGCGTCATGAAAACTGAACTGAAGTTGTAGTAGAGACCAGGTCAACTTGTCTGGCGTCTTTCTGTCTATGGACGCAACCATCGGTTCCGATATTCCACGATCGTTTCACTAAGTTCCCGGGCGGAGCAGGGGTCCTAATTCTACCAGCTCGTGTGCGTCTCTTCAAAGAATCCAGAAACCTCATGTCCGAAGGTTGACTCCTGCTCAATATCTCTTTGTGTTATATACCCCCAAGAGTTCAAACATTTAGGCTTTATAATAAGCTCAGATTTTATAGAGCTTATATATCCTATCGCAGTACAGGATTTGTATCGCACTACAGGATCAATTATTAACTTGGCACGTTTATCGACGTGTCACTGCTAGTGACGTCATACACCACATTAAATATAAATTGTGTAACTGTTACATCATATATCTGTGAGCGCATCTTCAGTGGTGTCTGTAACAACTGTTGCTACTACTGTGTCAGACATTAGATAACCACGGGAAATTGACAACACACTCTACACTTTATAAAACTCGTAATGAAATCCAACCTGTATTCTTGTATCGACTGGCTCTTGTGAATCAACAACAGTAGCAGTGTTATATATCAACCGGCTGACCTTCTCACGTGAAACAGCCACACACACACACACACACACACACACACACACACACACACACACACACACACACACACACACACACACACACACACACACACACACACACACATTAGTTTTCGTATCATTCATGCACTGTGTATAAAAGAAAGTAAAAGAATTATTGTCAATCAAATTGTGGCAACGGCTGCGGTCTCGGCATCGTCTCCCGTCCTATAGTATCGAATTAACAATCGATAGGTTCTGTGAGAAACTACTTCGACGTTTGTGTCCCTTCCTTTGGCACACTGACCTTCAGCGAAGATTACAGCATAGAGAGCTTTATTTAGTAATCTTACAGCATGCTGTTAAGTGTAAACCACGCCTTTTGTAAAAATGGTCTTTAGTTTTTTTTTGTGTGATTACTTTATAACTTGCATAAAGCCAGGATGTTTACCTGTATGTTTTCTACAAGTGATACTCTTAGCCAACATTTCATTTCCATTTCATAAATATGTCGTATGTATTTTCTTCTTCATCATCATCATCATCATCATCATCATCTTCTTCTTCTTCTTCTTCTTCTTCTTCTTATCCTAAAGGTTGAAGGGCTTGCAATTTTTCCCTACAGAAAACGGTATTTTAAACATTACATACAGTTTTACTGCTTTGATGTCACGCATATACTCCTCCAGGCTGGGCCTCTCCGTCCCACTACGCTCCTACATCGTACCCTCCGTCGTGCCGGGTGATTGAATGACATTTGGTGAAGAGTTGATGGTGTTTCAATGGTGACCAACCATACTGGTTCTCCTTTCCGCAACGGTTCTAATCATAATCCGTCTTCATCTACTCTCTTCAAAACCTCACCCTCTGACACTATTTTTGTTCATGGTATTCTTAAGGCCCTCCTCCAGCACCAGATCTGAGGAATCTTCAACGTGAGGCTCTCTCCAATGTCCTCGTGGTTCAGGTTTCTGACCCAGACGTGGATATGCTCCAAACGAAACATGCTATGAATTTCTTCGTGCTCATTGTGTGTGGTCTCCAAGTTGCATTAATTAATTAAGATACCTAATAGGTAGATACCTGATTATATTGTGCTTCTTGCAACTTCAGTCGTTAGGTAGGACGGGTTTCGGGCTCACAGTTCTATCTTCAGGCAAAAAACACTCGAGGTGAGCTCGTCAGTACAAAACAATTAATACTCGAATGAAGTTGTCTCCACTCTTTTGTATATTCTTTTCTTCGTTTGATTTCTTATTGCTTTGGTCCAATAAGATGCAGTTCAACACTCTTATTACTTTCCTACTCTTGTTTATTCTTCCATTAACTCGTCAATGCTGTTCCCTTAATTGTTCAATATAACGCCAAAATATTTACAACTCCATCATCACCATCATGTTCACATCACGCCATAGGCAAGGTACTGCCTGTGCCGCATAAAAAGATCCTCCAGCCATCTCTTCCTGGGTCTACCCACACACCTGCCTTCTGTAGGTTTGTATTTCCAGACTTGTTTCGCCAGTCTTGAATCTGACATTCATTAAAGCGTTTTTTTCATCGTTTTTTATAATCTTTTAGTCTTTAATTCAAGTTGAAAATTGTGTTTTTATACTTATACATATATATAAAGGATTTCTACGGCCTAGGCCGCTTCTCCGTCCCTAGTTTCCATTCTATTCTATTATAGCACATGTCTTCTTCCAGGCCTCCAAGTTTCATAGCTTCATCTACACCCTCTCGCCTACTTCTTCGTGCCATTCCTCTTTTCTTCCTCTAATATGGTATCCACTCTAAAATTCTCTTGGGCCACTTGGTTTCGTCCATTCTTTTTGTGTGTCCAAACCATACTAGTTTTTTTTTTCTTTTCAATATCTTCCACTATGTTCTTCGTCATGTTCATACTCTGTCTAATTGGTTCATTTCCGCTTCTTTCCAGTTTCGATTTTCTACAACTGCGTCTTAAATAATCCATTTCGGTAGATAAGAGTTTTTTCTGTTTTTCCTTGTCATATCCCATGTTTCGGCTCCATATGTGACTATATTTAGGAAGATGCTCTTATTCAGTCTCTTTTTTGTGTCTCTTGTGATTGATTTATCCCATAAAACAGAGGTCAACGATCCTGTTACTTTTTTCCCTTTGTTTAATCGTTCTTTTATTTAATCGCTGGTATTTCCTTGTTTATTAAGTGTAACTCCCAAATATTTACACCTGCTAACTACTTTTATGGTGATATTTCCTAAATCGAGATTATCTTGAGCATCATTACCGACTATTATGTACTCAGACTTATTCATGTTTATCACGAGACCTGCGAGCTGGTACTCTTCTTGTAATTTCCTTATCATGTAACTAAGATCATCCGGATCCTCTTCTACGACAACTTGATCATCAGCGAAATATAAGCTAAACAGTTTTTCCTCTCCCACTTGCAACCCCATTCCTCTAACTTTCGTTGACCATTTTTCCAGGGGTTTGTCTAGATATACTTTGAACAGATTTGGGGAAAGGCTACATCCCTGTCTTAGTCCTTTTGTGACTTTGAAGAGGTCTGTGTAGTTACTACCGTTTTTTACTCGGGTCGTGTTTTCCTTATGTAGGTTCTTTATTGCTTATATTATCATGTTCGATACTTCTAAGGACTTCAAAGCCTTTCATAACTGTGAGTCTGGTACACTATGATAGGCTTTTTCCGAATCAATCATTGCTATATGAAGCTCTCTGTTTCTTTGGACTCTCTTTTCGGAAGCTATTTTGATAGTAAAAATTGTGTGAATAGTGGATCGTCCTGTTCTAAACCTTGTCTGTTCTTCTGGCTGCTTATCTTTAATCTCGTTTTCTAGGCGACTTTTTATTATTTTTGTATATACCCTTCCAACTGTACATATCACCGCTATTCACTTATAGTTTTTAGGATCGTTTTTAGCTCCATTTTTATGAATCGGTGTGATATATGATGTAGTACATTCCATCGGTGGTTTTTTCCCATTCATACATCTTTCAAATAGTTTTTATACTTTTATGACTTTATTATCTATACGATGAGGTTTAAAACAACGTTTAACAGCTCTTAAGAACGCCATTTCAGCTCTTAAGAGGCCTGTATTATTTAGTGTCTTGTTTCTTGCTTCCCACCTGTAGAACAGTACAGGGACCCCTATGACTATGTATAACTTTAGTTTTTTATCTCTACGTACACTTACGACGAGATACATTTTCTAAATAATCGGTTTATTGTCACACAGATCATCTAAACATACCTAACTTACCATCAATATCATAATTTTTATCGTAGTCAATATTATTATTATTATTATTCCGGCTGTACAATGTTTACACATTTTGCGGACCAAAGATTACAGAAGCGATTGAATTCTTCTTTACCTTTATTGAATCCAACCGGCTGCAATCTATGTTTTTTTTTACATTTTATTTTTTCCAATAATCGGGCAGTTGACCCATTGCATTAACCCCCAACCTGGAGGACCAGGCAATTTTTAATCAAGGTTTACTTTCTTTAGCCTTTGATAAACCAATATCCAACTACAAGGCAGCAGCTGCTAGTTTTGGTCCGCCCCGGGTATTTGATTTCCCCGGTACCCACTATAACTGAGCATGAGCATGCCCCTATCCGCCATTTGGGGGGGCGCCCGATGGGAGACTCAATATCATTTCTCAATTTGTTAAAATGGCTCACCAATTAATGGGGATTTTAATTTATTCAGAACTTACAAATAAAACATAGTTAATGGTGTTTTTAGGCAAATAATTATTATTTACAACTCATTACCGATTATTTATGAACATAATACGAATATTTATAAAAATAAACGTATAAAATAAAAGCCCGTCTTTATTTATAGCTCCCATAGACGTACAATCAGATCAGGCAGATATTGAAACTCAGACCGTTTCTCCCAACAGTGGCCACTGCCAGTATAATTTAGCGGCCGTAATTTCGGCGAATAGTCGTCGTCATCCTTGTTTCAATGGCAGTGTACGCTGATGTAGTGCAGTACGCAGTAACTGACGATGGTGGTCGTCTGTGCAAACGCAACGGCGCGCTTTTATGTAGCAGCAGCGGACACACACACACACAGAGACGAGTGTTTAACCAATTCAGATAATGGCGGCGCTTGAATAGGTTATGTGTACCTGTGTCGATACGGATGAACGAGCTAACTCAGCTCCCCCTCCCCACCGACTCCCACGGGACCCAATTGATTGTGGCCGATACACTCCGCCGCTGCTGCTGCTGCCGATACTGCAGATATAAATTTTTATGTGCAAGTGAATATATTTTGGCGAGAATAAAGTAAAAAAAACACGAGAAAACACGTTCTATAATAATAATAGTAATAACAATAACTATAGCTATATACGTTGACGACTAGTGGCGAAGAGATGTTTGTGTGTGTGTGTGTGTGCGTGTGTGCGTGCGTGTGTGTGTGTGTGTGTGTACGAGAGTGTTCACGGTGAAATGTGATTTTCTACTCTACTCTCATGTTCAAAATGTCTTACATATAATATAGTATACAGTCCACCAAATGGCTGAGTTGCGCTCGCTGACCACTCGCTAAGGGGGCAGAGGTTCCAAAACACGTTCTCGTATACCCGCCTCTAGCTGTACGTAACATTTTTATAACAAAAATCACAATAGCTCTCTTTACTGTTGTGCTATAACATATATATATATTGTAACGTCTCGCGTGCTTAAGTACGTCTTATTATTACTCTTCCAAACTCGCTTAATTAATAGTTACAGAATTTGTTATCTTTTGGTGTTATGTGCCTTTTAAAATAGAGTGTGTGTGATTA
Source organism: Magicicada septendecula (assembly GCA_034769895.1). Taxonomy (NCBI): domain Eukaryota; kingdom Metazoa; phylum Arthropoda; class Insecta; order Hemiptera; family Cicadidae; genus Magicicada; species Magicicada septendecula. The sequence goes on from CM068371.1 coordinate 19,493,945, forward strand.
TGAAAGAATACTGAATGATTTTCTTAAATTTGTCTGTATTAAATCAATAACGTTGTTTGAAAGTAGGTAGGAGAGAGAGTAAAGAGAATCAAAGAGAATTACTCTCTTCGTATACAATCAGGTTATTCAAATTTTTTCCGCTCGTGACATCAGCTGTTTTCTGCTTTTACGAACCCATTTGAGGTTAAATGACTTCAAATAGTACGTAATAATTTCTTGATGACCGGACTGATTCCCTGTCTCTTCTCGATCTTCTTATTACCTGTAACCAACTACCATCTACTGGAAATAATACACATTTTATTATTTTAAACACAAGGCATTCCTTGAATTTATTTAATATTTATGGTCTCCCAAAACATGAATTGAAAATCGATTACTTCATAAATCACAGAGTTACTTCGATCTTAAGTTTACGAAGATATATCACATAACAAATATTTTTTATTTCAGTTTTAATAACAAGAAAGAAATAAGTAATTAATTTCCCAGGGTTATTTAAGGTTCTTTGAACTTTGAGGAAGTCAGAAATGTATATGGGTCAGTATCAAACTTTACATAAAATTATTTTAAAATTTGTATAATCGCTATTATTCAGTTGATCTTTGGACCACCAGAGCGCAGGCTACGTTTCTTCACTGACAAAAGATGAACACTATTTAATGGCGTCTGCAATGTTAATAGCCAAGCCACGTTTTTCTGTTTTTTGGTTAATTAAAATAAAGTTTATGTTCACCTTGTTTTTAGATGGATTTAAAAAGATGGTGCTATTTCTAGTGTTTTAGATTTATAGTTGAAGTATAATTTAGATAGATTTTAAAAGGAAGCGATCTCACCCAATGGTTTTCAATGATGACGCCTTGGTTGAAATGTGGTCAGCAGGAATTTTAGGTTGTTCCTTGATTTTCTGTAGTGAATTAATTTAGTTCAATGGACGTCTCGGATGTAGTGTCTAGTGCTGACTCGTTTTCTTAATTTTATTTATTCCGAATACTCTTGTAAATTTATTAAATTTTATATGACATTGCACTTTTCATCAACTTCTCACTTTGAATTCCATTTAACAATCAATTAATTTCTTGTTAGCTAGTTACTCCTAGTAACCAATAAGTTGATGGTTTTTTATTGGCTAATCTAGTTACCGTTTTAGGTAAATATGCTAGTATATAATATTATTATTTCTTTTCTTGCCTTTAAAAATACTCCTTTACCAATCTTAGTTATTATTAATTTTAATTTATATAAGAGTTTTCTTCATGGATTTATTTAAGCTTGACTGCAGGCATTTTATAATTTAATGATTTTTTTAATTGAGTTTATTTACTACTTATATTTCATTGAAGGTATCCTTACTCTATACTACTTTATTTTACCTTCCACCTTTTTAGTATAGTTTTAATTGGCCTTTATTTTTATTTTATTTATAACCCTGGATTATTTCACATCTAAACAAAATAATTATGGTAAACAAAAATATTAATTATAATTCTAATGCCTTTGTGGATTACACAATACAAAATTACAACAACTTGTTAACAGTAATAGTTTGTTGCTATCATACTGCTTCTTTCATCTCCAACACAAATTTGTGAAAAACTCTTTTTTTAAATGTGAGACACTTTCACTGATCATTCTATGTTCCACTTTGTACACTGCACTTTTATGGTTACACTTAGGATTGTTTACAATGATTACAGTGTTTTTAGAGTACAAAGGTTCTCATAGTTTGATACCTAATCCCCATTTCTGACTTTTAAAAATGGGTGATTATTGGTTTTTCTCTGGTGATTATATTATCATATTTGGGCAGGGGTTATGTAACGTTACAATATATATATTGTAGCGTGACAGAAAATCCACTACATTTCAAGTCATATGAAATCATAAAGTTTAATTACATCAACAAATGTTGTAATAATATTAAATGACATTTAAATAAATCAGAGGAATGAAACACAATAAAATAAAAAACCTCGCTACATAATATATCAAAAGCACTATTAAAAGAAACCAAAGAAAGTATTGAAGCAACTCATCAACTCATAGTACAATACCAGTAAGTTACCCAGGAAGCTCAGAGCAGTAAACCAGTTACATAAGACAATATCCCGAAAAAAGAGACTCAATCAAAGAGTGGTGAATACCAAAATACCCTAAAAACAAGAAGAGGGAAGAATAAAGTTTGTGAGCAGGAAGAAAACAATACCCTGAAACCTGTATAGAAGAATAAAACCAGTTCAGTGAAGAAATTAAATACTCCAAACTAAACCTCAGTCGTGATAACACCAAGTACCTTGGTTTACCCAAGAATGAGGTAAGAAGACCAGAAGAGTGAAGACTAGACGAGGGACAAGAATGAAAACTAGAAGAGGGACAAGAATGAATACCAGAAGGAAGATAGGAAGAAGGACAAGAAGGAAGACAGGAGGAGAGGAAGACATAGTATGAAAGAAACACCGTAGTAAAACCTATTATTATATAAACTACTATCAATCCCAAACCCACAAAAACTATGCCAAAGAAAGTATAACATACCCAAAATCTTATAAAATGTAATTATTGAGAAAACTAAAGTGTTGTATAGCGTTATAAGAAGTGCACCGGCTAAAGCTATTGTGTAATAAAGAAAATAAACTAGTCTTAACGGTCCATGATGACTAAAGGTCTGGTCTGAGATAATAAGACTCAGAATATCAGAACCAACAGTGAAAGTGAATTTGTTTAAGTGTTTTTTAAAAAAAAGCAATAAACTTAAAGTTGGTGATACTATAACTTAGTAGTATGCTATATCACAACTTAAAAATCTAAATAATAAACAGCATAATAAAATAATAAAATGGAAGGTTTCCAGTATTTTATTATTTTAATGTAAATCTTTATTTACAAGACATTTGTAAAAAATGATAATAAATAAAGTATGGGAGTTGGTGTTTGCTGATGTGGGGGATCACAGTAGTAATGGTTTGAACCAGAAAGGACTGGTACTAATATAGTATGAATAAGTGTAACATGTTTAAATAGACTGTTATTTCACAATCCTAAAATCAATGTGTTAAATAAATGTATTTGTAAGGTTTATTAGAAAATAAGATTTATGTTATGTGTTTTAAAAAAGAATTATGTTTGATAAATAATAACCTACATACCAGTAATAATGTACTAAAAGGTATGCTATGTTAGATTAAAAATAGTCAAAAGAGATATGTTTAAGCTGTATCTGCAATATGTTAAATTGTGCAGATTACTAAACAATGTTCATAATTAATTATTTTAATAACTGTAGTGTTAATTAACTACTACACAAAACAATAAGTTATAGATCATGTTATTTTCATATAATTGTAATTATGTAAAGTCAGAGGAGGAATTAAGTTTAAATTATTTGAGAAAGAAAGAAATATAAAATTCTAAAATCTAGGCCATTTGGTGAAATCAGAGAACCAGTATAAAATAATATAATTCACTTATAAATCCTGTAAACTACCCAGATTTATATAAGATAACACAATTAACTACTACTAGGAATGATCCTATGAATTAAAATGACAATAAGGAAATATACCTTAACATTTTGTAAATTGTCAAAATATATAAATTAATTAATTTTAGAGAGCAATATCAAATCTACAAATTAACACAAAAAACCAGTTCAAAGGTGTAATTTATATGTATTTAAGGAAAGGAAGAGAAATATGACTAATTAAAATTTATTATAATAGTATTAATAATATTTAAAATGGAAGGAATTTTGTATAAAGACGGAAATCCAATTTTGAGCCTATATTTCCAAAGTGTGAACAAAATTTGTTAATTTCCACAAAATGTCTACAGTTATGGACTATAATACATCAATTTAAAGGGAATAAGATGATTAAACTAATAATAAGATTAGTAATTCATAAAAGTAAGGAATAAAATAGAAAAATTCCATATATAATGTAATATTTTCTAATGTGTATGAAGTCGAAAAATGTTAACAATACTTTTTCAAGGATTAACTGGGCAAGATTTATGACCAAGTTAATTAGTCTTTTGTTGAATATCAAGCTGAATAGGTGTGTGACAAAAACGTTCTTAAAATCGAGTCGAACATGATGCTAACGTTTAGCCATTGAAATCAGTGAACGGGAGTTAAACAAATTAGACACTTTTTGAAGCCAATACTATAAAAACATTCACGACAATAGTGAAAACAAACCTCTAACTTCACTATACGAGTGACAGTAAACAGTAAAACATTATATTACAACTGATTCACTCTACAAACCTAACCGTAACTTGAAAACTTAACCGTAGTAGTTGAACAAATAGAAAATAAACTAACTAACGCAAGTTTACACAGAACACTTCACCAGAATACACCAAATAGATTAACAGACATATTGCACCAGTGCGGGGACATTTTAGACCTTGATGAAGGTAATTTTATAGTAATTTTCTGACTCGACGCATATGCAATAACCAAGACCAACCCAAGGAGCGGCCACCTTGAAAACGAAACCTGCCTACTACATCGTAGTCACTGACGTCACATCAGTCTTCATTGGTTCGACAAAACATTTATTCTAATATCATAACCTGAATTATTTAAATACTATTAAATAGTAATTATTGTATTTATGTGTTAATTGTTAATGTTATACTTTCTCGTCACCCTTCTCTGACTATTAATCCTAATCGCTCAAAGAACCTGTCTTTTAATATAATATAACATAAAATTTTGTTCTGTATGACACAATCGATAATTCCTGAGACAGAATCGATAATTGCTCTCCATCGATAAAATATCGATTATTTATTTAAAATTGTCAATAAATCTTTATATTTCCATTATTTTGTATCTGTACTTATTTCACAGGGTAATTTAAGGGTATTTATAAGGCTGAAGGCATTAAGTGAGAAGAATATATTCTATTTTGAACAAGATATTGGACCAGTCAGAAAAGTCACCAATCGATTATTACCTGGAGTTAATCTATTTAACTCCAGACTTGGTGCAAATCTTCAAGAAGTGCTCGACGGTCAATAAATACCTACCTGTTATTAAAATTTTACCAGAACCTTTTTAAACAAAAAACAGATTCATCTATTATACATACCTCTATGAACTTAAACAAAATTATTTTATTATTTGGAAATTCTATTATTATTGAATTTTCCCTTTTATTTTTATTCTTTTGTAACGACCGGCATACAGCGGTCTGGTGACCTAGTGGCTAGCCCAAACAGTGGGACTTGATCAGATTACAGCCATATATAGGGTCTTCTTACAAAGTGACGAACCCAACACGGGGTTTTAAGGAAGAAGGCAGTACCCTAAAGGTCGTCTTGTTACAATATGTGTGTGTGTGTGTATATATATATATATATATATTCATATAATATATTTTATAATGACTTTACCTCAAGATGTTTTCTCCCTATTTGGAACATGTTTCGGGAAGCCTTGTGTTCCCATCTTCAGCCTTCCTGATTGAAGATGGGAACACAAGGCATCCCGAAACATGTTCCAAATAGGGAGAAAACATCTTGAGGTAAACTCATTATAAAATATATATCAAGAAACGGACTGTAGCAGAAAATGTATGAAATATATATATTTAAATAACTATATTTACATACAAGAAACACAAATAAAATTCTATAAGGTGATGGCAGTCCCCATGGTATTATACGGGTCCGAATCATGGGCACCAAGAAAGAAAGATTATAGACAGATGGAAACGTCTGAACTGAAATATCTTAGATCTGTGAAACGTTGTATAAGATTAGATCACATAAAGAACGAAGATATGAGACAGGAATGAAAAGTACAACCAGTAACGGAACTAGCGAAAAACTATTAAAAAGATGGAAAGAGCATGTTATGCGCATGTCTCCAGAAAGAATTCCAAGAAAATCCTGAATTATAAGCCAACCGGAAGAAGAAATGTTGGCAGACCGAGACGGAGACGGTGAAGCCGCAACAGGCAACCTGCCTAGTCTTGGACAGATAGATGATGATGATGATATTTACATACGAAATTACTTTAATCCTCCGGAGGCTAACTTCAGTGAAAGGACATTAAAAACTGTCCTTTGACACAGTACTGTGGTCGTAATGACGCACAAATTGTCGGCTTTTAAAGTCCAAAGGTGACGCCGAAACGTCAGATCAAGCTATCGCCATGAAGATTTTGGAAGATCACGACCTTGCAGCCCGGATAACAATTTTAATAATTATGCCGTCAGCCTTAAAAGCCTAAGAAATAGAGAACTCTACTAATGATAGAAATTAACCTTGAGAATCAGTTTAATAATTTTATGATTCATCAACGCACTTGAAAGCCTTTAATTATAGTTTCCTGTAAATTCACCCAAGTTCACTTGGAAAACTTTACCAATGAACACACAATATAAATATAATGTAAAAAAAGAATATTTTTAAGTTAGAAACTAAAAATAGATATATATATATAATAGGGTTGCTACAGCTAGTGCCGTCTCCCTTCCTCCAACCTGGCTTTCCAATTCTCCCGATGTTCCCATTGTCCTTCCTCAAGTCCTATACGTTGCATAGATTCATCCACTTCGTCCCTCAAATCAAATTTTGATAATTTGATAACGAACTTAATTTGATAATTTTTTTTACAAACTCGCCCACCCCCCACATTAGGAGTTTATGAAAGATGAGAACCATTAGGAGGAGTCTTCAGTAAAGTTATTTTCCGAACTGTTGGGCCTTGGTCCTCAGTTTGTAGATACAAACGTTTCGACTGCAAATGAATTTAGTCGCCAGAGGAGTAGATTAGAAGGAGTAAAAGTGACACGCGTGGGGCCCTTATTAGGGTGCAATAAAATAAACCCAAGAAGGGTATTTTACAACCTCCTCCATACCCGACACATCTGCCCACAGTCAGTGTTGTAAGAAACAGTTCCAGTACTGAGCCCTTACAAACTAACAGTTCACAATTCACGCTCAACAGCAGGCGCGGGGTTCAAACACGCACAAACCCACAGCATCTAACAAAAGAATAAACACTTAACTAAAAATGAACTTTTTCATGTGAAAACTTACTGATTTTATTGGACGCGTTTCGGCTTATGTATCCGCCTTCTTCAGCTTTGGTAACAGACTGCCAGCATTTTGTAACGGTTGTGTGGAAGGTGAAGTGGTGGTGGTGTGTGGAGGAAGGGGATTGGCGCGGGGATTCAACTTACTGTTTGTTTTCTGTATAATTGTGTCAAAAAGTGTATGTGATTTATATTGTAATTGATCGTTGAGTATGTTGTTTGGTTGTGTTGTGTGGTGTTTATATATTTCGTATTGTTCAGCTGTGTTGAGTTTTCGACCTTTGGGTATGTAATGTAAAATTTCAAGATTAGTGTCTATGTTGGTGTAACTGTGGTTTTCTGTGTGTATGTGTGTGGCAAATGCGGAGTGTATATTGTTGTTGGTTAAAGCTTTTAAGTGTTCAGAATAACAGGATGAAAAAGATCTTCCCGTCTGGCCTATGTAGAAACTAGTGCAGTCATTACAATTTAATTTGTAAACACCTGTTTTGTTATATTTGTCTATGTCTGTGTTTGTATTACTGATGTGTTTTTTGATGGTATTGGTTGTTCTGAATGCTATTTTGTATTTGTGTTTTCTGAATGTATTGGCGATTTTGTGTGTGTATGAGTTGTGGTATGTGAGTGTGATGTATTTATTGTGTTGTGTGTTGATGTTATTTTGTGTTTTGTTGTTTTTGTTTTTGATGCGTTTGTGTAGTATGTTTATTAAATTGGGGTTATAACCGTTTTTGATTGCTATGTATTTTATTGTGTTGAGTTCGTCGGTGTAATCTTGTTTATTTAAGGGTATTTTAGTTAGTCTATGGAGCATGTGGTTGAATGCTGCATGTTTATGTTGTGTTGGGTGGTTTGATGTGTTGTGTATAACCATGTCGGTTGTGGTTGGTTTCCTGTATATTTTGTACGTGTGTGTATTGTTAGTTTTGTTAATTGTTAGGTCTAGAAAATTTATACTATTGTTTTGTTCAGTTTCCAGTGTAAATTTTAATTTGTGGTGTATAGTGTTTATGTATTTGTGGAAGTTTTCAACTTGTCTTGTGTTGCCTTTGAATAAAAGTAATATATCATCTACATACCTGTGCCAGTATATAATTTTGTTAGTGTATTTGTTGTTGTTTATTATGTGGTTCTGTTCAATGTTGTGTATATATATTTCTGCTAGTATTCCTGATATGGGGGATCCCATCGGGAGTCCTTCTGTTTGTGTGTATATTTTGTTATTGTATGTAAAGTAATTTTGTTCAGTTATTATTTTGGTAAGTGTGATGATTTCTTGTATGTGTGTTTCGGGGGTGTTGTTTTGTCTGAGTAGTTGTTCTAGTGTTTGTATGGTTTCTTTGATGGGGACATTAGTGTATAAATTGGTTATATCAAAAGATGCCAGAGTTGAGTTATGTGGGATGTGGATGTGTTCAGTTTTCCTGACTAGGTCAATGTTGTTTTTGATGGATGTGTTGTTACTGAGTTTAATGTTTTCTCTGATTATTTTGTCTAGTTGTTTTGCGATTTTGTGGGAGGGGGCCAGTGTGTTGTTTATTAATGGTCTGATTGGAATGTTAGGTTTATGTATTTTTGGTAATGCATTTAGTTTAGGGGGGTTAGGTTTTATTTGTTTAAGGTATTTGGCGTTTTCTGGTTTGATTATATGTTTTGTGTTGTTTATAAATTTATTAATCTGTTTATGAAATTTTAGTGTGGGGTCTTTATTTATTTCCGTTATATTATTTTCGTTGAAGAAACTTTCGATTTTAGTGTTTAATTGTTTAATCAAGACAACTAAAAGAATAAATGATATCAGCACGAATATTGTTCTATTGGCATACACAATATACGTACACATGAACAGTATACACACGCCCGCGTTTCATTTTATATATAAATGTACAGTACAGACCCGAAACACACCGGGCGCGCGCGTACATACAAACAAGCACATGTACTCGCTACCGATCAATACTGCTTGCAGGTAAGAGATGAGGCTGTAAAACTGTTCTCCAAGACCTGTCGAGGGTCATGTTTGTTGCAGGCCTATTGTTCGCGCAAGGGACACTTTGGGGCCCCACACGTATCACCTTTACCCAATAGAAGACCGCTGAAGATGACTGCCGCAGCTGGAGTCGAAAAGTTTGGATCTACAAAAAGAGGAACACGGCCCAACAGCTGAAGATAACTCCAGCCGTGAAAGATTTAATGAATTTAATGATGACATCAGGAGGAGAATTGACAAAATTATCAACACGATTATACAGTAAGTGTACATTTTGAAAAACTCACTGCGCTCCGTTTGATGTGCAATACAATGGAATCGGTATAATTTAACACAAAAATAGAAAGGAAGATAACACGAACAGAAATGAAGAGAGGAGCGTTTTGGCAGGTGAAATTGTATTGTCACACACACATACACACACAGAATGAAGAGGTGAGGGTGGGGGTGCAGGCAGTACATTTGGTTTTGTCGTTAAGGGATGATGGGGGAGCAGATATGAAGGGGTGAAGTCAGCAGCACAGACAATGCTACGGGCCTGTCACTTTGGTGCCAAGTCGTGTTCTCTCTCTCTCTCTCTCTCTCTCTCTCTCTCTCTCTCTCTCTCTCTCTCTCTCTCTCTCTGCCACACTAATCAATATTAACAAAACTCGGCACAGCATGGAACACAACGTTCGTTCCAACATGTTTCACGCTTTTCAATTTGACGCGCGGAACAAAACGGTTCCTTTTTATTCGGTGAAAATATGATAACACACAAGATGTTATGAAGCAAACTGTCTTATGGTTTCGAAATCACAAGTTACAATATATACTTAACGGTTTCAAACATTAAATTTCGATAAAAATCGAGGAACTAAAATTTAGTTTGTATTTCAGACGACTTGAACTAACCAAAGTGCTTAGCAGAAACGAGTTTAGGCGGACAGCATACCGCCTAGAACTTTTTAGGTCATCGTGGAAGACCTTACCTTGACCAATTGGAAAAATACGGTAATTTGGGAACCAATTTCTTCGTATTCTTTCTTCCTGAAGTAGCTACATTATTTTCAGGTATTTTAAATTGCATTATAAATCTTCTTCTTCTTCTTCTTCTTCTTCTTCTTCTTCTTCTTCTTCTTCTTCTTCTTCTTCTTCTTCTTCTTCTTCTTCTTCTTCTTCTTCTTCTTCTTTTTCAACACTACAGACCAACGTGAGCCCTGGGCCCTGGCTTCCAACACCAATTTTCACCAAAGTCTCCTGTCCATTGCCATCTCAGTGTAATCCATCACATCCATTCTTCTGAGATCCATTCTAATACATCATCCAACCATCTTATCTTAGGTCAGCCCCTCTTTCTGCTTTTGTAGATTTGCGCCCTCAGGATTTTCTTTGGCTTACGTTGATCATCCATCCGCTCTAGATGACCTAACCATTGTATTCGTTGAGCCTCTGTGAATTGTACAATGTCCTCATGATTCAATGGCTCATCTATCTCCTGGTTATTTCTTATTCTCAAGTCGGTCCTCTTCTTTAACCGAGCCATAAACACATCAGTCTTTCTTGGAAACCTTCTTAGTGTTTGTTTCTTGTTCCTTTCTTTATCAGTGTCATAAGTAACAACCGGTCTGATAAGTGTCATAAGTCATAAGTAACCGGTCTTATATATATATATATATATATTTTTTTTTTATTGGAGATCTGTAATCTGTTCGACTAAGCGAACATTTAACAAATTGGTTGACAACACACACAGCATTATGAAGAGCTGACCATTGACAGCTCTTCTTGTTTTTGATAATAGATTAAAGAGGTACACAAAATACAAAACTAAATGATAAAACATGTAAACAAATGAACAAAAGTCACTTCCACTTCCTGCTGGCATGATACAATAAGTTCAAATATTAAACACTGCGCCCATAAGGCACATATACAGGTTGACATTAACACGTATGAATGACACGAATACAAAAACATACAGAACAGATATCACAGACAGTACAATACAGAGAATATTATTAGTTAAACCTGGATGGTAGGTCTAATAGCGTGTGTCTTTTTAGTCTATAAATATCTTCACTGTTGTCTAACAAGTTAATTGCCAGGTGGTTAGGATGCTGTTCTAGTTTGGAGATGAGTCCTGCAGAGGCGCATGACTTCTTCTCTCACGTTTGGAACTTTGAGGTCGCGGTGTATAGAGTTGTTGGAGACAAATCATGGAGCGTCGACTGTTGATCTTAAAGGTTTGGACTGAAAGCGCTGGATAATCTCAATATTACTTGTACCTGCAGTACACCAAAGTTGAATACCATAAGTCCATACCGGTTTAAGAAATGCTTTGTAGATCAAGAGTTTGTTGACGAGACTTAACCGTGATTTTCTGCCTATAAGGCAATAGATGTTTCTGGCCTTGTGATTAAGTTCAACCTTCTTAGATGTTATATGTTTTTTCCATGTTAGTCTCCTGTCCAGATGCATCCCAAGGTACTTAGCACTTTCAGCTTGCGGTACTGGTTGACCGTTAATTGTTACTGGAGGGCAGTTTGCCTTACGTGTGGTGAAGGTAACGTGGACTGACTTGGATGAATTGATTTTTATGCGCTATTTATCAAGCCATAATTGAACGCTGTGTAATGATTCTTGTTGTATAAGAGATGCTATTGAGAGGTCGGAGTGTGTCGCTAGGATTGCTGTGTCATCGGCGTAGGTAGCAACAGTGGTTTCACTTGCTGACGGTAAGTCCGAGGTAAACAGGAGGTAGAGCAGAGGACCCAGGACACTAACCTGCGGAACACCTGACCCCACTGGTAATAGAGGAGAAGTAGCATCCGAGTACTTGACTTGAAACACTCTGCCCACTAAGTAGGAATGTAGGATACGGCAACAATTATGTGGTAGATTTTTCTTTATTTTGTATAAGAGTCCAAGATGCCAGACTTTGTCAAATGCCTGGGAAACGTCGAGACACACACCTGAGCAGAACATCTTCGATTCCAGCGATTTATTGATAATATTTGTTAGTCTGTGTATTTGGATCTACCGTAGACTGCTTTTCTCGAAAGCCAAATTGGTGATCCGGAATTAGGTTGTTTTCTACAATTGCTGGCATAAGTCGTTTTACAAACAGCTTCTCAAAGATCTTACCAAGTATCGGTAGGAGGCTTATGGGTCCATAAGAAGAGGGCGCTTGAGGGTTTTTACCAGGTTTTAAGACCATAATTTGAGCCGATGGCATTGAAAATGTATGTTATTAGTACAACGCCTTTGTGAGGCAGCTCCTTTAGAACTTTCCCCGATAGCAAATCAATGCCGGGAGCCTTTTTACTTTTCAAATTATACAGGATTAAATGTTACAATTAAGTAACATTAACTATTGAGTTTGCTTTTTAATAGTTGTTCTACAAGTATTTCGCCTAGCTCAGCAGAGCTCAACTGTAATGTGTGTGTGTGTGTGTGTGTGTGTGTGTGTGTGTGTGTGTGTGTACATATTGCTGCTACTTGAGATGAAAGACAATTATGTGACACTTATCACGCGGCAACACCGAGGCTGTTTCAGACTTCACCGGTCCGAGCGAACTGTGTTCAAGGCCAGACACAACACTGTTTCTAGTGGATTCGAGATCGCCGTAAGAGACAATCGTTTAACATGTCACCAAAAAGTGACACATCTTATTCTGGCATCTCAGCGGGTTATAAATATAAGCATCCAGCGAGGGTTAGTTTAGTTGATGACGGGCGATTTACACAGTGGTGTATTAGTGAAAAGTGATCACAGTGCGGAATTCTTTGACATTAGTGTTTGTGTGGACAGATTAACTTGAATTATTGTACGAGTATAATCTTGTTGAATAACTTGTTGATTTCAAACAGTTAATTGAGATTAATTAGAGCCGGTAATTAGTGACTGGTACTTTGTTTTCCACTGTAGCATACGTCGATCAGGGACACCGACGTTACAGCATTATAAAACGTACGATTGTTTTCTGGACCCGTCCTACATTACGACTACTCTGTAAAGCATAAACATCTTCAGCTTTTGGCATAGAGGCTTTTCCATGCAAAGATCGTGTTCCGTCCATCTATTCTTACTTTTATCAAAGTTTTTAAAAAACTTGGGGACACCTCAAGCTCGTCCTTATATACTGGTTGTGAACCATATCTGATCGTGAGCATCCTTTGACCATTCTTAGTAGTCTCATTTCTGCAGCGATGATTTTACTGACATTCGCCTTTCGTAGACTCCACGACTCTGCACCGTACAGCAGAGTAGGTGCCGTCATAAGCCTAACAACTTTCTTCTTCTTCACCTCACTGAGTAGGCACTTTGCCTGTTCCGTCTTTACAGAGTATCTCTCCATCTAACTCTCGGTTTTCTTACATCTCTTATACCAAAAGGACTATATCGAAACGCAACCTTAGGTAGTCGTCCATCCTCCGTCCTGTCCAGATGATGTAACCATTCCCTGCAATATCGCTAAATCTTATCATTCATGGAAAATACCTGAACCTCTTCTTTAATATGTTCATTGCGCAAACGATCTTGTACAACCTTTTGTTCTTCTATATATATATGTATATATATTACATTTAATATTTATAATTAAATTTACCTCAAGATGTTATTTTTCCTTTTTGGAACATGTTTCGAGAGTTCCCGTTCTCTCATCCTCAGCCTTTGTGATCCTGTGTCTGGTGAATTATTTGTGTATTGGTTGCTGGATGCTATTAATGTTGTTTGTTGGTCTTTGGTATTTTAAAGTTGTGTTATTGTGTGTGATTGTGGTATATGTATTTGTATTTTGTGTATTTTCGATGTTGAGTGCTTTGAATATTGTGTCACGTTTTGTATTGATTTGTATTTGTTCTGGTATTAGTTTGTTTTGTGTTTTATGTTTGTATATTTGTAAATTTTCCCAAATGTTCATTATGGTGCCTTTGTGTGGTATATGTTTTATTAGTAACACACTGGTTAAGTCTGGGAATTCATGTCCTGTGTTTATTGCATGTGTGGCTAAATTGGATTTATATATTTCTGGTTTTTTGTGTGCGTTTAGGTGTTCAAAATAACGTTTTTTCAACTGTTTTTTTGTTTGTCCTATGTAACATTTATTGCAATCTTGGCATTCAATTTTGTATATACCGTTAGTTGTTGTGTTATCTTTGTTGTGTGAGCTATTTAGATTTTGTAATTTATTTTTATTAGTTTTGTATGCTATTTTTATATCTGTGTTTTTAAATAGTTTTGTTAGTTTTGTCATTTTATTATTTATGTATGTGAATGTGGCCCATTTCTTGTTGTTGTTATTATTTATGTGTTGTTCATTTTGAAGAATTTATAAGTGAAGGACCATATGAGGAAATAAAGTATGATTATACAAGTAAGTACCAGTCAAGGATAAAACAAATGATGAAACAGATAACATTTATAGAAGAAAATAAGAAAAAGTATTTATTAAAGAGTAATCCAACAGCACCAACTTTTTAAAGTCAGGTTAAGATACAAAAAGAAGGAAAACCAATTAGACCCATTGTTTCTTTTATTAATGCACCTATTTATAAATTATCAAATAATTAATGCTTGATGCCTTTACTTGGTGAAAATCCATTGTAAATTATAGTAAAAAATAAAACCATAAAATAGTTTTAGTGAAAATAGTTTTGACGAGTGAAAATCACTAAAACTATTTTATGGTTTTATTTTTTACTATAATTTAAATTATCAAAGGAAGTTAGCAGAGTACTGAAAGAGAAATATGAATTTGGGACAAAATACAGCATAGAGAATAATGTAAAATTGATAGAGAAATTAGAAAATATTAGAATTAATGTAAATACAAAATTGGTATCACTGGATGTTAAGGACATGTTTACCAATATCACAGTAAATAAAGTTATTAAGTTAATAAACGATAATAATATGGGATAATACAGGTATAAAAAGCAGTTGATTAAAGTAATTAAAGAATGTGTAAATCAGAACTATTTTAGGTTTAATAACAAGTTTTATATACAGAAAAAAGGTTTACCTATGGGATCTTCATTATCCCCTATTCTTGCAGAAATATACATGAATGATTTTGAAAAGCAATTAATAAGTTCCACTAAGTATAAAGACAATATAAAATTATGGACTTGATACGTTGACGATGTATTAGTAATTTGGGAAGGAAGCATAGAAGAAGTGCATGAGTTTATAAATGAGGTAAATAATAAGGATAAACACTTACAATTTAAAGAAGAGATAGGAGGTAAGAAAATAAATTACTTAGATTTAAACATAGAAATTAAAGATAATGAGAAACTACAGTTTGGGATATTTAGGAAAGAATCGTATTCTGATATAATTATACCAAGAGAGTCTTACCACCCTTATAGATATAAAATGGCGGCAATCAATTCATTTTGTTGTAGAGCTCAGAAGTGTTTAAAAGGGACCGAATCAAAAGATAGGGAGTTAAAAACGATAAAGGGAATAGTAAGGAATAATAATTATAACACCAACATAGTGGATAAAGTTATGAAAAGGGTTAATATACAAAAAGCTAAAATAGAACCAGAACAAAAGAATTATGCAGGGTCATTGACATACATAGGTTCACATACTAGGAAAATTATAAAATGTTTTAATAAATACGGAGTAGATATAGCTTTTAAAAAGTGTGAAACGGTGTTTGATAAGATAAGGAATAAAAATATAGAAAAAATATAGAAAAGCGGAATTTATATTAAAATGTAGAGACTGCAACAAAGTGTACTTAGGTGAGACAGGACGAAAATTCGTATGCAGGTTGTCTGACCACAAACGTGGAGAAGGTAATAGAACAACCAATTCGTTATATGCAAGACATTTTATAGAAGACAACCATAAGTTTGTTAATCCTTTGGAAGACTACGAAATTGTAGTACAACTATAGTTTCGTTCTCGACGTAACATGTTTCTTGGTTGTCGCCCATAATTCTGAGCCATAGAACATTTCAGGGACCGCTATAACTTTGTACAACTATAGTTTCGTTCTCGACGTAACATGTTTCTTGGTTGTCGCCCACAATTCTGAGCCATAGAACATTTCAGGGACCGCTATAACTTTGTACAACTATAGTTTCGTTCTCGACGTAACATGTTTCTTGGTTGTCGTCCATAATTCTGAGCCATAGAACATTCCAGGGACCGCTATAACTTTGTGCAACTATAGTTTCGTTCTCGACGTAACTTGTTTCTAAAAAAATGACTGTTTATTCCACAGATCGTCTGGAACTTGTCTAACTTAACAACTACATAGTAATTCTTATCATAGCCAATACCATCACCCAAATAGTTAAAAAGACTCACCTGTTCTACATTTTTGTTCTTATTGGTTCCTTACCTCAAAGTGCTATTACTTTTGTTTTTATAGTAGAGATTTTTATATTTTATTGTTTGATGAATCTTAAAAACAGTTTTTTTTTAAGCAATTTCCGTATTTTGATGTACAAGCAAGTCATCAACAAGCAACAGCACAGTCAAATTAACTGTCTCGTGATAACTCAATACCAGGGTTAACTAGACGTTTTCATTTCCTGCCTAGATCGTTCGATATCAGTGTTAAAAAGAATAGATAATATACCGCATCGTTGTCTAACACCTTGATTGACAAACATTGTTGAAGCCTATTTACGATAAAAAAGGAATTCCTATTAATGATGAAATAATAGACAAGTTACAATTGTGCTAAGGGGATTAATAGAAAAGCATAAGACCAGATTATGTTGGCAGAGGATAGAAAGGACTTTAAACGTTCGTCACCCAAAGATAAGGAGGAAAACTCAAAAACATTTCGTAACTTTTTACGAGATGCTCACTTCCCGATGCTCATTTGGGAAAACATATTGACCGTGGTCTATGATTGAAATTTTATAAGGAAATCTCTACGGAAAATTTCAAATATAGACCACGGTCAACAGTGATTCAGTCACAAAGCTAACCGTATATAAATATAACCAATAGTATTATGCGACCAATAGTGACGTATGAATGCGAAGCCTAAACATTAAGTAATACAGATAAACAACAGCTTTGAAATATTTATCGTGAAATCTTGTGGAAGACCTTTGGGCCTTGGTAAACTGAAGTTGGTCCCTGGAGGACATGAACGAATTATAAACTCGGTCAATTAATACACGGTGGTGACGTAGTCCGGTTCATCAAGGTAGAAAATTAGAATGGCTGCGTCACGTAAGAGGAGAACAACTAAATGTAACGCAGATTGAAATCCAAAGGGAAGAAGAATTAGAGGCCTATCCAGGAAAAGATGGCAAGATGACGTGGAGGGTGATGCGAGAAGTATGATTGCCAGGGGCTGGAGAAGGTTGTGTGGTGAGAGGAAGAAATTGAAGATAATCATTGAGCAGACTAAGACCCACACTGGGTTCGGATGTCTGAAGAGGAACAAGATGACGAAAAGGGAAAGAAGATGATGAAAAATAAGAAATACGTGGAGGAGGTGGAGGAGGAAGAGGAAGAGCAGGAGGATGAGGAGGTGGTGGCGGAGGAGGAGAAGGAGAAGAAAACGATGCGGAGGCGGAGGAGGAGGAGGAGGAGGAACAGAAGAAGAAGAAGAAGAAGAAGAAGAAGAAGAAGAAGAAGAAGAAGAAGAAGAAGAAGAAGAAGAAGAAGAAGAAGAAGAAGAAGAAGAAGAAGAAGACAGTGGTCAATAAACCTTGTGGTGTTGTTGATAGAGCGAAGCGAGTTCTCATTTTTAACTGGACCATTTGACGTTTGTCTGTCTCAGGATAAATTTTGAACGCACGCACATATTTTCATATAACTTTGCCCTACATACCGCTATTGTTTTAAAATCGATTCTTCAAAATATAAAGGACGGAAACCAAAAGTGAAAGTAAATGAATTCTTGTGGAGTACCAAATAGAAACGGTTAAACTGTCGAGTTGAATCTGAAAATTCGCTTTCTTCGTACAACAAAGTAACATGTACCTAAAAAATGTCTTTAAAACTTGCAATTAAAATAGCTATTTCGATAGTTACTGTATTGTATTTAGGTTCCTTGGTGATTTGTTAATATTAAAATTAAGAATTGTGAATTAAAAAAAAAACACAAAAAATGACACAACACCTTAAGTTAGACGTTAAAAAGGTGTTTGAGTTTGTCAGATTTCGCGGTGTAGAGAGAGTTGTTGCTGTTTGCAAAGCTAGAGGGTGTCGTAGGCAATTACTATCAACACGATAATGGAACAAGTATCTTATTTCCCCCTGCTTAGACTAACACAGTAAGCCACGATTATGTAAATGATACCAGCCTGCTGGCGATGATGTAAATCTAAAGTTTGCTAACACAATTATAGCTGCTTAGTTTGCGCCTAACACCAGTTTTATATTATTTAATTTCATAGTATTTCTTTACTTACAGAATATTTTTTTTTTTAGTTTTCTTGTGTTTCAATAACGCACTGTTACTATCCATAGTGTAGACAGTGTAATATCTACAACCATTTAAACGGTTATGTGAACCCAAGCCTTCAAATACACCGTCAGAATGAAGTTTAAGACCACCCATCAAAAACATATTTTTATTTCATCATCATCATCATCATCATCATCATCTTCACGGATTAAACCAAGGACGGTTTGTTCCGGTCTCAAATAGGCAAAGATTAGAGCTGGTCACTCCAGGGCTTCCTCGGACATCCCACACCTCTCCGTTTCCTCGGCTTATAGTTCCATAGTTGTTCGGAAATGCGGCAGTCATCCATTCGGCAAAGATGTTCCCACCAATTCAGCCGATACTGGGCGATCCTGTCGTCTATACTCATAATATTCAGTTCCTGCCGTATATCTGGGTTTCTTATATGATCATGAAGAGAGTATAACCTGCCACGTGCCTCAGAAATCTCATTTCAGCCGCTTGGATCTTTCGTTAAAGTCCAATTCTCAGACCCATAAAGAAGTGTGGTAAGAGCCATCACCTTGTAGAATTTTAGGCGTGTTCCTTTACATGGTGACTTAAGGGTTCGCCTAATGGTCCCGCTCGTAAGGTTGAACTTATGCAACTTATTCACAACGTCGTTGCATGCATTATAAGACAATAGTTTTATTTACTATTCAATATTGTTATTTAATCAAAAAGTTATATTTATGTTAATTTACCATGTCTAATAATAATCAATGGGACCCTCTTTTGCCTAGACAAAATTCAAGACACCAAAAACCAGCTTTAATTACCACAATTAACAGTCTGTAATCAACAAGTTATTCAACAAGATTATACTCGTACAATAATTAAAATAAATTTGTCCAAGTGCAACATTAATGCCAACTAATAGAGTCCCGCACTATAATCACTTTCCCCTAACAGCCACTTGAAATGCACTGAGTAATCGCCAGAAGTAAATGGAAACTAAGCGGCAGCTGTTGACTATTTATAGTCTGCAGGGTTCCATAATATGCGTCATTCTAGAGGATCCGACACCATCGGACGCACGATCAAGTTCCGCGTTACGTAACAATATAAGCTTTATTTCTACCGCCCTAGCTATGTAGGAATAAGGAAGGCAGCGGCTGGCTTACGAGAGCCGATCGACATGCAACGAAGTCTAATGTGTGCTCAGCACTACGCCTCAGCCGCCCGTTATTATCACAGAGTGTTTTCTAGGGTTCCCATTTTCCAATGGGTAAGTCGCCCACCTATGGATGGGAAACGCACTTTTGTTTTATGTGCGCTCGAGACTCGAACCCGGTACCTCTAGATTAATCGTAGACGCTACACCCACTCGGCTACTATGAACCACAAATATATTTTCACTACCGATGAGAATATATTGTTTGTGTATTTTCAGCGAAATGTTATGTACTCTTAGGCCAAGAAGGAGGTGCAGATCAGTCACCGTACGACGAGACTATCAACACACACGAAATACAAAATATACGAAGGAAACAAAACGATGAGAGTTAACCGGCAGTTTTAGGGGTTGGGATGGATGGGGGTGAAGGGCGGCAGACAGAAATCAATATCAATATAAACAGTAAAGTAATAATACGTGGTGGAACTGGACGCCGTCGTCAATGTGAGTGGGGGGGGGGATGAAAGCTGCGTGAGTGGGTTCGAAAGATAACAACAATATTGAGAGTGTGCGTCGTCTGTTTTGTCGCCCGAGGACACGACCCATGGGGGCGGGGGGAGCAAACAACAACTGAAGAAATCTTATTAAACGTTTATCCGGCTGCTTGTGTGCGTCGCCGAAAGGTAATCCGTAGCGTATTTATCGATATCAAACGTAATATTTGACGTAATGTGTCTCAAACGTCAACCGACTGTTAACCTTATTGTTGGCAGTATTGTTGTAGCGTAAACGTCTTGAGTCACAAACGTCAGCCGATTGTTAACCTTATTGTCGGCTCTATTGTTGTAGCGTAAACGTCTTGAGTCACAAACGTCAGCCGATTGTTAACCTTATTGTTGGCTCTATTGTTGTAGCGTAAACGTCGTTGGCCAATAATAAGCGCAGTAGAATCGTTTGTTCCGCAGCAGAACAACTGTTTATTTAACAACATACGAGGATGTACATAATCTGAAAATAACCAATGGGCAAGCAATGAAAGGGTTGGGGGAACTTAAGTTAGTCATCTGTGGCTCTAAAACTTAGAAGATAATTCACAAAAACTCTTGAGGTTTCACGTAGTGCACATGGAATTTTGTTGAAGGTCTTGTGGAGTATCCAGGCTCCAATGCGTTAGAAATTAAGACGTCAAGATGTACAGAGAATATTCTTCTTCTTCTTCTTCTTCTTCTTCTTCTTCTTCTTCTTCTTCTTCTTCTTCTTCTTCTTCTTCTTCTTCTTCTTCTTCTTCTTCTTCTTCTTCTTCTTCTTCTTCTTCTTCTACTTCTGCTCCTCCTCCTCCTCCCCCTTTAGCACTACCAACAGTGAGCCACGTTGAGTAGTTTGGTGTATCCGTTCAGACTGGAAAGTTGCGAAATATAGTTGAAAATGTGTTTATTTAATCTGGACTGATCCGTCCGAACCATATGTACACGGAATCTCAGTCTTTTCCTTTGGAAAGCCGTTTCCAGATCTTACAGATCCCTGTACAGCTCTTCTTTGGGTCTATGCCTATACCCATCTTCGGTTTTCTTAGGGGCATAAATTTTCCGAATTTTTCGTTCAATTTTAATAAGAGGTTCCAAATTTTGAAAGGACATTGTTTCCACTCCATACATGATCCCCGGCCTGATCACACTGGTATAGTGGCGGACTTTCGCACTTCTGGAAAGGTTTTCCTCGGGTTAGAGTAAAGGCCTTTGCTAATTTGAGTTTTCTTATTCTGTATTATACGTTTCCTTCATTGTATATTATAATAATATTTGTAACTTAAGTTATAGGATACTGATCCACCACCTAAGCAGCTTAGCGCGCATGCGTGTCCCTTCAAAACGCTTCCGAATCGGAACAAAACTACTTGCCGAGAGAAAACTTCTAACTAGAGGTGTGCTAATCTAGTACGTATTTGAAAATAACAGGTACGAACGAAACCGTTTCAAAAAAATAACACATACAAATACCTGTTATTATATACTTATTATACATATACCTGTATTATATAATTTGTTAGAAGAAATAAATTGAAACTAAAAGTATTAGCTGTGTCACTTTACACTGTCACTTTACTAAGCTGTTCATGTTTAAAAGAAAATAAGAAAAAAGAGAATTTATAGGCCAACATCCGTTTGGGAATACTAATTTAAGTTTTCACTAGGAGTAAACAATCTGACACAGATTTAATACTAAATTATTGATTCCATTTTGGTTAGACAAATCAGTTGCGAAACTCAGGCAATGAAATTTAGAATGCACGTAATACCACAACAAAGAATGTCAAAAAAATTTACGTGAGATATAGGCCTACAGTGAAGTTAAAATCATCTCCGAAATCATAGGCTGTTAACAAAAAGTACTAGGCCTATATGGTCTATTGGCCAGTCTGTAGGTTATAACACAATATAATTCGCTTTTTCAGAATTTACCAAGTTGGTGACTAGTTTAATATATTATAATTTGTTATTATAATCTGTATTACATATCTGTATAACACAAGAGAATAAATGAATTTTCACAGGAACATCAGTATGAATTTTTCAATTCATTAAAAACAGTTTTGTTTTTTGTCATAGAAATATTCTGAACCTCGCTGTTTTGCTTCGTTTCGTACTTGTGTGGCAATCGGCACATGCGCAGAATGAAGTATTCAGCACCAAAAAGTGGCTTTGTACTCGTAATACTTCTAATACTTCGTAGTACTCGATTAATTGTTGTTACTTGTGTACTTGTTTACTGGTTAGTTGCGTAGGGTGGTCCCGCGACTCGGAACCGCGAGTAATCGGAACAGGTATTTCAACTCTTCAATCACTATTATATCAGTTCAAAATTACCTGTTATAGGTATATTGGCCCATCTCTACTTCTGCCGCGTTCTGAGCGGAGACGCCGATTATGATCCGAGTGGAAGCAGTGTGTGGAATTATATTTAAATACACGGTTTCCGAATTTTTCGTTTTCTGAGCTGAGCAGATTCAGTGTGCGACCTGCATAAACATGTTTCACGTCTGACTCTTCAAACGACCTCTCGTATTGCACAGCACGACTAATATTTTCAGTCTGCACACACACACACACACGCAATGCGTCGCGCTATGAAGTGATATTAAATATTTTTGCTGCATGTTGCTTGTGAAGTTTTCGCTTGATTGGTTCTCACAGCGTTTGCATATACACACGCACGCATATTGGTAGAGTATTGGTGCCGCGACGGCTTTGCAATTTCAGATTCTCCGGTTTCCTGGTAAAAGCAGCAAGTTTGCACTGCCTCATGTATTATAACCTCCACGAAAACTAGGGCTAACAAAAAAAATCATATCTAACCGTTTAATAAAATATTTTACCATTCATAAACGTTTTATATGTCGTAACACACCCAATTTCTTGGATTTGATAACACACCGGTATTATACTTTATCGAATTTCCATCCATTTAGCTCTTTGACAAATTTATTTTTCCTTTCGGATTATTAGTAATTGTCAACGGTCTTCTTCACCTTTTATTTTGTCTTCTGTATTATGATAATACATCTCATTTCCTTCTTAACGTAGGGATTTTCCTGTCTCAATAGTAGCAATAGATTCCTTTCTTACAAACGCAGCGATTTATGAGAAGGATAAAAGCAGTTCGGCCAACACTACGCTTTGGCCACACATTATTTCCATAGAGAATCGATTCCACGGACTGAAAACTAACATTAATCGTACGGTGTTGCCCAGGAATCGAACCCCAACGTTTAGTTTAGTGCCGAAGAGTTATTCACTTGGCGCTCGTCTCCCTCGGCACTACACATCTTGTAACCGGCATTCTAGACGTATCTCTTGACCATGCTTCAAGTATCTGTGTACAAAACAATATGACGAAATATGTGTAAATAGGCCTATAAGTAATAAGGCATTCCTTGGTCAGCCCCCTTCTAAGAGATGAAATAAAAAGTTATTAAAGAAAGGATCAAACAGCACAACGAGGAATAAAAAAGTCTGAGGGGAAGAAGAAGGAACGGGGGAAGAATAAAAGAGGAAGAAGACGAAGAAGAACAAACAAAAGAGAGAGGAAAGAAGAAAGTAGAAAGTAGAAAGAAGAGAACTTAAAAGAAAACAAGGTAGAAAGGAAGGAGTACAAAAAGGGGAAAAGTATGAAAATAAAGCAAGCAAAGAGAATAGAAGGAATAAGGAGGAAAAGAAGAAGGAGCGAAGAAGAAGGAGAAGAAGAAGAAGAAGAAGAAGAAGAAGAAGAAGAAGAAGAAGAAGAAGAAGAAGAAGAAGAAGAGCAACAACAACAACAACAACGACGGCAAGACGAGAACAAGAGAAAGAGGAATATGCTAAAAGGAAAAAGACAAAAAAAGAAAAGAAAAGGAAATGTAGAAGGAGGAGGAGGAGGAGAAGAAGAAGAAGAAGAAGAAGAAGAAGAAGAAGAAGAAGAAGAAGAAGAAGAAGAAGAAGAACAACAACAACAACAACAACAACAACAACAACAACAACAACAACAACAACAACAACAACGACGACGACGACGACGACGACAACGACAACGACAACGACAACAACAACAACAACAACAACAACAACGACGACGACGACGACGACGACGACGACGACGACAACATCAACAACAACAACAACAACGACGACAATGACGACGACGACGGCAAGACGAGAATAAGAGGAAGAGGAATGTGCTAAAAGGAAAAAGATAAAGATCAAGGAGTAAAGGAAATATAGAAGAAGAAGAAGAAGAAGAAGAAGAAAGAGGATCAGAATGAGGAAACGGTGGAGAAGAAGGAAGAGAGGAAGTAGGGAAACAAGGAAAGAAAGAGGAGAACAAACGTATTAAAAAATACTAAGAAAAGTTGAAACAGTGGTACTAGAAGAAGAAGAAGAAGAAGAAGAAGATGATGAAAGAGGAGAAGAAGCATGAAAAGGACAAACTGTGGAGGATGGACGGAGTGTGGTAAAAAAAGGGGAATGGGGACGAG
The DNA here is from genome assembly GCA_034769895.1 of Magicicada septendecula. Classification (NCBI taxonomy): domain Eukaryota; kingdom Metazoa; phylum Arthropoda; class Insecta; order Hemiptera; family Cicadidae; genus Magicicada; species Magicicada septendecula. Next base: position 19,518,532 of record CM068371.1, read on the forward strand.
TAAGAGAAGGTTATGGGAGAAGAAGTTTTAACAGAGTGTCATGCAAGGAGCATAATTGGCAGGATACAGGATGCTAAGGAAGTACGACATTGTTGTTTGCGTCTGGCTTATACTCTGCATTAAACAAGGCAAGGTGTATTACAGGGGTGGGGGGAGCGAGCGAGAAAGGAATGCACATTTTATCACCACGACGTCCTTATGAAATATGTAACTACTGCGGAATATATATACGCTGTATGATGTTTTTTGTACATAGAAGTTAGTGTTTATCGAGCGTAACTGGTAGACGCTACGCGTTCGCAACCCGACAAATGGTTTACAACTGTCTGTGTAATGTGTCGAGTCCGTGTCTCGGGAGGAAAATATGTATGTATGCTACATACCATTCAACGAGCAATGCATACATAGAGGAAAATTTTGTTATTCATATTCTACATTACATTGCATGCTGTTTTTTCGTAGAACAACAAAACTGTTCAAGAGCAGAGCAATAAGTGGAACTCCTGCTTTCAGCCTAAACTTTACCAACATGTTGTTTGAATCATATTAAAAATACCATTACGTAATTTATGTAGGCATACAGCGAGACTAATTGTGTAATAGAGAGAACAAAATTTATTGACTATGAATTATTTACTTTAAAAAATTTAATTTTCTACACGCGACCTCAGTTAAAAAGCGAACTTTATTAATTTGTCAATATTAATTTTGTTAGGGTCTGAGGCACGCTACCAGCAGCCAGACAAAGAGGTAACACGCAGTCAGACAAAGAGGTAAAAGGTAACACGTGAATCGTCTCAGCGGGACGTCCGTCGCATGCCTGAGTCCCGTTAGAGACATGTCAAGATTAAATTTCCTATTAACGTTTCAAGACCCTTCTCAGCTTGTCGATCAAAAAAGGCAAAAATAAAAAAAAAGAAAGGAAAAGACACTGACACGGAAGCAAAGTGTTGCGTGGCGTGACTAGCGTCTAACCCACGACCCCATAAACTTAACACATTAAATCAACGAGTAAGATTTCTAATTAAGAAAGTTGTGTGTGGTTATAATCACAAACAGAATTAACACTAATAAGCACTAATCGGAAATTAAAAGTTTTATATTACATTTTTAATTGATTTTTTTTTTAAAATATAATTTGTTTAATGAATAGCCTATCAGAAGTGGACAGTTGGGGAGTGGCGTCCGGCTACAAACCCAATGGTCACGTGTTCGATTCCCGTGCGCACTGTGAAATCAAGAAGCGCTTTTCAGCCCTCAAATCGGCTGTGCCTCCAAAAGTGGCTACTTAGGGTAAAATCATGCTGTTTACTAAATGGCCAGTTGAAGTGTAGTGCTGACTTTGACTTCATTGTAAGGCGAATGGCTCACTTAACTCAGAGCCTACTCCACCTGACTCCAAAACTACATCGGTGGACAAAAATAAGTTCTCATCGTTCTCATTAAGAATTCCCAGATCTCCCTATACTTGTTTGTTCAATAGACTTCTACTGCCATCTTTCTTAGACGACCTGTCACCCGCCATCCAATCCAATTCAGATGAGCAGTCCATCTCTCTTCGTTTTCCGCAACGCGATCTTGGATATTAAAAAATTTAAACACTTTGCGAATATCTTCATTTTATAGATTATCTCTCCGTCTGCAGCCTTTAACAGATCACACGAATCTCACGTCCGATGCGAAAAATAATAGCCATTACCTTATTGAATTTTAGTTGAGTCTCGTTCCTTGTTTATGCTTGATTACGCTTGATAAACTGAATTGTCCAACATATTGAGCGAAACTTGCCCAACTTATGAATTGTCATGGTTATGAAACGTACCGTCTACGCACTCCTACCGACACAAACTTTTGGCTCAGAGCTGATTTTACGATAGATCTAGATTTCCGCCAAAATGATGTGACAAGATATCGACCAATGATGTGCGGGATACACGATGTCGGCAAAATTGGTCACATCTCCAAACAACTACTGAACTGTAATATGTCGGGAGGACGGAGATATTTAAAACGTCCGAAGTGGACCAGTTATAACTTTGTCTACTTGGAACCGTAACATATTGCTGCGACATTTACGGAACCGTTTCGAAAAGACGAGAGCGTCGTTCTGCACGTTTCTCGACTAGCCCAGCATGTGGCGTCTGTGTCAAGGCCGTCCACTCACGTAGCGCTCCAGACAGTTAGAGAGCACTTGCATCTACGCCATTATGCTGGCACGCCGCCAAAAGAATGGTAAATTATTCTGGTACACCTGCGGGACCTATATAAGCAATGGGGGCAGGCTTAGAAGTTAGTTACACCTGGAGAGATTGTAGAGTGCGGATCAAGTGACTGTTGCGGATTAGTGGAAAGTGATTGTTGTGTTAGAATAGTGCAGGACACCAATAGTTGACACTATTATTGCATGTGGTCAAATTTAACTTGAATTATTGTATGAAAGTACAGTGGGTCAGAAGTGGGATAGAAATATTAACGTTGGAAACAAAGGACGCTTTGTAGAATAGTAGCGTACGTTGTGATTAATCTGTAAACATGGATATCAGCCAGACGATGGAAGCTTTCCAAGCGTTGCTGCGGCAAACAGGAACATGAAAAAAGCAAACCAACATCAAGAAACAGAAGAGACAACAGGCGAGTGCCGACGGGAAAGAGTCTGTGGTGTCATGAGGTGTGGGAAAGCCGACTTCATCGGTGTCTGTACTTTGTTTCCACTGTACAATGCGACGATCCATGAGACCGTCGTAACAATATAAATTTACTATTGATTGTTTCAGAGAGTTTACTAAAACGTTGCGCAATTAAACGTTTATAATCTAACGAGTGGTTAATAAGTAATAAGTAAAACGTCTTCACCCCTATAAACAGCGACGCCGTTTTCTTTTACCTTAATATCAGTTTTAAGTAATTTTCGGTTGGAAAACAACGCGCAAATTCTCCCAGTAAAATTTTAATTAGTAAAAAGCAACCAAAATGTAGGTTAATGCGAGGAGACGGGCCCATGTGAGCAGCGGTGCACACTCGATAGTGCTTCTCTCTACTATCGTTTAATTAAAGTCACTTTGCAAACTTTCTTTGCAACTGCAGAAAACTTGGCGCTCAAAATTGGAAACTGAAATAAGTTTTTAAATAAAAAAAAACACACACACACACACACACACACACACACACACACACACACACACACACACACCGAGTTCTGCTTGAAAGCGATTTGCCAGGCCTCCAAGAGGAAACCAATTATGTTACAATTAGCTTATTAAACTGTATATATTTTTGTACATCGTATAAAGTCTACTGTACTTTCCTCTTCAGTGCCATTATCTACTTACAGAAAACAATGAATCGAAGACGTCGTGCTTTACAATGGTCTGTGCACGGTCCTTCAGAGTATGGACTGCAATAAGTAAAATCTCTGTTCATTTCTCATGAGATGTCCCAGATACTGAAGGCAATCATCACTGTGTTAATAATTTCCCTTTCTTTCCTCATCTTTCTAAGAACTTCAACATTAGTTATACGTTCTGTCCATGAAATGCTCAGTATTCCACGGTAAAGCCACATTTCGAAAGATTCCAGTTTTTTAGTTGTGGCTTCAGTCAAAGTACAAGATTCTACACCGAAGAAGAGGACCGAGAGTACATAGCAGCGTAAAAGTCTTATCTTTGTGTTTATTATTAAAACGTGACTTTTGAATAAACTCTTCATTCCAGCGTACACTGTTCTTGTCTTTCCAAATATGCTCTTTATTTGTTGAGAGTGGTCCCATTGTTCACTGACTATAGTACCAAGGTATGTAAATTTTTGTAAAATATATAAAAACACTTGGTACGTTTCACAGATTTTATTTTAAACAGATTAATACAAAACCTTTGTATTAATATGTTTCACCAAGTGTCCAACGAGCCATCAATTAATATCATATGTAAATTTGCTTACACGTTCGACTGGCTTTTTGTTTATACTAAGGGTGCAGTTTGTAAACTTGTTCTTAGACACAATCATTAGCTTCCTTTTTATTAACATTGATGTTTAGATCATATCTACGGGTGCTTCTGTCATCTATTCATTAGTTGCTGCAGCCCCACTAAGCTATCTGCGAATACGACGGTATCATCCGCATACCGTATGTTATTTATGCTTTCACCGTTCAGAGAGATTCCCACATCACATTAAGCTAAAGCTTCTCTAAAAATACCTTCCGAGTAGATGTTGAATAAAATCGGAGGTAGTATACACCCTTGTCTTACTCCACGCAGAATCTGTATCTCTTCAGTTTTCTCTTTATCTACTCTAACCACTGCAGGTTGGTTCCAATACAGTGAAGCTATTTTCTTTCTTTAGGTTGCCATAATTAAGGATCTTTAGGGCGTAGCGTGAGGAAAAGGCCCAGGCAGGAATACATTCATGAAGGAAGAAGATACGTAGTACGGAGGAAGAGACGGAGAGACGATATAACTACAAAGGGGAGTCAAACGTTGGGTGCACTAGTGTAAAAAAACAATATGTCGAAAATTTATACAATTGTTTTATTATCAGAAAGTACAGTTCAAGATCCACTTTTCTATGAAAGTTTATTTAAACATTTATCATAGGTCGACACGAGTTTTTTTTTCAAAATTCCAGGCAAATCTCTGATAACCAGTCCCGAGCTCCATTTTGGACTTCTTCATCAGTGTGATATCGACCCTTTGCAAGGGCCTCTTTCATAGCACCGAACACGTGAAAATAACACGGCGCATATCAGAACCGTAGGAACGATACTTCCATGTCTCATGGTAACATTTTTTTATGACTTCCTTTTCAGGCCAGGCTAAAATCCAAGCGGCTGAAATGAGATTTCTCAAGCACGTGGCAGGGTTTACACTCCATGATCATAGAGGAAACTCAGATATACGGCAGGAACTGAATATTATGACTATACTCAACACGATCGCCCAGTATCGGCTGAATTGGTGGGAACATCTTTGCCGAATGGATGACAGCCGCATCCCCAAACAACTATGGAACTATAAGCCGAGGGGACGGAGAGGTGTGGGATGTCCGTGGAAGCGCTGGAGTGACCAGCTCTAATCTTTGCCTATTTGAGACCGGAATAAACCATCCTTGGTTTAATCCTTGAAGATGATGATGATGATGATGACTTACTTTGTGACGGTTGTTCTTCTGTCAAGAAACGAGGCACACATTGAGCAAAAATTGCTTAACTTTGCATATACTTAGCATGATGCACGACGCATTTTCCTACGTAATAGGGCAGTTCTACCACAATTTCGTCCACTGCCTGTTTACAAACAATACCTGTTAATTTTCAGCTGTGATCTAGCGCATCCCAGCATCCGCCGTTTTCTGTTCTCACAATCTGCGATTCCGAGGCCAGTTTCTATACCTCTGCTCTATGGCAGTTTATATCTATCCTGTTTTTCTTCTTGTTGTGGGTGCCCATTTACATGTTTCCTTGGTACCTGTATTCTTTTGGACCTTCTTTCTGATTGGCCAACCCATTTCAATTACTTTACGTCGATGGATTCCGTGATACCTACACCAACTCCAGCTCGTCTTCTTATTTCATCGGTTTTAACCGTGTTTAATCTCGATAGAATTACAACTTCTCCTCCAGTACTCTATTTCAATCGCTCCTAACCTCTCACCGTTTGTCTTTAGACATACTCCACATGTTTCAACCGTTTGAACTGTTGTAGGAAAGTGAAGTGTTTAAAGAAATATCTGCACATGAACGAAGTGTAAACTACAGTGAGAAGTGCGAAAATGGAAGCAAATTCTATACTCTGCTGACATATTTGTTAGAATATAATTGCGTTTGCAACTAGTTGTAATATAAATAAACGAAAAATATAAATATTTTAAAATTCACTTTATTCTAGTTTCCTCCAGCCCCCATGTTTCCGCACCACATAATTATGCATCATTTAAGAAGCTACTTTTAACCAAACTGCGGAGTATTGGAGTTATTACTACACACCTGTAGGGAAACATCTAAGAAAACGACAAATGCATTTTTACAATATGTAATCACGTTACAGGTTTATCCAGTGCCATTTGAATAATTTTCTTTCGACAGCTTTGGAATGTACAGTACATTAGGTAAGTGTCGCGGCTTCGGCACCGCGCAAACTTATTTGATTCGTAGCGAGGCTATCACGGTGGCTGTTTATTGCGACTTGAAATAGATTTTCCTGAATTTGTAAAACACTCGTAAACGCACACACACACACACACACACACACACACACACCAACGTTCGGAAAGAATGTTTAGCGTTCCCGAGATTGTTGCAGCTGTAAAAAATAAAAGAAAAACAGCGCAAAACACAATCAATTGTCTAAGAACGGCGCGATCAGTAACTCGGCTCACGTAGTCGTCAGTGGCGCCTGACACCTGCCGGTCTGTGTCACACTCAGACTTGTATCGATCAATGAACAGCAGACAATCGACTTGTTTTTCTGACCCACCACTGGATTCATTGTTAAGTCGGTAACGGTTGTTTGGTCCATTAACGGTTCTTCCTGGGTTTTGTGTGAATTCCTTTTGCACTTACTGGACACAGATTATGAGAAACTTGTTGTTTGATGCTAGAATATTTTGCAATAACACGTCCCAGGGCTGGGCTACAGTGTGTCTTATAATGCAAGCAACGACGTGGTGAAAAAGTTCCATAAGTTCAACCTTATGTGCGGGACCATAAACATTATGACTTGTTTAAACAAGAGTCAGATTGTTTACTCCTAGTGAAAACTTAAATTAGTATTCCCAAACGGATGTTGGCCTATAAATTCTCTTTTTTCTTATTTTCTTTTAAACATGAACAGCTTAGTAAAGTGACAGTGTAAAGTGACACAGCTAATACTTTTAGTTTCAATTTATTTCTTCTAACAAATTATATAATACAGGTATATGTATAATAAGTATATAATAACAGGTATTTGTATGTGTTATTTTTTTGAAACGGTTTCGTTCGTACCTGTTATTTTCAAATACGTACTAGATTAGCACACCTCTAGTTAGAAGTTTTCTCTCGGCAAGTAGTTTTGTTCCGATTCGGAAGCGTTTTGAAGGGACACGCATGCGCGCTAAGCTGCTCAGCAGTACCCCCGCACGCTTGTGTTTGCGTTTGCTCGACATTTTGAGACAGTGGATTGTATCAGTATGGTGTGTGCAGACTGTGTGCCATGGTGGATCAGTATCCATAACTTAAGTTACAAATATTATTATAATATACAATGAAGGAAACGTATAATACAGAATAAGAAAACTCAAATTATCAAAGGCCTTTACTCTAACCCGAGGAAAACCTTTCCAGAAGTGCGAAAGTCCGCCATTATACCAGTGTGATCAGGCCGGGGATCATGTATGGAGTGGAAACAATGTCCTTTCAAAATTTGGAACCTCTTATTAAAATTGAACGAAAAATTCGGAAAATTTATGCCCCTAAGAAAACCGAAGATGGGTACAGGCATAGACCCAAAGAAGAGCTGTACAGGGATCTGTAAGATCAGGAAACGGCTTTCCAAAGGAAGAGACTGAGATTCCGTGGACATATGGTTCGGACGGATCAGTCCAGATTAAATAAACACATTTACAACTATATTTCGCAACTTTCCAGTCTGAACGGATACACCAAACTACTCAACGTGGCTCACTGTTGGTAGTGCTAAAGGAGGAGGAGGAGCAGAAGAAGAAGAAGAAGAAGAAGAAGAAGAAGAAGAAGAAGAAGAAGAAGAAGAAGAAGAAGAAGAAGAAGAAGAAGAAGAAGAAGAAGAAGAAGAAGTAGAAGAAGAAGAAGAAGAAGGAGGAGGAGGAGGAGAGCAACAACAACAACAACAACAACGACGGCAAGACGAGAACAAGAGAAAGAGGAATATGCTAAAAGGAAAAAGACAAAAAAAGAAAAGAAAAGGAAATGTAGAAGGAGGAGGAGGAGGAGGAGGAGGAGGAGGAGGAGGAGGAGGAGGAGGAGAAGAAGAAGAAGAAGAAGAAGAAGAAGAAGAAGAAGAAGAAGAAGAAGAAGAAGAAGAAGAAAAACAACAACAACAACAATAACGACAACAACAACAACGACAACAATGACGACGACGACGGCGAGACGAGAATAAGAGGAAGAGGAATGTGCTAAAAGGAAAAAGACAAAGATCAAGGACTAAAGGAAATATAGAAGAAGAAGAAAAGAACAGGAAGAAGAAGAAGAAGAAGAAAGAGGATCAGAATGAGGAAACGATGGAGAAGAAGGAAGAGAGGAAGTAGGGAAACAAGGAAAGAAAGAGGAGAACAAACGTATTAAAAAATACTAAGAAAAGTTGAAACAGTGGTACTAGAAGAAGAAGAAGAAGATGATGATGAAAGAGGAGAAGAAGCATGAAAAGGACAAACTGTGGAGGATGGACGGAGTGTGGTAAAAAAAGGGGAATGAGGACGAGTAAGAGAAGGTTATGGGAGAAGAAGTTTTAACAGTGTCATGCAAGGAGCATAATTGGCAGGATACAGGATGCTAAGGAAGTAGGACATTGTTGTTTGCGTCTGGCTTAGTACTCTGCATTAAACAAGGCAAGGTGTATTACAGGGGTGGGGGAGCGAGCGAGAAAGGAATGCACATTTTATCACCACGACGTCCTTATGAAATATGTAACTACTGCGGAATATATATACGCTGTATGATGTTTTTTGTACATAGAAGTTAGTGTTTATCGACCGTAACTGGTAGACGCTACGCGTTCGCAACCCGACAAATGGTTTACAACTGTCTGTGTAATGTGTCGAGTCCGTGTCTCAGGAGGAAAATATGTATGTATGCTACATACCATTCAACGAGCAATGCATACATAGAGGAAAATTTTGTTATTCATATTCTACATTACATTGCATGCTGTTTTTTCGTAGAACAACAAAACTGTTCAAGAGCAGAGCAATAAGTGGAACTCCTGCTTTCAGCCTAAACTTTACCAACATGTTGTTTGAATCATATTAAAAATACCATTACGTAATTTATGTAGGCATACAGCGAGACTAATTGTGTAATAGAGAGAACAAAATTTATTGACTATGAATTATTTACTTTAAAAAATTTAATTTTCTACACGCGACCTCAGTTAAAAAGCGAACTTTATTAATTTGTCAATATTAATTTTGTTAGGGTCTGAGGCAGCCAGACAAAGAGGTAACACGCAGTCAGACAAAGAGGTAAAAGGTAACACGTGAATCGTCTCAGCGGGACGTCCGTTGCATGCCTGAGTCCCGTTAGAGACATGTCAAGATTAAATTTCCTATTAACGTTTCAAGACCCTTCTCAGCTTGTCGATCAAAAAAGGGAAAAAACAAAAAAAAAGAAAGAAAAAGACACTGACACGGAAGCAAAGTGTTGCGTGGCGTGACTAGCGTCTAACCCACGACCCCATAAACTTAACACATTAGATCAACGAGTAAGATTTCTAATTAAGAAAGTTGTGTGTATAGCAGAAAGCAGAATTAACACTAATAAGCACTAATCGGAAATTAAAAGTTTTATATTACAACATTTTTAATTGATTTTTTTTTAAAATATAATTTGTTTAATGAATAGCCTATCAGAAGTGGACAGTTGGGGAGTGGCGTCCGGCTACAAACCCAATGGTCACGTGTTCGATTCCCGTGCGCACTGTGAAATCAAGAAGCGCTTTTCAGCCCTCAAATCGGCTGTGCCTCCAAAAGTGGCTACTTAGGGTAAAATCATGCTGTTTACTAAATGGCCAGTTGAAGTGTAGTGCTGACTTTGACTTCCTTGTAAGGCGAATGGCTCACTTAACTCAGAGCCTACTCCACCTGACTCCAAAACTACATCGGTGGACAAAAATAAGTTCTCATCGTTCTCATTAAGAATTCCCAGATCTCCCTATACTTCTTTGTTTAATAGACTTCTACTGCCATCTTTCTTAGACGACCTGTCACCCTCCATCCAATTCAGATGAGCAGTCCATCTCTCTTCGTTTTCCGCAACGCGATCTTGGATATTAAAAAATTTAAACACTTTGCGAATGTCTTCATTTTATAGATTATCTCTCCGTGTGCAGCCTTTAACAGATCACACGAATCTCACGTCCGATGCGAAAAATAATAGCCAATTACCTTATTAAATTTTAGTTGAGTCTCGTTCCTTGTTTATGATTGATTACGCTTGATAAACTGAATTGTCCAACATATTGAGCGAAACTTGCCCAACTTATGAATTGTCATGGTTACGAAACGTACCGTCTACACACTCCTACCTACACAAACTTTTGGCCCAGAGCTGATTTTACGATAGATCTAGATTTCCCGCCAAAATGATGTGACAAGATATCGACCAATGATGTGCGGGATACACGATGTCGGCTAAATTGGTCACATCTCCAAACAACTACTGAACTGTAGCTTAATATGTCGCGAGGACGGAGATATTTAAAACGCCCGAAGTGGCGTTTATAACTATGTCTACTTGGAACCGTAACGTATTGCTACGACATTTACGGAACCGTTTCGAACAGACGAGAGCGTTGTCCTGCACGTTTCTCGACTAGCCCAGCATGTGGCGTCTGTGTCAAGGCCGTCCACTCACGTAGCGCTCCAGACAGTTAGAGAGCACTTGCATCTACGCCATTATGCTGGCACGCCGCCAAAAGAATGGTAAATTGTTCTGGAACACCTGCGGGACCTATATAAGCAATGGCAGCAGGCTTAGAAGTCAGTTACACCTGGAGAGATTGTAGAGAGCGGATCAAGTGACTGTTGCGGATTACTGGAAAGTGATTGTTGTGTTAGAATAGTGCAGGACACCAATAGTTGACATTATTATTGCATGTGGTCAAATTTAACTTGAATTATTGTATGAAAGTACAGTGGGTCAGAAGTGGGATAGAAATATTAACGATGGAAACAAAGGACGCTTTGTAGAATAGTAGCGTACGTTGTGATTAATCTGTAAACATGGATATCAGCCAGACGATGGAAGCTTTCCAAGTGTTGCTGCGGCAAACACAGGAACATCAAAAAAGCAAACCAACAACAAGAAACAGAAGAGACAACAGGCGAGTGCTGACGGGAAAGAGTCTGTGGTGTCATGAGGTGTGGGAAAGCCGACTTCATCGGTGTCTGTACTTTGTTTCCACTGTACAATGCGACGATCCATGAGACCGTCGTAACAATATAAATTTACTATTGATTGTTTCAGAGAGTTTACTAAAACGTTGCGCAATTAAACGTTTATAATCTAACGAGTGGTTAATAAGTAATAAGTAAAACGTCTTCACCCCTATAAACAGCGACGCCGTTTTCTTTTACCTTAATATCAGTTTTAAGTAATTTTCGGTTGGAAAACAACGCGCAAATTCTCCCAGTAAAATTTTAATTAGTAAAAAGCAACCAAAATGTAGGTTAATGCGAGGAGACGGGCCCATGTGAGCAGCGCTGCACACTCGATAGTGCTTCTCTCAACTGTCGTTTAATTAAAGTCACTTTGCAAACTTTCTTTGCAACTGCAGAAAACTTGGCGCACAAAATTGGAAACTGAAATAAGGTTTTAAATAAAAAAACAGACACACACACACACACACCGAGTTCTGCTTGAAAGCGATTTGCCAGGCCTCCAAGAGGAAACCAATTATGTTACAATTAGCCTATTAAACTGTATATATTTTTGTACATCGTATAAAGTCTACTGTACTTTCCTCTCCAGTGTCATTATCTACTTACAGAAAACAATGAATCGAAGACGTCGTGCTTTACAATGGTCTGTGCACGGTCCTTCAGAGTATGGACTGCAATAAGTAAAATCTCTGTTCATTTCTCATGAGATGTCCCAGATACTGAAGGCTTCTTATCATCACTGTGTTAATAATTTCCCTTTCTTTCTTCATCTTTCTAAGAACTTCAACATTAGTTATACGTTCTGTCCATGAAATGCTCAGTATTCCACGGTAAAGCCACATTTCGAAAGATTACAGTTTTTTAGTTGTGGCTTCAGTCAAAGTACAAGATTCTACACCGTAGAAGAGGACTGAGAATACGTAGCAGCGTAAAAGTCTTATCTTTGTGTTTATTGTTAAATCGTGACTTTTGAATAAACTGTTCATTCCAGTGTACACTGCTCTTGTCTTTCCAAATATGCTCTTTATTTGTTGAGAGTGGACCCATTGTTCACTGACTATAGTACCAAGGTATGTAAATTTTTGTAAAATATATAAAAACACTTGGTACGTTTCACAGATTTTATTTTTAATATGTTTCACCAAGTACCCAACGAGTCATCAATTAATATCATATGTAAATTTGCTTACACGTTCGACTGGCATTTGGTTTATACTAAGGGTGCAGTTTGTAAACTTGTTCTTAGACACAATCATTAGCTTCCTTTTATTAACATTAATGTTTAGATCATATCTACGGCTGCTTCTGTTACTCTATTCATTAGTTGCTGCAGCCCCACTAAGCTATCTGCGAATACGACGGTATCATCCGCATAACGTATGTTATTTATGCTTTCACCGTTGAGAGAGATTCCCACATCACATTAAGCTAAAGCTTCTCTAAAAATACCTTCCGAGTAGATGTTGAATAAAATCGGAGTTAGTATACACCCTTGTCTTACACCACGCAGAATCTGTATCTCTTCAGTTTTCTCTTTATCTACTCTAACCACTGCAGATTGGTTCCAGTACAGTGTAGCTATTTTCTTGCTTTAGGTTGCCCTAATTAAGCCTCTTTAGGGCGTAGTGTGAGGAAAAGGCCCACGCAGTAATACATGTATGGCATTCGAGAAGGGAGAAGATATGTAGTGTGGAGGAAGAGACGAAGAGACGATAAACTACAAAGGGTAGTCAAAAGTTGGGCACACTAGCGTTAAAGAACAATATGTCCATCATTTATACAATTTTTATTTATCAGAAAGTACAATTCAATGGCCACTTTTCTATGAAAGTTTATTTAAACATTTATCATAGATCGACACGAGTTGTTTTTTCAAAATTCCAGGCAGATCCCGGGCTACATTTTGGACTTCTTCATCAGTGTGATATCGACGCTTTGCAAGGGCCTCTTTCATAGCACCGAACACGTGAAAATAACACAGGCATGCTCAGGAGTGTAGCAAGGGTACTTCCATTTCTCCTGGCAAAATTTTTTTATGACTTCCTTTGTAGGCCAGGCCAGTCGCATCCAAGCGGCTGAAATGAGATTTCTCAGGCACTTGGCAGGGTATACTCTCCATGATCATAGAAGAAACACAGATATACGGCAGGAACTGAATATTATGAGTATACTCAACAGGATCGCCCAGTATCGGCTGAATTGGTGGGAACATCTTTGCCGAATGGATGACTGCCGCATCCCCAAACAACTATGGAACTATAAGCCGAGAGGACGGAGAGGTGTGGGACGTCTGAGGAAGCGCTGGAGTGACCAGCTGTAATCTTTGCCTATTTGAGACCGGAATAAATCATCCTTGGTTTAATCCTTGAAGGTGATGATGATGACTTACTTTGTGACGGTTGTTCTTCTGTCAACAAATGTGGCACACATCGAGCGAAAATTCTTTAACTTTGCATATACTTAGCATGATGCACGACGCATTTTCCTACGTAATAGGGCAGTTCTACCACAATTTCGTCCACTGCCTGTTTAAAAACAATACCTGTTAATTTTCAGCTGTGATCTAGCGCATCCCAGCATCCGCCGTTTTCTGTTCTCACAATCTGCGATTCCGAGGCCAGTTTCTATACCTCTGCTCTATGGCAGTTGATATCTATCCTGTTTTTCTTCTTGTTGTGGGTGCCCATTTCCATATTTCCTTGGTAACTGTATTCCTTTGGACCTTCTTTCTGTGTGGCCAACCCATTTCAATTACTTTACGTCGATGGATTCCGTGATAGCTACACCAACTCCAGCTCGTCTTCTTATTTCATCGGTTTTAACCGTGTTTAATCTCGATAGAATTACAACTTCTCCTCCAGTACTCTATTTCAATCGCTCCTAACCTCTCACCGTTTGTCTTTAGACATACTCCACATGTTTCAACCGTTTGAACTGTTGTAGGAAAGTGAAGTGTTTAAAGAAATATCTGCACGTGAACGAAGTGTAAACTACAGTGAGAAGTGCGAAAATGGAAGCAAATTCTATACTCTGCTGACATATTTGTTAGAATATAATTGCGTTTGTAACTAGTTGTAATATAAATAAACGAAAAACATAAATATTTTAAAATTCACTTTATTCTAGTTTCCTCCAGTCCCCATGTTTCCGCACCACATAATTATGCATCCTTTAAGAAGCTAACTTTTAACCAAACTGCGGAGTATTGGAGTTATTACTACACACCTGTAGGGAAACATCTAAGAAAACGACAAATGCATTTTTACAATATGTAATCACGTTACAGATTTATCCAGTGCCATTTGAATAATTTTCTTTCGACAGCTTTGGAATGTACTGTATTAGGTAAGTGTCGCGGCTTCGGCACCGCGCAAACTTATTTGATTCGTAGCGAGGCTATCACGGTGGCTGTTTATTGCGACTTGAAATAGATTTTCCTGAATTTGTAAAACACTCGTAAACGCGCGCGCGCGCACACACACACACACACACACACACACACACACCAACGTTCGGAAAGAATGTTTAGCGTTCCCGAGATTGTTGCTGCTATAAAAAATAAAAGAAAAACAGCGCAAAACACAATCAATTGTCTAAGAACGGCGCGATCAGTAACTCGGCTCACGTAGTCGTCAGTGGCGCCTGACACCTGCCGGTCTGTGTCACACTCAGACTTGTATCGATCAATGAACAGCAGACAATCGACTTGTTTTTCTGACCCACCACTGGATTCATTGTTAAGTCGGTAACGGTTGTTTGGTCCATTAACGGTTCTTCCTGGGTTTTGTGTGAATTCCTTTTGCACTTACTGGACACAGATTATGAGAAACTTGTTGTTTGATGCTAGAATATTTTGCAATAACACGTCCCAGGGCTGGGCTACAATGTGTCTTATAATGTAAGCAACGACGTGGTGAAAAAGTTGCATAAGTTCAATCTTATGTGCGGGACCATCAGACGAAACCTTAAGTAAGCAATTATAGGAACACGCCTAAAATTCTACAAAGTGATGGCTCTTACCACACTTCTTTATTTGGGTCTGAGAATTGGACTTTAACGAAAGGCCAGGCCAGTCGCATCCAAGCGGCTGAAACGAGATTTCTCAGGCACGCGGCAGGGTATACTCTCCATGATCATAGGAGAAGCGCAGACATACGGGGCAGGAACTGAATATTATGAGTATAGTCGACAGGATCGCCCAGTATCGGCTGAATTGTTGGGAACATCTTTGCCGAATGGATGACTGGTGCATCTGCAAACAACTACGGAACTATAAGCCGATAGGACTGAGATGTGTGGGTCGCCGAGGAAGCGCTGGAATGACCAGCTGTAATATTTGCCTATTTGAGACCGGAAAAAATAAATCTTGGTTTAAACCTTGAGGATGATGATGATGATGATGAACACGTCCCAGGCCAATCGTGACAGACACGTGACAGGATACATACTCGATATTCATTGTCGATACACGGCAGTAGCTGGATATTGTTACGCCATTGGAGAAAGTTCTCCATGTTTGTCGGCTATCCCAGCAGAGCCCAGCTGTAGAGTTTGTGCGCTTACGTACCATTTAACATGCGAGGCAGTGTTACGTAATACGGAACAATCTTGTACATTCGATAGTGTAGTATGACAAGCTTCTCAACTAGCCTAACGGTGCGTGTTTATGTCAAGGCCGCTCTGAAGTATCGTATAGAATTTTTAAATGTTTGTTAAGGACGCCTATTATGGAACCCTGCGGAGTATAAAAACCCCAACCCGCCGCTTAGTTTTCGGTTTTACGTCGGGCGATTTACACAGTGGGTCTCAAGTGGTGTATCAGAGAAAAGTGTTTATACTGTGGAATTCTTTATAGTTGACATTATTATTCGTGTGGACAGATTAACTTGATTTATTGTACGAGCACAATCTTGTTGAATAACTTGTTGATTACAAACTGTTTAATTGTGATAATTAAAGCTGGTTTTCGGTGACTTCATTGGTGTCTTGTATTTTGTTTTCGGTGACTTCATTGGTGTCTTGTATTTTGTTTTCATTGATCATTGAGACCGTCGTAACAACATTATGATAGGATTGTCCAACATCGGCCTAAAATTGTTGAAACATCTTAGTCGAATGGATGATGACTGTCGCATCCCCAAGCAACTGTGGAATTATAAGCTGGAAAGACCAGCTGAAGTGACCAGCTCTAGTCTTATCTCCTTGCGGCCAGAACAAACCATTTTTGGTTTAATCTCTGCTGAATATGATGATGATGATGTCGTATTGAGTCCATGGGTGGATATGGCTTTAATTTAGTGTACGAAGTGTAGAAAGAGAGGAGCAGTTGGAGGTAGAAAATTAGCCCGGAATAGGACAAGAATAAGTACCCTCTGCACCTAATGGACATTAAGTAAAGTACATAATTTCTTTACTTGTTCTTCTAATTCCAAGTTCCACACATTAAAGTTCTCTAGCGATTCTCTTTCGCTTCTGGGTATCTGCACTACATCGCCTGCAAAACACTCTTCCAAATATTGCGGCCAAATGAAAATCAACATACAGTAATCAGCTGATATAATATGTAAACCTGAATGTAAACATAAACACTCTGTAACAGAATCAGTTATCGAGAAACCTTGGACAAGGACGTACGTATCACGTTCATTAATCAATGTCTACGAATTCGTTGTCGTAAATAGTGGCTGTTTTACGATATTGTGACCGCAAGTGTGCTGTATACGACATGACGATGGTCTATGTCCGAAATAGATCGTTTTTAAGAATGTGAGTAATAACAATTTTATTGCAAATCGTATGTATGGTACCTTTAGGCTATGAACAATAAATACACTAAAATAGAAAATTGAGATTATAGGTACCATTAGTAAACTTTAAGTGTGTGTATATTAGAAACACATCACATTATCATTACTATTCCAAGAGACTAAGGCTATTCAATTCCTTATGTAAAAAGCTGGCCATCGGAATTTCGATACATATCGATTACAAACAAATGTATCCTTCTCTTCGCGTCCTCTTTGATACATAATTCTAAAGATGGAACGTATAACTTAGTACAGTGTGTACAACATAATCTGACAAATTAACATTTAATTCAAAACTAGTGTGGTAAAATGCAAAAGGATCTAGGATCTTTTCACGATTTTTATTATCTAAAAAAAATTACATGCGATATTTACAACATATCGATTTTGATAATCGCATAATCGAAATATCGAAAACTAGTGTACCTACGGTTAAAATTTATTTGCGTGTGTTTATAAAAAATAGTTTGTTGACGATTAAAATCGTTTTTTATTGGCATATTGTTTAAGAAAAATGTTTCTAGTAATAATATAGTTCTGATGTGTGCCTGTGACGTCAATAAAATTTGACGTTGTTAGGTTAACATGCAAACTAAATTTACATATGAAAACCAATATGCATTTAAAACACTACTTGCTTTTTGTGAAAACCACGTAAAAAAGAAACCAACTCGAAGCAAGTCTAGTGTGGACCAAGGGCTTTCCCTTGCCTGCTACTATACATGTCTTTCTTTCTGTGGACAAACAAACAAAATGGCAGCTCATTAACGAAAGAACGCCGAGTCATGTGCGCGCGCATTAACACATTACGTCATTGTACTACGCGAATTATAATGCGCTATGAACGCTGTCGCTGCGCCCAGTATTTAGACAGTCGTACGTACTGCTGCCCAAAATATTTATGTGATTTTTAAAACGTCTGATGATAAGGAAAGTGATTTCGTAAAATACCGACGTCATTGGTATGCTCTCTGTAGAGAGAAAACGTTGGTAATAAAATTTAATAATATTTGAGCCGGACTAAATCGCTGCTGTCGAGATCGTAAAGCTTTAAATCATTACACTACACAATGTTTCATATAAAATACAACTGATAATAGCACAGTATTGTGTGCATTAATCTCGTCCCTGATGGTAGTTTTCAAAGGAGTTGTGTCTGAAAAGTATTTGAGACGTGATGATTACTTCGTATTTTTATTGAGAAACGAGAACAGTTTACTGAATCGAGCAGGAAATTGAGTCGTGTACTAAACGGGTGTACGCGTGCGGATTAAACAAAATTGACAATCTCCTTTCACTTATAATATGACGGGGGTGAATCACTAGCTGAAGAACACTGAATAGAAAATGAAAACACATGTGTGATGTGTGTTGTCCTTTTTTGGGTTGCAGTCGATTTCCATTATCTCCGTCCATTATGCCCGTTCCGCCTACAAAAATCCTTCCTGGTGTACCCACACACCTTTGTCCAATAAGTTCCGACTTCTTTGGCCAGTCTGAAATCTCCGTCCGGCTGTGTTCTTTGAAAGTTGCGTGTGAATTAAATTATTTTCCCATTACAGAGGACCAAAGAAACTCTGATTGAACAGTTTCTTCACAGCTCTATTGTCATAACCCGCTGTACACGACCTGGTCACCTAATTCTTCTTCGTTAGCACTAAAGCCCAACTTCTGCCCTGCTTTCCAATTCCAACAACAGTCTCCTCAAAATTCTCCTATCCTTTGCCATCTCAGTGTAACCTCTCACATCCATTCGTCTGAGTTCTTCTAGCACATCACATCCAACCATCTTATCTTAGGTCGGTCCCTCTTTCTGCTTTTATAGACTTGCGACCTCAGGATTTTCTTTGGCTTACGTTGATCATCCATCCGCTCTAGGTTCCCTAGCCAATGTAAACTTTGACCCTTTATGGATCTTACATTTTCCTCATGATTCAATAGCTCATCTATCTCCTGGTTATTTCTTATTCTCCATTCGTCACCTTCTTTATCCGAGCCATAAACACGACTTATGATTTTTTCTTTCAACTCTTCTTACTGTTTCCTGTTCCTTTTTTTATCAGCGTCCATGTCTCGCCTCCATAAGTACGCATGCCTCGCCTCCTAACAACAAGAGTTTTATGTATTTTTATTTTTGTGTTACAACTAATGAGTGACCACCTAATTCTGTCTCTGTTAAACTCAGTAACAATAAGTTTCCGAAAATTCTCTCCGGCTCTTCGTTTGTGCGTACTGTCAATCTGCCTCCATCTCTCCTGGCACCGTAAATCCTTCGCAATATCTTTGTTTCACATCGCTTAAGCTAAAACGTTTCCCTAAATGTCGACATGGCTGACCTGCGTATATTACAATAGGCCTTAACATGGTCATCATCATCATCAACATCATATTCAGATCAAGGCTTACGCAAGGTGCTGCCTGTTCCGCCCTTAAAAACCCTCCAGCCATCTCCGTCCGGCTGTGTTCTTTGAAAGTTGCGAGTAAATGACCCCCCGTTATAGCGTACCAGCCTACAGATGGCTAAGTAATGTAGAGAGGCTGCCGCCTTTCGGGCCATCACTCTCGGTAATCTGTATTCATGATTGTCTTCCCCTAGCCTTTGATGCCCCAACACCCAACTGGAAGGCATCAGCTAAATATAATCCTATAACATTAGGACGCAGCGTTACAGCCCACTAATTCTAAATAGATTGCCGCCTGTAATATTCCAAAGCTAAACCACTCCAGGATCAAATTTCCCTCACACCCTAATTTGGTACTTGTATTTAAAAGGAATAAATCTGAAATTAGTACCAAGCCACGTGTTGTTTAATCAAATATATTGTAACTTACCGTCTGTGACTTTCTTTCTGTCAGAAAGTCACAGACGGTAAGTTACAATATATTTGATTTGGTACTTGTGACTCCACCACGAATATTTATCGAGTTTCCGGTCTAGATCCGTTCTGTTCTGAATCAACAGGGTCACCTCTTGTAGGATGTGGTACTTCACCACAAAGTACGGTCTTGGCTGAAGACCGGCTCCTTTGGAAGCTAACACCACTTCCAACCCTAGGAAATTGTGAGGACCAGTGCATATTCAATCCGGTACAAAGGTACTGCATCTACAAATTCCCTGGAAATACAAAACAAATCTGGAAATACAAACCTATAGAACACAGATGTGTGGGTAAGCCCAGGTGGAGATGGCTGGAGGATTTTTGAAGGCGAAACAGACAGCACCTTGCCTGTGCCGTGTTGTTCAGATGATGATGATGATGATGGTTTTGACGTGTGTGTTGTTAGGAGAATCCCGTAGCTTTAATTTTTGTGGTCCTTCGAGGCTTAGGTATTATGGTTATTTTGTAACATCCAATCAGGCCCAGACACAAGCTAGCCACGGGATTGGCAGAAATTGTGGGCAATCAGAGCAGCCCTATCACAGGTGTTGGAGATATAGATACTTTGGAGTGGCAGACGAAGTGACCTTTTCGAGTCGAGTTACCGCCGACCAAAAGTGTCAAATACCTGGGGCGGAGTGTCAAAATAAGGAAGAGGAGGAGGTGGTGGAGGAGGAGAAACAGGAGCAGTAGAAGCAGGAGCAGGAGAAGTGTAAGGAGAAGGATGATGGACTAGGAGAGGACGAGAAGGATGAGGAGAAGGACTAGGAGGATGAGGAGCAGGAGGAGGAGGAGGAGAAGGAGAAGGAGAAGGAAAAGTATAAGTAGAAGAAGAAGGAGAAAGAAGAGGAGACGGAGGAGAAGGTAGAGGTGGTGGAAAAGTAGAAGAAGAAGCAGAAGCAGAAGCAGAAGAAGAAGAAGAAGAAGAAGAAGAAGAAGAAGAAGAAGAAGAAGGAGGAGGAGGAGGAGGAGGAGGAGGAGGAGGAGGAGGAGGAGGAGGAGGAGGAGGAGGAGGAGGAGGAGGAGGATAAGCAGGAGCACGAGAAGGAATGAGGAAAAGAAGAGCAGGAGAAGGATGAGGAGAGTGACTAGGAGAATAAGGAGCAGAGCAGCAGCAGCAAGAGAAGGAGAAAAAAGAAAAGTAGAAGTAGAAGAAGAAGGACGAAGAAGAGAAAGAAGTGACGGAGGAGAAGGTGGAGGTGGTGTAAAAGTAGAAGTAGAAGCAGAAACAGAAACAGAAGAAGAAGAAGAAGAAGAAGAAGAAGAAGAAGAAGAAGAAGAAGAAGAAGAAGAAGAAGAAGAAGAAGAAGAAGAAGAAGAAGAAGAAGAAGAAGAAGAAGGAAAAGATATTTCAGTAACTTAATGTCGAACAAAATTTTAGACAGTCGTGACTGCTAACACAGTCATAGCATGATGCGAGGCAAACACTTATAGTGATCTTAGCGTAACCAAACATGGCAGCCGTTGAATCCTACGTGTGTTTCAGCTTTAGAAATAAAAGGGCGGCCAGACGTCTGTGACCGGATTAATGTTGTTTTAATTTCTCCACAGCGCGCTAATTAGAGCAGCAGACGTGTACGATAAATGCAGAGCATTAATTGAAGATGATGCATTTTAGCGCGAGCGCGCGCACGCGTGGTGTGCAGTCACTGTGACGTCGTCGTCTGTGTTGAACATTAATAGATGGAAATCTATTCACAAATAGGGGTAGGGGGGTAGTAAGTCTGGACTTGCCAGCAGATAATCGCCAATTACTTAACTACTCAACTCCATTAGAAGCAAACCACCACCCCGCCGCCTCATCCACCTTACTACCCCGTTCGGAGCGCCGTAGTCTCTCTCTCAGTGAAACGAAGACCTCCGCCACCTTGCAATTAATTAATGTATAAAGACGAAGAACTAGAGAGAGAGAGAGAGAAAGACGGAGAGACAGGACAGGGTACAGTAAAAAACGAATAAATAACGTTAATGTATGAAATTAAGAGGCATACTTAGCAATTAGCGGAGGATGTTGTTGAAAACAAAAGACGCGGAGAGAGAGGGGGAAGGTTGCTACGACAATGAATTAATGGGGCGGAGGAGTGGTACCCCTTCACTTCACTTCCCCGACCGCCAGCATCCCGTTAAACACCGCCGGGACCTTTACTTCACTTTATAGGGAAAAATTAATACATGCACTTAGTGAGCGCGAGGTGAAATCATGCTAATAAATACGACCACCCTTGAACTGCCGCCGACGATAGACAGTATTTTCCAGGTAGTGAAGTAAAGTGTCTGCTCTCTACTTAAATTTGATGTGGTAAATAAATTCACTTGTAGTGATCGCTTGGCACTTGGTAGAACATTTTAATAATATTTAAATTTGTCGAGCTTAGACAATATTTACACTTAATTTAATAATTGAGTAAAGGAAAGAATTTAACCTAGAATCACATCTAGCGTTCGTAGAGAAGACGAAAGCTTTTTCCAATGTTAAACATATTGTTTGTCACCGGGCAAAAGTCTTGTCACATGAAAAATGGCGCCAATCGTACAAATCTTCGTTATTTTGGTGACCACAAAAAGGGCCGTGTGGCGAAAACGCTGTGATGTTTGTTCCGCCCGAGCCGCGCTGAGATGGTTGGCGGCGGCTGCGCCCCCGCTGTTCGTGGCGTACTGCAGTCCTCCTCTTCTTTCGGCATCGGTGTGTAGAGTCCGCTGCCGGCCAAGCGAAGTCCATCGCTGGTGCGGTACAGGGCGAAGAACGTCCGTTCTACTCTTCGGCTGTTCCTTCCGGCTGACTCCGCTTCGATGTCGTCCGATAGAGGAGAGGAAATGAAGTGCGTCCGATGGCGTGGAGATGGAATGCCCAAAAAATGACGCTCTGGGCTGTGCGGTTGTGTGTCGCAGAGACGAACCGCTCGGTAACTGAGTTCCGAGCTACCTTCTGGAGCTCCTGCCTCGTGGCCCGTCCAGGTCGCCGACAAGGAGTTCAGCGCGAGGAGGTTTGTATGCTGAAACCAACAGGACGTCGCCAAGAGCTCCGTGGACCGTGGAGCTCTTTTTATGCCCTGCCGCTGATCCCTGATTGGCTCGCTGCGTATCCGTCAGGTGTCACGCACCGCCAGGTGTTCGCGGCGCTCTCTCGGCTGGTACCGGGACCCAGGCCCTTTTAGAGTTGAAACGGCTGTTCGGGCTCTGCGTTAGCGTAGAGCCCTACCGTCAGACCGGGAAGATTTCCCAATGCCACAGGTGTCAGGGGTACGGCCACAGCAGCTTTGCTTGTCGGAACGCGCCGACCTGCGTTGTTCCTGACAACCATAGATATTGTATTAACTGTGGAGGCGCCCACGCTGCAAACAACAGGCGCTGTCCAATTTACAAGGAGCAGCTGGACAAACTAGTTAAACCTGTCCAGCCTAAGCCTCGACACACTGTGCAGCCAGTAACATCGCCCAAAGTCTCTGAGCCTGTGGTACGGAAACCAGCCCCAAGGTCTGCTCCGGTTCCGAAACTACCTAGTGCAGTGAGCCCGAGCAAAGCTAAACAGGCCACACCTGAAGCCGCGCCCTCGGAACCGGAACGCGAGATACCCGCGTATGCAAAGGTCCAGTTGCCGCAGGATGATGAGGAACTTGATCCTCCACTGCCGCCGTCACCCAAGCCTCACTACCCAGATCAGGCAAGAAGAAAGGTTAACTTCACGGGCCAGCCAATACCTGCCACTGGACCCAAGCCTATCCTCCAAAAGCCAGAGCGACCACCCGCTCCAGAACCTGCCCCCAAGATTTCCACTGCCTCGCCCCGCCGCAGATATGCAGCTGCCGCCAGGCGTTCTCCCCAATCATCTACCGATGATCTTGCCGTTGTATCCGACTTTCTGGCAAGCTACGACTTGCAGAAAGTAGCCCAAACTTTCCGAAATATGAACGGACGCTTGGCAACAGCCTCGCCCCAAGACAAATTCATCCTCTTGGTGGAAGCCTGCCGTGTTATTGGTCTGTTATGAACAACGGACAACCACGGTAATCCCTCAAGTGAGACCTCGAGCTCGTGGCGTGGAACGCCAACGGTCTCGTTTCACGGCATTCTGAGCTCTTAGAGTTCGTTGCCCGTCATAAGCCCGATGTGCTTCTTCTTGGTGAGACGCACCTGACCCTGCATCGTCGATTCCGACTACCCGACTACGTGTGCTACCGGGACGACCGGTCGGATCGCGCAGGAGGGGGCACCGCCATCGCGGTTAAGGCGAGTCTTCGCCATCACCGCGTTGCCTTGCCTCAGCGGCGGAACCTCGAGTGCACCACGGTTGAGCTCCATGGTGCTCTCGGCGGTCTACTCGTGGTTTCCGCATACAAGCCTCCACAAACGGAGCTCCTGTCGAACGATCTGGAGGCCGTCTTTGGCGCACACAGAAGGGTAGTCCTGGCGGGCGACATTAACTGTAAGCACCCTGATTGGGGGAGCCGCTTGGTGAACCCAAACGGGGCCCGCATACGCAGGTATGCTGATGCGGCTCGGGTCACAGTCATGGGTCCTACCGAGCCTACATACTGTACTATCCCTCGAGGGCTAACTCCCGCCCTGATGTACTGGACATTGCCGCGGTCAGGGGCGTTTATTGCCCGGTACACGTCTCCGTCATTTTGGAACTGTCCTCGGACCATTGCCCCATCAGTGTGCATATAGCTACCCAGCACTCTACCGTCCGCGACGAGCGGCGGGTAATCGAGTGGGAACGCTTTGGCCCGACGTTCAGTCCCCGCCTACCTGAGCGTATACCACTCGACACTACCCAGCATGTCGACGAGGCCGTTGCCTTATTCGACATAGCCGTAGTCTCGGCGGTAAACGTGTCCTCCTGGATGAAGCCGAGGCTCACGCCCGACTATCAGCGGATCCCCGAATAGGTATCTCAGCTCGCTTGCGAGAGGAATCGCCTCCGGAGATGCTGGCAGAGAACTCGCGACCCGGCTGACAAGGCTGCGTTTAACAGAGCGTCCGGCAAGTTGCGTCGTGACATGCTGGCGTTCCGTAGACGTAACTGGAAGCTAGCTGTAACACAGATGGATGGCCCTGCCGAGAACCGTAATGTCTGGCGGATTCCTAGTGCCCTAACGGGAAAGCGTAAACGCGCGTCTCCCCGCACTGGTCGGACTCGGCGGTCAACCCCTTGGACGCCCCTTCGAGAAGGCAGAGTCTTGGCTGACAGTTTAGAGCGACAGTTCGCTCCCAACCCATCCAAGAACCCGGCCTTCACTGAGCAAATCTGCCGCGAGGTAGAGCGCTTTCTATCGGCCGGTATCACAGTCCAGCCGGATCCCATCTCCCCGGAGGAGGTCTCTGAGAGGATTGTTCAGCTCAAGCCCCGGAAGGCGCCTGGCCCAGACGGAGTCATGAATTCCGCACTCCATCGCCTTCCGTAGCGAGGAATACAGTTCCTCTCAGATCTGTTCAATATATGTCTCAGACTGGCCTACTTTCCGGTGAAATGGAAAACGGCTACAGTTATAGTGATACCCAAGCTGGGAAAGAATTCTTCTCGCGCGGAAAACCTCAGACCCATCAGCCTCTTGTCCGCGACGTCCAAGGTTTTCGAGCGATTGATCCAGCGTAGGATCCGCGACCATCTAGAAAGACTGGACGTGCTGATCCCCAAACAGTTCGGCTTTCGTGAGCTGCACTCCTCGACTCATCAGCTAATGAGACTCGTGGAATGCATTACCTAGGCTCGCTGCCATGGCAAACAGACGACTGCGATCTTCCTAGACGTAGAGAAAGCCTTTGACCGCGTGTAGCACGAGGGTGTCATTTACAAATGAACGGAAGTCCTTCTCCCAGATTGCTACGTTCACTTGATCGGCAGCTTTCTGCGAGACTGTAGCTTCCGAGTGAGAGTAGACCACGCTCTCTCTTCGGAGAGGCGTATTACCGCTGGTGTCCCTCAGGGAAGTGTACTTGGGTCCCTCCTGTTCTCGCTGTTTGTCAACGACACGCCTCGAGTTCCTGGAGTAAAATTGTCGCTGTTCGCGGACGACACTGCGGCATTTGCCTCAGAGCCGAACGCAAGTTATGTGGCAATCAAGCTCCAGCGCCAACTCGACGCGTATGTCGGGTGGACCGATGACTGGAGAGTTGCCGTTAACCCTTCCAAGAGTGCCGCGGTAATATTCTTGCGCAAAAGCAAGCGGCCTCGGCCGCTTAAAGTAGGCCCCGTCGAGGTACCCCTCCAATAGCGTCAAGTACCTCGGGCTCCACGTGGACTCCCGACTCACCTGGTGAACCCATACTCAGTATATCCGACAACGCGCTTCGGCGCAACTCAGTAGACTCTGGCCCGTGCTATCTAATCCAGCAATGACCCCCCGGCTAGGTAAGCTCATAGTCAACTCATACGTGTTGCCCGTGATTACCTACGCCTGTCCTGTTTGGGGATACCTGACTCGTGGTCATAGGACAGCGCTCCAGCGCGTTCTCGACCGGGGACTGAAGCTTGCGTGTAAAGTCCCCCGGAGGTACTCTTCTCGTCTTTTGAGGAGAGGACTCGGTGTCTGCTCTTTTGATGACACCGTGAGACGCCTGGCGCGTAGATTCAATGTTCGTTCCGACAGAGTAACCCACAATTCCCTCATTGCCGGACTTGGTAAATACACCCCGCGACCAGGTGAGTCCTGGAAGCGACCTCGTTTATTAGCCCCGGTGGTATAATCCAGTAATCGCAGGTTGCTTCAGACCCTCCCATAAGTAGGTAAAACATATAAAACTAACTCAAACAGACCCAGTGGCAGGAGTCCTTCTGAGACTCGGGACACTGCACTACTCTGGTACCGGGGAGCAGATGTTTGCCTCCCACCGTCACATGTTACGACGGTCTACTTGATCGTCGTATGGTACAGTGGAAAACAAAATTCAAGACACCAATTAAGTCACTAATCACCAGCTTTAATTATCACAATTAAACAGTTTGTAATCAACAAGATAGTCCCTTACAACAAACCAAATAAAAATTGTTCACACGCAATAAAAATGTCAACCAACAGAGTCTCGCACAATTATATAACACATAACAGTTTGCCACAATACTTCGAACCGAAGTGGAATAACTCGCCACTGAAACTGAAACTAAGCGTCCCTGAGTGCTTGTATTTATACCCCGCTGAGTTTTCAGAATAATCCATACTACACGTCAACAACGCTACTATATAGGAAATACCAGAGCGTAATTGCTTGCCGCCTTCAACATAATGTGCGCGGGCTGGTGAAATCTGGATTAGTCTTGGCTACGGACGCATGACAAGTGTTACGTAATTGTCTTTTGTCTTAAAGTAGCAGCAATACGTACGCACACACACATTATAGCCGGGCTCCGCTGGAATAGTCGAGATACACGTGGAATGTTCTATTATGGTATGACAATATGCTACTCTGGAGCATTAACTACTCAATTGTTTATAGTGCTTAACGTTCTCTACTACAAGGCAACTATCATGTTAGATTTGAATGCTAGACTAAAGGAGAACGTTCCTACAAATCAAGCTGTTAGACAAGGGTGCCCCATTTAACCAACACATTTTTAACATATACATAGATGACATCTTTCGCTTGTGGGATGGAAAAGGAAGGGATGTCACTTCAAAGGAACATATATGTGAAGTGTTCTGAGTAAGATCTGTTTACATTTTTGGTTGGTGTACATTCAAATTTGCCGAGCAGACAGGTTAGGCCATATTTACGCATAATTTAATTATTGAGAAAAGGAAATAATTTAATTTGGAAACAAGTTTAGCGTTTGTAAACGTAACGAAAGCTTCTGACAATGTTAAACATTTGCTATTCTACAGATTAGAGGTTTTCCTACTCAACTGATTAGAGTGCTCAGGGGAGTCTGAAGGGAAAAATAAAAACGTTGTACGAATGCTTACACTTTGATTAAAATTATTTCCCGGGTTGTTTCGCCGTGGTCCAAAGTTTATGACAAAAAAAAAACCAGACGTTTCCTATGAGAACCAAGATAGTCGTGAATAATCAGATTTTGGATCAGGTTAGTCATTTTAATTACCTGGGTTGTAATATCCCATATGGAACAGTTATTGATTGGGATAGTAAGCTAACGAAATTTAGACGCATCTGTGGAACGATTCATAGGTACTTGAAAAATAAAACACGGAAGGATACCCGAATAAAATTTTATAAAACTGTAGCTGTCCCCACATTCGTGTGTGATAGTGAGACATGGACTTTTAGTAGAAGGAACTTGCAGAGGATTCAGGCAGTCGAAATAAAATTTTTAAGAGGGACCCATGGTTGTTCCCTCCTGGATTGGAAAAGGAACGACGATATTAGTCGGGAATCAAACATTGAATCGATGCACCAGAAGATTGAAGACTACAGAAGGAGATGATGCGAAGACTTGAACCACATGCCTGATATCCGTCTACACGTGCCTGCCTTAGGTTATCACCCTACTGAGAAGCGATATGTCGGTAAAACGATGAGGAAATAGGTTCCGGAACAGGTCTAGAACCTAATCCTTGGAGTGATGACGACGATGATTATGATGATGATGATGATGATGGATAGCAATAATTATAGAAAAATAATAGAAGATTAAAGCTGGAAGAAAAGGTCAGCAGGCAAGGGAGGCGAGGTGAAATCACAGAAGAAGAAAGAAGAAGAGAAATGAAAGATTGAAATCCTACAGAAAAATGAGGAATGAACAAAATATGCAGCGCGATCCAAAGTAGCCTTAAAAAAAGTAAATTTCTAATCACTTATCTTTGTATTTATATTTAGAGTAAGAACATATTTCAATTGACCAGTGGGTTTTGCGTTTTATTTATTTACTTTTTTGAAAGCGTAACTTTTAATGTTCTATGAAATATACATCGTCGAACACGCTTCAGCTCAACATGAAAAACTCCCACAATATTTTCAAGTTGAATAAGTATAGCTCAGTAACTTGGGGACTTTGATGATTTCGGAGCAACTGCTAGAAAATTTCATAGTCTCAGTTTTTGATAATGATATTTTCACGTTATACATGGAACTTAGTCGTTAAAGTTTGTGCGTGAAAAGACTGAAGGGCGACCCGCTCTGAATGTTTCGGTGATTTGAGAAAAGGAATATGAAAGAAAGAAAATGAAAGCACACAGCGTGAAGCAAATTTAAGTAAATTTCAGTTCAGGCATTGATAAGTCTAAAACGCTCATTCGATCGCATCATGTTATCCTGTAATCATCTGTATTTGTCTTATTGCAGGCTTTACGTATTTGTTTATAATTTTATAACTTTCATTTCTGCAGAAACGAACTTGTAGCGTTTATTGATCTTATCAAAGCTGTTTGGGGTAGCAGAGTGACGCTTTTTCTCGAATTGGGTGAGCAACAGAGGGACGAATGGAACTGCATTGTCATCTTATCCGATCTGACGATATGATATCGATAAGGCGAATCGATTACCCCGTTGATAAAACAAAAAGTGACGAGTTCCGCTTCTACTTCTTCTTCTTCCTCCCCTTCTTCTTAATTCTGTCGTGCTGTTCTTGCCCATTTTGTTCTCAGTCGTTTCAGCGTTTTATAGATTTCGTCGTCTTGAGACGAGTAGCTAATTGACTTCTGCTGCGCTCGGGAGTCTCTCTTCCGATTCCCTTGTTTATAGCCGAAAATAAGTGATCGTTACATTCATTACTTGGCCGACAACCCTTATCAGCAAGCAAGAGGGTGACGGTGGTGATTCACCCCCCCCACAAACCAACCCTTTAACAGCGGCGTCATCTCTACTGTTTTGTCTCGAGTGCCGACGATGAATCACAAGTAAACTGTCTGTTGACTGGCAGCGTATTTTGTAATATACATATATACGAGACGCGTTTTATATTGCAAAGTGTCCTTCGTTATGTTATACATCATAGCTGGAAAGCTTATCAACCGATATTGAATTCATCATATCATCATCATCATCTTCAAGGGTTAAAGCAAGGATGGTTTCTTCCGGTCTCAAGTAAAGATTAGAGCTAGTCATTTCAGCGCTTCCTCGGACATCCCACATCTCTCCGTCCCCTTGGCGTATAGTTCCATAGTTGTTTGGGGATGCGACAGTCATCCATTCGGCAAAGATGTTCCCACCAATTCAGCCGATACTGGGCGATTCTGTCGAGTATACTCATAATATTCAGTTCCTGCCGTATATATGTGTTTCTTCTATGTTCATGGAGAGTATACCCTGCCACGTGCCTGAGAAATCTCATTTCAGCCGCTTGGATGCGACTGGCCTGGCCTTTCGTTAAAGTCCATTTCTCAGACCCATAAAGAAGTGTGGGAAGAGCCATCACCTTGTAGAATTTTAGGCGTGCTCCTTAACTTGCTGACTTAAGGGTTTGCTTAATGGTCCCGCACATAAGGTTGAACTTACACAACTTATTCACAACGTCGTTGCTTGCATCATAAGACACACTTTAGCCCAGGTATTCAAAATTGCTAATTTGTTCCAGGACAGTACCATCTATAACAATTTTTGCCCGTACGGAATCTTTAATATCTTATTAAAAATTGTCGGTGAAATAGGGCAAAAATTGTTATAGATATCTATAATTATATGTATATATAATTGTTGTTATATCTATTGATAATGTACAACAATCGCTGTCTTGTAATATAAACTTCTAAGAACTTTAATTAATTGCGAAGGGAAACCCCTTCGTTCCATTATACTCCATAGTAGCGAACGTTTCACATTATCAAAACCTTTCGACAGATCTACGAATGCTAGATGCGTCTCCAAGTTAAATTCCCTTCTCTTTTCAGTTACTAACTTCAGTGTAAAGATAGCATCTTTTCATGATCTCCCCTTCCCGAATGCATGTCTACACTAGAACAGTAAATGGGAGACTGAAGCCAATAGCTGACGCTTTAATATGAGAAGAACAAAATGGTTTCAGGTAGGGGAGATCGTGCTTATTCCTATCCTTACTTGTGTACTTGTCTACATTCATGATTTGTTCTGATTATTTCTGCACTTCTTCGTGCCATTCACATATTTTTTCATGTTTTTAGAGTTTCAAATATCTCTCCTGCTGCGTTTGAAACGATAAAAAAAGAGACACAATATTAGAGAACACGAGCTAGAGTAACATGTACAGTTTATAAAGTAATAATTAGTTTTATGTTTGTAATGGTATAGTTGTGCTGGATCTTTTTGTTTGACTTTGCACCAGCGAGTAACGACGCCAATCAAAGTTAACAAAGAAAAACAAGAGTTCGATAGTTGAGCAACAACAAAGAAACGTAAAGTGTCTCAGAATGAACGGGTAACGGGTAGCGGAGTCACTTTTGGAACGAAAACAAAACACAGAGGATATTGAATACATTTGACAATCTGGTGGGTGGGCATCAATCGTGCGGAAATGAAATAGTAAGAAGAAGAAAAAGAAGAAGAACAAAGAGAAACGCCAAAGTTGTGCGCCTCGACAATTCAGTTCGTCGTCTCAATAAATAAAGTCAACGAACGCGCGCGCGCGCGTGCGGACCGTCACACAAACTCCCGCCCGAACGATTTTTGGCGAAGACAGCAGTATCCGATGCTGACGATTTATGTGAAAGAGAAATATGTGTTGCTTTCGTGAATTAGTAAGATTTCGTCTATTTCTCTCTCCCTCTCTATCTGCGAAGGGTTAGCGTCCGTTTGCTTCGTATTCTGAACCCAGAGGCAATAGAGAGCCAATATGAAATGGGTTTAGAGTTCACTTTGCTTAATTGAGTTAAGGAGGACGGATCATAATACTCAATATCAGCAGTGCGTGAATTTATGTATCATTGTTGCTATACAATATAGCCTAATACAGGAAATTGCCTGTAATATATTTTAAATTTCCCTCCTTACTGCACGCCGGCGTAATGCGTATCTCAAATGTTCTTGAACACATTAGAACACCTACTTGTGCGCGGCCTTGACTGGGCCAACACCTGCAACACTGTGCGGGAGGACGGGGCGAGGACTCTCTCGGCTATTCTAGGTGGTTCTATTCGTCATAATATTAATAAAATACCGTTCGCTATTTTATAATAACGTAACCGAACAATACTCACAAGAAACTAGTCTAAAACGTAAAGAACCGACATGAGTGATTATTTGTCGACCATACGTATTTGTGTCTCTGAAAATGTCACGCCTTCCATTTGTCTTGTCAATATTGTCAAGCTGTATTCGATTAACAGAACTTTCTAAAACTTTATTCGAATTGTTAGTAATAACGCGCGTTGGCTGTGATTATGGCTGCCAATGGGGGGTATCGTGTCCGCGGTGTCCAGTCGACTGTGACCGCACCGGCGACGGGCGACTATCGATGCGTGCACATCAGTAAAACGCTCACTACTGTAATGGCGTCGATCCTCTCCTTCGGTAATTGTACGCTTCCTGGAAACGGTAGGTTGTACGCGCTACGCTGGCATTCTATCGCCGATTACGTCATACATACACACACAAACACTCCAGCAATATTTAACAAGACGGCAAACAGTGATAGGAATATGAATTTGAATACGTAAAAAAGAAATGAAAAGGTATTATTGATCAAGTTTTTTAAAGAACTGATTCATCTAACCCGAGGGAAACAATACGTCCAGTAATATGCTATGAACCAAGCCAGATACAGCAACAACTCAAAGAAAACGGTAAACTATAGAAATGACTATATTACGGAAGGACAAGATACGATAGTTGGCTAAAGAATAGTATAAGAGAAACGTGTAATGTAACAGATTAATTGTTGGATTGCGGTCTGAACACATATCAAGAATGGATGACAGAAGGCTAGTGAAAAAGGCAAGAGGTAGCCAACCAAACACCAAGAGGAGGAGGATTGGTCGGCCAAAGAAGACGTGGAGTGGCAGCATGTAGGATAGTTATTATACAACAGGACAGAGCACTAACGAGGAACTTAAAGAAGAAGACTCAACTAAAGATATCAAAAAAAAATCTTCGTGATTCAGTAAACACTGGCGAGTTTTCTAGGCAAAAGTATTGTTACGACGGTCTCCTTGATGGTCGTATGGTACAGTGAAAAGAACAAAATACAACAAAATACAGGCACCAACAAAGTCACTAATTACCAGCTTTAATTAATCACAATTAACAGTTTATAATCAACAACTTATTCAACAAGATTATAGTCGTACAATAATTCAAGTTAATTTGTCCACACCAATAATAATGTCAACTAATAGAGCCCCGCACGATAATCACTTTCCACTAATAGCCACTTGAAACACACTGAGTAATCGCCCAAAGTAAACTGAAAAGTAAGCGGCTGATATGGGATATTTATTGTCTGCAGGGTTCCACAATATGCGTCCTTAACAAGCACTTGAAAACTCTAGAGGATACTTCAGCGCGGCCTTGGCAGAAACACACACCGGCAGTGATAGTCGAGAAGCTTGTAGAACGACACCATCGAACGCACGATAACGTTCCGCATTAAGTAACAATATTAACTTTCCTCAGCCTAGGAAAGTGTGTCAACATAGTAAATACAGAAGTCCCAATATCCGGCGCACTCAGGAAATTCCGGAATTTAGAACGCATTTACAGTACCTACGCAAGTATACAAGTGCGGTTGTCGCAGATTTAGCGTAACGACTGCATAATATGCAAGCAACGACGTTGTGAATAAGTTGCATAAGTTTAACCCCTTATGTGCGGGACCATCAGGTGAACTCTTAAGTCGGCAAGCAAATAAACACGCCTAAAATTCTACAAGGTGTTGGACCTTCCCACACTTCTTTATGAGTCTGAGAACTGGACTTTAACGAAAGGCCACGCCAGTCGCATCCAAAGCGGCTGAAATGAGATTTCTCAGGCACGTGGCAGGGTATACTCTCCATGATCATAGAAGAAACACACGCATACGGCAGGAACTGAATATTATGACTATACTCGACAGGATTACCCAGTATCGGCTGAATTGGTGGGAACATCTTTGGCGAACAGATGACTGCCGCATCCCCAAACAACTGTGGAACTATAAGCCGAGGGGACGGAGAGGTGTGGGACGTCCGAGGAAGTGCTAGAGTGACCATGTCTAATCTTTTCCTGTTTGAGACCGGAACAAACCATCCTTGGTTTAATCCTTGAAGATGATGATGATGATGATGATGATGCTGATAATGAACTGCATAATATTAAATGTGCAGACTCACTCAAATAATGTTTTCCCTTTACGGGTGATGGTAGCACCCGTGTTAGCGTATGCGTGTGAGACGCGGGCGTCGCGGAATCAAGACGCTCAGCGTATACAGTACACACCGCTGAAATGACGTTTTTGAAACGAGTGAAAAGTTGTTTCCCTACGCAATCACATTAGGAATGAAGTTATAAGAGCCGAGTTGGGGATATACACGGCATGAACTGTAGGATTAGACAGTGTTCATTGCAATGGAAACAGCCTGTAGAGAAAACGAACGACGACAGTCTAATAAAAACAGGTAATAAATTATAGATCCTAGCGAAGAAGAGATGTAGGAATCTCTAAAAGAAGATGGCAGGACTAAAGACTGAACAGTTTATAAGTCTAAACACTTGGTGAAGAAGAAGAAGTGGAAGAGACGGTAGAAGAAGAAGAAGAAGAAGAAGAAGAAGAAGAAGACGAAGACGAAGACGAAGACGAAGACGAAGAAGAAGAAGAAGAAGAAGAAGAAGAAGAAGAAGAAGAAGAAGAAGATTTTAGAAACTGTCACATTACAATGGCACTAAGTAAATTGTGCAAAATTAATGATGTCCTAAAATTCGTAGTGACCGTCAATCAATGAATTTTTCCGGTGAGGGTTTGTGAGGATCGGTCAAAAAGTATAACACACATTTTAAATTATTTGTGTCGACGTTTCGACAATATTTATTATCATCATCAGGACAATTGTTGCTGAGCTGTTACGACGCTAAACACACAACTGTAAGTTTCCCCAAAATGGGGCGGTTTTTGGGGGAAACCTACAGATGTGTGTTTGGCGTCGTGACAGCTCAGCAACAATTGTCCTGATGATGACAATAAGTATTGTCGAAACGTCGACACAAATAATTTAAAATTTGTGTTCTACTTTTTGACCGATCATCATAAGCCTTTTGCCGGAAAAATTAATGACGTCATTAATGAATTGTCCATCGTTGGGCTAAGTAATGATGTCTGTCTCACCATTATCTCCCAATTTCTCTATTCTATTATCGATCCTTTCTTTATAATTCTGTAAGACTCCTTCCTCGTTCATTCTGCAGACTTCCCATGATTTAATTTCACTTTTCTGTAGTCTTTGAATACTACTAATACTAAGGATGTATTAAGACCTTTAATGTAGAGTTTTCCAGTTCCCTTATGCATAGAAAAAAACTGAAAATAGTAACAACAAGTAGCAAAACAAGGAAACGTTGTCTAATGAGTTTTATATGGAGCGTTGTCATGTATGGTTGCGAGTCGTGGACAATAGATATGAAGGAAAACAGGAAACTTTAGATATGGTGTTATCGCAAGGTGTAAAACATAAAATGGTCTGACAAAATTACAAATGAATAAGTGGTGAACAAAACAGGCAATGAGAGGTTTTTGTTAATAGGCGTAATTAGAAGAAGAGCAGAACTTACTGGACATAGGCTGCAGCATGAAGAACTACTAAAATTGGTAATGGAAGGAACAATAGAAGGTAAAGGATATAAGGGAAGACAAAGGCTGCAGTATATAAAGCAAATCATGGAGGATGTAAAATGTGAAACTTATGAGGAAATGAATAGGAAAGCACAAGATCGATCATAATGGAAGACTGCTGTAAACCAACCGTAGGATTGAAGATATAAGAAGAAGAAGAAGAAGAAGAAGAAGAAGAAGTAGTAAATTGTGTGGCGCAGAATTATCGCTGTAGGTTGTTGTCACATATCTTAGTGTTTACAAGAACAATGCTTTAGTCATTATGGAAAAGAATAATGACTACATATAGGCCTATTTGTTTGTTAAGTCTGAGGCTTTAAGCCTCTTAAGTCTGCGCACTTCGTTTTGGCATTTAACAAATCATTATCTATTTGATGGTCAATTACTTTATCTAAATATTTAACGGTCTGTCTTATAATTAATTGACTAGTTCAATGAACATATCATATTATACAATAATTATATTCTTTAGACGTATCTGTGGGACGATTCATAGGTACATGAAAAATAAAACACGGAAGTGTACCCGAATGAAATTTTATAAAACTGTGGCTGTCCCCACATTCCTGTATGCTAGTAAGACATGGACACTTGGTAAAAGGGACGTGCAGAGGATTCAGGCAGCAGAAATGAAATTTTTTAAGAGGGACGCCAGGTTGTTCTCTCTTGGTTCGGAGAAGGATCGAATATATTATACACGATTTAAACATTGTATCATTGTACAAGAAGACTGAAGACCACAGAAGGGGATGGTGTGAACACTTGAACTGCATGCCTGATATCCCCTGGGATATCACCCTACTGGGAAGAGAGATGTCCGTAGACCGAGGAGGAGATGGGTTACGGAACAGGTCTAAGCCCTAGTCCTTGGAGTGGTGATGATGATGATTAATTCTATTCGCAGTATAAATACTTTACAGCCGGCAGGCTACACGCATACCCTGAACACTACACGCGCGCGCTCACACACACACACACACACAAACAAGTGGTGCGCTCTACGAATGATCTCTAGTTGCCCGTTGAGAAGGGCGAATGTTTGGCGAAGCAAAGTGTCTGGGCATTGGCAAGACAAAGCGTTGTAGGCCTATATTCATACGACTGCTCCTATTATGTCGTACTAACACGATCTGCGCAACACGCACACACTTAAACAGTTAGAGAAAGGAACTTCATAACACTACAAATTACACCTCCTTTCACGTATGAAAATTCTTGTTCAAGCGACAGACGAATAGTTTCACCTGCGGCTAATTCACCTTTGAAATGGAAACTGTAAGAAATATCGAGTAACATAATTGCAATTCCTCACTGTCAGTTGTTGCGTAATAGTTGACACTAATGACTGGCCCCGTTCACACATACCCATACTTTCTCCGCGTCTTGGTGAACGTCGTGATTCTGATTCCCTCACAACAGCTGACGACAACGATCCACAGCTGGTCGACGAAACCAGATTTCATCCAGCTGACGGAATAAATTCAACTGACAGTCTCGGAGAGTAATTTTTTATTATAAAACACTACATTTTCTTATAATTATTAGACAGCGTCTTGTATGTGTGTTGCGCCATACAATATTTGCGGAATATCTGTCACTCTCCTAAGATTTACGTCATTTAAAATAATATACAGTACCTATATCATTAAGTTCACATTATATGGAATGGAATTTATTATAAAAATTGTACGACTCGGCGGTAAATGTCGACGGCCGCAATTTATCTTCTGTAACAAATAATGGACTTAATCATCACACAACAATCGGTGAATGTAACGAAATGCAACATTCTAACGTATTCTCATAAATTTATATGTCGGCCTTTCCCATAACTTGGCTGACCTCTATAGCATTTTTCTGTAATCAGTCACTCTCTATTAGGTTTTAAGTAAGGCGAGAATATTCCATAACACTTAATGTCATCATCATGATCATCATCATCATCTTCAAGGATTAAACCAAGGATAGTTTGTTCTGGTCTCAAACAGGCAAAGATTACAGCTGGTCACTTCAGCGCTTCCTCGGACGCCCCACACCCCTCCGTCCCATCGGCTTATAGTTACATAGTTGTTTGAGGATGCGGCAGTCATCCATTCGGCAAAGATGTTGCCACCAATTCAGCCGATACTGAGCAATCCCGTCGAGTATAATCATAATATTCAGGTCCTGGCGTATGTCTGTGTTTCTTCTACGATCATGGAGAGTATACCCTGCCACCAACCCTAAGAAATCTCATTTCAACCGCTTGGATGCGACTGGTCATGCCTTTCGTTAAAGTCCAGTTCTCAGACGCATAAAGAAGTGTGGGAAGAGCCACCACCATGTAGAAATTTAGGCGTGTACCTTTACTAGCTTACTTAAGGGTCCGCACATAAGGTTGAACTTATGCAACTTATTCACAACGTCGTTGCTTGATTATCAGAAGGTTGAAACAAGGGTACCCTATTTCACAGACACTTTTTAATATCTACATGGACGACGTATTTTGACGATGGACAGCTAAAGTTAACTCGAGAATATCACTTCAGCGAAATATTCATGCGAATTCATTGCTTTATGCAGATGACAAGGTAATGATACAGAAAACAGAATACCAGTTGCAAAGGGCGATATTTACGTTCAACAGCATTATACAAGACTATGGGCTACAGATCTCTGCTACAAAATTTAACATGGTGGCATTTAAGGGCAAGTATCCTATAAGAACTAAGATAGTCGTGAATAATCATATTTTGGATGAAGGTGTGTTTCTTTACTTGCTGACTTAAAGAGTTCGCCTAATAGTCCCTCACATAAGGTTGAACTAATATAACTTATTCAACACTTAATTTGTTATTTTCCTTTGTCCTTCTAGGGTTCGGTTGCATCATATATGGTTGCACCAGGTATAGTTGCAATTCTTCCTGCTCCGGTTGGACCATATAGTCTTCGGTTTTTCCACGCTTCGTTCTGCCTACCGTGAGATGATTCAAGACAATATTGTAGTATAATTGTCTGTAAATCGGCAGTACCACTTAGTGCTCTTGTCGCCGACATACGGCACAGTTGTCTCGGCTTATGGAATGTTAGACCGTCCGTCGTTTCAGTCAGCTGTGTACTGTTGCACGACAAACATGGCTGTTGCTCTCTCCGTTTGCACCAACAACGAACAGAGTGTACTGAAGGTCTTTATGGTTTTTGTGGTCTGAGGGTGTATCAGAAGCCGAAAAAACAATATGGGGATAATGTTTTGAGACAGCGAAGTGTATATGGATGGATGGATATAAAAAAAATTCAAAAACGGTCGGACAGGCGTCAAAGACGATGAAAGATCAGGATGCCCAACCTCATCCACTACTGATGCCATTGTTGAACATGTTATTGCCATGATTCAGACCAACCGAAGAGTGACTATCGATGAAGTGGCTAGTGTACCATCTGCAAATTAGTCATGGTTCTGCATATGAAATTATCCATAACAAGCTAGGGTTTCCTAAAATGTCTGTGCAAGATGGTTCTCAAAACAGGTCACTGAAGACCACAAGACCCATCGTGTAGCTATGTATCAACGCTTACTGAACCGTTATGGTAATGACAGTGAAGCTTGTTTGAAGCTAATAGTCACTGGAGATGAAACGTGGCTCCACCACTTTGAGGCTGAAAGCACCTGTTCGGCTAGCGGATAAATGGGCGGGGGGACGCTTTCACCTTTTCACCAAGATGGAGGAGGCTTCCATCTTTACACTGTGTTACTTAGAGCGAAACTTCACTTCAATAACGTGACATTTATAGTTTGTGTGTTGGACTATCATTAACTTTTCTTGACGTCTTCTTCCGGTACGGACCACGTCAAAAATGTCTTGTATGACGACGTTTCACTCATATTATAATGAGCATCCTCATGAGATCTACGTGACTTTAAAGAATCTTTAAAATAAAAGGATTGTGTAAGAATGTGTTTGTTTATTTCTAACTGTAATGAAAGTTGTAATTAATGATTTCACCTGGTGTCAGTTATTCTGTTTCCACTGTACGACACGACGATCCGTGCAACCGTCCTAACAATAGTTACGTAATTTCAATATTTATATAGTGACCTTTTTAGTAAGACAAGATTTTCATAACCTTTTTGCATTACTTGACCTACGCATATGATACGAATTTCTAAAAAAATATTTTACAATTTGGAGTTTGTCTCCAGTTTGGAGTAGGCATCCATTTTATCGGAGGTTTGATAAAAAAGTTCACGCAGTTTTATAATTTCCACCGCTACAAGTGTCCGATTAAAAAAAACGGTTTTATGTGATGGTGCAAATGTTCGTGACAATCGACTAAAATTTTAGCCGCTTTTGGTGCATAGTTTAGATTTCACAACTAATTGAATAAGTCGTCTTTAGATGAGTTAGTCGACTTTTTGTCATTCTACAATGGAAAATTGAAGAACATGAGTAGAGGGAAATTGGGGGTTCAAACTCACAAAGGAATGCCGCCTTCTTAAAAAACACTAAAAAAACACTAAAAAACATGATCTCTGAGATGACGCCGCCACCGCTGGACCCGCAGCATCCCGATGGACCACAGCACCGCGAATTTCCGCGAATAAATTTTTTATTTTTTTAATTTTATTTTTTTAATTTTTTTAATTAAATTGATTTGGTGGGATGATGTTCAATGGACCACCAGCATCCGTGAATATACTTTTTTATTTTTTTAAGAAAGCTGATTTGCATATCAGTGGGTGGTGTTGGGTGGGAGGTTGTTTTTTTTTTTTTCATATCAGTGGGTGGGGGGTGGTTCCAACTCGAAGCATTATAGTGTATACTAAAATATATGATCAGGTGTACCAACCTTTGCATGAGTTCAAATTTGTTGTGTGTTATAATGTATATTAAATCTATATGATCAGGTGTACCAACCTCTGTAGTATTATTATAGTGTATAGATATTTTATATGAGCAGGTTTGTCAACATTTTCTGTGGCGGGGGGAGGGAAATTCAAATATGTGTTATATAGTGTATATATTAAAATATATGATCAGGGTTACCAATCTTAAATTATTGTGTGCGTGTATAGAGCAGATCTGTCAACATTTTTTTCTCTTCTGTGGTGGGAAATTCAAACTATATATGATCATAATTGGTACTCTCTCTCGCTCTCTCACACGTTGTGTATGTCTCTCTCTCTCTCTCTCTCTCTCGTTGTCAAACGTTATGCTCACCGGCATTATAGTGTATATTAAAATATATGATTAGGTGTACCAACCTTTACATGAGTTCAAATTTGTCGCGTGTTATAATGTATATTAAATCTATATGATCAGATGTACCAACCTCTGTATTATTCGTCCTCTCACTCCCTCTCTCTCACTCTCTCTCTCTCTCTCTCTCTCTCTTGTTGTCAAACGTTATGCTCAAACTGTGGTCAGTACCGAACGCATGTATATGAAATTAGAAAGTTTATTCGACAAATATTAACGTCCTCTCTCTCTCTCTCTCTCACTCTCACTTGTTTCAACTGTGTCAACAAATAGTAACGTCCTCTCTCTCTCTCTCTCTCTCTCTCTCTCTCTCTCTCTCTCTCTCTCTCTCACTTTCACACGTTTCAACTATGCAAGGTTTCATACCCTTTCTCCTGTCTCCCTCTCGTACATTGAGTAGTCGGTGTGATGAATAAATAATTTTAGCCCTCTCTCGTTGTCAAAACGTCGTCTTCATTTTCAATGTATTAAATAATTAATTAATAGTTTTATAATGCAGTCAGTGTGATTGATCCTTGTTAGAAATATATATATATTTGGCGTCAATGAACTACTTACCTGTTATGTTGTTACAGACAATACTTCTGTTTTAAGGTTGCAGTTTACACACACACACATAGGTTCAGTAGTGTATAGCGAAATAAATTAAAATTATACACACACACATGAAAACGGCGGCTGAAATTCATACAAATCTTCTGATGTAACAGTTCACAAAAAATAAATTAATTGTACACATGTTCAGAGGTGTAGAGTGAAATAAAATAAAGTCATAATTTTTTTAAATGATTAAA
This sequence comes from Magicicada septendecula, assembly GCA_034769895.1. Lineage (NCBI taxonomy): Eukaryota > Metazoa > Arthropoda > Insecta > Hemiptera > Cicadidae > Magicicada > Magicicada septendecula. The sequence continues at coordinate 19,560,022 of CM068371.1, forward strand.
TATATTTTAACATTCACAATATAAAATTCACAATTAAATAAATACATTATAAAATTGATATTTTTCGAAAGTTTATATATATAATTGTGTGTCGTACTTGTAGAAGAAGCAAACTGCAACATAACAATACAACAACAACATTAAAATCATGTTAAATATCACACACACACAGATGCACACGCAACGCGCGCACATACAGACGCATACGCAACGTAATCACACACACACACACACACACACACACACACACACACACACACACACACACACACACACACACACACACACACACACACACACACACACACACACACACACACACACACACACACACACACACACACACACACACACACAGACCCACACACACACACACACACACACACACACACACACGCACACGCACACGCATACGCATACGCAACGTAACCAAACACGCAACGCGCCCACACACAGACGCAAACGCAACGTACACACGTTTGGGTTACACCACACACACACACACACACACACACACACAGACGTACACGCGCACATACGCAACGCGTCCACACACAGACGCAAACACAACGTAATCATATACATACATACAACATGTACATGTAGGACCAATAAACAGATAACAGATTTAAATATGCTATAGTCATTGTAAGACGTTACAATCATTGAAGTGTTTAATAAGTAAATTGTATGTATGTATATATCACTGAATAATAATAATATAATCGTTTGCTGCAACAGGTAAAGCAGTTACAAATAATTACATATAGGTTCAGAGGCGTATAGTGAAATAAATTAAAAATCCATTCATCAAAACTTTGTAAATTAGAATCTGCACTACATTCAAACATACGCACACACACAATGATAAAAAAATTGTTTATTAAAAGTAGTTTGTTACCTTAACGAGATACAATTTCCACATGCGCTGTCTGGTTCTTCATCCCTCGAAACACAAGATGTAGGTCGCTGGGATTTATATGACGGAGTTCTTCATCTGTAAAGACGTCAGCATACCTCTTAGGTAGATATACACGATAGCGGCGCTCACAATCTTCCAACGTTACAAGCACAGACTTCCCATATCGCGTGTCCACATGCAACATGTTAACGATCGGATACTGTTTGTCCACTGTTAATTCTGCACAACGTTTGTACTCAATAGCAGAAACTGCGTTGAATTTTGTGATAAACGACATTATTTATGAGAAGTGAAGACGTCTGTATCAAGCAAGGTGGAACCATACAATGTCAGAATATTCGCTACAAAGAAGACTAGTGAAAGTAATGATGGTGATGTGGTCATCAGGAAAGTTCACGTTCATCGCCCGAAGCTTTGCATGTACATACACACAGCCAGAATTAGCGCTGTTACAAAATATATATATTAGGAAAGTCAAGCCCACAGACTACTAGAAATAGTTATCGTTTGAAAAAAAAAAAAAGAAACCACACATTACGAACTAATATCGTTACAATAATAATAATACATAAACTTACGTTTACGGTCGTCCAAACTGAAGTATGGAGTGACAATAACTATAGATATCACAGTAAGAATTTTTGTTGTTGTTTTTAACAGGTGATGTTTTTCATCCCCTGAAGCTTTGTATGCAGAATTATGACTGTTACATAATATATATTAGGAAAGTCGTCAGAAATAGTTATTGCCTGCAGCAAGAATTGTTGTTGTTGTTGTTGTTTTTAACAGGTGGTGTTTTTGCATGTACATACATGCAGAATTATGGTTGTTACATAATATATATTAGGAAAGTCGTCAGAAAAAGTTATCGCCTGCAGCAAGACTTTTTGTTGTTGTTTTTAACAGATGGTGTTTTTCATCCCCTGAAGCTTTGCATGTACATACATGTAGAATTATGGCTGTTACATAATATATATTAGGAAAGTCATCAGAAATAGTTATCGCCTGCAGCCATATACAAGTTTACCTAATGAAATTAACAATGCTATGAGACACTTACATTAAAAATGTTTGTATAACAGAAAAATCATTAATTATCCACTCTCTAAGTGCGTGCACATTATGGTTTGTACATAGTGTAGAAGAAGAATTGCAATGTGTAAGACATAACGCCCCAGGAATGTCTTTTGGTACGTCTTTTGGGCAACCAATGTCATCAAGATTTATTATATGATAATGAATTATTTTCGATTCTAAAAAACGTTTTTTCTCAAGACCCTTCACAAACACATATTTATATATGTTCGTATACGTTGTTAACACTGAAACAAGATTGTCGTACGGTGTCTCTCCTTCATCCCATCTTAGCCCATGATAGTTTGTCGTTAACCAGCAGTTGGTTCTAGTGTATTTCGAATTCGTAACGACTGTAGCAGGCGGGGCGAAAATCCAATGTCTGTATGCAAAACGTGTTACGTCCATAACCGACAACTCCTTTACTATATAATTGCCGTTGTCATCATAAAAGCAGTGAAAGTCAATTATTACAGCAGCGTTTTCCATTATACTATAAAAAAAAAAAGAAACCACACATTACAAACTAATATTTATAAACACAAAGATCGTTACAATAATAATACACAAACTTACGTTTACTGTCGTCCGAACTGAAGCGTGGAGAGAGAATAACTAACGATATCACAGTGAGAATTCTTTTTGTTTTTAACAGATGGAATTTTAGCAGGAGGGGGAGCAGAGTCGCTGTCGGCAATTAATTTGGCACGTACGTGAGATTTTAATAAAACAATTAACAGTTTTTAAATAATAATTTTCGGAAACAACCCCCGACTTAAAAAAAAATATAGTTTACCTTGTGGTATAAAATTCAAACTATTAAATTGTCTCTCTCACACACATTCTGATTACTATACAACTAATTGCATGTATGTTCAGATGGTTCTACCGAAATAAACCATTGTGTGTGTATTCGCTAAATCCGCTCGTTGAGAAAATCTGTTGTGGCTGGACGAAACATGTGTCTGAATAAATTTTCTCTCTACATAGCAGTTGTAAAAGTAGTCATATACATTATGTGCTATATATACAAAAGGCTTTCAACGTGTTTGTCATTTCAATCAATTTGTACAGCGCTCTAATTATGTAAAAATACCTGTACCGCTCCATACAACTGAGAATAAATCCACACAAACACACACACACACATACGCATACACACACATACACATACACAACGATGTTTCTACTTATTTGAACAAGTCCTGTATTAAATGCACTTGTTAATGTTTTAATGTGAACAATTTTACGTTTAAATAAAATCTGTACATACAATAAAATTATGTTTCAGTATTAATGATATAAATATTACTGTTTTATTAATTTAAATTACCGTATAATTGCTTACGATTGACAAATAAGACATACTTTACGGAATTTCTTGAAATTTTTGCATTTAGTCTTCTGCTCATGTGTACTAGCAACCTGTTTGGTTACGGTTAACCATTTAAATTCAATGTTCTTGTTGTTGGTAACCTTATGCTCGTCTCCCTTTCGTTTACTGACGGTATGTTTGGCTACAGTTAACCATTTAAGTTCAATGTTTTGAGAAGTAGTCATCATCTTCTTGTTCCTATAATAACAGTACTTGCTTCAGTACTATATATATTATGTGCTATGTATACATAAGGCTTTCAAATCTAATTGTGTAAGAATAACTGTACCGTCACATACAACTGAGAATAAATCCGTACAAACACTTAGCGATGTTTTTACTTATTTGAACAAGTCATGTATTAAATTCAATAAATAATGCACTTGATAATGTTTTAATGTGAATAATTTTCCGTTTACATAAAATCTGTACATACAATAAAATTATGTTCACTTTAAGAAATAGCAAATCTTTTACTTACCTCTTAAATGTTGTTGTTGTTATACACAATAGTCGATTGTACGATGAGTGTCTCATACAAATGAGAAATAGTGACATGTCGTCTTGTGTGTATATATATATATCATACGGCGGTAGCGTACACGTTTGAAAGTTGATACATATTAAATTCTCTCTCTCTCTCTCACACACATTACAGAGGTTGGGTGTCTAAATCGATGCATTTTACTTTCTAATTTGACACATGGCTTACTATTATTTAAATAACATACACGTGTGTGTGTGTGTGTTTGCATTTTTTAACCTAACGTGAAACGTAAGTAGACTGCATCTTAACCTAACGTAAACGTACGTGGACTGCATTTTTAACCTACGTACGTGGACTGTATTTTTTAACCTAACATGAAACGTAAGTAGAACGTTTTACGTTTTTTTTTTTTTTTTTATTCGCGAAAATTCACGGATGCTGTGGTCCATTGGGACTGATGTTAATCGTTTCGAACGAGTACTGATGCGTTTCCTAACTGATCTTTCTTCTTCTTCTTTTTTTATTACTGACGACTGTGGTAGCAGCGGTGGCGAAGGTGTATAGTGAAATAAATTAAAATTATACACGCATGTCGTTACAGATGAAAAATAGAAATTAATTTCTTCACCTGCGAAGTTCCTAGGTTATATATATACAGTATTTTAAAATAATAAAACAGTAATATTTATATCATTAATACTGAAACATAATTTTATTGTATGTACAGATTTTATTTAAACGTAAAATTGTTCACATTAAGACGCACACGCATACGTAACGTAATCACACACACACACACACACATACATACGCAACGTAACCAAACACGCACACACGCAACGAGCGCACACGTACACAACGTAACCAAACACGCGAACACACACAGACGCATACGTACACACTGCCGTCGTAACGCTGAAAAACAAAAGGTACGGTTATAACGCTGGTATTATGTTATTATAGTGTATCTTAAACGTTTTATAATATCAATTTGTAGCGCATGAACGTGTGATAAGTAAGACGTTGTTGCAAGTGAGTGTCGATGTGTGTGTGTGTGTGTGTGTGTGTGTGTGTGTGTGTGTGTGTGTGTGTGTGTGTGTGTGCAACTGTACTAAAAAGCTGTTATGCGCATGCGCAAATAATTCAAGCGCTGACCCGATATTTATATATGACTTCCATACAGATTTAAATAATACTTTCATGCTTTTGGTTGTCCTAAAAAACATACCATACTATTACACAGGCCGTTATGTATTACAACATTTTCAATTTCGTTTAGCAACACTCGTAGACGGATATGGACGATAGATATTTATGTATGGAAGTAAGCCATGTGTCAAATTAGAAAGTGAAAGTAAAATGCATCGATTTAGACACCCAACCTCTGAACATACATGCAATTAATATCAATCTCTGTAATGTGTGTGAGAGAGAGAGAGAGAGAGAGAATTTAATGTGTATCAACTTTCAAACGTGTACGCTACCACCGTATGATATATATATATATATACATACACACACACACAAGACGACATGTCACTATTTCTCATTTGTATGAGACACTCATCGTTCAATCGGCTATTGTGTGTATAACAACATTTAAGAGGTAAGTAAAAGATTTGCATATGTTACTAAAAAAAAAAAAAAAATTTTATTGAATATTCAGATTTTATTTAAATTGAGCTTATAGTCGTCTATTTGATTTTTTGGTCTGTTGCCTAATGAAGCACATGTGCTTAGGTCAGTTACTGTTGTCTCTCGATAAGAACGGGGGTTTTTGTTTGATAGGGGTTTGACAGATATTTTTGATGTGTTTGTAGATTTCCAATTTTATACTCATACGTCTGATCAATAAGATCTTTTGAAAAACTTAATGATTCCGTTGAGATGACGTTTAGATAGAATTTACTGATATCACGAGTAGGCCTACTTAAATACGTTCAATACAAAAAGGATTAATTGCCCTACACCTGAGTGCTGTATTTTACGAATCCGTGCGTATTTGCTACATAAGGATTAATATAATTACTCATACGTCTGATCAATAAGCTCTTTTGACAAATGTAACGAAATTTAGAAATGCATTTTCTCATAACAAAATACAACGTACCCTTTCATTTTATATTCAAACTATTCTTATCTGAAACAGAACGTTATATAGATAATACGCTGTCCTGTTTTTAAAAAAAATTTATTCAGGTAATAATCTGTTTGTTTAAACGTTGATCTATGTACGTACTTGTTTTCGTAATGTTTGTTATAATACCTTTCCTGTTCTGGATTTATGGTATGTGTGTGTGTGTGTGTTGAAAGCCTTATGTATATATTTATATATAGCACATAATGTATATGATAATGAAGCAGGTACTGTTATTATTATTATAGGAACAAGAAGGATGGATCATAGAATAAATACCACATCAAAACAAGAGGAGGAGGATCTTCTCCATAAATGGTTTTTTTCTCCGAAACGGTTAACGCCTGTAGAAATTACAAAATTAAAAGCAATAGTCAACAGGCCAAGCTCAAGTATAAGACCATTTCTAAAAGACTTAATAAACAATTTATAAAACCCCAGCGACCTACATCTCGTGTTTCGTGGCATGAGGACCCCCGGGGTTGTTTCCGAAAATTATTATTTAAAACTGATAATTGTTTTATTAAAATCTTACGTACGTGCCAAATTAATTGCCGACGGCGACTCTGCTCCCCCTCCTGCTAAAATTCCATCTGTTAAAAACAAAAAGAATTCTCACTGTGATATCGATAGTTATTCTCTCTCCACGCTTCAGTTCGGACGACAGTAAACGTAAGTTTGTGTATTATTATTGTAACGATCTTTGTGTTTATAAATATTAGTTTGTAATGTGTGGTTTCTTTTTTTTTTATAGTATAATGGAAAACGCTGCTGTAATAATTGACTTTCACTGCTTTTATGATGACAACGGCAATTATATAGTAAAGGAGTTGTCGGTTATGGACGTAACACGTTTTGCATACAGACATTGGATTTTCGCCCCGCCTGCTACAGTCGTTACGAATTCGAAATACACTAGAACCAACTGCTGGTTAACGACAAACTATCATGGGCTAAGATGGGATGAAGGAGAGACACCGTACGACAATCTTGTTTCAGTGTTAACAACGTATACGAACATATATAAATATGTGTTTGTGAAGGGTCTTGAGAAAAAACGTTTTTTAGAATCGAAAATAATTCATTATCATATAATAAATCTTGATGACATTGGTTGCCCAAAAGACGTACCAAAAGACATTCCTGGGGCGTTATGTCTTACACATTGCAATTCTTCTTCTACACTATGTACAAACCATAATGTGCACGCACTTAGAGAGTGGATAATTAATGATTTTTCTGTTATACAAACATTTTTAATGTAAGTGTCTCATAGCATTGTTAATTTCATTAGGTAAACTTGTATATGGCTGCAGGCGATAACTATTTCTGATGACTTTCCTAATATATATTATGTAACAGCCATAATTCTACATGTATGTACATGCAAAGCTTCAGGGGATGAAAAACACCATCTGTTAAAAACAACAACAAAAAGTCTTGCTGCAGGCGATAACTTTTTCTGACGACTTTCCTAATATATATTATGTAACAACCATAATTCTGCATGTATGTACATGCAAAAACACCACCTGTTAAAAACAACAACAACAACAACAATTCTTGCTGCAGGCAATAACTATTTCTGACGACTTTCCTAATATATATTATGTAACAGTCATAATTCTGCATACAAAGCTTCAGGGGATGAAAAACATCACCTGTTAAAAACAACAACAAAAATTCTTACTGTGATATCTATAGTTATTGTCACTCCATACTTCAGTTTGGACGACCGTAAACGTAAGTTTATGTATTATTATTATTGTAACGATATTAGTTCGTAATGTGTGGTTTCTTTTTTTTTTTTCAAACGATAACTATTTCTAGTAGTCTGTGGGCTTGACTTTCCTAATATATATATTTTGTAACAGCGCTAATTCTGGCTGTGTGTATGTACATGCAAAGCTTCGGGCGATGAACGTGAACTTTCCTGATGACCACATCACCATCATTACTTTCACTAGTCTTCTTTGTAGCGAATATTCTGACATTGTATGGTTCCACCTTGCTTGATACAGACGTCTTCACTTCTCATAAATAATGTCGTTTATCACAAAATTCAACGCAGTTTCTGCTATTGAGTACAAACGTTGTGCAGAATTAACAGTGGACAAACAGTATCCGATCGTTAACATGTTGCATGTGGACACGCGATATGGGAAGTCTGTGCTTGTAACGTTGGAAGATTGTGAGCGCCGCTATCGTGTATATCTACCTAAGAGGTATGCTGACGTCTTTACAGATGAAGAACTCCGTCATATAAATCCCAGCGACCTACATCTTGTGTTTCGAGGGATGAAGAACCAGACAGCGCATGTGGAAATTGTATCTCGTTAAGGTAACAAACTACTTTTAATAAACAATTTTTTTATCATTGTGTGTGTGCGTATGTTTGAATGTAGTGCAGATTCTAATTTACAAAGTTTTGATGAATGGATTTTTAATTTATTTCACTATACGCCTCTGAACCTATATGTAATTATTTGTAACTGCTTTACCTGTTGCAGCAAACGATTATATTATTATTATTCAGTGATATATACATACATACAATTTACTTATTAAACACTTCAATGATTGTAACGTCTTACAATGACTATAGCATATTTAAATCTGTTATCTGTTTATTGGTCCTACATGTACATGTTGTATGTATGTATATGATTACGTTGTGTTTGCGTCTGTGTGTGGACGCGTTGCGTATGTGCGCGTGTACGTCTGTGTGTGTGTGTGTGTGTGTGTGTGTGTGTGTGTGTGTGTGGTGTAACCCAAACGTGTGTACGTTGCGTTTGCGTCTGTGTGTGGGCGCGTTGCGTGTTTGGTTACGTTGCGTATGCGTATGCGTGTGCGTGCGTGTGTGTGTGTGTGTGTGTGTGTGTGTGTGTGTGTGTGTGTGTGTGTGTGTGTGTGTGTGTGTGTGTGTGTGTGTGTGTGTGTGTGTGTGTGTGTGTGTGTGTGATTACGTTGCGTATGCGTCTGTATGTGCGCGCGTTGCGTGTGCATCTGTGTGTGTGTGATATTTAACATGATTTTAATGTTGTTGTTGTATTGTTATGTTGCAGTTTGCTTCTTCTACAAGTACGACACACAATTATATATATAAACTTTCGAAAAATATCAATTTTATAATGTATTTATTTAATTGTGAATTTTATATTGTGAATGTTAAAATATATTTAATCATTTAAAAAAATTATGACTTTATTTTATTTCACTCTACACCTCTGAACATGTGTACAATTAATTTATTTTTTGTGAACTGTTACATCAGAAGATTTGTATGAATTTCAGCCGCCGTTTTCATGTGTGTGTGTATAATTTTAATTTATTTCGCTATACACTACTGAACCTATGTGTGTGTGTGTAAACTGCAACCTTAAAACAGAAGTATTGTCTGTAACAACATAACAGGTAAGTAGTTCATTGACGCCAAATATATATATATTTCTAACAAGGATCAATCACACTGACTGCATTATAAAACTATTAATTAATTATTTAATACATTGAAAATGAAGACGACGTTTTGACAACGAGAGAGGGCTAAAATTATTTATTCATCACACCGACTACTCAATGTACGAGAGGGAGACAGGAGAAAGGGTATGAAACCTTGCATAGTTGAAACGTGTGAAAGTGAGAGAGAGAGAGAGAGAGAGAGAAAGAGAGAGAGAGAGAGGACGTTACTATTTGTTGACACAGTTGAAACAAGTGAGAGTGAGAGAGAGAGAGAGAGAGGACGTTAATATTTGTCGAATAAACTTTCTAATTTCATATACATGCGTTCGGTACTGACCACAGTTTGAGCATAACGTTTGACAACAAGAGAGAGAGAGAGAGAGAGAGAGAGTGAGAGAGAGGGAGTGAGAGGACGAATAATACAGAGGTTGGTACATCTGATCATATAGATTTAATATACATTATAACACGCGACAAATTTGAACTCATGTAAAGGTTGGTACACCTAATCATATATTTTAATATACACTATAATGCCGGTGAGCATAACGTTTGACAACGAGAGAGAGAGAGAGAGAGAGAGACATACACAACGTGTGAGAGAGCGAGAGAGAGTACCAATTATGATCATATATAGTTTGAATTTCCCACCACAGAAGAGAAAAAAATGTTGACAGATCTGCTCTATACACGCACACAATAATTTAAGATTGGTAACCCTGATCATATATTTTAATATATACACTATATAACACATATTTGAATTTCCCTCCCCCCGCCACAGAAAATGTTGACAAACCTGCTCATATAAAATATCTATACACTATAATAATACTACAGAGGTTGGTACACCTGATCATATAGATTTAATATACATTATAACACACAACAAATTTGAACTCATGCAAAGGTTGGTACACCTGATCATATATTTTAGTATACACTATAATGCTTCGAGTTGGAACCACCCCCCACCCACTGATATGAAAAAAAAAAACAACCTCCCACCCAACACCACCCACTGATATGCAAATCAGCTTTCTTAAAAAAATAAAAAAGTATATTCACGGATGCTGGTGGTCCATTGAACATCATCCCACCAAATCAATTTAATTAAAAAAATTAAAAAAATAAAATTAAAAAAATAAAAAATTTATTCGCGGAAATTCGCGGTGCTGTGGTCCATCGGGATGCTGCGGGTCCAGCGGTGGCGGCGTCATCTCTGAGATCATGTTTTTTAGTGTTTTTTTAGTGTTTTTTAAGAAGGCGGCATTCCTTTGTGAGTTTGAACCCCCAATTTCCCTCTACTAACATGCATTAAATTGTTTGTAAACTGTGAGATAAACTGCTCTGTCCTGGTAGACGTGTTCAGAAGGCTTCTGGCGAGACTGCTGTGCGTGGGTTTACAAGCTTCAAAGACTACCGTAAATGAGATGAAGATCACGGTTGTCAGATGAAGGTTATGTTTATGTGTTCCATGAAATTTCATCGCTAGCCTCAGTGGCAAATAAAAATACTATTTGACCATTTTACGCCGTTTGTATAAAGCTATTCGTAAAAAATGGCCAGACTTACGGAAGATCGGTGTAATTTGTGAAGATTGCAGTCCGATAATGCGCCTGAACGCACGTCATTGCCTGTCAAAAATTTTGCCAGACTAGGCAAAACAAAACGTCATAACGATTACACGGCAACTGCCGTATTTACCAGAAGAGATCTCTCCTTCTCCCTGCAGTGATAATTTCCACGAAAGGACAACGTTTCGCAACCGTTGAAGACGTAAAACAAAAATCGCCAAGCGAGCTCAAGGCTGTACCAAAAAGTACGTGCTAGAAATATTTTGAAGACTGCAAATCGTGTTACATTCGACTGACACTACTTTGAGGGGGCAGTGTAAGAGTCGATGAATGAAGGCATAGTTTTTAAAATAAACAAGAACTGCATGAACTTTTTGACGCAACCTCGTATGTAGTTCAATGTGGTGTGTAAACTTAGAAATAACCCAGAGTGCGTTGATTATCGTTAGTAATGGGGCTCACACTCTATCAGTTTTACTGCGCAGTTTTTCACGTGTGACGTCATGTCGGAACGAAAAACTGTGTGAACTGCGCAGTTTAGGCAGGTGTTCACGCAGCTTTTAGGCCTGTCCTACTGGACCCTCTTCTGCAACGATAAACTGGACAGTTCACTCAGTTAAAAGTACAGTTCGCTCAGTTGACACTCAGCTATCACCATGGCTCCAAAAAAGAATCCTTCCTCGCATTCACTGAAGCCTATCGGTCGCTTCCCGAGCTGTGGGATATCGAAATCCCCTCATATCTAACCGTGTCAAAAAAATTGCTCCATACGATGTACTTATCGAAAAATTTAAATTTATTGAGCCTGACGCGACACGTGACAGTATTGTGAAAGAAATTATTAACCTCCGATCCGCTTTTCGAAAAGAGCTCTCTCTCTTCCCTTTCCCAGGTTAGCAGCCCGTAGGCTGGTTGGCAGCAGCTCGCCATTTTTCATGCTTCTCTGCTTTCCTTTTCAACTCGCAATATGATGTGCAGTTCATATCGACCGTATGCTGTTTCATGTAGTCTAAACGGGGTCGACCTCTGTGATTCTTCCCTTTAATTGTTCCTTCTATTATTCTCTTAGCCAACCAATTGTGTCGTAGGCCTAGTATATGCCCTATAAACGCAGCTCTTCTGCCTTTTAAATTTCGAAGAAAGCTCTTCTCCTCCTGTGCTCTTCTAAAGACTACCTCATCCGTTATCCTCTCCCTACGAAAAGAGCTAAAGAAAGTTAATGGTTCGAAAAAATAAACCGGAGCTTCAGCTGACGATGTGTATGTCCCGACCCGACGGAACTGGCGAAACTGAGGGAAAAACTGGGGATAAAACTGACGTGCCTCTACACTTTCAGTTCAGTTGATTGTACAGTTTTTTACCCAGTTATTTAGAGCAGTTGAGTGCGCAGTAAAACTGAGAGTGTGTGCGCCGCTTAAGAGTTTCGATTGTAAAAGTTGTGTAATTTTCGATAAATGTATTGTGCCCGGACACAACAGACAAACAGCTAAATGTTTACGTTCTATGTGAAGGTACACACAGTATATGTAGGCTACGCCTGTGTACTTTGGCTGGCTTATATCTGTCGGTGAATGAACCTTGCTTTCTGACAGAATACAGCCCGCACAAACACAGTTCACCGGGCGCATTGTTCGCTTTGACTCGGCACACACGCACACAAAACACCATCCGTCCATCCATCTCCAGAACACATCCATTTGCCATTTTACATAACATTACTACGTATTCATAGTGAGACTGACTCTCTCTTGTTCGGTGTCTGTGTTTTTAAAACATTAAAACTGAGAAAAAACCGTACGCAAAAACCATAACTAATGTAATTTTTATAAAATAGCAACACGATTGAAATTATGACATTGATACAAAGGTTTTAAAAATATATAAACACGTGGTACGTTTCGCAGTTTTTTACTCTGACAGCTGTTTCAGCTTCTCAAGCTATTGTCAAAGATACCAATGAACAATCGCTGAACAGTCAAAAGAGTTGTTCACTGATCTCTTTGACAATAGCTTGAGAAGCTGAAACAGCTGTCAGAGTTAAAAATAAAAACTGGTTAAAACCTTTTTATTAATATGTTTCATCAAGTGCCCAACGAGTCATCAATTAATATTATGACAATGATGATAAGTTAGGTAAGTTCCAGACGATCTGTGGGACAATCAACTGCATTTTTAGAAACAAGGTACGTCGAGATACAAAACTAATGTTCTGCAAAGTTATGGCAGTCCCTGTACTGTCCTATGGGTGTGAATTATGGACAACAACCAAGAAACAAGACAGTAAAATACATGTCTCAAAAATAGCATTCTTAAGAGGAGTTAAAAAGTGTTCTAAACTTGACCGTATAAGAGATGAGGAGAAGACTTAAGTTTTTAACTTCGAAAAAAAGTTAAAAGATTACAAACAACGGTAGAAAGAGCCCTTAGAAATAATGCCATATTCCAGACTGAGCAAACAAGTCCGGAAATACAAACCTATAGGACACTGGTGTGTGAGTAGACCCAGGCGGGAGGATTTTTCAAAGCGAAACAGGCAGCACCTTGCCTATGTCGCGTTGTGAAGATGAGATAATGATGATGACAAAATAGCGACGTTTATAAGGAGAAAGAATTAACATGCGAAGATTTGCAGACGACATTGCATTTATGGGTGAAACTGAACAACAGGAGTAAAGCGAAGAGTTGCATAATAACAGATGAGGTTTTGAGCAAAGAATACTATTTAAGAATAAACGTTAATAAAACTAAAGTGATGGTCTGTAGTAAGCACGGAGAGTCCAGTGTGAATGTATTGGTGAATGGGAAAAAGACAGAGGAAGTTAGAGTGTTCACCTACTTAGGAAGTTAAACCACAGATTTTTGAGTAGGAACGGACAGGCTAAAGTTACTGTACGCACAACAGTTTTGCTGCCGAGGCGCCTGACGAGAGGGGGGTCTACTGAACGATAGTGTGTGCTTGTGTTGGTGAGGTATTACTGGATCAGTAAACATTGTTCAGTTGTTCAGAAGACATATTGTTGTGTTTTTTTATTCGGTACAAGAAATACCTTGTGAGAGACAGTCAAGTCACGCCGTAACGTTGTTAAACGTATTTTAAATGTGTAGTATTACAGTGATGCGTGCAGTGGAATGGCATACGTCACCACATTCCTTGCTCGGTAGCAAAGGTGGACTGCTGATAGTACATTTAACAGTGAATGGAAATTACTGACTGCTAAAGAAATAGCCCTGGAAACAAGAAAGAGATTCCTGAAGAGTTACATATGGAGCATAGCTCTATATGGATATGAGACGTGGACAACTGAATCAGAGGAAAGCAAAGACTTGAAGACTTTTGGGTTACAAGAAGTCACTGAAAGTAAGATGAATCGACAATGTTAGTAATGATGCGATTCTCATTAGAATATTGGAGAAACAAGACGTTTTTGGCAAAATATTCTGAAGCGAAGTGTTGAACGTATTTGCTATAATACGCGTCACGAGAATTAGATAAAAACAATAATACAAGGTTACACTGAAGGGGAAAGAAGAAGAGGGAGACCGAGACTCTAATATATGAAGCAGATTATTGGTGATGTAAGTTGTAATTCCTACGAGAAGATGAAACGGAAAGCACAGAGAAGAACGGTGTGGAGAACTGCTACAAAACAACGTGTGGATTGCTGACTAAAGATGAAGAAGAGAGCAACGTTTCGGGTAATGAGAAGTGGATAGCCAGCGTCAGGTGAATAATTTTAAAGTCTGAAAACGCAACTCTCATAAATACTTCATACAGCTTTATTATAATAACTATTACTTATAAATGTATTCACCGCTTATATCTCCCTCCCAACCCCAATGTCCATCCCTCTCTGTTATCCTATTTGTGGCTTCAAGGCCCCGTCGATTCATCGCCTCGTCTCCACCACCTTTGAAACGTGCCTCTTCTTTTCCTTTCTCACACGGCTCCAATCTGTTATTTTGTTTATTATTCTATACCATATTTTTTCCTTTTTTTAATATTGTTATAGAGAGACAAAGTGAAGAAGATCGAAGATACCGGCAGAAATTAAAGACAGGGCACACTTTAAATCACAGACTATCGGTCGCATAACACTCAACCAAAAATGTATGTCTAGAGAAAAACAACAGTCGTCGCCTTGTATCGGACTTACGACGTCCGTAAAACAGAAACGGTGAAGCACGATTTGGCAGGCACTGGCGTGTAGCTCAAGACATCAGCTGCTCCAGACGTAATAATCACCAGCAATAAAAATTACATCTGTAGAACGTGCAGTAGAAATGGTTTCGTGCATATTCTGCTTGTTTGTTTTTTGATGCATTTTTAATGTT
Organism: Magicicada septendecula; assembly: GCA_034769895.1. Classification (NCBI taxonomy): domain Eukaryota; kingdom Metazoa; phylum Arthropoda; class Insecta; order Hemiptera; family Cicadidae; genus Magicicada; species Magicicada septendecula. The sequence continues at coordinate 19,575,388 of CM068371.1, forward strand.
GCGAATGTTGTACGTGTGGTGGCACGGCGCCAACACTGGATGAGTAACCGTCGGAGTTTGGTTCTCTGGTTAAGGGTTTCACCCTGTAAATATGTCGTTTCCCTCTTGATATTAATATTACAACGTACTGTTCCCCTACGTGTCAGTTTGACATTACGACCGCTATTCTAGGCTGTGAAGTATCGTACCGTGGCGAGCTTGACGTCCAGAAATGTGTAGAGAAATTAAATTTCATCTGCGGCACAATAAAATTATCGTTTTAGGCTACATTAGTAAGGTTGCAGTGTTAACATTCGACAAATTAATGGACGCTTGTCCCGTGAAAGTGAAACCTGGACCCTAAAGTGAAGTCCAGTCGGCTGAGATAAGACTAAGGTCATTTCTGAAGGTGCAGACTTGAAAACAAGACAACCAGGGAGAGCCTTGGAATTTATAATTAAACAAAAATACAATACGTCACAGTCGCAGTGTCACTGTATGGTTCTGAAACTTTGGTTCTATTAAAATTATCTGAATAGGACACAGGCATCGCTGATGAGATTCTTGCGATCTGTTCAAGACTGCACACGAACAGACTCTACAATGAAGACGTTTGTAAGAGTTGATAATTTTTAATATCGAAGAACCTTAATTGCAGAAAACAAAGAGAGATGGATTGCTCATCTTGTGACGATTTAATAGGTTTAAATAGCACAAAATAAAAAAAGAGGTAAAAATAATATAATCCTAAATGAAACTAGATAATTTCTCTCCCTATGATATAAATATGAAATAAATAGAAAATTAAATAATGTTAAACAAATAAATATGTAAACCACCTCCTGTTTCATCAGCGAGTAATAAATTATAGAGAGACGTAATAAACCAGCAATTTAAAATAAGTAAAAATAATAATTAATAAATTAAGAACTATTTCTCGCGCCGGTAAATATAATAACACGCGCGGACACGCACTTCGCTAAGCCAGCGGTGCGCCCCCAAAATTAGTTGTAAATCAGACTCCGCAGCGAGAACAACACAGTTAAAAATGTAGCCAGTAACTACAAAATTATAGAGAATGAAAGAATATGTCGTTCACTCTCTTAGTTTCTTTAAGCTAACGCTTAGTAAACCTGATAGCAATAATTAGCAGTAATTTCAATATGTTTAACATCTTTGATACGTTTTAAGTGTGTGTTTATGACATCTCTGCAGTTGATTTAATATCACGTCAACGTGATAGAGATCACAGTATATGTAACAGTTTAACAATAAAGGTCCGGTAAACCGAAGTAAGTGAGTTCAAGTGAAAGTTTCTCACCACCGCCAGCACCAGAATCTCATAAACCTTGGAAAAAGAGAAAACCACACCTTCCATTATTACACCTTCTTCAGTCTCCAGGATAGACCAGAAGCCGCTGAGCCACCGTTTACTACAGACAACCCCGATTCGCCGAGGATACTACATACAGGTGATACAGAAGTCAAACTTCTGTAGTTCAGAAATTACTTAATAAAAATATGAAAGACAATTGACACCAAAATAAAATTAATATAATTATACAAAAGACTGGCCGAATTAAATTACCAATGTAACTTTGTAATAAACAATATGATGTATTTAGCTTTAATGACTATAACATGCTAATACTAATAACTCCATTCTTCAAATGGCAGCAAAAGTAAATTGTTTAACTTTAATATAAAGAAAGGATATATCTCGGATCCGAGGGTATGAATTACCAAAGTTTTATAAATAATTAACCAAGTTGATTAATGAATACATTATGCAGTTATCATTTTTTTAATATAGTTAACTAATCAGTTGAACGAAATAGAGTAAACGAAAAGTAGGTTAAGTATATATATGTATATTTTAACTATACAAATCACAAGCCTAATTAATTTTTAATAACAAGACTGTAACTCATTTTCTTTTATGCTAATTACCAGGTATGTAAATAAAGAGATGTCATGGACGTAAATATGCGTGAATTAATTTGGCAACACGAAGCTAATATTCCTTAATTCACAGGTTCCAATTAAGGTGTTTTGTTACGTTGTATTTTAATTAAATATATATAGATTTTGTGAATATTATGGCAGCCTGTTTAATTGACCGACGTCAATTAACCGTGCTCCCGAGGTTATAATGGCGATAGTATACAGAAGTTATAAAAGATAGTATACAGCCGTTATAATCTGGATAGGAGCCTTCCTGGATTGGTTGGCAAAGAAATTCTGGCAATACAAGTCGATTGGACAAAGAATTATAGGAAGCGTTTATGAATTGGGTGTATTCCTGTGGGACCGGGACAGATGGTTCACCTAGTCCCTAATAGAAGAAGAGGAAAAAGGATAACAGAAGGATTGAAAATATAGGTAAACATGGAAGGACGAGGACGTGTTAAAACTGAAGGTCGGACAAACAAAGTATTAATCTTGTACAGACTTATTGAGGCGCAAGAAAATATATTGGTGCCCGAAAAAATGACGGATCGCTCGACGAATCGCAACGGAACAAACAGTGTAATGGTTGTAGGAGGAGGAGAAAAAAAGAGGAACAGGAAAGTAGACAAGAAAGAACGAAATATTTGATAAGGGATCTAATTAAGCCTTATTATATTGAAACTAATTACTCATTATTTGAAGATAACTTTAAATGAGGAGTTGGAGTCGAAAAAATTATCAATATAGAGTAAACAAAATGTAACAGAAGAAGAAGAAGAAGAAGAAGAAGAAGAAGAAGAAGAAGAAGAAGAAGAAGAAGAAGAAGAAGAAGAAGAAGAAGAAGAAGAAACTTAACGTAAAACTACACAGATAAACTGCAATATCAAAATGTTATACGTTGTTAAACTGTACTTAAGATTATAATGACATCAAGCTTACCATTTCATATTATTATTATTGAAGTCTTCAGTCTTTCGACTGGTTTGTACCCTCCCCGCATATACCCTTGGTGCGTGTAATGCAGAGTCTCTCACAGGTATATGGGACCTACAGTTTAACGCCGGATCCGAACGGCACAGTTGGAGAGGGTTTATACTAGGCAGGATACCTCTCGCTGGTTTGCCATCGCCTTGCGAGGGGGAACCGTCTTATCTAAATCAGGTGGCCCCGGCGGGAATCGAACCCGCGGTGACAGCGTAGCAGCCATTTCACATAATACTGGTAAATTATATCATTACCATTACATTAAGAAAAAGGTTTATTCATAGTTACATTTGGTAAATGCGGTCCTAGCAAACAACACGCCAGACAACCAAACTTTAACAACAAAAAACTTTGGCTTTCACTGCCGGTATCTGACTAGAAAACAAATAATGCCGGACTGTTTAGACCGCGGTCCGACATTTTTGAAATTATTGTTGTTATCGTAAAGTTGGCTCACGATATCAAGACTGTCACATAAACTATACAACAAAACTTAACAAATTCAGAATAACAACAAAACCAGATATTTCGAACCTAACCACGATGTGGTGCAGGAAAAGGTAATAGGCCCCGCGAGGTTCAAAATCACGGCCTCTCGCAAAGGGCTATTACTTCTTTTCCGCACCACTGAAGAAGGCCGTCCCGGTTTCACCCCAAATGTCTGATTTTGTTTTTATTGTTACATTTTTTTATAGCCTACAATAATTATCTTATTAGTTGTACACGGATACTTGTTAGTGAATGAATCTCTCGTTACAGTTTGTACTAGCTTTAAAGCTTGAAATTTAATGTATTAGTTTTAATTACACATGAAGACGACCATAGATTGATTAGTTGTCGAAACGTTGTGTGATAAATTTTACGATGGTTATTGTCCGATATAACTCTTATGATAATGTTCACGTACCATCGGAACTTAGGTTTAAAGATTGATTTAGTGTTCCTGTATGTATGTTTTTTTGCAGAGGATTACCGACTCACCTGCAAACTCTAGAGATAGTTTAGTATGAGCTTTAAATTCTTACATCCCAGCCTAATTTTATAAATCCAACTTTGTCGTGTTTACTTGCTTAACTGCTACTTGTCGTGTACCGGACGAGGCCTTTCAGTGTCTCCACCATTATCAAGTCGTAAGCCACGACCTGATGTAAACCATGACCTATAACGAAGGGCGTGGCTATGGACTTGATAATGATGGAGACACTGAAAGGCCTCGTCCGGGACATGACAAGTAGCAGTCCAGCAAGTGAACACGACAAAGTTGGAAATACAGAGACTGCTAATTCAAATAACGGGATGAATAATTTCATAAAACTTTGCTCTATTCTGTTACTTAATAAATTTAAAATTCATTACATAACACTTACCAGAATGGTATATTGTTTACAAAACTCGGATCCAGTCAACGTAGGAATCTGCTTACCTGGAAAAAATATAAAAAATAATCAGTATTTAGTGTGGGTAGTTCAATAACAAAACACAAACAAATTTAATCACTGTTTATATAACGTATTGTCTGTTGCTACCGCTTTGTTGTACGCATTACACTTCCTATAACACTCAGTAATACGCAAATTGTTTATCTCCTACACCTCTGCAAAGTATTGTCCAATTGTATTGGTACAATCTTATACTACGTTTATACAATACTTCTTACTGTGTAATATTCAGACTGTTGAATTGTTCTATTGCAATCCTGCTTTGTTCTATTCTGCTCATATATTTATGTTTAATTTCTACACCCTAGTGTGGATCTGATCAATTACGGAATACAAGAAGAGCACAGTTTCAAGCCAGGCTGCCAACTTACCTGGGTAAAACACTCTAGATGATCATAGGACTACGTAAACGCTCGGAATCGGTCAGGACGGATCATTTGGTCACTACCTGGCAACGGAGTCGTGGCCGACCACAGCAAAGATGGACCTCTAGGGAATCCCCTTTATGCGTGAAGAAAAACAGGCCGTTAACCTTATATAGAAGAAGTAAAAGAAGAAGGAGGAGAAGACAGTGATTAAGAACATTACCAGGTAACGTGTAGGCGACGTCATACAAAGATTACCTTTCATACCTTTCACACATAATTGGCCACTCTGCAACTGGCGACTCCGGAAGAACGCTAGCGTTGCTATTTTCGGATGATCAGGCTACCCATTCGTACAATGAAAGTATGTTGTAGATTGGTATAAGTATGCGTTGCAGTGCGCGCTCGCGTGTGTGTGTATTTATGGTAAGGGTAAGGCAAGCAACCAATTAAAACCACACTTTTTGGCTAGTCTTGAAACTGATATTCTTTCTAAGCGTACTTCGCATTGCCAGTTGTAATCTTTGAGTCTATCATTCAAGTTAAAACTTGTAAATCTTCTCTTACAGCCTTATTCTTATTATTATACGGTCAAGTTTGCAACACCTTTAACTCCTCATAAGGACGCCATCTACGAGACTTACATTTTACTTTCTTGTTTCTTTGTTGTCGATCATAATTCACGGCCAAAGGACAGTAGAGGACCGTTATAACTTTGAAGAACTTTAATTTTGTCTCTCAACGTATCTTGTTTCTTAAAAATACGAATGAATATCATTTCCCAAACAGTTAAAATGTTTTATCTATTCTATAATTTGATCATTAATTATTATTTTTGTTCTTATTGGTTCCTAGCTCGAAACGCCATTACATTCGTTTCCGGAGTGGAGATTGTCACGTATTGTTATTGTATTGTCTGAAAATCTGATGAAGCTTAAATACTGATTTTTTTAAAGCAGAGTCTAGATTTTGAGTTACAAGCAAGTCCTTAGCAAACATCAGCACATTCAGATATCTGTCTAGTGATATCTTAATACCAGGGTTCAATAGTTGTTTCTATTTCCACACTATATTATCCACACAAATGTTAAAACAAGTAGGTGATATACTGCACCTTATAAAAAAAATTAAGTCACTTATTTTTTAAGATAAGTCCCAAACTGTGTGGCAAAATTAATAAAAATTTTAAGAAAAAGGTTGGCCAAATGTTATGTGTGGAGCGATGCTTTATATGGTGGAGAGACATGAACACTGAGGAAAGAGGATGAGAAAAGATTAGAAGCATTTGGGAAGTGGGTTTGGCAAGCAAATAGAAAAAGTGAGGTGGGTTGATAAAGTAAGGAATGATGAAGTTTTAAGAAGAATAGAGGAAGAGAGAAGAATCCTAAATGTAATAGAAAACAATAAAAAGAATTGGTTAGGTCTATTTTTTAAGAAGAGACTGCTTGCTTACAACTGCCATGGAGGGTGTCATAGAAGGAGAAAAAAGAATGAAGTTGATAGAGCATTAAAATCAGAGGCTGTTTCGAAGAAACGAAAAGACTGGCATGCGATAGGACAGCTTTTATCATTTGAAGACCTGTCTTAGGGCAGAACACCAAATAACAATAATTTTGAAATCGAAAAAAAGATTGTAAAACTGTATGAAGTAACTTTGCATATCGGTGGAATGTGCCCCTTTTCCGGAAGTAACTTCCGTATGCTTACTTAGCCCCGTTTTTACAACACACTCTCACATGGAGTATATATACATATACTATATACTATAAGAGTTTATTATATAATGTTTTACTACCGCTATGTGGAGTAATCCTCACATAAAATACGACTCCTTATAAAGTTTTTATATCCTGAAAATATTTCGCCATGAAAAATTTTCCGGCGTTAAGTAGCCTTTAGCGCGATTCCCTCTTTAAGGATTACGCGCTAAGCCTACGTTCATGACTTCCATTCTTTTCGAACGTATTCTGGCCACGGTATCGACGCTTTACCCAGGTAGGCTGTGTTTTATCAAAGCAACTGACTGGATGAAACCTCTGTCCGTATTAAGCGTTAAAAAAATAACTTTTTGTAAAAATTAAGTCAAAGAGGAAAAGATTACTTCTTTTTAAACTTATGCATTAACGCTAAGAGAAATAATGTTTCCTGCGTTTTTCTTCTTTTTTTTTTAGTATATCCTAAACGAGTTGTCTCATTCGTTCTTTCTTCAACCCTCCGTCACCTTGTCACCTTTGTTTATATACCATCCCTGTCTTCTACCCATTCCATTCTTCCGCAGTTCCGCTATACTGTGCCCAACAGTATAACTACGGCGGGGGTATTTATTTATAAAAATATATGGGAAGAATCCTGAATTCTTCATTCGCCACGAATTTATCGCATTGAACGCGAGAGAAATTCTCGAGTTGTTTCAGCATTATAAACCCTCTAAAGCTAAACAAAAATTAATCAAAATTCCATAATCACCTCGTAGGTCTACTTCTAACTCAGTTGCGTGTGTCTAGGCATATACATAATTGTAGCTATAAACTACAGTATTTTCAAATTAATAAAATAGGGATTTTCTAATAATGACAATCACTCACCATTTGATAAAAAAAAACACAAGTACTGTATTAAAGTTAGCAAAGTCTATGTAATACAGGAAGTAGAAATAAAACATTTTCGACTACCACTCTATGAATTTCTGTCGTCGACAGTTCACAGAAATATTCTAGAATCATATAACTTTTTATGTGATAAATAAACAATTGGCTTTACAAGGCCTTCATAGTAAACCGATCACTCGACAATATTTGCATCCCTAAAAATACAGTTACGCACGTGCGAGAAAAGAAAGGCAGACCCATGGCCGGCTCTAGTAGAAGACTGGAACATTAAACGTGGCAACACTGGAACCAACTGATATTTGAGGCCAACTAGACGATCTTTTAATTTATGTAGTTCAATAATCAAATCGCATGTTTAATTTTTAATTGCCTATTAACAGCAGTTTTATAATTCTTCAATTTTTGCCAAATTAAAAGTTTATTATGTAAAATACTGTTATATTATTTAAGAAATATATTAATTAACTCATTCATATGATACGAATTCAATAATTCAAACAAAATTAAATCATTAGGTCTAACACTAATTAACTAATTTCTTCAACTTAAAGGTATAGTTCTAAGTGTGCCCAGACCTATAATTTAGATTTAGCTATAAATTGGCCTACTCATGCTATGAAATTAAATCAAAATATAACATGTTCACTTTAGCTATTTTATTACACTATGCTTATAGGCCTCAGACGCAACGTTGCCACGTTTAATATTCCGGCCTTCTACTAGAGCCGGCCATGGCAGAGCCTATTAACTCTATCTTTATTTGTTCTTGTAGACACACTTTTCCTTACAGGGTTGTCTATGCCACGGCTCTTATAATCTAATTTCTCCACGGTTGGGACCGTCGTTTTTGGCCAGGTAAACTAGCAGTTTCTAGACTTTAATTCGCAAAAATAAAAAGATTGATTTGATTGATGGATATTAAATAAAAAATTACATAATTTGGCACGAACTATAGGGTGCTTAAAATATTCTTCTGACAACATCGTTAAATTAAAGAGCAAGTGGGTAATAAAAGAGCATTTTTTAAAATGTTTTCATAAAGATTAATTTTCACAGAATTTATCAAAGCGTTGTGAATAAATTGCATAAGTTCAACCTTACGTGCGGGACCATTAAGCGAATCCTTTGGTCAGCAAGTAAAGGAACACGCCTAAAATTCTACAAGGTGATTGGCTCTTCCCACACCTCTTTACGGGTCTGAGAATTGGACTTTAACGAAAGGCCAGGCCAGTCGCATCCAAGCGGCTGGAGTGAGATTTCTCAGGCACGTGGCAGAGTATATTCTCCATGATCATGAAGAAATACAGATATACAGCAGGAACTGAATATTATGGGTATACTCGAAAAGATCGCCCAGTATCGGGTGAATTGATGCGAACATCTTTGCCGAATGGATGACTGCAGCATTTCCAAACAACTCTGGAACTATAAGCCGATGGGACGGAGAGGTGTGGGACGTCCGAAGAAGCGCTGGAGTGACCAGCTCTAATCTTTGCCTATTTGAAACCGGAACAAATTATCGTTGGTTTAATCCTTGAAGGTGATTATGATGATTTATCAAACTGATTCCTAAAGACATAAGATGTATTGCCTTTAATTTGGAAAACAGTTATCAAGAGAGAATATTGTGAAAATATCGGTTTTCCATGGTTTATTAATCGTTTGTACTTCACATTATTTTCTCAAAAATGTTTTATTGCAATGACATTATAAAATTTATTTATTAAAATATGTGTAAAAAAACCTGCCAGGGTGAGAGGGCATGCTCTTAGCCCGTTCGTGTGCTGCTTCCCAAGCTTCAAATAGAGCTTCTGCCGCAGGGACCACAGATGGTGTTGGATATTTGGGTGTGGCCTGCTACCGGCTGTGGGTCTTTAATTAATTACTTAATTGAGGGTGAGTGTACGCCGAAGCCGGGTCCAAGACTCTCCTGGAACGGATTGGTAGCGACCGAGGGTGCTAATGAGGTGATTACCCTGAAAGCGGGCGGTGCGGCGATAGAATTTCCCGGACAGTGTCCGTATAGTGGCGTTCAGGGAACGAACACGTAAGGAGTCTCTAGTGGTGTTGTTAGAAGTCAGGTAGTGGGCTTTGCATGCCCAGCGCAATACACGGTCCAGGAGAGAGTGAAGCTTTCGCTTATGGGTCTTGGCCAAGTAGCCCCATACGGGAACCAAGAAACGTAAATTTTTCATTCGCTAGGAATTCACCGCATTGAACGCCACCGATCTCGGTGAGAAAATCTCGAATTGTTTAAGCATTATAATCAAGTGTCAGTCCGACCGTAAAAACGAATGTTTTCAGCGTTATTGGAAGATTGTCAGCCTAGGTTTGGAAATACACTTCAAGCGTACTGGAATTGGTGTAAGACCAATAACTAACGGGCGTGCCGGGGTTAACTCGTAAAATTTCAAACCCAATAAGGACTCGAAAGGACCCCAATGAACTCTACTACTGTCTACATCAGCAGTCGGCAACGCTGTCCGCGTCGATAAGGTTTGACGCGCCCTCAAACCAATTTGTAATTTTCTTTTCTTTTGAATGAAGGAATGCATCCGCATTGTACTTGCTTCGAAATACTGTATTATAAAATGGTACAGGCCGTTTCAAATTTTACTTCTTTCTAATAGGCTACGATAATTACTGTGAGTTAGTTTTTTCTATGGAACTGAAACCTTAATAATAATGGCTCACATGTGTACCACCAAAGTAGCTTAGGAGTAGGCAGGGTAGGTAAATGAAACTTTCATTTATGTTTTAAATGTGATTTTATCAAATTTTATATTTCTGTGAACTTTATGGAAATAAATAGTGTCACTGTGGTAAGTTCTTTAATTTATTTTTATTAAAATGTGTTCCTGTTTAACCATTTTTTCGTTTAAAGTTTTGTTAGTTTTAACGTACGAGTGCATTATGACAGACTGTTGATGACCTACTCTTAACGTGAATCATTCGACAAATTTTTATGAAAAATACTGCAAAGGTTTTTTTTTAATTCGGTGTTCCACGTCGCTAAATATAAGCGCAAGGGTATCATAAAGCGACAGTTAATGTTTGTAACGTCCGGCTATTGAATTCTGCACCTTTCTATTTTCCATTGATGGGGTGGGGAGCCCATCGAACTGGTCCTCAGTTAATATGCGCGCCTATAAATTCAAAGGTTGCCTATGACTGCTCTACATTATTACGGGCACACCATGACAATGTCGGAGGTCAACTGTAGGTCATTATGTCATCGTTCTTCCGACTACAGGCAATAGAAGTTCAAATTTTGGTAGCACTGTTGTCTAATAAATTCTAAAGAATTTATAAAGACTGCAATATGCGTAAAATGAACTGTTCAAAGACAATTAATTTTAACTACATCTATGTTCATCAACAACGTATTTTGTCAAGTACATCAGGAGTAAGAACTTTAAAACTTCAACTATAATTAATTTATCAGAAGGGTAAGGTTATACAATAATAATCGTAACATTTATTACACAACTTTTAGACCAATCAGTAGCGTGGCGTCCATGTAACCGCTGTTGCCGGCGGCAACGGTACTGGAAATAAGAGAAAATAATATTAATTATATCACAGAATAAATACTTTAGTTATTGAATAATTTGAAATCTGGACAATATTAACAGGGAAACTTGAAGAAAAGGGTAGCATTGCTTTCAAACTGCTGGGCACTTGCACCGTCTTGTGTTGCCGGCTCAGACATCAGCAATGTTTTACTGCGTACGGTCATTGTCCTCGTAGTAGTTGTCACTGTACAAACTGTTGAGGGGGAGGGGGACACATTCGGCCACCCAATGTGTTACCGCTGTATATACCGGCCAAATGGTCAGTTTGCAGATTTGTTCGTTTCGGAACCAACGTGCAGCAGTTATTACCTACCTATTTGTGTTTTGTTCGTTTAGTTATGTGTTCCTCTGTTTGTCTTTATTATTTTTAATTCGATAATTTGTATTCTGATTTATTCTGTGTAAGTAATGGGAGTCAGATCCCGTTGAACCGGGACCCTCTTCTTCTGCCAGCGAATGATAGAAAATTCTCTGAAAAAATATTTTGGCTCTAAAAAAAAATTTGTCCCTAAGAAGAACACTTGGTACTAGAAAAAATTCGAATTAACTTTAAGTTAACCTTTAAGCCTATCACAACCGGCAACAGGTGTTATGTACCCACGCCACGCCAATGCGACCAGTGGACAATCTTTTGTCTTCTACAGGTGTAAGTAAGACTGGTACATTAAATATAAACTTAAGCCTACTCAAATTCGTTTACTAATAGGCGTGAACCTTAGTAAAAATTAATAATAAACCAACACCTACAAAGTTAAACACAGCTAAAATAAAACAAAATGAAAAAAGTTGTTCTTTGTAAAACTTGCGTCAGTATGCTGGTGCTTCCCAGTACTGTCCAGCGGACTTAAAGGATAAGTTGCGGTTCTTTTTTTATAGTTTTTCTTTATTAGCTGCGTTAAACTTTTTAGATGGTGGCTTTGTAGATGAATTTTTTATTTTTTTTTATGAGGGTTTACGCCAGTTAGTGAACGAATCTTGAGTAGGCTGAAGTTTATATTGTTACGTAATACGGAATATTCTAGAAGTATCTCGGCTATGCCAGCAGAACCCAGATGTAATGTGTGTGTGTGCGTACATTTTGTTGCTACTTTGAAATGAAAGACAATTACGTGACACTTATCTGCGTCAATAATCGAGGGTATTCCAGATAGTACCGGTCAGCCCACTGTCTTCAAGGACAGACAATTACGTGACACTTATCTGCGTCAATAATCGAGGGTATTCCAGATAGTACCGGACAGCCCACTGTGTTCAAGGACACGGCCTTCAGTGGATTCGAGAGCGCCTGTTTGTTTAACACGTCATCCTAAGTGACAGATTATTCTGGCATCCCAGCAGGGGTATAAATATAGGTATTCAGCGACAGTCAGTTCAGTTTACTTCGGGCGATTACTCAGTGCGTTTCAAGGGGTTATTAGTAAAAAGTAATTATTGTGCGGGACTCTATTAGTTGACATTATCGTCGCGTGTGGACAAATTTAATTTGAATTATTGCACGAGTATAATCTTATTAAATAACTTGTTGATTAGAAACTGTTAATTGTGATAACTAAAGCTGGTTTGTAGTGACTTTATTGGTGTCTGGTATTTTGTTTTCCACTGCACCATTCGACTATCAGTGAGACCGTCGCAACAATACTTAATGCACTAGTTTAACTAGCAGCTGAAGATGGTCACATATTGATTAGTAGTCGAAACGTGTGATAAATTATACAATGGTTATTGTCCGGCCTAACCTTCCTGTAAAGTTAACGTATCATTGTAAGTTAAGTTTAAAGATCGGATTAGTTAATTAATTAAATTAATTAATTTTTAGTAAACCATCATTCCATTTATTTGTCATCATCACCACTCCAAGGACTAAGCCTTAGACCTGTTCCGGAACACAAATCCCCTTCAGTCTACCGACATCACTCTTCACAGTTGGGTGATAACCTAAGGCAGCCACAGGTAGACGGATATCAGGTAGGTGTTCACACCATCCCTTTCTGTGGTCTTCAACCTTCTGGTGCAATGATGCAATGTTCAAATCGCGTCTAATATCCTCGTTTCTTCTTCGATCCAAGAGAGAACAACCTTGCGACGCTCTTAAAAATTTCATTTCGGCTGCCTGAATCCTCTGCACGTCCCTTTTACCAAGACTCCATGTCTCAGTAGCATACAGGAATGTGGTTACAGCCAGAGTTTTATAAAATTTCATTCGGGTATCCTTCCGTGTTTTATTTTACAGGTACTTATGAATCGTTCCACGAATGCGTCTAAATTTTATTAGATTACTATCCCAATTAATATCAGTTCCATATAAGATATCACAACCCAGGTAATTAAAATGACTAATCTCATCCAAAATCTGATTATCCACGACTATCTTAGTTCTTATAGGATACTGAAATGCCATCGTTTTAGATTTTGTAGCAGAGATCTGTAGCCCATAGTCTTGGATGATGCTATTGAACGTAAATATCGCCCGCTGTAACTGGTCTTCTGTTTTCTGTACCATTACCTTGCCCTGTGCATAAAGCAATGCAACCACATGAATATTTCACTGAAGTGATTTTCCCGAGTCAACTTTAGCTGTTCGTCGCCGAAATATGTCGTCCATGTAGATATTAAAAATTGTCGGTGAAATAGGGCACCCTTGTCTCACATCTATATTTGTAGGAATATCTTCTGATAAGTTACCATTCAAATCCACGACGACCGCTGTCTTATAATATAAGCTCATAAGAACTTTAATTAATTGCGAAAGGAAACCTCTTCGTTTCATTATATTCCAGAGTAGCGAACGTTTCACATTATCAAAAGCTTTCAACACATCTATGAATGCTAGATGCGTCTGCAAGTTAAATATATTTATTTTAGGAATATTAATTTATCTACGCTCATCAGTAATATCGCACTATATTTTTGAATAAAAAATATTAACATTGCAGTTGCAAGGTACACACTTAACTCTGATGCTGTGTACATAATTTGGTGTACGTTCGCAACGAGATATGACGGTTTTTGTTAATGAGAATTCGGGCTAACTTGGTCACTTATCTAACGTGCATCATGCTGACGCAGCAGGTCTGGTGCACACAATATCGTATCGTTCCTTGCGCCCGCGGCGTGGGCAGAGATGATGCTCTCTGTGCAGAGGTAATTACAAAATGCGACGGCAAATAGTCAATTAACGAGATGGGTCTCGATACCGCAACTTCTATTAAAATTCATTCCCCTTAGAGAAAATGTATTTCAGTGTTTATAAAAATTTATTTTCATAATATTTTACAAACTTTAATGCATTTTAAAAAAATTCTAATAATTAACATAAATTGTAATGTAGATTTTGAAAATTTACTAAATAATAAATTTTAAAAATTCGTCACTCGTTTACGACTAAATATATTCACACTTAATCATTTTTTTACAAATGTCTAAAGTTATTATTATTTAATAATAATATGAATAATAATTAATAATAATAATTATTAACAACTTTAATAATATGAAAATAATGTTTTTCAGTAGCTAATAAAAGTAGATTGAAATTATAACAAAAGTCACAAAATCGAAACATATTTTCAGATCATAGAGGAATCGCTACTAAGACTAACCTAAAATTACAAGATGTAAAAATAATGTGACAACAATTAGAAATCGTTTTTTATAAAAAAGATTACAAATAAATTATACACACGTTAAGTTATATACCTATTGTGAAAATTTATTAGGAAAAATAAAATAACAACATGGTAGAAGGTAAGATTTTAAAAAGATTGCATTATTTTTATAATATTGTTTTTATGAAAATACGTAGTAATATTCATGTTAGAATGTTGGCTTCATAAGGGGTTATAGTGACATAAATATTTTCAGTGCATTTTATGATTAGTACTTATAAAACAAATTGCCTTTAAAACGTTATAAAATGTACGCTGAGTGTTACACTAAAAACTGAAAAACCATAAACTATGTTAAATTGTTTATTTAATTTTTAAATTATAATTTTAACGTTGTCAATGCCGCGTGATTCTTGTTTCGTATTTTATGAGCTTGTGTTTTACGAAAGAAAATCATTGAAAAGGATTGAGTGTTACGTTACCTGTATTATACGAGAAAATACCAAGCAACAGTCTTTCAAAAACTAGTAAAACAGTCACATCAAACTACAATAAATTACTTTTTATTGCAAAGTAACTTTATTATTATGACCGTGTGATATATACGCTCGTTTTATAACTAGGATTATTGCAAAAGAAAGAAAAGATAAAAACTGGGTCGTAAAAAATATACACGAATATATTTTGTGTGTGTGTTTCATACAAAAATCAAATCAGTAGCAAACTAACTCATTTGATATTCGTTTTTTGTTTTGTTTTTTGCTCTGGATTCTGGACTTCATCCCCGAGGGATTTAACAGGGCGAGCTGACCTACGTTTTCCACCCTCTGACCTTAAACCGCACTACATTAACAACACATATAAAGGTAATGAATGCTTTGAAGTTGGGGGGGGGGAGTATACACGCTAGGTACTAATACTACGTACCACCCTCCTCTGTTTGTAAACGTCCAATATTCAGGTAGAGCAGATTTAGTTTGCTGTTTGCATTCGTTTGTAATGTTTGACCATTAAGTGAAGCTCTTATACAAATTGTTAACTCAATTGGCCGTTATCCTCATCTGTAATGATCGATAATAATGAAGGACTTCCATCTTTGGACTCATGCTCGAATATCAGCTGGCGACGGATGTTTTAATGTTCGAAAGCTTTCACGGCCTTCTTCAGTCTGATTTGCTGTTTGTGCAATTTTTAACTGTACGTGGGAGTTAATGAGTTTATAATTACAGGTAGCTTCGCGGGACATCTTTAGCTTTCACCACAGTACTGTGGGGGCCTGTCGTACGGTAGCCCGCGTTAGGTTTGACTCGAATGCATCCACTGAAGTTAGCAGCCAGTGGTGCTGCTGAAACGTTTGGTTTTGACGAAACCCTTGGACACGGCCAAACGGCCCGGCAGATAGTTTAAGTTCAAGATGTTTTAATGCTTTAGGCAATGTTCTGAAGGTCAAGAAATGTAAATATAAAATTAATAATTAAGATCTATAATAGCATGTGGGTCGAGAGAATTTGAAGAGGTAGTACCTTTGAACCGGACTGACTGGGCACTGGTGCTGACATGTTCCCAGGATTGAAGTAAGTGATGTTAGGTCCCAAATGAGCCCTCTGTCTCTCTCCAGCCGAGACCGTATTGTGTGGTGAAGTGCCACATTCTAAAAGAAGTGAGTCTGTTGGTGCCAAACAATACGGATACAGACCGGAAGGTCGATAAATATTCCTGGTTGAGGGCAGCAGTAGCCACCAGCACCAAGTAAGGGAAATCAACCTGGACCGGCTTATCTTTGGAATATTCCAGGCGGAAAGTTAGTTGGATTTAGTCCGTTGTAATTGTGTGTCCTATTGTTATAGGGTTACATTTTGTTGATGCCTTGCAGTTGGGTGTTGGGGCTTCAAAGGCTAGGGGAAGACAACCCTGAATAAAAATTAGCGGGAGTCATGGCCCGTAAGGGGGCAGCCTCTCCCCATCTGTAGTCTGGTACCCTATGATAAGGAAATATTAATGTAAATTACTAGCAACTTTTAAAGAGCACATCCGGGCAGAGATGGATGGATGATTTTTGAAGGCGGAACAGGAAGCGCCTTGCGTATGCCGTGATGTGAAGATGATGACCGTGTTAAGGCCCATTCTAATATACGAAAGTGAGCTTATGTTGACAGTTAGGGAAAAGGTTTAGCGTAAGCGACGGGAAAGAAAGATATTGCGAAGCGTTTATGGTGTCAGGAGACAGACAGAGAGTACGCACAAACGAAGAGCCGGAGAGAATTTTCGGGAACTAGATATTTTTACTAATATTAAAAGAGATAGAATTAGGTGATCACTCATTAATCATAACACAAAAATAAAAATATATAAGACACTTATCAGACCAGTTGTTACTTATGGAGGCGAGACATGGACGCTGTGATAAAAAAGGAACAAGACACACAAAGAATGTTTGTAAGAAAAATTTAAGACGTGTTTGTGGACTGGTTAAAGCAGATGACGAATGGAGCATAAGAAATAACCGGGAGATAGATAAGCTATTGAAACATGAGTACAATATGAGATCTACAAAGTCTCATCCTTTACAATGGTTAGGTCACCTAGAGCGGATGGATGATCAGCGTATGCCAAAAAAATCCTTAGACCACGAGTCTATAAAAGCAAAAAAGAGGGACCGACCTAGGATAAGATGGTTGGATGATGTGCTAGAAGAACTCAGCAGAATGGATGTAAGGGGTTAAACTGAGATGGCAAAGGACAGGATACTTTGGAGGAGAATGGTGTTGGAAGCCACGGCTCAGGTTGGGCTTTAGTGCTAACGAAGAAGAAGAATTAGGTGATCAGGTCATTTACAGCGGGTGATGACAATAGAGCTGTGAAGAAACTGTTCAATGGGAGGAAAAAAAGAGCGAGACCACGGGAAAGTTGAGTGGAAGATGTTGGAGAAGGCCTGTACGCTAAGGAGTAGGGCACTGGAGCAGAAAGGAGACGAGTGGTGTTGGAGTCCTGGGCAGTAGCGCCGAGGATCATTATCGTCGCACTAATAGCATTTCTATCGCGTCTGCGGTGACAATATTCTATTACTACGCTGAGCTGAAAAAAATTTAATTGCCTACGCGAATCTTGACACGCCGCGGTTCGGGGACATGTTTCGGGAATTAAATATTTTTCCATCCTCAGCCATCTTAGTTTTGTTCTTGTTGAATATTTTTGTTCCAGTTGGTTGTTGCTATGGCTTCCCGTTGGCTGTTGGTAGTTTAAATTAGTATTATTGTGGGGGTGTGGTATATATTTTTGTTTTTTGACTGTTTCCAATTTGAAAATAGTGTCGTGTTTTGTGTTGATTTGTATTTGTTCGGATATTAGTTTGTCTTCTGTTTTGTGATTATATATTTGTAAACGGAATAATTACTGTTGCACACCACTATAAAAAATTATTCCGATTAGCGTTTTCAAGCTTCACAGCTCACTGTCAGATTGGAAATCCGATCTGATCGTATCATTTCTGATCTGACGATGAGCTGTGAAGCTTGAAAGCGCTAATCGGTATAATTGTTTATAGTGGTGTGCAACAGTGATTATTCTGTTTGTGATTATAACCACTAACAGAACTTTCTTAATTATATATTTGTAAATTTTGGCATATGTTCATTATTGTGTCTTTGTGTGGTATATGTTTTATCAGTGTCATGTTGGTTATGTCAAAGAATTCGTGTCCTGTATTTAATTCACGTGTTGTAAAATTTCGTTTATATATTTCTGTTTTTTGTATGCGTTTAAGTGTTCAAAATAACGTTTTCCCAATTGTTTTGTTTGTTGGTTTCGCCTATGTAACATATATTGCAGTCAACAAAGTTTATTTCCAGGTAACAATGGTTATCTTTAGTGTGTGAGTTATTTAGTTTTTGAAAATTATTTTTGTTTGTTTTGTAAGCTATTTTGATAAAACTTAATCATTATCATCATCTTCTTCAAGGATTAAACCAAGGGTGGTTTGTTCCGGTCTCACATAGACAAAGATTAGAGCTGGTCACTCCAGCGCTTCCTCGGACGTCCCACACCTCTCCGTCCCCTTGGGTTATAGTTCCATATTTGTTTGGGGATGCAGGAGTCATCCATTCGGAAAAGATTTCCCACCAATTCAGCCGATACTGTGCGATCCTGTGGAGTATACTCATAATATTTAGTTCCTGCCGTATATCTGTGTTTCTTCTATGATCATGGAGAGTATACTGTGCCACGTGCCTGAGAAAGCTCATTTCAGCCGCTTGGATGCGACTGGCCTGGCCTTTCGTTAAAGTCCAATTTTTAAAACATAAAAAGTGTGGGAAGGGCCATCACCTTGTAGAATTTTAGGCGTGTTCCTTTACTTGTTGACTTAAGGGTTCGCTTACTGGTCCCGCACATAAGGTTGAACTTATGCAACTCATTCACAACGTCGTTTCTTGCATAATAAGACATACTGTAGTGCTGGTATTCAAAACTGCTAACTTGTTCCAGGACAGTACCATCTATAACAATTCTTGCCCGTAAGGGATCAGTTCCACGAAAAGCCATCACCTTGGTCTTAAGTGTCGATATTTGCAATCCAGAGTCTTTGCAGATTCGATTTAACAAATGTATTCCCAATAAAGTATAATAAAATTAAAATATATAGGCCTAATAAAGTATGAAGTAGAGGGGACTGAAGACAGGAAGAAGAGACACAGTGAAAAAATGAAAGAATATTGGAGAAAAAGAAAAGAACAAAGAGTAAAGAATTGAAATTGGCATGTGGTCCTTAGATAGCCGATACAAAAAAAAAGTATGAAGTAAAATTGTATTAGTTTCTTTCAAGTGTACCTTACTTTTGAAACTACCCTCATAAGACTAGTGTGTCCCCGTGATATGGTTTCTTGCTGAATTCGGTGCCGTGACAAAGAGGTTATATTCAGTAGTGAAGCGATACTACACAGGGATTCCAACAAACGGCTGTAGGATTGAGCTCAACACGCGTTGAGCAAGGAACTCTTTCACACTCGAATAGACGGCTTCAAAGCCAATTACACACACACACACACACACACACACACACACACACACACACACACACACACACACACACACACACACACACACACACACACACACACTTCTACGTACAAGCATCTCACACTAAATACACCGCTTCCTTGACTGAATTTCCTGAGAAGGGTAAATGTAAAACATAATATTGTTATTGAGACGTATTTGAGAATGTTAGAGATATTCCATCATGTACGCAGGAGAAACTCCTCGGATGACGCTTACCAAGTAGCGTTCGAAAGGAATGTATTACGTCGTATATCGCTTACTCTTGTGGCGCACTGTATTTTCGTGATAAGAAGAAACAAAACTCTGACAGAGGGGTTGGCTTATTGCCTGGGAGTCCCCTGCCGTCGTCGTTGAAAAATAATGAGGAAATTGCAATGGTGGTGGAACACCGTGGGGCGCCTCATTGCCCCAAACTGAAGTCCAACAAAAATATACTAGTATTCTCCCTCAGCTATTGAACTACCTAAATATTTTGAACAAAGTACATACTATTCCACACTTTCCTTTTTGTTTTCCTGGCGTTACAACCCAGTGTGGGTTTTAGCCTGCTGAATGACTTT
Organism: Magicicada septendecula; assembly: GCA_034769895.1. Classification (NCBI taxonomy): domain Eukaryota; kingdom Metazoa; phylum Arthropoda; class Insecta; order Hemiptera; family Cicadidae; genus Magicicada; species Magicicada septendecula. Next base: position 19,595,509 of record CM068371.1, read on the forward strand.
TTCCCATTCTGCCCCCCCATTACACATTTGTCTCCATCCCCTCACGTTTATACATCTCAAATCATCCTCCACGTCATCCAACCATTTCTTTCTAAGTCTGCCTCCTCTAATTTTTCTTCCCACCAATCTCCAATCTGCTATTCTTTTGGCCACTCTTCTGTTATCCATTCGTCTTACGTGGGTCAGCCACTCAAGCTTCCTAATCTTCATAAACCGGACTATGTCGGCACACTGAATCAGTTAGTTCAGTTCATGGTTCATTAGAGTCCTTCAATAGCCACCTTCAGTTTATAGAGGTCTAAAGATTTCTCGCAAGACTGTTCGTTCAAATATTCTTAGATGTTGGTCGTCTGTGCTGATTCATGTCCAGGCTTCGCGTCTGTATGTTACTACTTGTTGTGTAAGACTTTTGTATATAGTCAGTTTAAGTTGTTTGCTTAACATCCTGGATTTTAAAAGCTTTTCATAAGAGTAATAACACCTGTTGTCACATACGATGCAGGACTTTATTTTATTATTGCAAGAGTTGTTCTGAGTAAATTGTGAACCTAAATAAGAAAATTGTTGAACACGTTCAAACGTATAATTGCCAACTTATAAATATGCCTGGTTGTTTGTGACATTCCGGTGCCATGTATTTGGTATTGGCTTCAGTTATCCTTAAACCTCTTTTACGCTCTTCACTATCTAGTGTTAGTAGATTTTCCTCTAGCCTTTTTTATACTATAAAAATTTAACAAACGTTGTCTTGTATAGTTGTAAGATTAAACCGTAAAGGTCTTAATAAACTGAGTTTTCTGTTTTTCAGGTGCTCTGACGTTTGACGAGTACGGAAGACCGTTCATGATCATCAAAGATGCAGCGAAGAAGGCGCGCCTACAGGGAACGGAAGCGATCAAGTCGCACATACTGGCCGCCAAAAGTGTGGCTGCTAAACTGAAGACATCGCTGGGACCCAAAGGATTGGACAAGATCCTGATCTCGCCGGAGGGCGAGGTGACAGTGACCAACGACGGCGCCACAATTCTACAGCTGATGGACGTTGAACACGAGGTCGCCAAGCTGATGTGTCAGTTCTCGCGAGCGCTGGACCAGGAGACGGGTGACGGCACCACGGGAGTCGTCGTGTTCGCCGGCGCCCTGCTGCGGGAAGCCGAGGAACTGTTGGACAGGGGCGTGCATCCGATACGGATCTCCGACGGCTACGATCTGGCGGCCAGGTGCGCGCTGCAACGGCTGGACGAGATTGCCACAACGTTTGTCGTCGACGAACACAACGTGGAACCGTTAGTCAGCGCGGCGATGACCGCCCTCGGATCGAAAATTGTCAACAAGTGCGGCCGACGGCTGGCGGAAATCGCCGTCGAAGCTGTGCTGGCTGTATCCAACCCTGAACACAGTGTAATGAATTTGGATTTGATCAAATTGGAATGTCTAGAAGGAGGGTGCTTGGAGGACGCAAAACTGATAAACGGCATAATCTTGCAGAAACAGTTTTCGCACACGAAAATGCCAAAGGAACTGCGCGACATTAGAGTCGCTTTACTACTGTTCCCGTTGCACGCTCAGTCGCCCAAGACTAAACACAACATTGACGTACAGTCTGCGGACGAATACAGATCAATCGAAGATTATGGCGATATCAAATTGAAAGAAATTATCGACACTATTAAACGAGTCGAAGCAAATTTAATTGTCTGTCCGTATAAAATAAAAGAAGAAGTGAATCATATATTGGTGCAGGAAAATATATTGGCGATCGAGTCGGTCAGCAGTGAAGACGTAGAGAAGATAGCGATGGCGACTCGTAGCAAAGTCGTGCCCAAGATCGACGAACTAAGCGCCGACAAACTGGGCACAGCAGATTGTGTCCGCCAAGTGACCTTCGGCACGACAAACAGCAACAGTATGATCGTGTTGGAAGGTTGCGGCAGACGGAACAACCACGTGGTGACCGTGTTGTTGCGCGGTAGTAACAGTATGATTCTGGAGGAAGCCAAGCGTAGCATCCACGACGCTCTGTGCGTGGTGCGCAGTATGATGGCGGACAACCGGCTGGTGTACGGTGGAGGCGCCGCGGAGTTGGCTTGTAGCGTCGCTGTGGCCGAGAGGTCGGACGCGGTCGCCACTCTGGAGCAGTACGCGTTCCGTGCGTACGCGGAAGCGCTGGAGAGCATACCGGCAGCGTTGGCCGAGAACTCTGGCTACGCGCCGGTACACGAGATCGCCGAGCTGAAGTCGCGTCAGGTGATCGAGAACAACCCGGCGCTGGGCGTCGACTGCACGCTGACCGGAAACAACGATATGATGGAACAGAGAGTCGTCGAACCGCTGTCGTCCAAGAAGCATCAGATACTGACCGCCACCCAGCTGGTTAGCATGGTGCTCAAGATTGATGACATCCTCTCTTATAAGGATATCGCTTGATTGTTTGTCCAAAGTATGATTGATGATTTTGCAAAACTCGCCGGCTAACGAAACTGGTTTTATAATTATATGTAGCGATATAATTAATGTAAATTTTTCAATTGCTTGCCTCCTGTTTGGCTTAAAAAGAAAAATGGTTATTTACCCTTAAATTTGTCTGTTTTTAATGATTGTAGGGTAATTGGTTTTGTAGAAAATACTTTGACTTGAAAATATTTTATTAAGTTTATCATAATTGTTTTGTTTTTTATAATTTCCAATTTATTGTAATTAATCGTTAGTTTAATTGTTACTTAAATTCGCTACATTACCACTGATACCGGTACTATTTTTGTGAGTAACGCTGTGTGCAATTATTTCAGGTGTAAAATAAAATTATTGAACAAATTTACTGTAATTTTTGTCTTAAGCTTACACGGCCGGCGACAATATACTCAACATTAATAAATACCAGGCTGTTAGCCCGCGGTCCGTTGCTACAGTACATAATACCAGGCTGTTAGCCCGCGGTCCGTTGCTACAGTACATAATACCGGGCTGTTAGCCCGCGGTCCGGTGCTACAGTACATAATACCGGGCTGTTAGCCCGCGGTCCGGTGCTACAGTACATAATACCAGGCTGTTAGCCCGCGGCCCGGTGCTACAGTACATAATACCAGGCTGTTAGCCCGCGGTCCGTTGCTACAGTACATAATACCAGGCTGTTAGACCGCGGTCCGTTGCTACAGTACATAATACCGGGCTGTTAGCCCGCGGTCCGGTGCTACAGTACATAATACCAGGCTGTTAGCCCGCGGCCCGGTGCTACAGTACATAATACCAGGCTGTTAGCCCGCGGTCCGGTGCTACAGTACATAATACCAGGCTGTTAGCCCGCGGCCCGGTGCTACAGTACATAATACCAGGCTGTTAGCCCGCGGTCCGTTGCTACAGTACATAATACCGGGCTGTTAGCCCGCGGTCGGTTGCTGTAAATACCGGGCTGTTAGCCCGCGGTCGGTTGCTACAGTATATAATACCGGGCTGTTAGCCCGCGGTCGGTTGCTGTAAATACCGGGCTGTTAGCCCGCGGCCCGGTGCTACAGTACATAATACCAGGCTGTTAGCCCGCGGTCCGTTGCTACAGTACATAATACCGGGCTGTTAGCCCGCGGTCGGTTGCTGTAAATACCAGGCTGTTAGCCCGCGGCCCGGTGCTACAGTACATAATACCAGGCTGTTAGCCCGCGGTCCGTTGCTACAGTACATAATACCGGGCTGTTAGCCCGCGGTCGGTTGCTGTAAATACCGGGCTGTTAGCCCGCGGTCGGTTGCTACAGTATATAATACCGGGCTGTTAGCCCGCGGTCGGTTGCTGTAAATACCGGGCTGTTAGCCCGCGGTCGGTTGCTACAGTATATAATACCGGGATGTTAGCCCGCGGTCGGTTGCTACAGTACATAATACCGGGGTGTTAGCCCGCGGTCGGTTGCTACAGTACATAATACCGGGCTGGTTGCTGTAAATTCTTGACATCGTCGGCAACGTTTTGTATCGCTGGCTGAGACCTGGTGGCCGAGGTTATATGTATCGGTAACCTCATGTTACCCGTCGCCTTTTGCTTTTACCCGAAAAAGTGTCGGGTATGATTCGGCCTAAGGTCTGCCGTAACTGTTTTCTTAACACTGTGTCGCTTTTTGCGGCATGAAGATCGCCGAGGGTGGAATACGTTACAGTCTATGACACCGGCCGTTGAAGTATAAGAAACAGGTTAGAAAGGTCTTTGTTTGTATTCGTTGAACGGGTGTTTGTGATTCTGTGTTCGTGCCACCGAAGATGTCCGTCACGGGTGAGGACGAAAAATTTGGAAATAAACAGAAAATCTGGACCACGTCCTGTCTACCTGCAAAATTGTGATAATGTAAAGTCCGGTCGTGAAAGCTTACTTTCATTTATAAAACGAAGTAAAGTTTGAAGTTGTTTATCGAGAGGTGACAGCAGTGCGCTTGATACCAACAGCTGGAAGTTATCTTGACTATTAAAAACGAAACCCAAGGCTACATAAAAGAAATCTCATTACGAGGGGTTTACCCTCACTATCATATCCTGTTCTTTACCAGCTCTTTGTGTTTCGTGTTTTACCCTTGCGTTGACCTTTAAATATCATCTTCCAACGTTTGTGTCGTCTATTCTTTCTTATCCCTCAAAATTGACATTTTCATGACCGACGCAACTTTCATTCAACGATATTCTAATAGCTATTACTTGTTCCTTTCCTTGTCCTCCCAAGCAACCTTACAAGGGCAGTCGGAATCATCTGTCCTGCCTACGTTACATTTTCAATATTCGTGTTCCGTTTCCTTGGAAACCATTCACTCAACAACAGATCTACACAATTCTTTATTGTTTTCTTGCAAACGATTTGACATAAAGGATTTTAATTTCCTTAATGTTTTACTTCGTTTCATAACTTTTAACTATTATAACGCTTTTGCAAAAAGAACATACAATTTTCTACTTTTTAAATGAATGCTACACACTCTACATTAATGAACACTCCCAGACTACTACATTCACTTGATTGTTAGCTTTCTGACGGAGAGGACCTTCTGCGTAAGAATAGACGACTATGTCTCTTTTGAGTGACGTATTACAGCCGGGGAACCTCAAGGTAGCGTTCTACGAAAAGATATTGACCAATTTTTTATTTCTTTATTTTTATTTTTATTTCACTTATCTGTTTTCCGCGGTATAGCGAATCGAAAAAATATTAAAATATTTTTCGGCCCACCCTATTACACAGCATACTAGGAGAAGAATTTTATTCTGAGGGTGGAAGGAAAGGACAGTTTTTTGAAAGGGCTTATGGAGAAGTTACCGTGAGGATGGCTTTAAGGCGGGTCGTCAAGAATCGCCGGAGGGCGTTTGACCCGGATCGTGGATGGTATGTTTTCCCAGAAGGGTCCCTTATATAAATTCTCATTGCAGCATGATGTAAGCTGAAAAACAAAATGGACTAATCATAATCATCCGTCGGCTGATTGGATCGGGAGGTCAGCATGACAAATTCTATTTACTCGGAGGTTTTCTTCCTTTGGTTTCGTAACATTCGTTCTAACGAAGAGAACCTTCTGCGTGAGAATAGACGACCACATCTCTTCCGAGAGGCGTATTACAGCCGGGGTAACTCAACGTAGCGTCTTAGGGCCTCTCGTTTTTTTCAGTCTACGACATACCCAGAGAGCCTGGAGTCCGGTTCCCTCTGTTCGCCGACGACATGGCGGTTTATATCGCCGAACGGAACGCTGGCATGGCGATCATATGTCTTCAGCGAGCACTCGGTGCGTTAACGGCCTGGACGGATAACTGGAAAGTTGCCGTCAACAAGACCAAGAGCTCCGCAGTGTTATTCTCCAAGCGCCGGAAGGAACCGCGAGGACGAGTGAGAATCGTCAGAACCAGTGGCGGCTCGTGACTTAAGAGGCTGGAGGGCGCAGCCTTTAGGCTTTATAAAAATTTGAACTCACCTCAAACATTGTGAGCTGCTGTAGACAGTCTGCGATTTTATTAATAAACATAACTAGACACATTCTTAGTCTCTTCACTGTCTCTTTAGTGTTGAAAGTGTCCACAAAAATGTCTATACTGTTTCCACAAAAAAAGTAATACATTATAGTTACACTAGGCCTATATTATTTTTATGATAGCTTATGATAGCTACACTCTAAACAGAACATTTATTTGTAGACAAAGTCCATTGTCCTTTCCTATAAATTCATGAATTTTTCTAGCACTCTATCATCAAAGTCCTTCATTTCTTTAACAAGTTCCTTGTTGATAGATAGCATCGCAAGAGCATTCAGTCTCTCGTTTTTCATTGTATTTCTTAAGAAAGTTTTTAGTCTTTTCAGAATCAAAACGCAGCGCTCAGGTTTGGCAGTTATCAGAGGGGTAGTTATAATTTTTCAGTTTCAATACATCTTAGAAAACTGACGTAAGATTCTTTTCTTTCGTAAAGTTAAGAAGTCTTATTGTGCCTTCAATATAATATAATATAATTGTTTCAATTCACTCCGAACTATGTTTTCTTGTAAGAAAGAGTAATGCTGAATCACTCGCTTGAATTTTTCTTCTTAACAGTTTGCAGTAAAAGTGGAAATAAATCATCACTGGACATCAACAAAGCTGCCACCAGGTGACCTGTGTAAGTAAATCTACCTTTTACTTGAGTTATAATGATGTCACATACTTCTTTTGCATCCTTTATTCTAGTGCTGCATCCAACATTATTGTTCCTTTTTCTTGGTTGCTCAAGGAATACTCGTTTATTTGTGTTTATATTTTATTTATTTTCTCCCTCCCTTTCTGCATCTGATTTTCAAAAATTCTGATGTCACTTTACCAAATTACACTGCCTTTGTTCCTACTCTGTAGTTATTGGTATATTATGTTCATGTGATATAGAATTCTATGGAAAAATGTTAACCAGAACAGGAAATTTTGTTTCAGAAGAGTCTTTCGAGAGTTTGTTTGTACTTTTCTTCAAAATTTCAAAACTTTCTTCTAACTTATATCGGTTTTCGTACACAACGTTGATTGCACGAATGTAGTAATTCCATTTTGTTATAGAAACTCTGGGTAACCTGGCTTACATTACTTCCTCCAAAACGTTCGTCCGTAGAAATTAGTGTGACAAAAGTGCTGGAATGGGAGACAGATTTGAGAAAGATCTCTAACTTTGTTGTTTATACTTGTTGCTTTTTCTAATAACAAATTATTTGATGAGTGTAACAGTGTACACATTATGCGAGCGGATACACTTCTCTAATTTTTGCCTGTACACCTCCAACAGAACCTCACATAACATTAACGCCATATAAGTCTCAGCTATTAACATTTCCTGTGATGTGTGCAGAAGAGGATTTATGTTGTCCATTATGCACTTTGCTAAGGTTTCTGCATACTTACCTTCAGGACTGAGAAATCCGCAAAAACCTTTCGTATACCGATCCCTTAAACACGTATCTAAAAACTAATACCATATGCAGTGGCTTGCACATCGGTTGTCTAGTCACATTCGATTGCCACAAATTCAGAAGCTTGTATCTCCTTTTCTATTTCTTCCCTGCAGACACTTGTGTTACATGACAAAACGAAACCTAATAATTCGACACTACAATATTTGCCTAAATTATTCGTGAAGTTATTAAATAAATACACACACTCAAAACCTAAACACTAAACAAATGCCTGTACTGAATTAATCACAGTGGAGAAAGTCTAAACACCTAAAAGAGCAAATCTCACACTATCAATAGTCTGCGATTAGTTGTACGGAGTGAATCACGTCACTTTTTGCTCGACGAGGCGCGACAGGAGACGCGCCAATTGCCAGTGGAAATACCGCCTATATAAGCTTATATTACAGGTTCATTCAACGTTGGTCAGAGTGCGGGATGGAGAAATGGGCGCGATTGAAAGAGCGCCGTGATGCTGTTCCGAAAACATTTCTGCTATTACCTAATACGAAAACATTTTCTCATCCTAAGTAATAAAGTTATAATGACTTTCCACGAGCAGTGATAATGGATTGTTTAGTGATATGATTTAAACTGGAGGGCGCGCGCCTTAGCGCCCTAAGAACGAGCCGCCCCTGGTCAGAACGTACTTGCCCTGTTCAAGAGACATCAGGTACCTCGGTGTCCACCTATACTCATTTGGCGTACCAATTCCCAGAATGAAGTTATACTATGAATATCAAAAAAGAGTTTCGTGTTAAAATTTATGTTCACATAATTCGGACTGGAGATACTTTAGATCTGATTATTAGCTCGGAGACTCGGAAGAGCTGATCGGGAATTTTGTATATAATATAGTGGTGTGGAATAGCGTAATTTCTGTTATTACAATTAATTGCGTATTTATTGTAATAACAATAAATAGTTATTACACAAATATACGAGTATAAACATAAAATATATAAACACACAATAATTTGTATAAGTAAAGTTTTCCGGGATGTTTGGCCTATGGTTTGTTGACAAACCAAACGTTTCAACAGCTCCATTGGCTGCCACATCCGTGGAATTTAAAAGAAATCCAAGGCCTATTGAACGTAGGGTGTTCGCGTCAGGCCCACAGTACTGTGGTAAAGGCATTACCACACAGTACTGTCGCGTCAGCCTTTACCAGAGTCCTGTGGGCCTGACGCGAACACCCTACGTTCAGGAGGCCTTGGATTTCTTTTAAATTCCACTGATGATGGCAGCCAATGGAGAAACGTTAAAAACGTTTGGTTTGTCAAAAAACCATAGACCACGGCCAAACAGCCTAGAAAACTTTACTTTTATACAACTGACACCGGCCGTGAAAGCCAAGCCTTAGGACACAATAATTTGTATGTTCATTTGCGTAAATTTGACTACAGTGAAAAGTTTGTCAGTGTTTTGCAGCCTACTGCACTGAAGATGGCCGTCGAAAGGCGGCGAAACGTTTGGAACAAACAACATTGGACCACGGCCTTACAGGCCCGCAAGCCGAAGTTCTCATAACATTGAAGCCGCGACCGCGAAAGCCTCAGACTGCGTAATTTCTGTTTTCCATTATATCCACTGGCACAATTTTATTCATTAAAACCCATTTTTTGGTTTAATACTTGACGAAGAAGAATTGGTTTTGATTTTTGATTTAATTCTTGGTTTAGTGAAAGAAGAAGGTGGCGACGGTGATGGTGAATTGATGTACGTCTAACTCAGTGTTCCGCAACCTTTTTTTACTCACGGCACACCCCAGACGGACCTAGACTCAACACGGCACACCAAAATGTCTGTCCCCTCAAAATCATATGAATCTTAATATAATTACGATATATTACGTCGTTATGTAATCAATTATTATTATTATTAGTAGTATTATTATTATTATCATCATTATTGTTATTAGTATTATTATTATTATTATTATTATTATTATTATTATTATTATTAATATAAAACAGGAATAGACTCATGCATTTATTAACAATTTATTAACTTTAATTCACTGTAGAAAATACGAATTTTAAAGTAAATAACTCTACTCATACCTTTGCGGTGAACACAAAGTTTGCCGCCCGTAACCCATCAAACCGGCCCAATATTTCAGGCGAGAATACAAATAACTTAAGATAAGCAAACTATAAAACAATATTGAGTAAATAAATTACATTTAATTTCTATGAAAATATAACAATTATCAGCATGTATTAAAGAATAAACAAGCACCTTCTTACTTAAAATCGACAATTAATTTATTACAATAATAAGTAAAAGTTCGCGTCACACCTTTCACCTTGTGACGGCACACTATTGTGTGCGGCACACCGGTTGCGGAACACTGGTCTAACTTGTTACACATTTTAGTAGAATTATAAGTTCAACTGTGGAAATCTTAAAGTAAGAAAAAGCGGGGAGGCTGAGACAAATAAAGGAAAATACAGGGTCGATGCCTGTTACCTCTAATGTGTTCAACGTACTGTATCCACTGACAGGTGATCAATCTATGTAAGGAAGAGGTTAAGTAATGAGCTGAGCTGGGATTATATTGTGAAGACGGCATTGTATTTAGCGCCGTGAAAGTGAAAGTGACCTACTACCTGTTTGTGGAAATGAGAGACTTCGTGGCGTAAAAATGAACAAAAAAAGTAATCAGTGATTTTGAATGGAGATGCTAATTGGGAAAGTGGATTGAGTTGAAATACAGTAGATATAGAGATATACTCAACATATATCGTAGCGAGATAAAGGAAACAAAAGTAATTAGACACATAATTAAATTGGAATATTTAAATGAATTTTATCCAGAATTCAACAGTGTCTCACAAACACATATCGGACTGTGACGTAGTCGATAAGGACGAGATCCCATTGGTGCGTTCAGTTCACTGGGCAAAGAGATTCTTCCAAAGCGCTACAGCCTTCCTTAGACCAAGAGTTCCAACACAATTCGCCTCCACTTCACTTGTTTCTCCTGCCAAGCGACTGATTCCCTCCTTCCCAAATCTGCTTCCATTTTGCAGCCGTCGCCGCCTTCTTTACCTCTCTACTCGTCTAACCCCTACCACTTTATCACACTCCCCTCAAATCGAAGCAAATCTAGACTGAATAAATCGTATGCTTTTCTCCTCCTTGGAATATAGAATTTATCTCACAGTTACTCCTCATTCTGCGTACGTTTTGTCCACAAATTTTCCTGTTTGTTTCTCGTTCAAAAACATTTAAAATGGAAAAGACGTCTGGTATTATAAGGATCCACGTTTGTGGCCTATAAGGTGTTCCTACCATCCATATCAGAGATCTATTTAGTATCGTAGACCGGGAGATTATTTTGCATCTGGTATTGTAAGCGTCGAAACGTCTGCCTCATATGTTACCACTGGCCTGATCACAGCCTCATTTTAGTAGATTGGGAGATTATTTTGTATCTGCATTTGTAAGGATTCGAGCTTCTGATCCATGTGTTAAAACAATTTTTGATTTATATCTCTTGACAGCAAACTAATATTAGTTTAAGCGATTAACTGATACAAAAAAAAGTTGTATAAGAAATCAGAATTGGTGTGTTTTTTTAGCATAACATAACGGACAATAAAAACAGTTTTAGAACGAGTCAATGCTGCTGCAATGTTTCTCATTTTCAGGTGCAATAAAAAATATTGAGAAAAGTCTACTGTAATTAATTTTTCTATAACAAAAATTTCTTGGTTGTTTTTAGTGGTTCAAGGCTTATAAACACAGAGATCCAATCCAATCCAATCCAATCGTGGGGCAGCTAACGTGGACGTACCCCAATGGTTGCAGTGTCCAGGCAAACCCGATGACTGCCTGAAGCTACAGTTACCCTCAGTAGCCATGTTCAGAAATGAGTCCTCCTACTTTGGAGGGATGGAGACTGTTAAAGGGTCTGAACCGCAGAGCGATCCGCAACGTCTTTTTTGTCATGGTTTGAAACGGAAGGAGAGGGAAGGGAACAATGGCGAAGTGTATCATGTGTATTTTATTTTCTATTTCTGAGAAGGAAAGAAAGCGTCGCAAGGGCGGCGGTGTGGGACACAAAAGTGCTTAAGGGGATGGGTTAGAGGTGCTTATGTCTTCGTGGATGTGGGCCTTCATCTGTACAAGGCGGCGGAGATGAGGATAGGATGAAGTTGAGGCTCGTGTGAACAGTTTGAGCGCAAGGAAGCGGACAAACTCATCAACAGTAGGAAGCTTCAACCATCGCCTGATAACGTCATTTCAGACGGATCAGGAAGAATTGGAGATGTAACGGAGGGTGCGGGATTGAAAAGATTCTAAACGTGCAATAACGTAGGGTCGATGCAGACACCAGAATGCGGACGCTGCGTATGTCAGGGTGACTTTAAGAAAGAGCAACTATGTAGAGAGTTTAGTGTTCACAGGCACTGAACTTCAATGTGATAGGAAGGGAAATAGCTTGGCTTTGACGCCGCTAGCTTGCTGAAGACACTGCGAGACATGGTCTGCGTAGCTAAGGCGCCGGCAAGAGTGACGCCCAAGCACTTCACAGACCATTTCAATGCGATCGGGGTCCCGTTTATGGAGAGGGGAAGTGCGGTGACGGGAAAATTCAATCGCCCCGAATTTCTCCGTACTAACTGCCACCCCCCCCATTTCCTGAGCCAGTCCGGAAGAAGGGAGAGCTGACGTTGCACCACTTTAGGGCATAACCAAGGTTACCCAAACTGGCATGATACATGGCATCGTCTGCTAGAGCGAAAGAGTGACTCCAGGCTCTACAGGCAGGTCGTTCGTGTACACTAGGTAGAGAACGGCCCCGAGTCAGAACCTTGAGTAACGCCTGCGCCGATCGTTCGAACTAAACACAGATAGTGACAAACAGGAAGAGCTGGCCACCTATCAATCTTTGAATTGAGACACGCGTCACTACTGAAGTACAATTAAGTGGTATTTGGTTTGTGCTCGATAGCAGTGATCTTAAACCAAACCGTCGCGGCTCTCTGGGACTCCAGGAACGACTCCAGCAGCTAAATACTGATTTTTACTTCCATGTTCCATGAGGAGATGGAAGTATGGGGATGGCAAAAAATAATCGTGTTCGAGATAACGACTGATTCTGATTGTACTACCCTCAAAACACGAAGAAAAGTCATTTTCTGAAAAGTGTCTGTGTGTGTCTGTGCGTAGAATTTTCTTTTGGCAAACGATAACTGCCGCAAATTCAAACAGAATCAAATATTTTTGCATATATGCCCGCGTTGTAGAGGACTCAAGGCTTATTGATTTTGGTGAAGATCAGTTAAAGGAAAGGGGTAGTTTACCAGCAACGTTTTATGTTTAAACAAGAGTAATTCTTTCTATGGCGAACAACAACTGCCGCAAATTCAAACAGAATCGAATAATTTTTTGAATATGTGCTCGAGTTGTAATTTTGACAATTTTCTATAAATGAAAATGATAGTTAAAAGGGGGAGGGGATGATTTTTTATATTTGTACTACGTTATCGGCAACAAAGAAGTAGTTTGTAGCTAAAATTCCGTCGCGGCTGTTTGACCGTGGTCCAATGTTTTCTGCAAAACCAGACGGTTCGGCAGTGTCATCGACTGCCATCTTCAGTGAAAATCGAGTGCGCTAACGTGAGGTGGTATACGTTAGTAGTTTCTACGGAAATATTTCATTTCAAAAATGATTTTAAATATAAATGTTAGAACATGGAAGTCATGTATTCCATACCGATATTTAATATTTATGTTTTAATAGTAAAAGGGTGCGGGAAATTTACTTTTTAAACATTAGACAACCTGTGTAACAGCAAAAATATCTCTTTTATACTAGGAGGATCTGCATAAATTAGTATGCTAAACAATAAGACTAACGTTGTGGTTGGTGGGAGAATGAACAGAATTTTTAAAATAGCTAGTGGTGTTAGGTAGAGAGACACCATGTAAGCTTTGAGGAACTCTTCAACCAAGCATTGCACTACAGGATAAACAGAATTGTGTTAGAATGTTACTGACTTGTCTCTGGGCTATTATGCCATAGTACACTTCTGCAATTGGGCCCTCCCCCCCAGCGTAATATACTTAATAACAACTAAATAATAGCAGCACTGAAATTATAATAACAAATAATTATACAGTAAAACTTTGATTATCCGAAATCCAGTTATCCGAATCCCAAATTATCCGAATCGTTATCAGGAAATTAAAAAAATGCAATTTGTAAAAAAAAGTTTATTAAAATTGCAGTTACCGTACTAACAAAAAAACGTAGCAAATGAAGTACATATAAGACTGTGTTAGTTGTGCACCATAGTTTAGGTACTGGTCAGTACAAAGTTTTCTAGCCTTCTGCTCGCCTAAACTAAAATTATAATTTTGCGTGAGTATTATTTTTAATTTTTTTGTAGTAAAAGTGAACATTTTGCAAAACACGTGTGACCTGGTTTTTATTAGTATTAATGTAATAAAAATAAACAATAGTGATTTTTGAGCAATTTCGCCGTTTTCCTTCAGAACATAACCTTTTTCTTATGTTTGTCCCAATTAACCGAATTTCTGCGTATCCGAATTACGTCTGTTACTCATTGGTTCGGATAAATGGAGTTCAACTCTAATATCTTTATTGTTACTAGTAATAGTTATAGTAAAATAAGCCATATAGTTAACGAAATTATATAATTATAATGTAATATGATATAACAATTAAAATTAATTATATTTAATTGTAATTAATATAATTAAGAATATCAATAGAGATCTACAATTGTCTGGGATTTAGGCGCTGAGGATTTGGTTAGGCTAACTAAAAGAACTGAAAATATAAGTTGTTTTCAGTTGCTTAGTTGAATGTCGTCAACATGAACGTTTTTTTTTTAATTAACCGTTAGATAAAATAAAGGACTTCGTGTTGAGAAACTGTAGACAGATTGACCAGGTAACAGTTTTTAAAGGCATCGTTGGCTTCTGTGCAAATGTAACTGCTTGACTACGAGCTACACTTACTGGAATCACTATGAATTTCGTAGAACCACATTGTCTCTCCGAGCAAGTGTCACAACTTCTCCCGCTTTGGACAGACGTTTTAGCCTCTCCACTGAAGTCGATCTTCAGTGTAAAAACGATTCAGAAACTAATGATAATGTGATGTATTTATAACATACACACACTTAATGTTTACTAATGGTACCTATAATCTCAATTTTCTATTTTATTGTATTTATTTTTCATAGCCGAAAGGTACCATACATACGATTTGCAATAAAATTGTTATTACTCACATTCTTAAAAACGATCGATTTCGGTCACAGACCATCGTCAGGTCGTATACAACAAACTTGCGGTCACAATATCGTAAAACAGCCACTATTTACAAAAACGAATTCGTAGTCATTGATTAATGAACATGATACGTACGTCGTTGTCCAAAGTTTCCCGAGAACTGATTTTGTTACAGAGTGTTTATGTTTACATTCCGTTCTATATATTATATCAGCTGATTACTGAATGTTGATTTTCATTTTGCCGCAATATTTCAAATGTGATACGATTTTTGAAGTCCGTCATGATGTTCAATAGATTTTTATGGCCCTCTTCTTTTACGTGTTTGTATATTCGGTATTGTTCATATATATTAGATATTATTTCATCACTGCATGTTTTCAATACGGTTAAATGTTTCTGTATTGGACCATATTCACAAGACTGTGGTTTTATGTGTTTGGCTACTGTTGTGAGTTCGGATTTGAGTGCTGAGAACGTTTGGTATGTTCAATATATCTGTGTTTAAATGATCTTGAAGTGAATCCTATGTATTTTTTGTTGCACCGTACATTACTTTCTGTCGAATTAGCAGGCTGACATTGATTCAGAAACTGGGACATGTCTTCGCTAGTTAACCACAGTACTGTGGGAAAAGACCATTGCCATATTGTAATTAAAGTTCGTTTACAATTCTATACACCTTTCACCCATTCGAATAGAAACACATTACACAACTAGTACACTGTTTATGAAAATATCATGTTTAGCCTACTGTTACTAGACGGCCTACTGCCCCAAAGATTATTTTCTCATTTAATTTGCCAATAAGGGTAGTAGACAGTAGCGTGGCCTCCATGTAAACGCTGTTGCCGGCGGCAACATTACTGAAAATAAGATAAAATAATATTAACTATATCACAGAATAAATACATTGGTTATTTAACAATTTGAAATCCGAACAATATTAGTGGTAGTAGAAATTTGAAGAGAAGCGTATTTGCTTTAGAACTGCTGGGCACTTGCACCGTCTTCTGTTGTCAGCTCGTACATCGGCAGTGCTTTACTGCGTACGGTCATTGACTTCATAGTAGTTGTCACTGTACCGATGTGGACGGGGGGGGGACACATTTGTCAATCCAATGTGTTACCGCTGTATAAACCGGCAAAACGCTCAGTTAGCAGCTATGTTGGTTTTCGGAACTGACGTGGAGCAGTTACTACGTACCTATTTGTATTAACATTGAAAATGTTTATTAGGACATGTCGCACATTTGCGGCCGATCGCTGGTGCGTGATCGAAAATGGTAACCGGTGAGTTTCCATAGAAACTACTTCTTTGTTGTCAATAACGTAGTACACATATAAAACTTCGCATATGAATGAGACTATATTTAACTTATAATCTGTACGTTGGTAAGTGAAGAATGAATAGGGCCTACATTGATTGGTGAATGAACATAAATATACATATTTTTTAGATTTATTGAAGCATTTTCAATGCCCTTCTTTGTGCATTGCATTTGCGCAATGCCTGTAATTTTTTTTCTCGTTTAGTCATGTGTTTCTCTGTTTGTCTTTATTATTTTTAATTCGATTATTTGTGTTCTGATTTATTCTGTGTAAGTATAATGAGAGGCAGATCTCATTGACCTGTGACCTTCTTCTTCTACCAGCGAATGATAGAAAATACTTCAAAAATACTTTTGTCCCTAAAAAGTATATTTTGGCTCTAAAAAGAACACTTGGTACTAGAAAAAATTCGAATTAATTTTTAGCCTCAGTTCTAGGAGTATCACAACCGGCAACGGGTGTTATGCACTCATGCCACGCCATTGGCAGTAGAAAAACATAGTATAAAAGCTGACAGTAAGAAATTAAAATAATCAGTTGCAGCAAACTCCTTTCGCAAGTTGCCTTGCGTGCCAAGCTGTCGTAGTGTAAGACACAGTTAGACTCTTGTTTCACATTTAGTTAACCAACGATTGTATTAGACGATTGTAGTCAATCGAATTTAGTCTCTTTTGTTTGAGAATAAGCATTTAAAAATTTGACCATAACTTTCGTCAATTAAATTCAGAGTATCTTGAACTTCTAGTTCTTTATTTTGGCAATGCACCTCCTTCATCAGATTGCTTTTCCTTAGACAATTGAGAAGAAGTAATCGCGTGTGTTATACTCAGGTGTAACAGCTTTATTAATTGTTCGTTAATGTAATTTCTTTACAGATTACTGTTAATTTTTAATCTGTTATTTTTTTTTGTAAATTGTTTACTTAACTTTGTATTTCTTTCAAAAGTGATGCTAGTAATGAATGGGATGTTATTTGATTTTAAAATACTTTAACAGGATCTTTTATTGTCAAAAGGGTACTGTCTCAATAACCGTACTTACACACATTTTCGATATTTCGATTATGGTATTGGTAGCATCGAAAGTGAATTATTGCTATGTAGTGAATGTACCTAATTTTAGTTAGTAAACAGAAATCGTGAAAATGTATTTGTGTGTGTTATAAAATAGTGTGTTGACGATTGAAAATAGTGTTTCATTTTCATATTTTTTACGAAAAATGTTTCTAGCCGATGGCGTGCCTGTGACACCAAAAGTTGGCGTTGTTAGGTTAACATGCAAACTAAAATTATACTTGCTTCTTGTAAAATCCACTGAACAAAAAGTAAGGCTGGGTGGCCAAGGGCCACCCAGCCTATTATTGTACATGTCTCCCTTTTTGTGGCAGAAACCGTTTTCCACTAATACTCGTTTTTCACTAATATTCGGCTTGTGTGCAGATCACTGGAACAGCAACCTACTCGAAGGAAGGCGAGCCGCTATACATGTCTCGCACAAAATTTGGTTCCAGCAAAGTTTTCGAGATTTCAGTGAATAACAGAAAAAAAAATATTGACCACCTAACGAAAAACAATTCTTATTTTCATTTGTTAATACGTTGTTTGTTGTTTTAATCTTACTATTCAAAAATAATTGAATTTTGCACTTTACATTATCTGTTGTTGTTTTTGTTAAAAATAAGTTATGTTCTTGTTTTTAATGTTTCTCTCTTTCAAACAATGTGTAGACATTAAATATCATATACTTTCTAATCATTTCTTTAGCAAAACAATAAAAACGGGCTTCGCTTTACATTAAAAAATAGAACAATTTAAAATTAGTACACTTCTTCTTCTTCACATCGTAGTATATCGATACAATCGCACATTCAAAACGTCGGAAATGTAGTACGGGTACGGATATTGGGATAGTTTCGTCAATAGTTTAGACAAAACGTCTATCCTCTATTAGATTTTCTATCAGGTATGTCCCAACGAACCAACTAGGCATCCCGAAAGCATTGTATTTGTCAGGAGAGCTACGGGTCAAAAAGCATGGGTTTGAAACAAATGCTCCAAGATTTTGATTTACAAGGACCACCCACTCACATACACAAGCATCTATCCTCGGTAACTGGTTAGATATAAATCCACCGATCATCTGATTAACAGATGTCAGATGTAGTTGAGTTGATCAGCTGATTAACATTTGATCAGCTGTAACTCGACTGTCCTAACACTTCAACAGGCGCTCAAGAGGGATCGATGAATACTGAAAGCCTATTGAATTAAATCGTTGCCCAGTGAACTGAACGCACCAATCGGATCTCGTCCTTATCGACTACGTCACAGTCCGATATGCGTTTGTGTGACCCAGTGGAATTCTGAATGAAATTCAATTAAATTTTCGAATTTATTTATGTGGCCAGTTAGTTTTGTCTTCCTTACCTCGGTGTAATATATGTTGAGTATATCTCAATGTTTAACTAAGCTCTATTATTCCACTTCTACACATGTTTTTTTCTCTTTGTTATTATTGTCTAATTTAGTATTTTCCAAATTAGTAACGCCTGAGCGTTACAACTAAACTCAGGAACCAACCGGTAACCTACCGCATTATAAGTGATCAATTTTCGACAAGTATCGAAAAAATAATAAAAGCGTATTTAATAATTGTAAATACGTAAAAAGAGACAATTCGCAGATTTAACATATCTTACTGCCTATCTATAACTGTACAGTGTTTATTAAGTGAATGTATAATGAAGATACAATTTTCTTCTTCTTTTCTCCACCACACGGAGTAGGCACTTTGCCTGTTTCGTCTTCACACAGTATCTCTGCATCTCGCTCTCGGTCTTCCTACATCACGTTTCGGTCTTTCTACTTTGAAACGCAACCTTAGGTAGTCGTCCATCTTCTAATCTGTCCAGATGGTGTAACCATTTCCTGCATTATGTCTGGATTTTATCATTTACGGAGAATACCTTTAGTTTTTCTTTAATATCCTCAATGCGCAAACAATCCTGTCTCGTTTAACCCTTTGTTCTTCTCAGAAACTTCATTTCCAAAGTTTGAATCTGGTTTCTAATCTTCATTGTAGGAACCCACGTGATGAATATATAATAAGAAATAAATTCAACACTGTGATTTTTCACAAAATATTCAATAAGTTGATGTGATGCAGCCACATGACCACATCGGGTAGGTCCACATGAGTTGTGGAAGAATCGGTGAGGCGACGTCTGCTGTAGTTCTCCGTTAACTGCATTGTGGAGAACACGGTTGCACAGATGCACTTACTTCTTAACGTCGACGCGTCAGTTTCTATCCAAAGTTTCGCAGATTTCGTTCACTACATAGCAGCTTAAAGAAATCCAGCATCTTTCTTGCTCTGTGTGCAGGAAGGAATCAGCTAGTAAATCACGTAATTCTAGTTGAATGTCGGTTTTTCTTCAGTGACAGTACCAGGTGCTTTATTTTCAGTAGCGATACACTAACTTTAAGCATTTCGAATTATTTGAATCTTATTTGCAACTCGTCTATGATTGCTTAAATATTTTCATCAATTACTTAAAAATTCATGTACTATATTTTAACATTATTTTTAAACTTTTCTGTTATTTCCCGACAGCTTGCAAAATAGGCCAGACAATTTTTTTCAAAGAACGTTTGAAAATTTTAAAAGTAATTTTGAAGTAACTGACGTAAAGTAATTTTTAATAGTATTTTTGTATTTATTTTATCTTTATTGCAACTAGTTACAAACTATCTAGCAATTTTATTCTAATGCTTAAGTTAACAGTGTGTAGGATAAGCTCCCATTGGAGCATTCCTCAGTACAATTACACTATGTTCATGTGCTGAGAATTACTCTACATATTTATTTTACTAGTTCAAATGGTTCCTGTCTCTGCAATCGCCGAACGATTCCAGCATTATCAAGCAGCATTTCAATGTTTACGTGTTCTTGAAGTCTTCTTTCATATTTATCCGCAACCGGTTTAATCTCGTCAGCAACCGTAGGAGGCATATTCAGGCCCCGATGGATGTCATCGTTTCTTACGTAACGTGGTGCATTAAAAATACTGAAAAGTTTGAATTATTCTAATATTAGCGTTTTTAACACAACCCCAAAGCTGTACACTATACACCCAAACTGGTTTCATGAATGTTTGTGTAATCAGACCTTGTCATGCAGCGACAGATTAGAGTGTCTTCCGAGCAGCCCACATTTTCTTCAATTTTAACCCAAGTTCTTCCTGTTTCTACTTAATATGTTCTTTCCACCTGAGTTTGGCAGCCAAAGTCATGCCCAAATACTTCACTGAGATTGCGTATAAAATTCTTTGTTGATCAATTACGATTGGTAAATAATCTATTTTCCGGTTGGAGAAACTGATATGAGTAGACGTGGTTTCATTCAGTGTGATGTGCTATTTTTTCCATCTAATGACGTACTCAACTGTTGATTGTAGAGCGTGTGTTGTTGCTTCTATACTAACAGCAGTCGCTAGTAAAGCAGTGTCACCAGCGAATGTAGCTGTTGTCACCCCATCATATTTGGGAATATCTTCTGTATACAACAAATACAGAATAGGTCCAAGCACACTCCCTTATGGTACACCAGCTGAAATATCGTTTAAATTAGAATAATCATCACCACACTTAACTCTGAACTGACGGTCTATGATTTAAGAAGCTGGCTCATGTGTTTATGGAGGTTTACTTTCATCTTATTTAGCAGCCCCTCATGCCACACTTTATCAAATGCTTTGGCCACATCCGAGAGTACTGCGGAGCATATTTTCTTTTTTCTTGTGATCACTCAATTAATAAGTAAATAGAGTACTTAATAAATCAATTTCCCAAGATAAGGTTCCGGGCCGTCGCGTCAGTTTGAAATCACGGTTTACAGCAATACATGCGCATCCATTACTTTTCAGAATTTAAAATTTGTGTCTTTTCTTAGTTAGTTCTGTGTGTGTTAGTTCTAGTGTCTAAAGGTCTGTGTATTGTACTACAAATTGTCTGCAATTTGTTCGTCTGCCCTCCAATATTCCCAACCTTGACAAAAGGGATATCCACAATTGACTAATAATCCAAATGAGACAATTGTTCAATTATACCATCAGCCACGACCACTTTTGGTGTTAAATTTCTCATCCACAAATAGTCATCACTTTTGACTTACTGAATGATTGTAATAAGAAATTCATAGTAGACCTAATTGTAATTACTAATTCATAGTTTCATAAGAAAAGATCCAGTACGAATAAAAAGCATAATTGACAATCAAGCACTCGAAGAGAGGTATCACGTTTTAATTATGTGCCGAGTGATATCATTATGAGGAATGACAAAGATATTTTAGATACGATTGGAAAATACCGAAAGATATGTAGCATTATTATACGACGAAGTCTGAAGGTAAAAACAATGAGGGACACTATGAGATTTCTCCAATCAGTCGAAGGTTGTACAAAACTCCAGCGTATATAAAAAGTAATGATGTAAGACAGGAATTAAGTGTATGATAGATAACCAAAATTACATCATGGTATAAAGAAAGATGGAGGTACCATGATATACCTCGTATATCTATCTGAATATCTGAATATAACACCAAGGCCGCTTATGAGCTACAAGCATGCGGGAAAGCGGAGTGTTTGGAGACCGAGGATCAGTTGGTGAAGCCGGAAATTCACAAGTGCCTCATGTTGGCAAGCAAGAAGAAGAATAAGTTGTCAATTGGTTCAGCTTACGCAACAATAAGTTATGCACACAATACGTTGATATTTTGCTATTAAAAAAAATATTCCGCTACACAATGACCGTGCTCCATCAATGTTAACCACAAACCACATCACTTTGGCCGCCACAATGCTGCGGTTAGGCATTTGTGTCGTGTCTAATGTTACACACACACTCACTCACTCACACACTGTAGCTTTTTCGCACTCGAATTCCCGTCTTTGTTCTCACAATTATGAAATCAATATTAGTGGTATTCCAAACTCAACGCTTTCGGAAGGATCAATGTACATATATTGCATTTAAGAAAAAGCGCTCGTTGAATCAATTCTGCTACAAGGTTGTGAATCATAATGGACTTTAATCTATGCGATCGCAATTGGTTATCCAAATATAACTAACACAATTTTTTGACCAAACACCTCTAATATAGGAAGATTAGTGTGGCCAGAACAACGCCTCAGCAGCCCATTATTACCCCAGAATGTTACATCAGGTCTCGTTTGAGCCGACAAGAGCTGAGTCGGCATTGGGGGACTCAAATATGCCCCTTGATTTTATGCTGCGCCCGGGAATCGAACACGGAACCTGTAATTTAATAAGCACAAGTCACATAACCTCTGGTAATTTAAATCCCAAATATTTATTTATGGAATCACAACTTTCAACGAAAAATTCCGAAAAAGTGTTGAGACAACAGAACTGTTTTCTAGATAAGGAACTGTTCTGGTAATCTTAACTATATTATAATCATTAAATTGTACTGTTGTTTTCAACGTTTTACGATTTGGTGAGGTATTTTTAAATTTGTTAGGTTGGTAAAATCGTATAAACTGCATGCTACACTGGTTGTGAACGAGTCAACAAATTAAAATATTTTAAACTGTTTAAAAATATTTATACACAGTTGCAAGCAGAGAGTAATTATGAAAAACCCTGCCGTGTGGCTTAGTTGTAGTTGTTATTTCATATTTATAACTACGTTCAATGACGTCCGCTGTGTGCACTTCCTTTGAAAATGTGTGTGTGTGTGTGTACACTTCCTGCTTTCTGTTCGTCTACTACTACTACTACTACTACAACTGCTGCTGCTGCTACAACCGCCAGTGAACTGTTATTACTACAAGGTGATTTATAAGGCGATTCACTTAAGAATTTTTGTAACTCCCCCCCCCCCCCCCCGGCAAACAGACACACACAGTGGCTAGCTTGGAAGAAAATTTCAAAGTTAAAACGCGAACCAGTAGACTTAAACACGGCGCGACTCAATAACTTTAATACAGAGTCAGCTTGGCATACGTATTTCGCATCATGAAATCGGGACATCACCCCACTAAAAAATCATGAAAGCAGGACATCAGGTTAACAGAAGTAAAAATATCGGTATGGAGAACCATACATGACTTCCATATTCTAAGATTTATATTTAAAATCATTTTCAGCCAAACAGCCAGGCTGTGTCTTACCTGCCTTTTTATTGCTGTATTAAATGAAAAATATTATATTACATTAAAATGAAAAAATTATAATTTTATTGCCTGGCAACAAAATTATTTTATTTTTAACAATTACCATTGTTTCAAAAAGTTTAAATAAATTTTCAAGTACTTTACTCTTGTTAAAACGTATAAGGTTGCAGGTAAACTACCCCTTCCCCTTAACCGATCTTCACCAAAATCGAAAGTCATTGAGACCTCTACAATTCAGGGACGTATGCAAAAAATTATTTGATTCTGTTTGAATTTGCGGCTGTTATCGTTTGCCATAGAAAATACGCTTGATAAAAAAACGTTGCAGGTAAACTACCCCTTCCCCTTAACCGATCTTCACCAAAAACAATAGGTCTTGAGTACTCTACAAATCAGGACTGCATGCAAAAAATTATTTGATTCTGTTTGAATTTGCGGCTGTTATCGTTTGCCATATAAAATACCCTTGTTAAAAAAACGTTGCAGGTAAACTACCCCTTTCCCTCAACCGATCTTCACCAAAAACAATAGGTCTTGAGAAATCTACAATTCAGGGCTGTATGCGAAACATTATTTGATTCTGTTTGAATTTGCGGCTGTTATCGTTTGCCAAAAAAAAAAAAATTTCCCTTGATAAAAAAAACCGTTGCAGGTAAACTACCCCTTCCCCTCAACCGATCTTCACCAAAAACAATAGGTCGCGAGTACTCTACAAATCAGGGCTGTATGCAAAAAATTATTTGATTCTGTTTGAATTTGCGGCAGTTGTCGTTTGCCATAGAAAATACGCATGATAAAAAACGTTGCTGGTAAACTACCCCTTCCCCTCAACCGATCTTCACCAAAAACAATAGGTCTTGAGTACTCTACAAATCAGGGCTGTATGCAGAAAATTATTTGATTCTGTTTGAATTTGCGGCTGTTATCGTTTGCCATAGAAAATACCCTTGTTAAAAAAACGTTGTAGGTAAACTACCCCTTTCCCTTAACCGATCTTCACCAAAAACAAAAGGTATTGAGAACTCTACAATTTAGGGCTGTATGCAAATAATCTTTTCATTCTGTTTGAATTTGCGGCTGTTATCGTTTCCCATAGGAAATACCCTTGTTAAAACATAAAACGTTACAGGTAAACTACCCCTTTCCCTTAACCGATCTTCACCAAAAACAATAGGTCTTGAGAACTCTACAATTCAGGGCTGTATGCGAAACATTATTTGATTCTGTTTGAATTTGCGGCTGTTATCGTTTGCCAAACAAACAAAATTTCCCTTGCTAAAAAAAAACCGTTGCAGGTAAACTACCCCTTTCCCTCAACCGATCTTCACCAAAAACAATAGGTCGCGAGAACTCTGCAAAACCGGGCTGCATGCAAAAAATTATTTGATTCTGTTTGAATTTGCGGCAGTTATCGTTTGCCATAGAAAAAAAATCTACAGACAGACAGACAGACAGACAGACAGACAGACACACAGACACACAGACACTTTTCGGAAAACGACTTTTTTTCATGTTTTGAGTGTAGTAGAATCAGAATCTGCAATAATCTCGAACACGATTTTTTTTGCCATCACCATACTTCCATTCCTTAAGGAATATGGAAGTAATAGTACAAATCTTACGCGTTCCAGTATTTTTGATCCGTATTGTTCTATGACGATTGAATCTTGCAAATAACATCTATTTCTTCTCCTCCTCCTCCTCCTCCTCCTCCTCCTCCTCCTCCTCCTCCTCCTCCTCCTCCCCTCCCCCTCCTACTCCTCCTCCTCCACCTATTTCTTCTTCTTATTCTTCTCTTTCTTCTTTTCATGGAATATAGTCCTAGTGGAAGACAGGCGATTGAAAGTGAATATCGTAGACATCTCACATCTTCTTCTTCTTCTTAGCCTCCTCCTCCTCTTCCTATTTCTTCTTCTTATTCTTCTCTTTCTTCTTTTCATGGAATATAGTCCGAGTGGAAGACAGCCGACTGAAAGTGAATATCTTAGACATCTCACTTGAGCGTCTGTATTATATTTTAACTAAAGAACTCGATGTGAAAACATTTTTTTAGAAGGTGGGTGCCACATTTTCAGGTGTAATAATTGGGCGTCCACAACGAAAATTGTCTTCAGTGCTGTCGTAAGACGACGTTTATACTCGAGTGACCACTTACAAACAATCGAGTTTTTCAATTCGCAGCATCTTTTAACAGATATGCTATTTTGATGGAATTTCCGTTGGCAGTAGGCGTACTGTTAACAAAGGAATCGTAATTTTGTACAATTTTCAAAACACACTTGAAACGTAAATTTCGAACGGCTGGTAAATTGACAGATAAATTAGGACATCAACAGGTGTGTAGTTGAGATATCAATCTTACAATAAACGAAAGGTTTTTCAGTTCTATCGCTAATTCAAATGATGTCGCTCCGGGAAATTTTCAACGCACCTCCATTCTCAAGGCTCATCGTGTCGCTGCTACAACTAAGGAATTTCATTTCTGTATTTGAAAGCTTTAAAATGTATCCTGGACGTGTGTTGTGCAAGTCCAGACGGGCTCCAGACCCGTGGATTCTACACGGAGCGTCACAGCTTCCCGTCATTCTTTCTCATCACTTGCTAGTTGCGACTTGTGGCTCGCGATTTTATACGAATCGATACACGTGTAGAGGCTAATGACAGGGCCGTATTTACAGGGGGGAGGGGCAAACGGGACCGGACCCCACTCCCATAGGGCCGAAAAAGTTGACGAACTTAGTTAATCTCTCTATTTTTAGGCTGTTCGATTTTATTTGTTTCGGCTGTGTACGCTGATATATTAGTAGCTCTTTTTTTAAATATACAAACATGTTTGTTACATAGCACTAGAGTATACGTTTGAAATATGAAATATAGGAAAATCAATTCAGTCAATAAGTATCTTTTAACACTGTTTAAATAAGGCGAATTTTTATTGTGTTATCACTGTTTACTTTAATAAGACTGATTTCAGCCACTTTAAAGACAGTAATTTTGATCAGTCTTAACATGTTTTTCCTTTGTATAAAGTTGACTCAACCCAGAACACCTCCCCAAAAACCAAATTCTAGATACGCCACTGGTTAATGTACGCCGTAGTTCTCCACGTCAGCGGTGGAATATACTACTTATCGTGACCTGTATGTGGTGACGACGACGAGGAATATCCCCCACCCCCTCAACCCAAACACAGACAACAGACGTGTGGTGTGTGCACCATATATTAACAGCAGCAGCAGCAGCAGCAGCAGCACGATTATGAATTCGTGTTTAAGACGTTGCCGGTAAGGAAGCGCTCTACCTTCACTGGATTAGTTGTAGAACACAACGTACAGTTGCAGTGGACGGCATAATTAATTAATCTGCTTTGTGTCACCTCTGTTCCGTATTGTATTGTAGTCTGTGTTAGAGACAAGGCGAAACACGCGCACGAGCACCGATATTGCATACCGGAAGTAGAAATCACACACACACACACACACACACACACACACACACACACACACACACACACACACACACACACACACACACACACACACACACACACACACACACACACACACACACACACACACACACACACACACACACACACACACACACACACACACACACACACACACACACACACACACACACACACACACACACACACACACACACACACACACACACACACACACACACACACAGAGAGAGAACTGAACCAGAAATGCAAGTTTTGTAAAGCTCAGACAGGACGAAGCACTGAGAAAGGCGGTATTATCGGTCACCGAAAAGCTCTGCAAAAATAAAGAAATTGCTGTTTCTGAGAGGAAAATTTGCACACTTAGGACACGTAAAAGTGAACTCCAATATGCTCATTCCTAAGGCTCATTATAAATGGAAAAGAACAAGGTCATCATAATTATCATCATCATCTTCAAGGATTAAACCAAGGATGGTTTGTTCCGGTCTCAATTAGGCAAAAATTAGAGCTCGTCACTCCAGCTCTTCCTCGGACGTCCCACACCTCTCCGTCCCCTCGGCTTATAGTTCCATAGTTGTTTGGGGATGCGGCAGTCATCCATTCGGGAAAGATGTTCCCACCAATTCAGCCGATACTGAGCGATCCTGTCGAGTATACTCATAATATTCAGTTCCTGCCGTATATCTGTGTTTCTTCTATGATCATGGAAAGTATATCCTGCTAAGTGCCTGAGAAATCTCATTTCAGCCGATTGGGTACGACTGGGCTGGCCTTTCGTTAAAGTCCAATTTTCAGACCCATAAAGAGGTGTGGGAAGGGCCATCACCTTGTAGAATTTTAGGCGTGTTCCTTTAGGCCTACTTGCTGACTTAAGGGTTCGCACATAAGGTTGAACTTATGCAACTTATTGGCCACGTCGTTGCTTGCATTCATACAAGGTAAAAACTGGATTGGTTGATAGAAAATTAACTTGGCTCCGCAAGTTCCGACAGTGGTCAGGCCTAACTACTGAAAAATCATTGCATTCTGCATAAAGCCCAGAAAAATATGAAGACATGATTGTAATTTTAGGCTTCAACGGCTGTTTGGGCAGTATATTAAAAAAGAAGTTTTTCTCTTTTTTTTAATTAAAAAAACTGAGTTAGCAGTTATAATCACAAACGAAAATAACACTGTTGAACACCACTATAGTAAAAATTCCCCAATAGCGCTTTCAAACTTCACAGCTCATCATCTCATCGGAAATATGTTCATTTATTTTCCGACCTGACATCATATTTCCGATCTGATGATGAGCTGTGAAACTTGAAAGCGCTATTGGGGAATTTTTACTATAGTGGTGTTCAACAGTGTTATTTCCTTTTGTAAAAGAACAAGTGTTCTCGTCAATATAATATTACAATCAGGAACACACCAAAGAATGGGGTTTGTATGTAAAATTGCAAACGTTTTTGCGACAATGGATTACTACATTTATTGGCAATGCAATTTTTTATACACATACAATTCATTTACATTTATCTTCATAAACTTTAAACAAATGAAATTATTTTATAGCTTTTAACAGAATAAAGAAAAATCTAGCTCTTGAGGTATGTGTTGAATATCAAAGTTCAAAGTTCTTTAACGTAACTAAGTTGAATTAATAGAGTTTAACGAAAATAATCTTCTTTACCGAAATACTGTTGAAACAAATTTATAAAATCAAAACCATATGCTTTTACTGCTTTTACACGAATAATGTGAAATATATTAAAATTACAGCGTTTATAAACAGAAGTGATTACACTTAATTAAAATGTGTTTAAAGTTATTAACTTCTTTAAAATATTTTTTATAAAACGTTAATGAAATAATAAGTTTCTCGTCACATTTATGGTATGGAAGTTGCACATTGAGGCGTTCAAAAATCTCACCCCCCTGCTCCATATTTTCCTCTGTTCCTGTCATTGTCCCCGTGGTGTCACTGGGTTGGCCTCACCTCTGTCTTCGGTCAACTAGGGGCAGCCACAATAGCGGCGAAACTCTTGCAGTTGTACTGGTTCTATATAACCTAGTACAGTGGCCTGACCAATTGATGAAGCAAACTCGGACTTAATTCATCCATTTTCAATGGGATCTCCTTACACAGATACTCATTATGGATGACAGAACTGTATAATGACGTCATGTCGCGTTAGGGAAACACGTATGTTGAAATCTGATTGGTACATAAGGCAGCTGTGAGTTACTCCTCCTCCTCCTCCTCCTCCTCCTCCTCCTCCTCCTATGGCGCTACAGCCTAAGTCGGGGCCTGGCCCCACCAATCTCCGCCTCCAATCTACTCTATCCATTGCAGCCCTTCTCCAGCTTTGTTATCCCCATGTCCCTCGCGTCCTCTGCAACGCCATCTTCCCACCTCTTCCTCGGTCTGCCTCTAGGTCTCGTTCCCTCCCATGTGCCCAGCAGAGCCCTTTTGGGGTTCCTGCCATCCTCCATTCTCATAACATGTCCGGCCCATGCGAGTTACTCTGTAACTTGAAATTTTTCAAAACGTTTTCTAACACGTAGATCATGTGCTAAACAGTGCTATTTTTCGGATTGGTGTAGTTTTTTAGATACTAAAAACAATTGTAGGGTCTCTCAACAAAAGTCTGTCGATCAAGGTGTTAAACAAGGGTGCAGTATATCACATGCTCTTTTTAAAATTTATACCGACGGTCTAGTAAGGAAATAGAAATAACTAGCGAACCCTGGAATTAAGTCATCACGAGACAGATAATCGGAGTGCTGTTGTGTGCTGACGACTTGCTTCAAAATTCAAAATAAAGAATTTACTTAACAAAAATTAGTTTTTAAGCGCCATTAGATTTGCAAACAATACAATATGAAAATCTCCACTACAGAATTAAATGTAACGGCACTTCGACACAAGGAGCTAATAAATACAAAAATAATAATGACAGATCAAATTATAGGACAGGTGTGCCATCTTAACTACTTCGGAAATGGCATCGGCTATGACAAGAATTATGATATTGATTAATAACTAAATTTACCTTATTTTGTCCGCCTTGTGACTTCTTATAATTTTTCTATTACGCGTTTCAGAGCTTATGCTCCATCATCAGATATATATTAAAATAAAACTATCACTCTTACCGAGGTCGTCACATGATATAAAATGTCAAAAATTTGTGCATACAAACAGCGCGTGGAAGTAGGGTGCGCATCCGTTCACGTTTAATTTGCCACGGGTGGAGTCGTTCACGTTCAATTCGGAAGTGGCAAATTGAACGTGAACGGGTGCGCACCCTACTACCGCGCGCTGTTTGTATGCACAAATTTTTGACATTTTATATCATGTGACGACCTCGGTAAGAGTGATAGTTTTATTTTAATATATATCTAATGACGGAGCATAAGCTCTGAAACGCGTAACAGAAAAATTATAAGATGTCACAAGGCGGACAAAATAAGGTAAATTTAGTTATTAATTCGTACAAGTGACTTGGATACCGCATTTAACATGAATATTAAAAATTATATTGATGGTAAGTCCCAAATAATCTGAGGGACAATCAGACACATTTTGGTTAAAATTGCTTCCCGGGCTGTTTGGCCGTGGTCCAAAGTTTATTATTACAAAACCAGACGTTTCGGCAGTGCCATCGACTGCCATCTTCAGTGAAATCCAGTGACACTAACGTGAGGTGGTATGCGTTAGGACATCAGTACTGTGGTTAAGGCTGTAATAAATCAGTCGTATTTTTAAGAAACAAGATAAGTCGAGATACAAAATTAAAGTTCTACAAAATTATGGCGGTCCCTGTAGGCCTACTGTCCTGTAGATGTTTATTATGGACAACAATCAAGTAACAAGAAAGTAAACTACAGGCCTTGAAAATTGCGTTGTTTAGAGGACTAAAAAGGTGTCCTAAACTTGACCGTGTAAAGAATGAGACCACAAGATAAGAGTGACAAGTGTTTAACTTGAATACAAAATTAAAAGATTACAAACAACGGTGTAAAGAACATTTAGAATACTGTCAAATTCAAGACCGACCAAACATGCCTGGAAATATAAATCTGTAGAACACCGGTATGTGGGAAGGCCCAGGAAGAAATGGCTGGAGGATCTCTGAAGGCGGAACAGGCAACATCTTGTCTATACCGTGATTTGAAGAAGATGATAACGATGAAGAGTGGTTTTGAAACTACGTAGTTTGAATTATTGTATCTATTTGAATCCGTGGACATAATTAATAATATTTTAATCTATTAAACCTTAACTTATACGTGAACAATGTTTTTACCGTTCTGCACGCTAATATGACTGAGTAGCGCATTCGTGAGTAGATAGAGTCTGTCTTTATTCTTGCACAATTGTTTTTAATGGATACGGGCACACACACACACTTCACCAATTACATTTTCGCAAACAACACAGTTCAGTCTATTCATGAATAGTTTAACACTATGTTAACTCAAAGTTCTCAATATTATTAAATTTAAATGATAATATTTAATAAATAAAGTTGTGTTAGTGGTTACGACGACGACGATGATAATGGTCATCATCATCAGCATCATAATCATCATCATCATCATCATCATCATCATCATCATCATCATCATCATCATCATTGGCTCGACAGCCCTTTGTAGGTCCTGGACATCTTCAGAAGTTTATTTTGTTTTTATATAGTATCCAAGTCACTTTTTCACAATAATTTAATTACCTTGTATCCGTCAGTGACTTCGTTCTAGCGTTTTTTATATAGACGCGTTTCGTGACATGTGTCACATCATCATAGATGATCATCATAGTTGTAGAGTGGCTCGGCAACTACACGCGCGGTCGGACCGGTCCAACGAAGCCGAAGTTACATCGTGTTATGTGTGTGTCGTTATTGTAATTTAGTAAATATGTGCAAATGTGTTTTTATGTGTTTTATGTGAATTTTAACATTTGACGAGGATTACTGATGATGTGACACATGTCACGAAACGCGTCTATATAAAAAACGCTAGAACGAAGTCACTGACGGATACAAGGTAATTAAATTATCTTCAGAAGATTTTGTCATCCTTCCCTGTTCATAGCCGCACTCCTCCAGTTTCAAATTTCAATAATACTAATGTCCTGACTCACCAGGACATCAGTAATGTGGTTATCACAAACAAAAATTATGCTGTTGCACACCACTATATAAAAAATTACCAATTAGCGCTTTCGAGCCTCCCAGCTAGTCAGATCAGATCGAAAATATACGATAATAAAAACGGAACAATTCCTTTATACCTCTATTTTCCCAACAAGAGTGTTTGTTAACGAAAATGTGTACACCTTTATTGGGTAAGTACAGTATAAGTAAAGTATTTTCTCCAGCAGTAATTTGACCAAGAAATTCACTTAACAACAGAAAATGTGCATTGGTGTGTTTTAAAGAAAGCAACCCCTTGATAAAGGCAGACTGTCCAAACAAGTCTAAAAATATAAATCTATAGGACACAGGTGTGTGGGTAGACACAGAAAGAGATGGCTGGAGGATCTCTGAAGGCGGAACAGATGCTGTGAAGAAGATGCTTTGCTTTCTTTAACGACACAACAGTGTATATTTTCTGTTCTTAAGTGAACTTCTTGGTCAAATTACTGGTGGGCATAATACTTTACCTGCAGTAATAATTATAACAGGTAACAATAATAATTATTAGTTGCAGTTAATAATTTCCGGTTTTTGCTACAGGAGCAATACAAAGCTGTGACAGCGGATGTTGTTGAACAATTTCAATAATAACAGTTTCCGTTTTCCTCTTATGAAGACAACAACAATGCATTTTGAAGACATAATTAGAAGACAAATTAACAGTGTAACTTATGTGGATGATTACGTTAAGTATAGTTTTTGCGATAAAGCGCGTCACTAAGGATTTATATAATTGCAACTTGTTTCTCGGACCAATGAGCAGCAGTAGCGTATCCCTATTAGTCAACTTGTGGTTTCGCTTCGTTTTTACCATTTCTTACGTTTATTTTTTTCCGACATTTTCTTTCTGATTTGTCTTTCTCTGTTTCATATTGCTTATTCCCTAATTACACATTTTTTTAGATAATGATTGGCTTTTGTCATCCATGGAATTTGTGTGTTCCTGTTCTCCTAGAAGAAGAAGGAGAAGACCTTGTTTACTATTGATTCCACTGTTTGCTATCCGAAGATCCATTATTATTATTATTTTATTTATTTATTTTTTTTTTTTTAATAAGACCGCTACGGATTGCGTTGCACAATGTGTTTTCTCTTTTTCAGGTAGGCTTTCATTCTTTCATTGTTGGTTGTCTCTCTTCTTCTGTGACTTTTTCTTCTTCGCCTGCCTTGTCTGTTGATCTTTCTTCCAGCCTGATTGCCTCTATTATAATTCTTTACTTATCGTGTCCTTAATTGTTGTACCATCTATACTTTGGAACTGTTCTAAATCTTTCTGTACTTTTCTTGTGCCCTTCAAATTTTGTTTTTATGTCTTTTTTTATATACACAAATATCAGTCCAGTCAATCTTTTATTTATCATTCTTAATAACTGACTACAAAATTAAAAATATTCTAAGCATTCTTTCTGGATTTCTATGGAAAATTTAGAGAAATCTTTCTAAATTACTTCATTTTGATCTTAATCTAAATCCAAAATCTTTAACTTGTTTTTGCCACATTTTTTCTCTTACGCAATAACATTATTATTATTATTATTATTATTATTATTATTACTATTACATACATCTCTTCTAAAGAAGATATATAATGAGAAGCTATAATGGCAAAGCATGAAGCTAGTAAACACATTCTCCAGCACTGGAAAGATCGAAGGACAGAGGAAAATGGACCGCAAGGCTGACACCGAACTTGAGGGAGTGGTTGACCGCCAGCACGGTGAGGCTAACTACCATCTGACCCTGTTGCTCAGTGGTCACGGCAGTTTTAACGCCTGCCCCCACCGAATGGCAAAGGTACAAAGACCAGCATGCCAATACTGTGACTTACCCCATGAAGATGCCTTACACACAATTTCTAAGTGCCGCAGATTCACAAGAGACAGAGAGGATCCCTGAATCACTAAAGATGGAGCTCGCGGAATTCATTCCTAAGGGCGTAGTTAAGATTATGCTTCGAGGCAATGAGGAATGGGACTGCATTTCTGCATTTATTCAGTAGGTCCTACTATAAAAGGAAAGACAGGCCCAACTAGCACCGAACGGGCAGTAGAAGATGAGAAACGCCTAGAAGGAAACCGATAAAGACGCAATAGGTTTCACCCTGAAGTAACAGGCTTCAGGATGGATATAAATGCCTGAATTAGAGCTGGGTTTCTGAGTGGGTGAGAGTCCCGCACACCAGGGCGTAGACGGTGTCCTCTGACAGTGCATAAATCATTTTTCCTCTCTTAAAAATATTATTATTAATATTATTGTTATTAATTGTTTTTGTTTGTATTCAACATCATGTGGTGGTCTGCAGATGGTCTGGTCCCATACACCAATGTTGTCTCCAGCTGCTCCTGTCTCAGACCAGTTCTTTAGTTCTCTCTTCTCTTTACACTGTCTGTCATTTATTCTTCTGACAAGTTTTTCATTTCTCTTCTTCTGTTACTTCAACTGTGGCTGAAAAAAAAAAAAACAGTCTTTGGTATTCCTTTACGCCTTGTAATGTGTTCTATCTAGTTCTTCTTTTCGTCAGTATTGTATCAAAAATGTGTTTGTCTATATTTTTTTTTCACGGGCTCCTATTAACCTCTTGATTTCCAATCTCTTCTGAGTGGTAAGAAATCCTCTGAGGTTATGATCCGCTATTTACTCAGAATTTTGTAATTTAGACAAGACCATAGTTTCATTTATTTATTTTTATTTCAAATATAAAAGGGCCTGACAACTTTAAAAACGCCGCCTTAAAGGAAGAATTCTGACCCCACGAAAGATCGATCAGTAGTATTCTGCCGTATGTTACCTTAAAATAATTCGAATCATTGGCTTTTGTAATATAGTGATTAGAGTTAATGTTATAATGGATATCCCCACTCCACCCCAACAACGATTTTGTTTATTTAAAAAATTTGCAAATTGTAATATTTCCAAAAATTAGAAAAACAATTTAAAAAATATAATAAAAACAACACGTTCGCAAATCAAGTAGACGGTTTATAAACAAAACACACTCGCACACACAAATTCAAACAGTAATCTTAATACTCCTGGGAGACTGTGACAGCGTCAGTGAATGCTGTATGATTTATACACAAACTGGATTGTTTTTTTCCACACTGAAAAAAAACTCTGTCAAATGATAGCACAGCTTTATCACCGGCATCTCTCTCCGGGGAATTACAGAGTACCGCGCCACATGAATACTGAATGCCGCTGCTGTTTAGGCAGTTCTGTAATCACAATGGCCGTGCAAGAATTATTGTTTAATGTTGCTGTTTAGAATAGTTCGATATAGTAACAACACCTCCTTTATCGTTTACACTGTCGTCAAGCAGATGATCCGTGCGTTCGATGCCAATGACAATAATTTTGATTATTGTAAGGTAATCAAGAAGGCAGTGTGAATATTGGATTATCAACACATGTCACCGTGCTAAATTCTTCTCGACGTTGTAAATATACACCAGATAACTCTTTCATTAAAATTATTCCTAGGTAAACAGCACTAACGACACCAACACTGAAATAATAAAAAGAATATATCCCGCAAATAAAACATATGGATTAAAAAAGCACCTGGCATCTAGCGTCATGTCAAGAAACACGAAATGCAAAATTTACAAAATACTTATCAATCCTGTGCTGATATATACTTCAGAAATCTGGACGACGACAAAAAATTGCGATGGACTTCTAGATTGCTGTGAAAGACGGATTCTAAGAACAATATTTTGAGGCGTACAAGAAAATGGAATGTAGTGCATGCGCTATAATTATGAACTATACCATCTTTACGAAGAGCAGAACATTGTCAGGATAATCAAAATATACAGGCTGAGGTGGGTTGGACACAGAGAGAATGGAGGAAGGACAGCCTACAAAACATATTTTCTACCAGTAACCAATGGGTAGTAGAACAAGGCAAATACCCTGAAGTAGATTCAAAGATCGGATAAAGGAGGAGCTCAGAAAGCTTAACATACGAAACTGGAAAGCTAGGGCATGCAATAGGGAAGAATGGAATCGACTCTTGGAGCAAGGCCAAGAAACACCAAGGATTGTCGAGCCACGGCTCTAACGATGATTAAAATTATTATCTTTAATGACCATAACATTACTAAGATTGATTTGGAAATTAATTAAATAATATTTCAACCAGAGATTATTTAAACAAAAACGAAAACCCCGTCTACGAGTTTCTTTGGAGCAGTCATCATGTAAAGGAACGAAGAGGGTTTGAAGACCAATAAGGTTATGGTTGTGAGAAGCAGAGACGGAGTTTGGATGCTGTGAAGAAAGGAACTGTCTGCAGAAGATGAAGGAGAATAAAGAATGCGAGCTAATTGTGGTGGAAGCTGAAGTAAATGCAGTGCTCTACCGTCTCCGAAACTGAGATAGACAGACAGATAGATAGAGGAATGGATAAACGGACAGACAGACAGAATCGGCCGGTGCTGGTGGAGAGGGGTTAGACAGACGGTGTGACGGCCTCTAATAACGTTATAAAATGATGTTCATGAAGAATAGGCCTATCCATTACAGCTCGCACTTTAGACGAAAACGGATGAGGAATAAACACAGGCAAACATAATTTTGATCTCTCGTAACCGGTAAGGGGCACTCGTAACCGGAAAATCGACCAAAATAACGATTTTTGGTTTTTTGTCTTAAAATAATCTTCAATAATTTCTGAGTAATTTGATACCAAATTTATGTAAATACGCCAAATAATAATTTTTGTAAGATTAACAAAAATTTAGATCGGAGGGAAAGTTCTGTCAAAAGAATGTTACAATTTTTTACAAATCTGTAACTGCCTTATAACAAATCGTAAATAAATGCGGTTTTTACCATTGTAAAGGGAATTTCAATAAATATTCACTACCAATGCCTATCGTAAAGCCAACATTTGTTGATCTGAGTCATCTTAATTTGTTAAAAAAAGACTTCATGGTAGTACATAGAATGGAAACAAGTCGATAAACATTTGATTTGGAATAGAATGCCAACAAATATAATTGTTGGATTGAATATTTTAATTTTGAGTGTATTTGATGCTGTGTTGACCTTCAATGAAGGTAATATAATTAAGTGTAAAGTCTTAAAAAAATTAGGGATCAAACTACAATCAAATATAAATTAAAAAGATAAGGTAATGAAAAAAATTGACTTGTAACGAATCCAACACTGCTTGCTAGGTTAGCAGTCAACTAGAAATGGGAAGAAAAAACTACAGGATCAAATGGACATGGCTGAAGACACCCAAGTATGGACTCAGGCTGCACTATTTAAAACCTGATACAACAATAAAAATATATTATAAAAACTTTAAATGCGTCTTTCTGGAAAGCTATTTTTTTTTTAGGTAAATGATCCATTATTTCAGAAACCAAGAAACCTCTCAAGCTGAATTTGTTTTGGTTATTGGGTTAATCGAGATATAACTACACTACTACAACAATACAGTTTTACTGGAAAATAAAAAACGTAAAAAGTATTATTATGCATGGCTTTTGTATGGAAAGTTTTAGAACAAAACATAAATTATTACAAAAAATCAGGAATTTGATATAGCTTTGTAATTGTAGCAGCATTTGTAGCGCATAATGTGCTTAGGCCTACCTGCATGCTCAATTTCAGACTTCTGTATTTTACAGGTTCTGAGATAATGGGTTTCGATGTTGATAAATATAACATGGTAAGCATAGCCCTTAACTTTTTACATCAACAAAAGATAGGCAACGTTTCTGGAAGACATATACACGCTGCTGGAATAGGTTGGGTCGGCACATGCTTAGAATCGTCCGAGTTGGACATCAGACGTATGCTGTAATACACACAGCGCGCGCGCGTGTGTATGTCAACGTTTCTGGAAGACATATACACGCTGCTGGAATAGGTTGAGTCGGGACACGCTTAGAATCGTCCGAGTTGGACATCAGACGTATGCTGTAATACACACAGCGCGCGCGCGTGTGCATGGCAACGTTTCTGGAAGACATACACACGCTGCTGGAATAGGTTGTGTCGGGACACGCTTAGAATCGTCCGAGTTGGACATCAGACGTATGCTGTAATACACACAGCGCGCGCGCGTGTGTATGTCAACGTTTCTGGAAGACATATACACGCTGCTGGAATAGGTTGAGTCGGGACACGCTTAGAATCGTCCGAGTTGGACATCAGACGTATGCTGTAATACACACAGCGCGCGCGCGTGTGCATGGCAACGTTTCTGGAAGACATACACACGCTGCTGGAATAGGTTGGGTCGGCACACGCTTAGAATCGTCCGAGTTGGGCATCAGACGTATGCTGTAATACACACAGCGCGCGCGCGTGTGCATGGCAACGTTTCTGGAAGACATACACACGCTGCTGGAATAAGGTTGGGTCGGCACACGCTTAGAATCGTCCGAGTTGGGCATCAGACGTATGCTGTAATACACACAGCGCGCGCGCGTGTGCATGGCAACGTTTCTGGAAGACATACACACGCTGCTGGAATAAGGTTGGGTCGGCACACGCTTAGAATCGTCCGAGTTGGGCATCAGACGTATGCTGTAATACACACAGCGCGCGCGCGTGTGCATGGCAACGTTTCTGGAAGACATATACACGCTGCTGGAATAGGTTGGGTCGGGACACGCTTAGAATCGTCCGAGTTGGGCATCAGACGTATGCTGTAATACACACAGCGCGCGCGCGTGTGCATGGCAACGTTTCTGGAAGACATATACACGCTGCTGGAATAGGTTGGGTCGGGACACGCTTAGAATCGTCCGAGTTGGACATCAGACGTATGCTGTAATACACAGAGCGCGCGGCCGTGTGCATGGCAACGTTTCTGGAAGACATATACACGCTGCTGGAATAGGTTGGGTCGGGACACGCTTAGAATCGTCCGAGTTGGACATCAGACGTATGCTGTAATACACACAGCGCGCGCGCGTGTGCATGTGCAACGAATTTACCAGCCGCTGCTACAAGTAACACAATAAACTGACAGTCAAGTTAAAACAAATAATTACAGTTACGATTACTAATGAAACTCTGGATTGCGGATATCCACAAATAAAACCAAGGTAGGCCTAATGGCTTTTTTGGAACTGATCCCGTACTGGCAAAAATTGTTATAGATGGTACTGTCCTGAAGCAAGTTAGCAGTTTTGAATACCTGGGCTACAGTATGTCTTATAATGCAAGCAACGACGTGGTGCATAAGTTGCATAAGTTCAACCTTATGTGCGGGACCATCAGGCGAACTCTTAAGTCAGCAAGTAAAGGAACACGCCTAAAATTCTACAAGGTAATGGCTCTTCCCACACCTCTTTATGGGTCTGAGAATTGGTCTTTAACGAAAGGCCAGGGCAGTCGTACCCAAGCGGCTGAAATGAGATTTCTCAGGCACTTGGGAGGGTAAACTCTCCATGATCATTGAAGAAACACAGATATACGGTAGGAACTGAATATTATGAGTATACTCGACACGATCGCGGAGAATGGGCTGAATTGGTGGGAACATCTTTTCCGAATGGATGACTGCCGCATCCCCAAACTACTATGGAAGTATAAGCCGAGGGGACGGAGAGGTGTGGGACGTCCGAGGAAGCGCTGGAGTGACCAGTTCTAATCTTTGCCTATTTGAGACCGGAACAATCTATCCTTGGTTTAATCCTTGAAGATGATGATAATGATGATGAATGTTAAATATTTTGGGAGATGTTAATGTTTATCTCAGGTATAAATGAGGCATACATTATTAGAGTATAGGAATAAAACAGATTTGGAGGATTCAAAAGATTAACTGCGCACACGCGTTGGGAAATTAGGGAATTACAGTCAGCTAGCGGAATTCTGGCGATACGTGAACACATTCCTGGAAACGTAAGTCTGAGAAGAGAGCTACTTACGTTATCATTTTTTTGAGAGATATATTCACAATTCGCGGAATAATGAGCTCGAGTGTACGTTCATTATTGGAAAACTCAGCAAATACGCCATCTCTGCCGAGGGAATAACATAAATATATTCAACTAATATTTGTGTGTGTACACAGCAGCCTACATGCATTTGGAAATCAATAAGGAAAATACCGGCCAGGTTAGTTGATAACGAAAAAAAAATTCCAAACCCGTACATCGAATCAATCAATTATGTATTATTACGGGCTTATAGGTAGAGAAGCAGACGCAGCTGTCTCGATCCCCGAGAGCGGAGAGATTTGAATTTTGATGCGACAGTAGGGAGGAAGGGCACGCGCACACTCGCGCGCGCTCCCGCTCGCACGCAACGCGGATGAAATCAAAGTAACAACCCAGAAAAACGTTATTTTGATGATCCCCCTGATAAGGGTCGGAGGAGGAAGGGAGGGCGGTTGGTTGGTTGGATGACCCCTGGAGCGGAAAATATCCGTTCGCATGACACGCGCACGTGAACGGGCGCGCGCTCACGTCACATACATTTTTCAATAGCACACACGCAACAGACACCGAGAAACACAAAACACATTTATTTATCTTATATAGAGAGTTGAGCTCTATCCACTCTCGCTCGGCTGAAGGTTCGATCGCTGAACAGAGCCAGTGCCACCATGATTTACGTGTTCTCCAAACGCTTACATCTCTATCGCTCGTAGTCATTACGGTTAAAACAATTCTATTGAGCAATACTGGTTATACTAGTATTTTAATTACAGAAAAATAATTTACCTATCATTGTCACTGCCTTCTAAATAGTTCGTTTTAACTTTAATCTTATTAGCAGCTGAGAAGTAAATGATCTTAACTCCACTTCAACTAATTCATAGTAAATGAAAAGTAAAGCTAATTACAAGAGTAATTTATTCTTTCATTATGTTATTGATGGCATGTAGGTAAACGGCAGGAAGGTTACGCTGGCTACATTGGCTTTATTGTATGCTGTTCAGCTCTAGAACAGCATAACTGTATACTGTATAGACCACCCGAGCCATTTCGTTGGTACAAAAAGAATACACTATTATTATTATGGTACATATATGTCACCCATACATGCCAGGTCGCATATCAAGTGTTGCTTTCGGACACAATAGGGGTAACAACGGGGGGGGGGTGAAACAAGGTAGTTGCTCTCAGCGATATTTTATATAATGATGGTTCCTGGACCTTGTGGATGATACAAAAAACGGAGGAGGGGAAGCCAATGGAGTCTCAACAAACGTATGGAAAACGTAGATTTTGCGGATGATCTTTGGGTGGTAGCTCAACTTGAAGGACAAACTAGAAGACCAGTAAATCGAGGCTGTGAAGGTCCTCAATGTAAAAAAGGCAAAGAGACGCGGTTCAAGGCCTTTTGAGGACTACACAGAGATCAGGCTCGAGGACCATGTAATCGAGGACGTGGACAAGTTCTGTTACTTTAGCAGCGTCGTTACGGCAGACGGAAGTGCAACAGTGGACATCAACAATCACATCAATAATGGCAAAGGAACCTTTGCATCCCTTTGTCCGATCTGGAGATCCAGGGAGTTGAACACATCAGAGCTCAAGGTCGAGGACCAGGTTGTCGAGAAAGTGGACAAGCTCTGTTACTTTAGCAGCGTCATTACGGCAGACGGAAGTGCGACAGCGGACATCACAACCACGTCAATAAAGCCAAAGGAACTTTTGCATCCCTTTGTCCGTTCTGGAGGTTGTTAATGAAACCCCATAGATCTGTATATTTTATTGTGATTATACATGCATTTTTATTACAGTACATACCAAATGTGGGAAGTGAAAAATATAATTTTTTTACAATAATTTCTGGTATTTGCTATTTTTTGACCATTTTCAAAATTGGATTTAAGCCTATTTCTTTTTCGTACTGTATTGGAGTGTTAACTATTCATTTTGGTGAGACCACCTGCTACCACGTAAAAATATACAGAGCAAGAAATTACAGTGTGTCATTGTCTCTATTTTAATAACATTCGGAGTTACTACTGTTTACATCTGAGGTGCTGATAAGGAAATACAAGCACAGTGGGTAGTTGAGAAATGTTAATTAATTAATATAATTGTGACCACAGTTACAGCTATTGAGGCCATATTCAAAGAGTAAGTTATAAATAAATACTTTGCGGGATCGATTCCTGGGCGCAATAGAGTGCGTTTTCCAGTCTTCCTATCGACTTTTTTTTTGTGATAATTGAGAAGCCCTTGCTAGTACTTCTCGGGTAGTTTTGGGGCAAGCTCCCTTCAGCGGTATGGGTAGGATTGTTTGGGTTAGGTTCGCACGCCAGCCGACGAGAAGGCCGGTGGTACCAGAGTAGAAAGAGTGTCTGTGTTAAAAGAATGAGCAGCCTCTAGGAGAGGGTGTGGTGGGGTGTTTTGTGCCAATCTTATAGATATATATGGCCAGAGTCGAGCAAATTGTGACGATAATGGTTGTGGGAAGCGTCGTAATGGCGTCAAGGGATCGGCGGGGGCAGGATTCTAGGTTTTTAAAATAGATGATTATGTTATTTGGGAGATAGTTATTTTTATTTTCTTATTGCTTGGTTGGAGTTGATAATGCAGGTGGACGGGCGGAAGAGTTGAGCCTGGTTTTATATTTACATTATTTCATTTTATTTTATTTTATTCTGCTTTTTTATTTTCTTATTGCTTGGTTGGAGTTGATAATGCAGGTGGACGGGCGGAAGAGTTGAGTCTGGTTTTATATTTACATTATTTCATTTTATTTTATTTTATTCTGCGTACCAAGGTAGCTGGCGTTCGTTAGTCGGGACCGGGGACCCTTCTGATGCGTGGTCTTCGTCGTACGGGGTTTCATTTGCAAGAGTCAGGAGGCGGTTGATGAGGCAGTGAGGACGCCGGGTGTCTCGGACAGGTCTATTAATGGGAGTGATGCGAGATTGTATAGCTGTGGGGGTTTTGGCAGTCGTGGGGTATTTCCAGTGTAGTTTGTGTATGAAAGTGTGTAGGTCTGGGAAAGTTGTGTTTAGGGCATATAAAGCATTATTAGAGGTTCTGGTGCGGAGAGATCGGCGGTATATCAAGCATAGATCACGTCGTTCTGTGATCCTGTAAGGTTTTACCTATCGACTCATTCCGTGGAAATGAGTACCTACGACCCATGGTGCCGTATACTTTAATAATGGACGGCAGGAACGTAGTGTTCACTACATAGGCTTCTTTTTTGTTCAGCTCTAGCTAGGAGCTATTTCGGCGTGCAGAAAAAGAATACACTTTTATTATTATTATTAAAACACACACACACACACACACACACAACACACACATACACACACACACGTATTCACAATCATATATGTGTGTGCAAAATTCCTGTACACTTATTGACAAATATAAAGCTATTGTTAGTATTGAAACCAAGGTTTAAATCTAAGAATGGAGCCATACATTAGCCTTGTAGGCTAACTTAAGGCAGAGCGTAGCAACAAACCCATGACCTAAGTCTAAACTTAGTTTTGTACCAAACAAAATACAGTTTTAAAACGAACTTCAGGCTTAAATTTCAAACCCAACAAAATTAATTCCAAACTAATGTTAAAAATAAAGTTTATGTCGTCAGTAACAACATTTAAATAGTGGTATACGGAACAGTCGACTGATTTATTGATTTAACTATAAATTAAAATGTGCTCCAATTATACCGTTGTAAATCAGTCCAAATTTCATTCGTTATTAATGTATTAATATATCGTATTAGGGTTTATGCAAACACAAACTGTAAATTTTATTATCGAAATATGTCCACTTCCTCTAAATTGTATTACATTTTATTGTGTTGCAACAGTCCCGCGGAATATCCACGCACTGGCCGGTTAATTGACTGCATTTAATTTGGGGTGCGCATGCGCCGAACGGTAATCCCTGCCAAAAGCTTTTCCGTGTCGACTGATTGGCTGTTAACAGACGGTATGATTGGTCGACTCTATTTGTGCTGTACTAAAAGGTTCGCAGTTTCAGTCCGAATATACCTAGCTATTAGGAAAATTGCATTTACGAGTGTTTTCAAAACAAACACGCTATACCGGGCAAACAGAGAACACATAAAACAATTAAAACAACATTTAATCTTAAGAAATATACGGTAATGTTAAATTGAATAGATGTTATTCGCTATCTGATGGGTCGTAGCAACGATTCAATGTTAAAGATTTTTTATTACTTTTTCACTAACTATTCGTGGGTTCAATCCATCTTACGATGAATACTTGTAAATGTAGAGTACAACTAAAACAATCGGTGTTTTCCCAATACCCGTACATAGACTAAATTTTCGATGTCTTATGGGCACTCGTAGCCGGCTATGCTTAACATGTTAAATTCATCAACTTTGAGACTCATTATCTCGTAACCTGTAAACGATATACATTTGAAATTTTAGCACACAGGTAAGCACGTTATCCACAACAATTATAAAGATATCTCAAGTTCCTAATTTTTTGAATTGTTGTATGGTCTTCTCTGAAAATTTGCATACAAAAGCACACTTA
This sequence comes from Magicicada septendecula, assembly GCA_034769895.1. NCBI lineage: Eukaryota > Metazoa > Arthropoda > Insecta > Hemiptera > Cicadidae > Magicicada > Magicicada septendecula. The sequence goes on from CM068371.1 coordinate 19,639,877, forward strand.
TAATTTTTTTAGGTTTTAATTTTTTAGTGAAACTGTATAATTCTAGTGGTATAGTTATATCTACATTAACTCAAAAGCCACAAAAATTCACTTTGATAGTTTACTTGGTTTCTGGAATCATGGGCTATTTATCTAAAAAAAATGATTTTCAGAAAAACGCATTTAATGTTTTAAAACAAAATTTTGTTGATTTACCTTAAATAGTTCAGCTCCATACTCAGTGTCTTTATTTATGTCCATTTGTTCCAGTAGTTTTCTCTTTACCTTTATAATCGATTGTCTAACCTTTCTAATCAATTCATCTACTGCTATCCCCGCCTAAAGGATTCCTTGCAAGTCAGTTTTTTCAATATCTTAACCATATATGATCCTCGTTTGAACCCTAATTAGTGTAAAACTTGAAAACTTGACACTTACTTATATTACCTTAATTGAAGGTCAACACAGCATCATTTTCACCCAAAACCCATCATGTACACAAGTATCCAGTTCAATAAATATTTTTTTCGCGGAATCTATTCCAAATCCCAAATGTTCAGCGACCCGTTTGCATTCTGTGTACTACCATGAAGACATTTCTTAAGGAAATTAGGACGACTCAGATCAGCAAATATTGGCTTTATGACAGACATTGTTAGTGACTGCTTATTGAAATTTCCTTTCTCTTGGTAAAAACTTCACATCTCTATGATTTGTAACAGGGAAGTTACAGATTTGTAAAAAATGGTTACATATTACCTAAATGGTTACATATCAGCACTTTTGAGAAAACGTTTCCTACAATCTCAATTTTTAAAATCATAAAAAATTTATTATTAGGTGTATTCACATAAATTTGGTATCAAATTACTCAGAAAATGTTAAAAAAATGTTTTAAGACAAAAACAAAAACCTGATTTTTTGGTCGATTTACAGATTTCGAGTACCCTTAAATATGATATGGTATCGATATACCACGATATGAATAAGGAGGAGTGTACTAATTGTGAATTATTCTATTTATAATTGTAAAGTCAAAGTATCTAATGTTTTCATTTGTCAGATTAGGTGACGATGTTTTCTGGTTTTCAGTTTACTGTTTGAAGGAATAAATGCCACTGTAAGGAAAAATATAACGTTTAATGTGGAATAATCCTGTTTGTATATTTAAAAAAGAGTTACTATTACATTAGCGTACACAGCTGGAAAAAAATAATAAAACAGCCAAAAAATTAAGAGACTAACAAAATTTGACAACTTTTCCGACACTTGGGGAGGGGGGTTTCGTAAATACACCCCTGGTTATACTCTGAACGGGATGCAGTAGACGAATTAGACAAAGCGTCATTCTTGCTATTGCAGAAGCCATTAATAGTCTTCTTTACGGAGACGTTTCACTTAGGCTCTTGTTTTATCATCAGGAAAGTAGATGTTGTGAAATCAGGAAAATAGAAGCTACATCTCCCCCCCCTCAATAAATGAATCCTTCTAGCAACATCGTGCTGTCCACATATAAGTAAGGAAGTCAAGACTGGCGTGACTACAGACGATCGAAAGGCGTTGCCATGGCCGGCTCTAGTAGAAGGCCGGAATATTAAACGTGGCAATGTTGCGTCTGAGGCCTATAGGCACAGTGTAATAAAATAGCTAAAGTGAACATGTTATATTTTGATTTAATTTCATAGCATTACTAAAATTATGAGTAGGCCTATGTAGCTAAATCTAAATTATAGGTCTGTGCGCACTTAGTACTGTACGTTTAAGTTGAAAAAATTAGTGAATTAGTGTTAGACCTAATGAATTAATTTTGTTTGAATTATTGAACTCGTATCATATAAATGAGTAAATTATTATATTTCTTAAATAATATAACAGTATTTTACATAATAAACTCTTAATTTGCAAAAAATTGAAGAATGATAAAACTGCTGTTAACCGGCAATTAAAAATGACGCGATTTGATTATTGAAATACACAAAAATTAAGAGATCGTCTAGTCGGCCTCAAATATCAGCTGGTTCCAGTGTTGCCACGTTTATTATTCCGGCCTTCTACTAGAGCCGTCCATGGCAAAGCGCATTGTGCGCACTTTACCTGATAAAAGTAAGTGATAGCCAACCAAACACACAGAGGAGCTCTTCTTCTTTCCCGAACTTCCAATGGTCCCCCCCCCCACCAGTACCGCAGACGAAACTTCTTTATTCCATCATTTACTGGGTCGTCCGCCACTTTTGTTGCTTCTTGGTTTCTTGCCCTTGAAATTGTCACTATTTGTCATAATCATCTACAAGGGTTACATCAAGGATGGTTTGTTCCCGTCTCAAACAGGTAAAGTCTAGAGCTGCTCACTCCAGCGCTTCTTCGGACGTCCCACACCTCTCTGTCCCTGAGGCTTATTTATACTTGTTTGGGGATGCGGCAGTCATCCATTCGGCAAAGATGTTGTCACCAATTCAGCCGATAATGGGGAATCCTGTCGAGTATACTAATAATATGTAAATGTAAATGAGGGAATCAAGATGGACGTGCCAACGTGTATTGGGAGATAAAGGGCTTAGCCATGAATGACTCTAGTAGAAGGCCGGAATGTAAAATTTGGCAGCACTGGAACCAGCTGATATTTTGAGGCCGACTAGACGATCTCTTATTTTTTATGTATTTCAATAATCAAATCATGTCATTTTTAATTGTCGGTTACCAGCAGTTTTATAATTTTTTGTTTTTTTTTTGCAAATTAAATGTTTATTATGTAAAATACTGTTACACTATTTATGAAATATAATGATTAACTCATTCATATGAAACGAATTCGATACTTTAAACAAAATTAATTAATTAGGCTTAATACTAATTCACTAATTTCTTCAACTTAAACGTATAGTACTAATTGCGCACATACCTATAATTTATGTTGAACTATAAATACTCATGATTTTAGTAATGCTATGAAATTAAATCAGAATCTAACAAGTTCAATTTATCTATTTTATTACGCAATGCTTATAGGCCTACTTAACATTATTCATCCTTTACTTTTTCTATGAAGAAAACTAACAATGCACTACTTTCAGACAATATTAACTATAAATGAAAACTCAATGCTGCAGTTTTATTATACCTATGTATCATGTATTATATTTAAAAAAATGTTAATTACTTTGGGTACAGAAGTGACATTCAGAATGTCTTAGAGCACCATTTAATTATAACAGTTGTGTCTCAAAAATATTCATTACTGTAAACAAATCCAAAAGTAAAAAGTTTAGTAAGAATAATGTATATACCCTACACATAAGTTTATAAAGTCTTCCGATTTGTATTTAATTTTACAACCGGGAACACAACACGTAAGTGGTATTATCACTGACAAACCTACACTAAATGAATTATGTTCAATTTATTATTTCCGTCAACTAACGTGTTGTTATAAATTAATTTCGGAAGGTTACTGCAACCTAAAAAGTCTAAGCACCTATCCTAGCTAAGCTTTATAAACACTTGCAAATTATAGTTTAGGTTATGTTTTAATAAGTACGTGTGTTGATCAACACGTGTTTGAAATCAACTTAAAGAAATCGGTATGGAGAACCATACATGACTTCCATGTTCTAAGATTTATATATAAAATAATTTACTTGAATTCGGTTCGATAATTTCTAAAAAAAAATATCGAATTTTGACAAACTAAAATAAAATATTTCCATAGAAACTACTTCTTTGTTGCCGATAACGTAGTACACATATAAAAAATTACCTCCTCCCTCTTCAACTATATTTTTCATATATAGAAAATTACCCTCTCCCCCTTCAACAACCTTTTTATGTATAGGTATTTCATCTACCTTTCTACAGTGGATTATTATAGCCTTCTTTTCAGGATACTTTATTTATCAAAATTAAGTATTTTACTCACGTTAAAACGTAAAACGTTGCCGGTAAACAACACCTTCCCCTAAACCGATCTTCAGAAAATGAATAGGGTCCTCTACAAGTCGGGCACATATACAAAAAATTATTTCAAGCAGAATGATCACTGTTGCACACCACTATATAAAAATTATCCCGATTAGCGCTTTCAAGCTTCACAGCTCATCGTCAGATCGGAATTGAAAGATATAATGTGAAAACAAACCCTTCACCCCCATCTCACCCCACCCTGCTTACACACAACAAGCTACAATTCAGATGTCCCTTCCCCACCCCTGAGCCACCATCTGGACAGTTACATATTTTTCTAGCAAATTCCTTGTGTTTCAGTATTGTGTGTGTGTGTGTGTGTGCATTCCTTTTAAACCTACCGCCTTCCTCTCCACACACGTGGGTCAGTCATGCACCCTTATTTTAAACCATCCAATTAGTAGTATGCAATTTAATTCTTAATCTTATCTATCTGTCCTCTATCATTTACTTCTTAATTATGTTATAAAATATTTCTTCATTATCAAATTTAATTTTAGTATTAGTTAAATTGTCTAACCCTGTTTCTCTTTCTTTCAATATTTCTAACTACTCCCTAAGCTTCCTTTCAACTGTGTTATTTACTACTTTTACAATTTCGTAGTCTTCCAAAGGATTAACAAACTTATGGTTGTCTTCTATGAAAGGTCTGCATATAACGAATTGGTTGTTCTATTACCTTCTCCACGTTTGTGGCCAGACAACCTGCATACGAATTTTCGTCCTGTCTCACCTAGGTACACTTTGTTGCAGTCTTTACATTTTAATTTATAAATTCCACTTTTCTGTAATACTGGAATTTTTCTATATTTTTATTCCTTATCTTATCAAATACCGTTTCACATTTTTTTAATAGCTATATCTACTCCGTATTTATTAAAACATTTTATAATTTTTTTAGTATGTGAACCTATGTATGTCAATGACACTGCATAATTCTTTTGTTTTGGTTCTATTTTAGCTTTTTGTATGTTAACCCTTTTCATAACTTTATCCACTAACAGCGCATTGTGCGTCTCGAAGTTGATAGTACACCCAGGAAAACAGTTCTTTCTTTTCATCATTTCCTGGATCGTCGGACCGTTCTGTTGCTTTCTGGTTTCTTGCACTTTAGTATAATCCGCATCTTTCCTCAACACGTTCACTCAAATGTGCTCTTCTCCTGATTGTCTAGTTCTTAATGTTGCCCACTTTATGTTACAATTCTTTCTGATACAGCCTAACTTTCCCGATCTCGTACGATTCCCATAGCGTACGTATAGATAGAAAAGAGAAGAGGAAAATATGGAATTAGAGATAGAGAGAGAGAAAGGGAGAAAGAGATATATATAAAGATGAGGGAGAGAGAGAGAGAGAGAGAGAGAGAGAGAGAGAGAGAGAGAGAGAGAGAGAGAGAGAGAGAGAGAGAGAGAGAGTGAGAGAGTGAGAGGGGGAGAGATAGAAAGACGGAAAGAGAGAGAGAGAGATAAAGGGGGGAGTGAAAGAGAGAGCGAGAGAGATAGGGGTAGTGATAGAGAGAATTAACCATAGCAGTGATAGGTACAGTATATGTACTACTATTATTATAAATTCCGTTTAACCCGGTTACAGGTTGACCAGCAGCAAAGGGGGGGTGCATGATCATAACTCATTAGTATGCAATAAATCACTTCATTATACGTTTAATTAGAGTGAACCCATGAGAGTGGTGTGAGGGGGAGGGCGAGGCAGCACCGACTAATCATGACAAAAGTGATTACACGCGCTGCACCATTAGTACTACTCACCACTATAACGCTACTGTAACTGCTCTGTGTGAGTAAAGCGCCCATTAGTTGAGCCAACATTATTCGGCAACTAAAGAGTAACGCAACTTATGTAAGGGAACAATCGCTATACTGTATCTGTTAATTCATAGTGTTTACTTTTTATCTGTCGCAGAGAGCGGTTCAGAGGCAACTCAAGATACGATACTCACACATCCAACATGTAACTTTATTCTGTAACTTGTCACAATCTTGTGTAAAATTTTAACAAAACATGCCAGAAATGTATAACATGAAGATTTCTCTCGCTCTCTTCTAGGTTAGCAGCCCATAGGCTGGTTGGCAGCAGCTCGCCATTATTCACGCTTCTCTGTTTTTCTTTTCAACTCACAATATGATGTGCAGTTCACATCGACCATGAGCTGTTTCATGTAGTCTAAGCGGGGTCGTCGTCTGTGATAACATGAAGATAGCAGAAGATAAAACAAATCAATTACAATTTCACACGATCCGTTAAGGTATAAGCTTGTGATAAATGACAGAACATTAGAACAAGTAATGCAGACAGACTACTTAGCAACAAGGCTTTCGACTAACAGTAGGACAGATGAAGGGATAAAACATCAATTGATGAAAGCAAGAAGAATTGCTGGATGCATGAATAACATTATACAGAATAATAAATACTGCACACAAGAAGCAAAATCTAGGGTTCACAAAAGCACAATACGTCCAGTAGTATCCTATGCGTCAGAGACCAAGCCAGATACAAGATACGATAAGACAAGTTACGATAGGTTGTCAAACAATAGTATAAGAGAAACGTGTAATGCAACAGATATTAATTCTTGGATTGCGGAAAGAAGAAGAATATTAAATGAACACATATCAAGAATGGATGACACAAGGCTAGTGATAAAGGTAAGTGATAGCCAACCAAACAGAAAGAGGAGCATTGGTCGCCCAAGGAAGAAGTGGAGTGACAGCACGTGGGACCATTGTATAGAACAGGACAGAGTCCTAACGAGAAAGTTAAAGCAGAAGACGAAGAACTTTTCACAAGATGAATGACGCAAATCGTGCGTCGCATTATGTTCGTGGTCCTTAAAAGTTGCGTTGGGCGAGGACTCTAGTTTCTGTTGCCGCGGTAGTGATGTTCGGCGCGGCTGCTCTCGGTGTTGGTTCTGTGTCGTAATCTCTTCGCTCGGCAGCCGGATTTACAGCCCGCTGCTGTCCCAGTCGATGAGCTTCGTTTCGTCTTTTTTCTCTTTAAAGTCGGTACTCTTCCCTGTCGTTTCCTGAACGTAACTTCGCCACGTTGGGCGCCACTTGTCACAAGACGCATGTCACCAATCGTGCATCGCATTATATTTTTGGTCCTCAAAAGTACCATTGGGCGAAGACGTTAGTTGCTGTTGCGGCAGCGTCCGACTCCGCTGTTGGTTCTGCGGGACAGTCATCTTCACTCCGCAGCGGGATACAGAGCCCGCTGCTCTCACAGTCGATGGGCTTCGCTTCGTCTTCTTTCACTTTCATATCGCTATTCTTCCCTTTCGCTTCCTCAAGGTGGGCGCAACTTCTCACAAGCCACATTACGCAAAGCGTGCGTCGCATTGTACTTGTGATCCTTAAAAGTAGCGTCGCTGGATTGACGCGATGTCAATGGATGCTGATACTTAAAATAAAACGATGGACACCAATTGCCAAGGACGATAATTAAGGAGGCTAAAGTTCGACTCCGAACTGTGACATCATAGAAGAAGGAGAAGAAGAAAGTAGCGTTGGGCGAGGACGCAATTGCTGCTGTTGCGGCGGCGATAGTTCCGCGCAACGGTGATGTTCGGCGTCTACCCTCGCTGCTGGTTCTGCGTCACAGTCCTTTACACTCAGCAGTGGCAACTTTCGCTATTCTTCCCTGCCGTTTCTAACACGTCGCTTCGCCACGTTGGGCGCCACTTGTCACAAGACAAGCATGCAAGCAAAACTGCATTACTGTTGTGATCCTTAAAACTATAAATCACAAAAGTTGCAGACATTAAAGGAAACCGTATAGGACAAGGCAAACAAGTGACGATACGGTTGCATTCAACTTTATGGAACAATCGCGTAAAGTGCGGAGTCATATACACTACTCTAAAAATCTCATTTCTACCTAAAAGTAATTCTTTATCTGTTGGTTTGTTCGGCGGCAGCCAATTTGTTTAAGTACCTACATGCTTATAAATTTATTTATCTACGTAGATTCTATGTAGATAATTATGTGTTTTTCTATATATCTCTTTATATGTATTTCATAAACGATAAATTATTAATTAATAATAGCTTGTTTATTTGGACTACGTTTGGTTCAACCGGTTCCTCCCTTTTTCTTTCTTTCTCCTCTGCCACATCTCCTTTACTCTTGATCGATGTCTCTCCCTTTTTGTCAGTCCATATGGCAGATGTCCTCTTCTTGGGTTATTCCTGAAAACCTTGGGCATTTTTTAATTTCTTTTTCATTGGCAAGCATTCTTCAATGTCTTCTTGAGTAATCTGGAGTTCTTCTATGTCTTTTTATATTTTTTTGAAACACGTATTGGACATTTTGAGATTTTTGAATAGTTAAAAAGCTTCTCTGTTGTAATAAAATATTATAAGCTGTGTGTTTATAATTGGTGTGGCTCTCGACGTCTTACTGGCCTGAAACGCTTCCTTAAGTTTCCCAGTTGGTCGAGTCCCAGATGTAGTCAAAACTGTCAAAAGCGTTATGTTGTTGAAAAGATATGTGTGTGGTTTCACCAGAATGTTTTAAAACAAAAATTGTTGGTTGTTGAAGAAAATAAAAAAATTGTTTTAATAAAAAATTTTATAATTAAAAAAAATCCTTTTTATGAATTAATTAATTAATTAAAATCAATTAATTAATAGGGTGCTGTGAAGTTTTAAAATGTGTATCACTCGTCTAAAAAATTTTATTGAAGTTCTTGTATTTTTCAAATAAACTACAACCACTCATAAAATTGTCTCCAGGACAATCGATACTTGTTTACCTTTTCGTTTTGTAGGTTATCTTCCCTTATAGGTGGTAAAGTCCTGGTAGTTTATTATTTAAAATTATATTAGTGGTAATTTGTAATACTATTGAAATAAAGAACTATTTTGTGGTGAAAAGTATTAATGTTTTATTATATAATTGCAATATTGACTCTTTTCGATTATAATATCGACTCTCAGGGTATCGAAACAGTTACAAGGTATAGTATATAAGATTCAACAAGGTTCTTTAAACAGCTAATTATTATCAAAGTCAGAGAAATCGGGCCAATATTTAAAAAGTATAACGTTACAACAAGTTAATTACTAATACTAGATACACACATTGAATAATAAATTTGAAATAATATAATTTGTTGTCACCAACAGCTGACGTGGACAAGGAGGCGTTGAGATCGACAAAGGAAAATGGCTGCCATCAAGTTGGTCAAAATGTCACTCGTTTCTGCGATGTTCCAAATAAGATATTTTCTGGCAGTATTCCCGTTCTGGTGTCTGCAAATCTCTTTTTTGACGTTGTATAGTGCCTTGTGTAAAGTTTCCGGGTTGTATTTTGTGTATCTGTGTATTTATAAGTTCAGTCACTTTTTCCGATTCCGACACTAATATATGTGTATGTGTTATACTGTTTTCTTGTGTTTTGTAGTGTTTTTCGGGGTAGTTATGTACTGTCCAGTGTTATTTAGTCTTTCTTGATTGTTTTTGTCACTATGTGGACGTTCTAGAAGGATTTTATACGCCACTCGCGGTTTCACAAAAACGTACCGTTCACTCACTCGACATTACCGTTTTAAGTTAGGTTAGATTGGTTATAAAACGCTTGTCAAGTTCACCGTACAAATACCAATAATCAACTATCTTATTTCTTCCAGTTTCAACTAAACTCTTAGCCAATATAATATTATTCTTAACATTGTTCAAATATAATTTCGCATCCTGTACATATTTAAAAATACACTATATAATAGCCTAAACTTTGGTTATTTATCAATTTTATTTACCAGATGTTATTTAAATTAATTCTTCAGTTCATTCGGCGTATTTTAAGATTGAATAATGCCGTTTTATAATGTTTTCTGTCCAAAATTAGTAATTTTACTTTCATTTTGTATTCTCTGAAAAATTACAACATTTCCAAAACTAACTTCCTGTCATTATGTAAATTCAGCCATTTTATCAGTTATATTTAATATTAATAATCTTATATTGTATTAAAAGGTTTATATTCCTTTATTTTCTTGTAATTAATTGAATTAGTTAAATTCTAAAACATTATTCTGGAATATATGACTCCTCTGTCCAAGTTTCTGAGTTTAGTCATTTTCATTCTTATTTATAATTCTGAATATAATTTTATAAAATCTTTCTAAATGGTATGTGCAATTATATGGCTTGATCTCAAGTTTATTTTGTCTAAACCCCTTTTGTTTAATTGCATTTAAATGAGTAATTTCTCTGTTTTGATGAAGTTTGGTTTTCTTTCTTTGGCCTAGGTTTTTTAACAATTTTTCCTTACAAAATATTTTTACAAACAATATATGATGTGTGATACCCTCTCTGACTTTTAAATATGGTATTATAAACTAAACATTTTTTTCAAATTACACAACAATAATTAGTATTGGTTACAATACAAAGAACAGTTAAACAAATAAAGGATATTTTCAAATAAATGGTTGTCTTCAACCTTCAGACATTTTACAATTAAATCCTTATTTCTAACATTGAAATATGGTTCACAAAAAAGGTTTTTTACCAACTAACATTTTAATTACTTCTTACTATTCACAAGTAATAATTATATTTACAGTTCTGATGTTAGTTGTTGTAGATTTAAATAAATGGCCTTATATCTAATACATTTTTTAACATCCTTATCCTATATTCACAAAAATCTTATATCTATATCCTTATTTGCTAACTATTATGGTAAGTAGGATTATACAGTTTTTACACCGTCCTTTAAATATTGTCTTTGGGGAATTGTACCCTGTCATTAGTATAATTAAATGTTTTTTTTCCATTATATAAAACAAAATGTTATTTTAAACAGATTTATATCTTGTAAGTAACATATTCTCATAGTACACATTTTGAGTCACTGAAAGTTGCATATTTCATTGTATTCAATGTTTGTGATTGCCAAGAATGAAACACAAGGTTTATTTTCTATAATACCCAAAACTATCACTGGTTCACTTTACACTTTTATTTTATGTTATTGCTAAATGGTCGTATAGTCTTGTTAACATAATAAATTGGTTAGTGTTTTACAATGGAGATTTGTTCCTTGGGTACTATATTATTGTTTCATCTTAGTTCACTGGCAACTCTTACTTTACACACTTCTCTCTCTTAATTTTATGTACATGTTGTTACCATTTCGTTATACTTTTATTGGTTAATATTTATTTTGGGGCTATGGGGATTTGAGTGTCTTTTATAAGAGCATGACATCTTCCTCAGGATGCTGCCTTCTTCTTCTGTCTTCTGTCTTCTGGGACTGGTATCTTCTCCATCCTCTTCTTGAAGCCATCAGTTTCTTGGGATTTCTCCATCTTCTTCGTCATTTTAGAAATACACCACCTGTATTGGTTGATCTTGGCTTATTCAGGGTTTCTTTTCCATTTATACTTCCTCGTTGTGGGTTTGGTCATATTCTGTATTGCTTTGTTAATTACTTTTTACCTTCCTGGGTTATAATTTGAAAACCTTTGGTTATGAGACTGGTTTTGGATGACTCATCACTAGTAACTCATTTTATTTGAACTTGTATTTTTTAAATAATAATGATTTCTTTCCACAGTTGCTATGAATTAATTTTTTTATATTTTTTTTATTAAACTTAATGCTTTCTTCCAGATTTAAATGTTATAATTTTATTATTCTAATGATCAAATGCCATTCAACATTATGCATATATCTGTCACGTTACACTGTTAGTATGAGAGAATTCATTCTTTAAACATTCCGTAGAAAGTAGTTCTTCTTTTTCTAATTACGTCTGTGATTTTCTCAACACATGTGTACAGCTCATTATTGTGGCGTTATCTGTACTGTTCTCCATCTTTTATTGAGCCCAAGATTTTTCGTAATATTTTCCTTTCTGTGACTACCAGTTCTTCCATCATCATTTTCTTGTTCAGAGTCAGACACTCGCCCTGCATAAGGTGCTTCAGGGCGAATTACTGTTGGATAATGTCTAAGTTTGGTGTTAATGGACATTGATTCTTGTTATATGTGTCCTTGGTTAAATGGTAAGCAACGTTCATCTTATTAACTCGTGCTTTAATGGCTTCTTTCTCTGAGACATTGTGTTCAATAACTTCCCCAAGATACTTGAATTTGCCAGTTGCATAGAATTGCTGGTATCGAGTTTTCATTTTCTTGGATATTGTCTTGATGTTTGTCATGAACTTGGTTTTTTTCAAAAAAAATTTATAAGCGGCAACTTTAAACCATAATGATAGTTTATGAATATTTAAAGTTAATTTGTTAATTAATTAATTAATACATTCGTTTTAAATGGTTTTAGAAACTATTCTGTTAACGTAAAGGAAATAAAGTATCTTAACTATACCATTTGTACGAGTATAAAGAAAAGCCCGAGGTAGTAATACAAACAAATGAAGTGCAGTTTGTAGGGTCGTCTAAAGCATGTCTAGCTCCACAACACGGCGATTTCCATACAAGTGGTCGGATGTTATCTATTTTTATTCTCATTGCATTACGAGCGAGTCTAGTTTCGAAGGCAGTTTTACGGTCGGCTGTAAAGTAGCTGCTTCGTTGCCGTATCTATCACAGTGCCAGTCCTGTAAAATGTTCAGCATAGCTGACTTGACACAGAATATGGACACCGCTAGTAGTTTCTTTTGACATACTTACATGACCCTAACCTGAAAAAGCGCATATTCCTCAACCATACATATGCCAGGTATCAAGTGTCGCTTTGGTACCCAATAGAAGTAACTACTGAAGGTTGGGGGGGGGGGGTGAAACAAGGTTGTTTGTTCTCAGCGATATTTTTTCTTATGGTTCTGGATCTTGTGGACGACACAAGATATGAACAAACGGTGGAGGGGAAACCAGTGGAGTCTCAATAAAGTTATGGGGAGGAGGACAAGCCGGAGCTAGAAGACTTGTAAATCAAGGCTGTGAAGGTCCATGATGTACAAAAAGCAGAATAGATGAGGTTCAAGACCTTGAACACCACCGAGCTCAGGCTCAAGGATCAGGTTATCGAGAAAGTGGACAGATATTGTTAATTTAGTATCGTCATAACCCAAGACGGAATTGCAACAGCGGACATAAACAACAGCGTCAACAAACCCAAAGGAGCGTTTGCGTCTCTTAGTCCGATCCGGAGGTCCAAATAGTTGAACATAAAGAGCAAATTGTGAACGAAAACCTATTGCTACCATGCTGTACGGGAATGAATCTTGGGTCCTCGCGAAAAGGGAGAAGAAAAATTCAAGGTGTTGAAGTAAAGAATTTTACTCAAGGATATTCCTTCCAAGATCGAAAAAGGAATGGAAACCCTGAAACGGAGTTGAAAATTGAGCGTTTGAAGGAGGAAAATCGGAAACAGTAGAAGGAGACTAGCCAGGACTTGGACCTGCATATTAAACAACAAAATGCCAGTAGCAGGATTAAAATACTAGCTCACTGGATGGAGACAGAGAGGGAAAAATGTTGGTAGGCTAAAAAGGAGATGGATTTCGGTAAACAGTTAACTACCCTCTAATTCTTGGAGTAAAGATAATCGTAAGAATAAAAGCCAGAAGAGAGGACGTTTATTTGTAAGAATTTGTAAATACGAGATATACAAGATTTAACTAAATGAATAAAACAGGGTTCACGTTCTTCTGCAAAATTACAAATAGTAACTGCACAATTAGAGGTGGACCGCTATACCTATAACAGGTATTTTGGAACGATTATTTTTGTCGAACGGATATAACCTGACTGAAAAGTTGAAATACCTGTTCCGATTCAACGATAACTTAAAACTGAAAAAGCGAAATACCGGTTCCGATTACACGCGGCCTCGCGGTTCCGAGTCGTGCGACCCCCCTAGCAACTAACTAATAAACAACTAAACGAGTACTACGAATATTACAAGTACACGGGTACAAAACCACTTTTTATGCTGAATACTTCATTCTGCGCATGTACCGATTGCCATACAAATACGAAACGAAGCAAAACAGCGAGGTTCAGAATATCTCTATGCCAAAGAGACGAAGCTGTTTTTAATAAATAAAAAAACTTCATACTGATGTTACATTTATTCTCGTGTGTTATGCAGATATATAATACAGATTTTAATAACAAATTATATATTTTACTATAGTCAGCAACTTGGTAAATTTTGAAAAAGGGAATTATATTGTGTTATAACCTACAGAATGGCTGATAGGCCATATAGTACTTTTTGTTAATGTGATTTCGGAGATGATTCTAACTTCACTGCACATCGCACGTAAATTTTTTTGACATTCTTTTTTGTGCTATTACGTGCACTCTAAATTTCATTGCCTGAATTTCGCAACTGATTTGTCTAACCCAATTGGGATCAATAATTTAATAGACTATTAAATCTATGTCAGTTGTTTACTCCTAGTGAAAACTGAAATTAGTATTCCAAAAGGCAGACAGGCCTATAAACTCTCGCGTTTTTTTTTTTTTTTTTTTTTTTTTTTTTTTTTTTTTTTTTTTAAACAGTAACACCTTAATAAAGTCACAGTGTAAAGTAACACAATTTAGTCACAGTGTTTAGTTCCAATTTAGTTCTTATAACATATTATACAATACAGGTAGCCTATATGTATAATACGTATATAATAAAAGGTATTTGTACGTGTTATTTTTTGGAACGGTTTTGTTCGTACCTGTTATTTTCAAATACTAGTTAAGCACACCTCTGCTGCACATATTATAAAATTGTACATTATGTAGTATAAAACTAATAAAAATTATATTTTCATGTTTACAAATTAAGGAATATTATCCAGTAATTTTCTAATTCCTTCCCTCATATTTTTTGATTTTATAACCTAAATAAAAATATTGCTACGATAATTACGTAAGAGTTTCGAAAAGCGGCAGATGAAGTGACGTAAACGTTCTGCACGTTTCTCGGCTAGCAGTGTCTGAAGTTCACTTAAGTGGCTTCGGAACTGTTCGAATTGTTTGTGCTGCCGTTCCGCCAAAATGAATGGACAATTTTTCTGGAACTTCTGCTGGGTATATACAAGCGTCTACAGCCGGCTTAAAAGTTAGTTGCACCTGGCAAAATTGTAGAGCGCGGATCAAGTGGTTGTTGCGAATTAGCGGAAAGTGATTATTGTGTTATAATTAGTGAAAAACTCTAATAGTTGATATTATTGTTGCGTGTGGACAAATTTAACTTGAATTATTGTATGCGAGTATGTTGTTGATTCAAATTGTTATTTGTGACTGGTGATTAGTGACTTCATTGGTGTTTGTATTTTGTTTCCACTGTACCATACGACGATCCGTGACACCGTCATAACATTATGGTTTGAATTTATGAACGTGTTTAAAGTTAATAAATAACCATATAAATCTTTTCTCGAGAAAAGAATTAAGTTATTTCTAACCTCAGGATCCTTTATAATATCAGAATCTTTTATAATATCTATGAAAAGATAACACACACACACACACACACACACACACACACATATTTGTTACTTAAAACAATAAATATTGCAACATTGGTCATCTCTAATGCGGGAACAGACGCACAGCAGCTGTAATAGAAGTGGTCGTTGCTTCGTCCCACCATATCGTCGGAATAAATTTGAGCACGTCTAATAAAAAAAAAAAAACAAACGAAGCAGACAGGGAAAAACTCGGTGATAATCGTAAAATACTGTAGTTATATGTAAACCACTTTGGCGATTGACCTATATTTGTTTATCTTTACGGCACAACACACTGTTCTTTCCCTCTCGCTCTGAAATAAATTTATGTTTTCAAACTGTTAACAGAGCAGAAGAAGAAAGAAGAAGAGCGGCAGAAACATCTCTTGTGCATTTCCGAGTTGTGTTAAGCATCGCAGCACACAACAACGTGGTGGTGGTTTTGATTTTTCATTGTTTCTTATTTCTTAGCTGAGAATTTATTGGTCTTAACTGAAGTTTGTGCTGATAAAACGCGAAAAATAAGGCAATTGAGTGGATATTTTACAGCGGAGAAGGCAATAAATTCTTTCACAACAACACATATTCTTCCAGCATAATCGAATACACCGACTGAAACGTAATATCGATTTCGGACGTGTACGAGGAGCAAAGAGATCAAAGTTTTGTGAAACCACGAATTTAAAATTATTTGTCTCTTTGGAGGCGACTTGAAAATGATATACGACGTCTGTGTAAGAAGTGATGAGAATGAATTTTTTCTCCCGAAGTAGCAACACCGAGGCAGAACATTCAACAGCTGA
Organism: Magicicada septendecula; assembly: GCA_034769895.1. NCBI lineage: Eukaryota > Metazoa > Arthropoda > Insecta > Hemiptera > Cicadidae > Magicicada > Magicicada septendecula. Next base: position 19,656,062 of record CM068371.1, read on the forward strand.
TAGTTATTGACGTATGTTTATGATTATAAAAACGTTCAGGTCCTTAATTTTATCAGGATTGATTACATCACTTTGATGTGTGTTTGGTTTTTGTCCAGTCAGAAACAGAAAAATGAAGTGCCGTAATACTGAGCTGTTTTACGAGGTTTGATCAAAACGTTCGTGCAATTTTTGGATTTCATGTTGCACAAGTGCTGATTAACCCTTTGATCAGTGATAATTTGGTTAATATATATTACGCCTCTGATAGTGCAATTGTTTTGAAACTTGGTAAAATCTAATTTTACGCAATACTGACAACTTTAATTACAGGGAAACTGATAAAAATATAGCCTATATTTTTTATACACTGTATAATTTATATAGAAAAACAATACGTTATTTATAAAAGAAAATACTGTGCACACCTCTACACTTTAGTAAAATAAATATAACACAACATTCAAACACACTTCAGCAAAATGACATGTGCTCAAAACATGTGACGAGAATGCACATTCATCACCGTAGCCATGTGTATTACTTCACACTAAGAAAGAATGAATAACAAATGTATGAAAAACAAACCACTAGAGTGCAGCATGAATTACATTACATTTAATGTTGCACATTGACAATACTGACCCAGCAAAAGTTAAAAACATACAAATTCGTGAATTATAAATTTGGCCCCTCTGAAAAACAAGGTGTGTATACGTGATTTCTGATCGAACGTTAAAACATTGTTTTTATGGGACGTCTGTGACTATCTCAGTCACAATCGGCTAAAATTTGTACGTTATTAGACGAATAGTTTAGATTTGACAGCTAATTAAGTAAGTTGTGTTAGGATTATAGGTATGGAGAACCATACACGACTTCCATGTTCTAAGTTTTACATTTAAAAACATTTTCGAAATGAAATATTTCCATAGAAATTACATCTTTCTTCAGCCTTAACCACAGTACTGTGGTCACTAACGTATACCACCTCATGCCAGCGCACTAGATTTTAACTGATGATGGCAGTAGATGGCACTGCCGAAACGTCTGGTTTTGCAGAAAACTTTGGACCACGATCAAACAGCCCGGAAAGGAATTTTAACAACACACTACTTCTTTGTTGCCGATAACGTAGTACACATATAACAAATTACCAACAAAATGATAGTACACTTCAACTATCATTTTCATTTATAGAAAATTACCCCCTCCCCCTTCAACTACCCTTTTCATTTATAGATATTTCATCTACTTTTCTAAAGTGGTAATCCACTGTATGACCTTCCTATGACCTTATTTTCAGGATACTTTATTTATCAAAATTAAGTACTTTAGTCTTGTGAAAACATAAAACGTTGCAGGTAAACTACCCCTTCCCCTTAACCGATCATCACCAAAACCAATTTTCCTTGAGTCTTTTACAACTAAGGCACATATGCAAAAAATTATTTCTTTCTGTTTGAATTTGCGGCACTTATCGTTCGCCAAAGAAAATTCTACACAGAGACACACAGACAGACACAGTCACAGACACTTTTCGGAAAATAACTTTTCTTCATGTTTTGAAGATAGTACAATCAGAATCATCCCATATATCGAACACAATTTTTCTCCCCAACACCATACTTCCACTTCCTTATGGAACATGGAAGTAAAAATCGGTACCAATAAGTTATTAAGTCTGAGAATATAAATAAATGGCAGCTGCAGACAGAAGAAGAAACTTTAAACGTTAGATTAGAGAAGATGGATCCACGCAAATCTGTTGAAAACTAAACTGAGTCAGAGAAGGCTTGCTTGACCTCGTTTTCATAATGGGAAGACGCGGTTTGTTGATAATTCGATCACATCTAACCGACTGCTCTTCAGCCACTTCAATATTTAATACGAGAGAGAGAGAGAGAGAGAGAGAGAGAGAGAGAGAGAGAGAGAGAGAGAGAGAGAGAGAGAGAGAGAGAGAGAGAGAGAGAGAGCTCTACTTCGCTGAATACAATAAAACTTCTATTGGCATTTGTGCAGACTCCAATACGAATCGTATATTCCACACGGCCGCACCGATCACCTGAATTCATAGAAAAGAGAAAACACACTTGTGTTATATCCTTCCTCCCTTTTCCTGGCGTAACAACCGCAGGTTTTAGCCTGGTCAAAGACTCTTCCATTCCGCCCTCTCAATACACATTTGTCTCCATCCCCTCACATTTATACATCTCAAATCATCCTCGACGTCATCCAACCATCTCTTTCTGGGTCTGCCTCTAATTCTTCTTCTCTCATCCATTCGCTTTACGTGGCTCAGCCGCTCAAGCCTCCTACTCTTAATAAACCAGAGTCGGCACCCTGAATCAGCTGGTCCTCCTAAATTGATGGTTAATGGTTCATAGTTCACATACGTTATATATTGTGTAAAAATTTTCTAACATATTTACTGCAACGTGATCCGCAAAGCTTATAACTGGGAGCTCAGTAGTCCCGAGAGTTTCGCTCTTGGCCAAGAATGTAAAAGTCATGCTTTCGATTCACGCCCGCCACCGTAAATTAGCATCCACTGTCTGACCACTATTTTGATTCAAAGCTGTGGAGTTCAGTACGTGCGACAAAACGGTGGGGTAAGAACTATAGCGGGTTAGCGCTGGCCACACTATAGAAAACACGTCTAAATCGCTACTGAAAATGCGAGTGACGACGCTTAATCCTCAGTTGATTGTGGTAAAAGAAGATCAGAAAGATGAAGGAGGGACATATAGATGAACACTAGGAGGATGAGGAGGAGGATTACGACAACGACGACGATAAATCACAAAGAAGAAGAATACTAGTCACACTAAAATTTAATTCATGTAGATTGCTATTTAACGTGCAAGAAGAAGAAGAAGAAGAAGAAGAAGAAGAAGAAGAAGAAGAAGAAGAAGAAGAAGAAGAAGAAGAAGAAGAAGATAAGGAACAGAAAAGAAAGAGGAGGAGCAGGGGTGAAGGAGCAATACGGTACAGACATAATACTGTCCACCGAAAATTAAAGTTTTCTAATTTGCTATTTAACGTCAGAGTGACAGCGCTGAACCCTCAGTTGATTGGGGTAGAAGAGGTAGGAAAAGGAAAAGTAGATGGAGAAGAAGGAGGAGAAGAAGTAGAAGACGAAGAAGTTAGCGGTGGAGAAGAAGTAGGGGAAGATGAAGAGGAGGCTGAGGAAGAGGGGAAGGGAAGGAAGAGGTGAAACAGGTGGTGGCGGAGGAGGAGGTGAAAGAGGAGGAGGAGAAGAAGGAGGAGAAATAAGGAAACGTAACGACATCGAAAGGAAAAGAGTGGAAGAGGTATTTTTAAAGTAGGAAATATAAAGAAGCGTCTAAATTCTGATAAGATACGGTACAGTAGTGGATAGATTTGAATAGCGACCGTGTTGTTGAAAGGATTAACTCAAGGAGAGATGCTTCGTGTAATAGATAAAGTTATAAAATTACTTTATATCGTGCACTGTACTGTACTGTGTATTAGAAAACATGATAAAAGCAATTACTTTACGGGCGATCTTTAGCCGCGCCACTGCTGACCTATTTTCCTTACTTTTCTTCCTGGTCTTTTATCTCGTCCCAAGCGACACGATCCTTAAATAAATTTTATATTTTAAAAGGCGTTCAGAAACAAAACGCGAGAGAGCTGGGGTGACGGGGGTGAAGGCGGCGAGCGATATAATACCCACCTCGCGGGCAACAGTGGAAGTAAGGATGTAACTCATCAACAATACATGTACTGTAATGTATTTGGACGTGTTGATAACAGAAAGACGTACGGGTTGCTTTCTGCTCGCCTCTAATCAAATCAGCGATAAGCGATGAGAAAAGTTTTTATAAACCTTTATGCAAACAGAGCGACTACCCACCTCGCTACTGATACTGTTGCTACTTCTATAACTACTACTACTACTACTACTACTACTACTACTACTACTACTACTACTACTACTACTACTACTACTACTACTACTACTACTACTACGGCTGGCTGTCTTGATCGTTGCCGGAGTGATGTCTATTGACCTTCTCGCCAAAGAACGTAAGATCGTCTTTCAAAGAAAGAAGGAGGTAGGTAGTGAAGCTGCACACCGACATGCCCGAAGCCGAGATTGGGACGCTGGAGAGCTGGCAGAGAGCTTCCGAACACAAAGAAAGAGGTTCATCAAGCAGGTGCAGCCGTCGACGCAGAGGAAGCGTGGCGAGATCGACTGTTACCTCACCCAGTTTCTGACTGAACACGGGTATTTTCGATCTTACTTGAAGAAAGTTAGAAAGGCCGATTCACCAGAGTGCCTGTACTGACCTGGAGCTGCGGTCGATGCCAGCCATACATTCTCCGTCTGCGACAGATGGGAGCAACATAGAAGATCGTCGCAAGATGAAATTAGGCAGGAGATATCCCCGTATAACATCGTTGAAGCGATACTTCAAGGAGAGGGCACCTGGAACTGTGGGCCAAGCTTCGCAGAATAAATTCTTTGAAAGTATGATTATTCCAATTTTGCTGTCGCTATCAAATGTTTTCGTCAGGACTGTTTACTTTAACAAATGGGAATTTCGAATGTTAACAAACAGGACTGTTTACAAGAAAAAATAAGGACATACAAACCATATATTATTCTTTCAGTTGTCAGTCACATTATTAGAGGCAGAGGTAAGCTGTGGTCAAACTTGATCGTAGAAGCGAAGGGATGAGGGGCAAAAGAACGTGGACTAAATACTTCAAACTTATCCGGCAACCCCCACACCCTAGTGTGCTTGTACAGTTTCGTTCTCTCCTCCACAAAACCCAATCCGATCACGACGTGTAGTTTAATCCGTAACACAAAACAACAATAATGTGGTAACAATGGTATACTTTGTAACAACAATTCTATAACAATGACTAAAGTAGTAGTACAGTACAACAGTATGTTCTATAGAACATGCTGTTGGTTAAACTTAAGAAGTTTTTGTCGATATAATGTTACGACGGTCTCACGAATTGTCGTATGCTACAGTGAAAATACCAAATTTAATTAGTCCCAAATAACAATTTGTAACCAACAAGATACTCTCATACAGTAATTCAAGTTAAAATTGTCCACACGTAATAATAGTGTCAACTATTAAGTGTTATGCACTAATTGTAACACAATAATCAGTTTGCTTTCTATAGTATCCAAGTCACTTTTCAAAATAATTTAATTACCTTGTATCCGTCAGTGACTTCGTTTTAACGTTTTTTTATATAGACGCGTTTCGTGACATGTGTCACATCATCAGTATTCCTCGTAAAATGTTACAATTTACATAAAATACATAACTGTGTGACACATGTCACGAAACGCGTCTATATAAAAACGCTAAAACGAAGTCACTGACGGATACAAGGTAATTAAACAGTAATCAGTTTCCACAATCACTTGACCCGAACTCTACAGTCTCACCAGATGTAACTGAAATACTAAGCCGACCGCTGTTGCTTATATAGGTCCCTCAGTGGTTCCAGAATTATTTTCCATCCTTTTAGCGGCGTGCCAGTATAATTTTTGTAGTTACAAACGGCCTCAAAATTGAGTGAAGATACTGCGTGGGGCCTCGACCGAGACGCTGCACCTGCTCTAAACTATTCCAAAGCGTTCCGTAATTGAGTGAAGATACCTACGTGCGGCCTTGACCGAGACGCTGCACCTGCTCTAAACTATTCCAAAGCGTTCCGTAATTGAGTGAAGATACCCACGTGCGGCCTTGACCGAGACGCTGCACCTGCTCTAAACTATTCCAAAGCGTTCCGTAATTGAGTGAAGATACCTACGTGCGGCCTTGACCTCGACGCTGCACCTGCTCTAAACTATTCCAAAGCGTTCCGTAATTGAGTGAAGATACCTACGTGCGGCCTTGACCTCGACGCTGCACCTGCTCTAAACTATTCCAAAGCGTTCCGTAATTGAGTGAAGATACCTACGTGCGGCCTGGACCGAGACGCTGCACCTGCTCTAAACTATTCCAAAGCGTTCCGTAATTGAGTGAAGATACCTAAATGCGGCCTTGACCGAGACGCTGCACCTGCTCTAAACTATTCCAAAGCGTTCCGTAATTGAGTGAAGATATATACGTGCGGCCTTGACAGAGACGCTGCTCCTGCTCTAAAGTATTCCAAAGCGTTCCGTAATTGAGTGAAGATACCTACGTGCGGCCTTGACCGAGACGCTGCACCTGCTTTAAACTATTCCAAAGCGTTCCGTAATTGAGTGAAGATACTTACGTGTGGCTTTGACCGAGACGCTGCACCTGCTCTAAACTATTCCAAAGCGTTTCGTAATTGAGTAGAGATAGTTACGTGCGACCTTGACCGAGACGCTGCAGCTGCACTAAAAATTTCGAAAGCGTTCCGTAATTGAGTGAAGATACTTACGTGCGGCCTTGACCGAGACAGTGCACCTGCTCTAAACTATTCCAAAGCGTTCCGTAATTGAGTGAAGATACCTACGTGCGGCCTTGACCGAGACGCTGCACCTGCTCTAAACTATTCCAAAGCGTTCCGTAATTGAGTTAAGATAGTTACGTGCGGCCATGACCGAGACGCTGCACCTTCTCTAAACTATTCCAAAGCGTTCCGTAATTGAGTGAAGATAGTTACATGCGGCCTTGACCGAGACGCTGCACCTGCTCTAAACTATTCCAAAGCGTTCCGTAATTGTCGTAATGTCAGTTTTGTTCTCAGGTAACGTATTAATTATTCTTCAGTATTATTTAAGTTAATTAATTATACGTTAGTTGCATACTCTGAACCGGTTGAACACGGTTCTTCTTCTTCTGATACTTCTTATCCGTTTCGGATGTTTGATACCATACAGACTATTTTAACTTTCTGCACTGCTCACGGAATAAGTCAGCTGTATTCATGCCAAAACATGTCCTTAAATTTCTCAGGCGTGATATTCTTGGTCGCCCAAGATATTCCACTCTTTCCAAGTACTTTTCAGTGAAGTATGGACCGCAACACGTAAAATCTCATAAACACGCTTAGTAACAACATATTTCCTATGTTGTTTAAATATTGGTGAGCGGAGGGGTCGCTAATATCTTTTTCTTCCCCATGTAGATGTCTGCCCCGTTTCCTCAGTTCTCCGTGCCTGAAATGACTTCAGACTTTTTCACCACTTATTTACTAACATTTTTAACAACGACAGATGAAGAAGTATTTATATACTTTTTCCCAATTAAAAAAAAATCACCACAGCTATTTTGAAATGTCTTAAAATCTGTAAAACGAAAATTTCTAATTCATTTTAGACTCGATATTTTACAAAAGACCCCAATTAATAAATGTACTTTTACCACACGAAACTTCGGTAAAAATGTTAAACACATCGGCCCAGCAGTTCCTGAGAAAATGGGTTTTTTATAAAAATAAAAATTAATTTTTTGTAAAACGTGATTAAAGATACAATAAATAACATTTTATTGTAGAGTACGTATTTTCTGTACCCACTCAATTCTGTAATTATTAGTGTATTCCACTCATATAAGAGGAACAGTCTTCATCTTCTTCAGCTGCTAAGGTTTCACCTGAATTTGTTTTAGAAGTTCCTTTTGCTTTTTAAAAATTCCTTTAGATATAGTGATGACTATTATTAAAATTTTACACAATACAACAAAATATAATAACCCACAATCTGACGAAAATCATTATTGCACTTCTGAAAACCAAATTCATAACAAAGTAACGTTACTCATAACCTCTTTATAATTTCTGTAATTACTTGTCAAGATACATTGTTCCGTAGTTCAAGGAAGACAAACTTTGCTTGCACAAAGAAACTGAAACACGTATACAACTATTTAGTGTTATGGTCTCTAAGGTAAAAGTTAATGGCAATGGCATCAAAAAAATGTCGTAACAAACTTTCTAACCATTAGACTTAAATAAAATAAAGCTTAAATAAAAGCTAAAGGCCTACGGAATATCGATAGGTCGAAAACTAAAATTTCGATTTTTTTTCCAAAGTTGATTACTTACTCTCCTTAATAACATATCGCAACTAAGTTATTATTAAAATGTGTTAGCTTTCTTATCCGCGGTTCTGATCTTATTATGACTTCTGTAATGCGTTTCGCAACACACTCATGCAAAACGTACATTGCAATCGATTCTGCCTACCCGCATTCAATAAAGCGGCCATGGAACTGAAGCCTACCGATCAGTGAGATTGGCTCTGCCCTGTGAACACTATGATAAACAAATACATGTGTGTGCGTGTTTATAATAATTCCATTCACTGCTAATTAAGTTTATATTAAAACTACCAGTTAGAGCAGTGGAGTGCATTAATACGCTGCGGTCGAACAAACGGATTACCCTCATAATATATGTTTATTTAATCCGTAAAGGATTTGTTTGCTGAAATAAGTAAAACCACCGCATTAAATTGGATTCAGTTTATTAGTTGTGATCGGATATGTTTAATTAATTCGTCGACCCAATCGAGAGAATCGATGCCCCAGGTAACTGTTACTATTACGAAAAGTACTGTTGAATCAAGCGCCTGTGCGCGCGCGCGGTTTTTGTAAATCGTGACGATCGTCATGATTTGTACAGTTACACGTATTATAACGCTAATGAAAAAAAATTTTCAAATATACAGAGTGATTCAATATTCTTCTTCTTCTTCTATGACTTCACAGTTCGGAGTCGAAACTTAGCCTCCATAATCATCCGCCACCATTTTTCCCTGTCCTTGGCGATCGATGTCCATCCTTTTTTTTTTAAGTAAAGTATCAGCATCCGTCGCCACTGCGTCAATCCAGCGTTTCTTGGGTCTTCCGACAGGCCTTCTACACTCGATCTGACTGAACATGTAACGTCTTTTCGCCGCGTTACAAATCCAGGGAACCCAACATAATTAAACTCCGTCAATTAGATGGGCTGCCTACGTTGTAACAGAATGTATCACAAATAATTAATATAACAAATTACTTACTAACTGTGTAAGGAAACAATGGGAAGGTATACTATTGATTTAAGCACTCCTCATATGTGTGTAACAAGACGACTTCTCTTTATTTAACATTTAAAACATTTACTGATAGATCCCATGACATTACTAATTAAATTATTAAAGTTATTTGAATGCTTTCTTTAAACTCTGGGATCAAAATTGATTCTATTTAATTATACCTCGGATCCGGGTAACCTTCGGTATTTAGTCATTAAAACTTTTAGTTATACTCAATTCATGATATTAGCTTGCAAGACTTTCTTTTATTTAACCATTTGAAGAATGGTATCATTACTAGAATTATATTACTATACATTAGCCTATAAACTGTTACAACGTATGAAGTTTGAATAGTTACATTAAATTCTTAGATTTAATTTGTTTTATCTTTACAAAGTTAATAGTCTCTGAAAAGTCTCTTTTAAGGTGTGTTGTGTAACAAATATTAGTAACCCTCGATAGACAGGCTATCGAGTCACCTTTTAATTGGTATGCAGAAACCTCGTCCTGGGGTGTCCGTCTTGGGAATCCGGAATAGCGGCGTCGTCATCTCGGTCTGGTCTTTGTCATCAAAGGGTTCAAAAGTCCGCAGGGTAGATTGAACTTTCTACGATGGTACTTGTAGATTCTCGGATGTCCTGATCTGCATATTCTGTCGTGTCTACTAGAGTCTGTGAGTTCTGATAGTTCACATCTCCAGGTATGATGTTGGAAGTGTTGTTAGATCTTGAAGTTCGAAGTCATCTTGCGTTACACCTTTTGTTTTACGTTTCGAGTTACACTTTAAGTCTTTTGTCTTTTACATAGCTATACTAGTTAACACATACTTATGCTTTCAGCAGAAATTTCTTGTATACCACATTAAAGTAAACGAAAGTATTGGTCACATAGTGTAAGAGCATAGCTCGTACGTCTATACTGCATGAAGTCACCATGGCGAGAGAGAGATTTTTGCTCGCTTCGTCTGGTACTGTACAAAATGGTAGAGGGGCAATTACTGCGCGAGAATATAGTCCCTATCTCTCTTTAAGTTAACATTTTTATTTATACAAACTATCCCTAAATAAATATACATAATTTAAATAAGTTGTTTTAGCGACTATCTGTGTCTTCAGTTTTTTTAATTATTAACATTTGGTTTTTTTATCTTATTCTAACTTACACAAGACTCGGAAAACATGTCGAGTCTGGAATCAACAGGGCAGCGCCTGATAACAAGCAAAGGGTTAAATACGATATTAATAACTCTTTACAATTAGTCTTTTTATTACAGTATCTTCGTACTTACTAATTACTGCTTCCTCTCATACTGAGTACATACAGGTTTTTTATTATCACAGTGACATTTAAATGGCTTAATAGCTCGCAACCTTTGCTTTTTAAAAATTGTTTTTATTTTCTTGATTATTTTTACAATTTAAATCGTCACATACTCCACCGCTTAATTTGCACGCTACGGTTTAGTTTTTTGAGTCTAACTCACAATTGGGGACTGGGAGTATGAATGGGGTTAGTGTGTGTAATTTCTTTCACATAGTTGTTTCCTATAGTTACAACACAGTATACTTTATATATTCTTATTAACTACCTTTTTTTTTTTTACATACTATTTACACTTAATATTTACACAATTAAAACACAAAACTCTTACTTATCTCTATCACTTAAAACTACTATCGGGTTTTTTGTTTGTTTTACTCTCTCTTCTGTAGAGTAACTTTCTAAATCTTTACTATTTAGAATTCTATCTTGTCTTCTGTGAGTCCTAGATAACTCATGTAGTCAATGAGTGTTAGTACCCATCTAGTTAATGATTATTCATTAATGTATGCTTCGCAGAACTGGAACTCAGGTTGATCAGGCCTCGTTTCCAAACTCTACGTTTTACATTTTTCCACGTGGATTCAGAAATATAATTTTCTTTACTGCCTAGTATTCCCTTTTCTATCTTGGGTTATACTATTCCGTCACTTCTTCTTATACAACTTTAGTTGCGAAATATGCGTTCTCCGCACATATTTCTGAGTTGCAGGTTCGCACAGGGCTACTGTAACGGGAGTTAGGTACTTCTGGATTTGGTAAGGGCCACACCATCGGAATGATAGTTTAGAGGTGGTCTTATCAATCGCACTACTAATGGGGTGAGTCTTGTACATTACTAAGTCACCTACTTGGTACCTGACTGGGTTGCTATGATTACCTTTCTCGTGGTATCTTCTGGATTTTTCCAAGCTAGCTCTTAAGTTAGAGCGGGCTTTGTCCCATATTCGCTTTATCTGCTTATCCGTTATTTGCGGAGGCAGCAGATCGTGTATATTCCATCTTGTTGACAAAGGGTGGTTTGGTCGATACTTGTATAGTAACTCGAACGGGGTCGACTTGTGACCTTCGTGGTAAGCTGAATTAAAAGCGTATTGAATCCAGGATAGATTTTGGTCCCACGACGTGTGATCGTTCGCATGATAGGCGATTAGCGCAGATTTGAGGTTTCGTAGATACCTTTCAGCAATATTGCCTTGCGGTCGATACTCTGTAGTGGTTATATGGTCTATCCCTAACTTGAAACACATATTCTTAAATTCTTTTGCTTTAAACTGTGGACCGTTATCAGATACTATACGTACTGGAGTACCGTAGTCTTTAAATAGTCTTTCCTGTAGTATTTTAACTGTTGTCGACGCTAATGCTCGTCGCATGGGATACATCCACACAAATTTGGTGAACGAATCTACACAGATCAGTAACATGGTATTTCCTGATTTGGATCGTGGATACGGACCTGAGAAATCTAGATAAAGTTTCGAAAAAGGAGTCTTTGGAATTTCAGAAATCAATTGGCTTACTTGAGTATTTCTGGCTGGTTTACTAAGGGCGCATAATGAACATTTCTTTAAGAAGTTAGCTATTTCGCAGTTCATATTGTTCCAATGATATTCCTTTCGAATACGATGTATCGTCTTATTGATTCCCATATGGGCTCCTATGGTAGATGAATTGAAGTATTCCATTAGCATGGGCTTAATTACATCCGGGGCTATTATTCTTAATTCATTTCCGTCTCTTATCTTGATACACAGTACATTCTTACTCAATACGTACTTCTCGGATTTAATACCTTGGGTAAGTTGTTCTATAATAGGCTTCAGTAAGGGGTCTTGTTGTTGATACAGGGCAATGTTTGTAAAGGCAAGGGGGAATTCAGTAATTACGGCGTTAGCACTTTCTATTTCCGGCTTCACTATGTTTTCGGAAGTTTTAGTGGGTGACTGGAACATACGGGACAGGGTATCGGCGACTACATTTTGAGTACCTTTAATATGCTGCACTCTGAATTTGTAGCAGTTTAATTTCAATATCCATCTGCCAATTCGTCCTAACTGTTTAGGGTGATTCAATAACCATGATAACGCCTGACTGTCGGTTTTCAAAAGGAATTCTTTATGTTCCAGGAAGGGTTTAAACTTTTCGAATGCAAAAACAATTGCTAAACATTCCAATTCATATGCGGAATACTTTCTTTCTTGATCGCTCAGTGTTCGTGATGCATAACTAATTGGTAGTCTACAGTTATCTATCTCTTGGTATATCACTGCACCTAACGCTACACTGGAACTGTCGGTTTGCACAACGAATGGTTTTGTGAAATCAGCTAGTTGCAAAACTGGGGGAGATATAATACTTTCTTTAAGTTGCTCAAACGCGTTTTGATGTATTGAGCTCCATTCGAACTTCGTTCCCTTCTTTCGTAAGGAGTTTAGGGGTGCTGCTATTTCGGCAAGATGGGGAATATATTTGTGGAAATAATTCACCATACCTAAAAATCGGGCTATACCTTTTGCATCTCGTGGGGGTGCAAATTCTCTAATAGCGCGGGTACGTTCGGGGTCAATGCTTACCTTTCCATTCGCTTTCACGATGTGTCCTAAGAAAGAAAACTGAGGGACGGCAAAACTTACCTTATTTGGGTTCACCGTTAATCCTGCTCTTAGTAAACGAGATAACACTTCACGCAAATGTTTGAGATGTTGTTCCATTGATTCACTGTATATAACGATGTCGTCCAAATAGTGATACACATATTTAAATTTAATGTCGTGAAATATCTTTTCCAATAGTCTACTACATACGGAACTTCCTTGAGATATTCCAAAGGGTACCCTAGTAAATTGGTACAAGTTAAAAGGAACTGCAAACGCGGTTAGACGTTTTGATTCTTCTGAAAGAGGTATTTGGTGAAAAGCTTGATTCAGATCCATTACCGTAAAGACCATAGCTTTAGTGAAATAATGAAAGGCACCATGGATGTCTGGAAGAGGGATCGATTCAAATTCTATTCTTTTATTTAATTGCCTGTAGTCTACAACTAGTCGGTGCTTATCTTGTCCTTTTGGTACTAAAAAGGAGGGTGAAGAATATGGGGACGTAGAGGGTTCTATGACTCCTTGGTCTAATAACTTGTTGATATGGTTTCGCATTACTTCCATCTTGGGAGGCGACAACTTGTACGGAGGTAGTCTTATTACTTTCTGATCACTCAGATTAATTTTATACTCTATTAGGTTCGTAAGTCCTAATTTAGGTGTAAGAACCGAGGAAAATTCTTTTATTAGTTTTAGTATGCTGACTCTATCTCTTCGTTCTAGGTGAGATAAATCTGAATCTTGGTGTATTACATGTGCAGTAGATGAACAATATTTTTCTTTACTACTATCAAATTTATGTTTCCGTGTACGGTCAAATCTGAAATAATATACTTGCTCGTAGATGTCAAGAATCATTCCTGTCTTACTAATAAAATCTGCACCTAATATTAAATCAGGTCCTAATTCTTTACATACTAACATATTAAACATCCAAGTTAGGTTTTTTATTTTAACCTTAACGGTAATACTCAGGTTTATGTTTATTTTACGTTTATCAGCGGTAGCACACTTTATTTTCACTGGTTGGTTCCGTTTTACTAGATGATGTTTAGCTAACATGTCCGCTAACTCTTGGCTGATTAAAGTTCTACTAGATCCCGAATCAATTAAGGCGATGGGGGATGTAACGCCTAAGTCGACTCGTATTAATGGTAGTAGATTTTTTTTCCATTTACATTTATTAATCGCATTACACTTTTCACGAAATCCTCTCACATAGGGGTCGATTTCTTTCGCACCTTTTTACCTTTTTTCTTTCGCTTGTTTTTTACTTGGTTACAGTTTAATTCATTATTATTATTATTGGTTTCTTTTAGTTTACCCACTTTCGAGTAGCTGCGGAAGACACAGGTTTTCGGGTCTCCCTGCCTTACATGTTTTTTGAATTGGGGTTATTCCGTTCCAATGGCTTACTTTTGCACTCTCTTCTTATGTGCCCATATTTGCCACAATTATAACAGGTGGGTTTTCTGCGAGGTGGGTACTTAGTTTCCGCTTTATCTGGGTTTACACTAAACTTACCAGCTTTGCGCACATGGTGAGGTCTACTAGAAACTTGTCTTTCATACGAGGTTGTTACATCAGGCAGTAGTGCTCGCAATTGATGTCTATTAGTTCCAGAGGTTTTCATTGCTTCCCTATTTTGATCTGAGTACCATACATTTGAAGAATGGATACTGCACTGTTCTAGATCAGCAATTGTATTGGGTCTATTCATCAATGATAGTCGAGATCTTTCTTCAGGTGACACGCCTATTAAAATGGTGTCCACGAGTTGTGTTTCATTCCAGCTTACACGTAATAGTCGAGAGGACTCCCTAATATCGGAGATGTAGTGAGCTAATCTCTCCTGATGTCCTTGTACTCGGAGTACTGTCTTTCTTTTTATTTCCTCATAGATGCCGGTGGGAATAAAGTATTTTATTATAGAGCTATGTAGCTCTTCTACTGGAGATGTAGAGGTTAGGGCTTCTAAGACACGATTTTTCAACGGGGGTTTACACTTTGGTAACAGAACTTGTAAAATTTGCCAGTCATTCAGCTGCTGTAGATCCTTTATCTGAAGAAGATAACTAATGAATGTTAGTAATTTGGAAACATTTAAGCCATCTGTATAAGGGATTTCGGTTAAAATCTTCTCCACAGGATGAGTCATCTTACCGTATAGATCCGCGTTATAGTTCATAGGTGTAATTCCTCGATGAGGGCGATTGGATTCATTGGAGGTGGTGGTCAATTCATGATTTCCGGGACGAAACTGAAAATGCTCGGGAGGAGGGGCATTTACATCTGTATCAGTATTTTGTTCTGGGTTCGCTTGCACTTGCGATACGATGGGTGAGTTCCGATCCGTGTTAGGCGGGGGTAAACCAGTGGTGGGGGATTGTACTGGGGAGATGTGTAATTTCATTAATGACTTCTCTATTTCATCCATCCTGAATGAGTCGGATTTTCGTCTTAAATCGTTAATAACTGAAGGTAAGCGGCGTAGAGCTTCGTCTGCTAGCTTTTGTACATCAACGGGTATTGCTGTGAGATTCAACCAGATCGACAAATTTTTTATTCGCCTGGTTAAATGCTCTATTCTCTGGGTAGTCCGCAAAATTATTGCCGGAGATTTCTCGTCTTGGAGTGTTTGGGACAATAAGTATAGTTCACTATACTTGGCATTACAAATTTCTTTCTCGCTTTCATAATCGAGTTGGCTTAGATAGTTTAATTGTACGGGCGCATCAAATCCACATTCGCGAATTGACCTTCGTAATTCCGCGACTGTTACATCAGCATGGGGTAGTCCACGCAAAAGGGCTTCGTAAGACAGCTCGTCTTTTAATAACAAATCCGGGTTAAATTGGGCCATTTTGTTCTAACACATTAGCACGTACTTAAAATTAATACTAGCACACTACACATATATTACACATATATATAATAAATTCTTAAGTAATCAATTTACACAAATTAGAAAAGAACCATTTCTCTTCTAAGGGAGAGACAGAAATTCCACACACATATTTATCAAGTTCACCAAGTTAAATAGCCGATCAGCTGTTTTCTGGAATGTAGGTCACCCTCTGTATTTAGTTAACAAAGTAAGGCTGAGCGTGTGTGTCAGTGAGAAAGGGGGTTTTACTCTTATTGTTCTCTACACAATGCGACTGAATCACACAACTACCGGTATAAACAAGAGAAGGGGAGAGCAATCTTATTCAACAAGTCTACTATTATTATTACGCTTGACAACACTTTGACTCCCTTCATTCATATACTTTCCCAATTAAATAAATTAATTATTTTGTTCATAAATTACGAACTTCTACTTAATTACATTATTATTAACAAAGTTATTTTTTTATTAATTTTTTTTTTATAACACATACTAGTGTATGTAAGCTATATTGTTGGACATACACGGTGCAGAATGATTCAGGAAACAACAGGTCACGGATTGTCGTAAACAAACCTGTTACAGATTGTTCGGTTGACCAAAATTGTTATGTTTGGTCACAATTCATGTATGCAAGTAATTATATAGAGTAATGCAGGTTCCTACTGGCATATAGTAATGCAAAAGCTATATGCATTGTATGACGCTAATGATATTTCAACTTATACATAACTATCATTTACGTAACTTAACAAAATATTAAATATGTTTTGAACATTAAAGTTATTAAGGTAACTTTCTGAGTGCATAGATCAATATTATATATTCAGTTAATAGTCATACAAATTATCTAAACATAGTGACGCAATTTTGTTTGTGACACTCTACAAAAATAAAACTCTTTCCTTTGTTTCCTTTTTTTTTTGTGGCGCAATTTTGTTAGCGTCACGATGCTCGCAACTACTTTAACTTTTAATTTAGCAGAGTGGCGCAATTTTGTTTGCGTCACGATGCTTACACAACTCTTATAAAAATTAGGAGAGTGGCGCAATTTTGTAACGTCTTTTCGCCGTGTTACAAATCCAGGGAACCCAACATAATTAAACTCCGTCAATTAGATGGGCTGCCTACGTTGTAACAGAATGTATCACAAATAATTAATATAACAAATTACTTACTAACTGTGTAAGGAAACAATGGGAAGGTATACTATTGATTTAAGCACTCCTCATATGTGTGTAACAAGACGACTTCTCTTTATTTAACATTTAAAACATTTACTGATAGATCCCATGACATTACTAATTAAATTATTAAAGTTATTTGAATGCTTTCTTTAAACTCTGGGATCAAAATTGATTCTATTTAATTATACCTCGGATCCGGGTAACCTTCGGTATTTAGTCATTAAAACTTTTAGTTATACTCAATTCATGATATTAGCTTGCAAGACTTTCTTTTATTTAACCATTTGAAGAATGGTATCATTACTAGAATTATATTACTATACATTAGCCTATAAACTGTTACAACGTATGAAGTTTGAATAGTTACATTAAATTCTTAGATTTAATTTGTTTTATCTTTACAAAGTTAATAGTCTCTGAAAAGTCTCTTTTAAGGTGTGTTGTGTAACAAATATTAGTAACCCTCGATAGACAGGCTATCGAGTCACCTTTTAATTGGTATGCAGAAACCTCGTCCTGGGGTGTCCGTCTTGGGAATCCGGAATAGCGGCGTCGTCATCTCGGTCTGGTCTTTGTCATCAAAGGGTTCAAAAGTCCGCAGGGTAGATTGAACTTTCTACGATGGTACTTGTAGATTCTCGGATGTCCTGATCTGCATATTCTGTCGTGTCTACTAGAGTCTGTGAGTTCTGATAGTTCACATCTCCAGGTATGATGTTGGAAGTGTTGTTAGATCTTGAAGTTCGAAGTCATCTTGCGTTACACCTTTTGTTTTACGTTTCGAGTTACACTTTAAGTCTTTTGTCTTTTACATAGCTATACTAGTTAACACATACTTATGCTTTCAGCAGCAATTTCTTGTATACCACATTAAAGTAAACGAAAGTATTGGTCACATAGTGTAAGAGCATAGCTCGTACGTCTATACTGCATGAAGTCACCATGGCGAGAGAGAGATTTTTGTTCGCTTCGTCTGGTACTGTACATAATGGTAGAGGGGCAATTACTGCGCGAGAATATAGTCCCTATCTCTCTTTAAGTTAACATTTTTATTTATACAAATTATCCCTAAATAAATATACATAATTTAAATAAGTTGTTTTAGCGACTATCTGTGTCTTCAGTTTTTTTAATTATTAACATTTGGTTTTTTTATCTTATTCTAACTTACACAAGACTCGGAAAACATGTCGAGTCTGGAATCAACAGGGCAGCGCCTGATAACAAGCAAAGGGTTAAATACGATATTAGTAACTCTTTACAATTAGTCTTTTTATTACAGTATCTTCGTACTTACTAATTACTGCTTCCTCTCATACTGAGTACATACAGGTTTTTTTATTATCACAGTGACATTTAAATGGCTTAATAGCTCGTAACCTTAGCTTTTTAAAAATTTTTTTTATTTTCTTGATTATTTTTACAATTTAAATCGTCACAAACAGTACCTTTGTAGGTATTCGGTTGCCTTCCATCCCAATGATGTGTGCCCTTTGCAATATATGCAGTCGGATGGTGGTGGCCAGATCATTGTCTTTATACAGTTTGTATAATTCCTGCACGGCAATATTCCAAAAACTGAATCAGCAAAAACGTTTGTGTAAAGATATGTCCGAAACGGTTAGCGATACGGCTAGCGATCAATATGTTTCGTCTCTAAAGGGTACAGTAAAGCCGAACTGAAATTTTTTAACTTAAATAAAAGGGATAAATTTTATGGCTTTTGACCAGAAAATTTAATAAAACATGTCCCACAACTGTACCTTTAGTAACTTTTGAGAAAATTATTGTAAAACTCAATAAGCGGTGTCGCAAAACACAGTTTTCTATGTTTCACGTACAAAAACTTTGTTATATAGATAATCGATGCATAAAATTTATAAAGGAAACGTTTCGAAAATTTAATTTTGAGAAAACGGATTTAAGTAAAGTCAATAGAAAACAAATACAGGTTGGAGAAATTCGACAGAAATGCTGCAGTGAACAAAATGGCAGCTACACCGAACGACTGCTTGGAATGTGCATATCCATGTTAACACCTTCACATATGATAATAATGTAATTTTTAATTTTTTCTAATTTAAGTTTATCTTTGATAGTTTTTTTTTTTGTAGAAATAACTTGCATTGCAACAAAAGCAAAAAAAAAATTTAGTTGAAGAAAAACACATTCAAATGCGATTTACCATTTCGCCATTCTGCAAGGTTTTATCAAACCAATACTTGTTTAAGGATAGCCCAGCTTTATCTTCAGGAAAATGGGTATTTTTGTTCTACAATTGACATGTTCCTCTATTCACCATTATATCTCGGAAGGACTGAGATGTCTCGCTTGGCCAAGCATAAACCATAGAAGCAGGCTGGGTTATGCTTCTTTTATAAAAGGAATAGTCATATCAAAGAAATAAGTTGTTTGTAGTTTTATAAACTGAAAACATTTTTTTCAAGTCTATGCTCACTTTGCCGCCCTCCTGGCAAGTGCCCCATTGCGCCTCCCCTTTCCTCTGTATGCGAGTGAGGCGTGGGTTATGACAAAAAAGGAATGCGGCAAGATTCAGAGTGCTGAAATGCAGTTTCTTCGAAATACTTTAAATTATACATTGCAAGATAGAATAAGTTATGAGGATATCAAAACAGAATTCGAAGTAAAGGACATAAATGAAATTATTTCAATTTACAGAAGACAATGGTGGGATCATCTGCAAAGGATGACAGAGGATCGATTACCGAAAGCGGCACTGAACTAAAGTCATTGGTAGAAGAGACGTGGGTCGTCCGAGGATGAAATAGGTGCCGGAACAGGTTTATATAACCTAATCCTTGAAAATAAGAAGAAGAAGAAGAAGAAGAAGAAGATACTGATACTGGGATTAAGATACTTTAATATATTATGCAACGTTACAAGTATTATAAAATTAATAAATTTCTGACCATGTACCCAACGCAACTATAGTGTTAAACACCGGTCAGGTTGTAGGATTTTTGTATGTTCGTTGCGTTAAGTGTATGTGGTTGCACAATAAACGTAATTTTAAAAAAGAGGAGTGAGACGCTGATGACATGAAATAATTAAGTAAAACATATTAAAAATTTAATCAACGGTTTATTAAATATTGCAAAGAAAATTAATTGATTATTAAAAATTTTTAAATAGAAAATTCAAAATATTCTCTTTTATAAGGTTACACCCTGAAAACATAATATATCTTTGCTATTCAGCACACACTAATAACATATATTCTTAAATATCTAGTCATATATAATAAACAAATTTTAAAATTCTTTTATATTGCATGGGTGTCTGACTTCGAATTTGAATACGCAACTCGGACTATTGATAAGGTTCCACGATATATTCAAGATAACCGTTCCGCATCTAGGAAGGCTCAGCAGGGCCGAGAATATGCGAGAGTATTTCGTCATCCTGTCAGCGTAAGAAAAACTGTTACATCTGCCAGGCATGTACACTTTACCTTCAGCGTTACAATATTTATTCCTTTACTTTTTGTTAAACCCTCATACCACGCCAAGGCTGACAATTTCGTCAATATAGATTTACCTGTTAAAAAACTAGAGTTACGCGGAAAGAGTAACTAATCCCAGCAGTCCGTTCAAAATAACTTTAGTAAATAAAAAGTATGGAGTTAACAGTACTAAACAAAACTAGTGTTTCGCGGTCCATGCTGTGTTTATTAACTTCATTTGGCCAATGGGGTTGCGAGCGCAATGCAATATGTTTTTCCAATTTACGGGAGGGGGAGAGGCGCAACCACTGCTGGTGATGAAGTGGAGGGAGGAGCAAACGAACCAGCAGCGCGAACACAAATCTTATAAAAACTGGGTCTTTTCTATGTTATTTATATACTTTATTTGACAGTCGGCAGTGCGGCAGGCGGGGGGAAATATAGTGCTAAAGGGTTGGCACTATTGTAAAGATAAGGTGTGTGTGTGATTTGTTGTGTAATATCCGTAACTGCTGCGGGTTTTGCAGGATGTCAGTTTTATATATATATCGGGCGAGCGAGAGAGAGGGTGGGTGTCAATACCGCGTCATGCAATTTGTGGCGTTTCGGGGTTGTGTTGTAGGATTTTACTGGCAGTGAGTACATAATATCAACGCTGCTGCGACCGCTGCCATTGCCACCTAGATCTCTTCTCCCTGACACGTTGTAGATTACACACGTACCTTACAGCGTTCAGGAACAGGAAGAAAAATACTGCAACGTAATAATTTCATACAGATACACTTCCTAAATATATATATATACCGGTACCTAAAACTGACGCTATATATATATATATATATATATATATATATATATATATATATATATATATATATATTGCGACAGTACAATCATATGTTGTACTGTGGATTTATAGATAAAATAAATATTTAAATTGAATTTATAAATATGTAATAAATAAGCAGGTATGAGATTGAAAGCTGAGTTTATGTTAAAAATACGGAGTGTAGACAGACAGGAACTGACCTGAACAATCTCACGCGACTGTCGCTGAGAGTGTGTACAGTAGTAAGTGATGTGTGTGAGTGAGGCCAGTTCGAGCATGAAAGTTTGCAATCTCACCCTGAGTAATTGTCAAATTACAGTTTTTATTTAATTATAAGAAAACCATAAATGGTAGGAAAAGTTCAAAGACTCCAAAATATGTATAAAATAAATACGCAGGTGTAGTGAGAAAACGGCGTGAAAAGGACGCGCAGTGCGAATTCAGTGCGATTTTAAGTGCGTAGTAATTACACGGATTATTCTATTACGATGGTAATTACGTTGGCCATGTGTAATTAAATCATCTATCGTTGGAGCACCCTGTAGTTCACATTAGACTTTGCCATTGGCAGAAATGTGCGAAAATATGACATTGGACTAGAGTGGGAGAACTGACGCCACTGAACAATTTCAAGCAGGCAGAATTCTGTCCCAACAGGAGCTGTACGATGCTCGATTATAAATAGGGCACGAAAGAAGCCAGCCTTCTTCTCAATCAGTCTTCAGTAGCGGCGGGACGCTCTGTCCGTTAACGACGCGAATTTTTAAATTTTGTTAATTGAACAGTAGATGCGGACGGACGCTATGTTCGTCACAAGTGCAAAACAGTAACTCTTAATCTGTATCCGAATACGAATATAGAACATACTTTACGGTGTCTACACACACAAACGTCCGTCAGTCAAGACAAGCTACTATGTTACTTCATGCAGAGGAACGCTATGCTGAACAATATAGGCGTCTGCTAGAACTACAGCAGCAGGTGCAGAGGAACCTCTCACACTATACTACATCAACCAGATGGGACCATGATAGACGAGTAACTGGAGGACGACAAGTGGAAACTGGGAACGTGCAGGGAACTCCATCAGAAGAGGACCTACGGATAAACGGAGGACATGAGTATGAGCTACAAAATCGAGGTGACAGATAATCTATTTATAAATTTTAAATGAGAGACTAAAGACATTTAAAAGACATTTTGAAATTTAAACATGTATAAGAGTTTATGTAAAATGTAGATAAAGAGGTTCAGAGAATCTGATTTAAATTTAATCAAATATTTTCTTTGATGTTTAACGATTAATTTAGTCAATTTAAATTTTATTTAAAATTTTGTGGAGCAATCAATGATTACTATGTATGCAATACATAAATTAACGTAGTTGAAAGTTATATAAAGAAAAAAAAACTGCAGTAAAGCACACTGTCAGACTGAGCAGTCGAATTTTAATATTAACAATAAGTATTTAGAACATAACTTTGTTATTGTAAAATATAATATTTATTTAATGATAAATGTACTGCAACATTTGAACGTTTCAAGCGAACAATAATGAATATTTATGGCGAAGTAAGTGAGATTTTTAAACACGCTTGTGGTTTATAAATAAAAATTATGAAAACTCGTTACAATTCAATCAATGACTACTCTTATTACCATTACACCCAAACTCCATTTATTGGTACACTTTACCAGTAATATTATAAAAATATTGGCACTCCACAAATTAAATGTACTCAAATTTGTAATTTGTGTTGTTACAAATAATTGGCGCTCCAAAAGCATGTGGCTCCTCAAACACAAATAAATTTGCAAACTATGTGTTGTTGTAATATATATACACTATTTTGTTTGTTATTAAGCTATAATTCATAGCTGTCTGAAATTACATATGTACCTACTTAAACTGGATCATATCCAGCAGTTTCTCTTGTAGTTTTCTAAAATCTTGGCTGTTTAATACATTTGTACGTTCTCTCTCTCACACAGACACCCGCGCGCGCGCGCTAAGAGAGAGAGAGAGAAAGGGAGAGAGAGAGAGAGAGACTTTGTCTCTAACTCTCACTTCTTCTTCTTCTTCTTCTTCTTCTTCTTCTTCTTCTTCTTCTTCTTCTTCTTCTTCTTCTTCTTCTTCCTCCTCCTCCTCCTTCTTCTTCTTCTTCTTCTTCTTCTTCTTCTTCTTCTTCTTCTTCTTCTTCTCCTGAACACAGAGGTTGGTGGCCTTGCGATTTCTTTCCGTAAGGTATTATATTAAAGGAAGAGAAATTCTGTTATAGTGAATTAAGATCCAAATAAGAGTGAACGGATAATTAAATGAAAGGAGTGAACAGTAGTGTTCATATGCCATTTAATAAATCGTTATTTGCAATAAACATAAATAGAATCATATCACACGTCGTATTATTTTCTGTATACATAAATATACAAAAATTATGTAATAAATAACTTTTTCACTCTAGAAATATGATTTATCCAATATGTAGTTGAAAAGTAGAATTTTATATGCACAGTATAATATTGTTACGACTATCTACTCGATCGTCGTAGGTACAGTGGAGAACAAATTACAAGACACCAATTAAAAATTATAATCACACCTTTAATTTTTACAGTTACTGTAAACTGTTCGTAATTAACAACACTGTCTTTTACAACAAATCAAATGAAAATTGTTCACACGCAATAAAATGTCCACTAACATTAAACACAATTGTATTATAATTATATGGTCCGATTATAAAACACCACTCTTAACTAATGACCACTTGAAAGAGCACAGTAATATCGCTACTATAACTCTCGAACCGCACTCTCAATATATCGCACTAATACTGACTGAACGTCGTTGAGTACTGATATATATATCGCCCCAAATTACTAGATTATTCCATAATGCGCGATAGCGCCAGTATAGTTACGACGTAATTACTTGCGGCCTTGAAACAGTCCGTGCGCCCGAGCGAAGTCTGGAACAGTCTAGAAAATGCGCCAACAAGCACTTATGCCACACACGTTCATTCCGGATCATCTGGAACATTCGATAAACACGTAGATTGTTCTGTGATGTCGTGCCAATATCCACTCTTCAGGTCCAATGTGGAAAAACCACTGTGCTCCGGACAACGTGTCGAGTGTATCGTCAACGCGAGGTAATGGATAGCAGTCTTTCTTTGTAACGTTATTTAACCTCCGGTAGTCTACGCAAAAACGCAGTCCACCATCCTTCTTCGCTACCATCACTACCGGAGAAGACCAAGCACTTGACGAAGACTCGCTTACTCCCTCTGTCAACATGTCCTGTACTAACCGAGACATTTCCTCTTGCTTAGATAATGGAGGCCTTCGAGGAGGTTGGCGTATCGGTGTTGTGTCGCCGGTATTGATGCGATGTTGCACAAGAGGTTCTTCCCAGTGACTGTCCCCGAACTGCAAAACAATCTTTGAATTCGTGTAAAAACTGTCTGAGTTCTTTTGCCTCACCACTTGAGAAGTCGTTAGAATATCTGTTCAATAATTCTTGCAGTTCCTCTGGTAATTTGGAATTATCCGAAGCACTGGATCTTCGTTGCGTTATTCCGGCTACCCAGGTCACAGGAGTCAATTTGCCTATGAGCGTATTACTTTGTAAAGTGATAGCTTGATCCAAAATATTCGCCACTCTAATAGGTACATTTCCGGTTTTGTCAGGTTTTACTAAATTTCTGGCAATTAGTATGTCCGGTGTGCTGACTACCTGGGGTTCGAATATAGAGCACTGGTTGCCCCTAGTATCTACCTCGGTTCTAACCATGATGATCTTTTCGGAGTTTGGCGGAACAGTTACGGTCGCTTGGTTTATGAAGTCCATCGATTTTTCTGCTGTCGTCATTGTTGATAGCATTACCTCTTCGCCTCCGATTCTCAAAACATTGTTTTTGAAGGCGACTATAAACCCGTATGCGTTCGTAACGTCCACACCAAGAATTGCTTCATCTACAATGTCTGCAACAAGTATTTGATGATTAAACTCAAATCGACCGAGGCGTGGCGTAGGTGTATCTCCACTTTTCCATACACTTTTACAGGCCGTCCAGTAGCTGTCCGCAAACTGCAAGAGCACCAGATTGGCTTGGGATCTTTCACGTCGGGGCGCACAATAGAAACTGTTGCGCCTGTGTTAACTGTAATCGAGGTTGTCCTCTCTTGAACAAATCCGGTAACTACCAAGCTCCCGCTGTTTTTCTGAAGTGTAGAAATCGCTTATTGTCTAGGGGCTTCGTTCCTCCAGTTAGTCAGCACACGCCCCGTGGTACTGACTATTGCTCGTTTCCCTGCTGCTGAATTCTAACCCGACAATCTCGTTGTAGATGTCCAGGTTTCCCACATCTATAACACTTCGGTCTTCCATCCTTTCTTATTTTATTCTGTGGCGCCGACCGTCGAGTCTCTGTTCCTTGTTCTTCTTCCTCATTCCCTGTGCCGTCGCCATCTTTTAGCGCGCACACTTTATGACTTGTCCAACCAGACGATGATTTGGCGGGCTCAAATTGCAAAGCATCTACCAGGGCGTCCGCACTGTTCTGATGTCTTGCCATTCGTTCCACTTGCTGTAGTTCGTTATCTCGGACACCGGCAGTAAATGTCTGCATCGCAAAACTCGTTCGAAAATCTCCTGGCGCTTCAGTATAGGCCAGTCTAATTAGTCTGTCGATACTTGCTTCAAACTCTTGAAGGCTTTCCCCGGAATGCTGACACCTTGCTCTCAACTGGGCGCAGTACACAACTCGCAAATTTTTATCACCATACCGTAATTCTGGAGTTTTTATCAACTCGACATAGATGTTCTGGCTGTCAGGTGGCACTTTCTGTAGTAGTTCCGCCGCGGGTCCTTTTAATGCGAGAACCAGTGAGACTGCCTTGCCTTCTCTGTCCAATAATTTGCGCATACAGCAGCTTCAAATTGGCGGAGGTATGTTGCCCAGTGACTGCTTCCATCAAAGGTTGGAGCTTTGACATGAACTGTCCCTACTGCAGGCAAAGTGACTTTCTCTAGTAACTTATTTTCTGCGTCTTTTTCTACCTTTATCATTGGTAGAATCTGTTCACATAGTTGTTTTGGTTGTAACTTCAGGCACTGCTCTACTTCATTTTTAATCTGCTCTTTTATATTTGTAATCGAGTCTTCTATTTTTGTTGACATAGCTTTTTCCACACTCGTGACTGACTTTTGTACTTCAGCTATTTTATTAGACAGATTAGATTCTTCAACACTCAACACAGATTTTTCTACTTCAGCTATTTTTAATGTCATTGATTCTTTTACCTCTGATATTTTAGTATCTTGTTTATTAAGCTCACCTCGTAGGAGACCCAAATCTGCGGTACTGTGTTCTTGCAACTGTTTTTGCATAGCTTCAAAGAGAGCTTCCGTTTTAACTTTTTGTCTTTCTTCTGTTTCTAGAATTAATGCTTTCTGACGTTCCTCAGCCTCTTCTCTTTCCTGCCTGCGTTTTTCATCCTGTCGTTTTCTGGTTCTTCCGCCTCCTGTCTGTGTTTCTCATCCTGTCGTTTTTCTGCTTTTTCCGCCTCCTGTCTGCGTTTCTCATCCTGTCGTTTTTCTGCTTCTTCCGCCTCCTGTCTTCGTTTCTCATCCTGTCATTTTTCTGCTTCTTCCTGTGTCTGCCGCACCAGTGTTTGTAAAGCTTCCATCATCTGACTGGGATCCATGTTTACCGATTAATTACGAAACACACTCGTTTTGTACAAAGTGTCCATTGTTTCCACTGTTAACCGTTTTATCCCAGTTCTGACACCACTGTTACGACTGTCTACTCGATCGTCGTAGGTACAGTGGAGAACAAATTACAAGACACCAATTAAAAATTATAATCACACCTTTAATTTTTACAGTTACTGTAAACTGTTCGTAATTAACAACACTGTCTTTTACAACAAATCAAATGAAAATTGTTCACACGCAATAAAATGTCCACTAAAATTAAACACAATTGTATTATAATTATATGGTCCGATTATAAAACACCACTCTTAACTAATGACCACTTGAAAGAGCACAGTAATATCGCTACTATAACTCTCGAACCGCACTGTCAATATATCGCACTAATACTGACTGAACGTCGTCGACTACTGGTATTTATACTGCCCCAAATTACTAGATTATTCGATAGCGCCAGTATAGTTACGACGTAATTACTTGCGGCCTTGACACAGTCCGTGCGCCCGAGAGAAGTCTGGGACAGTCTGGAAATTACGTCAACAAGCACGTACGCCACACACGTTACATTCCGGATCATCTGGAACATTCGATAAACACGTAGATTGTCCTGTGATGTCGTAACAATATTTTAATTTTTTACAAATTTTAAAGTAGCTAAATTACCAAATAGAATCTGAAACATCGAAACTTTTAACCAAAATAATATAAAAAAACAGAACCGAACTCACGGATCAACTAAAACCATAGAAAGTAAAAAAACAAAGCCCAGATCAACAAAAGCCCGGTTATATTGCTGCCTTTTCTCTATTACGTTATGCTAAAGGCTTTCTATCTTCTCTGTTGCTACATGCTCTTATTATTATATATTTATTATTGTGTATATACATATAATAAAATTCAAAGACTTTTTGCTACAGTCTTGATGTATAAAATATATTTAATATTTATAAAGACTTTACCTCAAGATGTATTTTCCTTATTTGAAACATGTTTCGGGAAGCCTTGTGTTCCCATTTTCAGCCTTCCTGATTTTATAAAATGTAAACTGCCACAAAATATAGGTTAAAATTATGATAAGAACTTGTAAAATTTTTCTCAAAATTTTAGTCGTTTTATAATTATTTTATACTATTCTAATACTTTTAAACTGTTTTTCATTTTAAAAGAAAATATCTGTTAAGATCAGCAATTGGGTTTAAAACCATTTGATAATAATAATTAATAGTCCTGAATAACAAAAGAAGTTTTCCTGAACCGCAATAATGCTGTGCTCCAATTGTGATGTGTTCAATTCTGAGCGTATGATTGTTAAATAGAAGAAAACTATCATACTTGTAACATAGGCCTACTTGTCACTATGAAACAGGCAAACATTTCACCCGCGTCGTGGTTGGAGTAACTGCAGTGAGGTATGACGTCTGAGACCTTTATCCAGTACAGTGCTTTTCTGCTGCTGGGACGTCGCAGTGATGCACCAAACGGGAAACTAGACACACACACACACATTATGTCGTGTAGCGTACGTTAGAGTGTACTGTAATATGAAACAGAACGTGTCCCGCGGGATCGAGACCCGTCACGGCAAGAATTAACGCACTTAATTCTAACAACATGGAACATTTTGTTTTTTATACAGTTTACACAGTCCTGGTTCCTCAAAATGGATTAAAATAACAGTCACTATCTCCGCTATCGAAGCGACTGTTATCAGACGTAATTAAAGTTTTTAACTCTACCTAAGTAATTACGTTATTTGACGTGTTTTTCACAACGCTTAGACAAAGAACTCCACCGACAGCAGAGTAACGACGACACGTCCTGAAGCTCATCATTATCATTTAAAGGCCATGCCTTGTCGAGTTAACCAAGTCTCTCTCTATATATCTCCATCACTGTACTCTTTAAATCGCAGTACGATAGGAAGTTAATCTCCTTTTCCATGTCCTTAAAGAACGCTGCTCTTGGTCGTCTTCTTGGATTTTCCCCCAACAACTTTCCTTCAATGGCACAGGAAAGATTGCCAAAGAGAGTTATGGAATGGATCCCACCAGGAAGAATGAAAAGAGGAAGACCAACTATCACTGGATACAAGAAATTCGGACTATATTGAAGAAAAGAGAGATTGAAGAAGATCTTTGGACGGACAAGCAGCAGTGAAAGTTAAGAATTCTGTAATCACTTCTGTAATCTTTGATTGCGGAAAATTTTTACACATTGTACAGCCGGAATAATAAAATCTTTCCTTCGAAAATGTTACTGAAGAATTTATTGTGTCCGTAACACGTGGCCGATCAATTTTGGCCTTCTTCTTCCAACCATTTTTAAAAGCGATCTATCTTCGTTCACTTCTGCGAGGACATCCTCAGTGCTTTTCTTATCCATCTAACTCGTGTTCGTTGTTCTTCCCCAGACCCACATTTCCATTGCTTCCAGCTTCCGCCTTTCTGTTTTGCCGAGGATCTACGCCTCACACCCATAAGTTAAGACAAATGTTTTTGCAAACCTTTTCCTTACCTCCATACGTCCTGCAGCTACGCATACTAATTGTAGCAACGCCGCATCCACGTGTTAGTTTCATTTTTGATCGTCACAAACACATTTGCAGAACCCATTATTATATCAGACCTCTTAACTACATCTATTATAACGTAAAAATTGAATGCTACCTAATTTTACGCTGGTTTTATATAGAATCATGATTATTAAATGTTTATGATAATAACAAATGCAAGTAATGTGAGTTGATGTACCGTTAGAAACCTGCCTAGCGGTGTTTTTCAAAGCACACACACCCTTGGCGAGGCGCCTGTCTGACTGTGCGAAAGCTATACAGCAAGTCACGTACAGGGTGTAAAATCATAAAATGCATTGTATTAAAAAAGCGATAAAGTTAAGTGAAATTGAGGGAAAATTGAGTGCTCAGAGAATACTGTACCGTTAGAATTTAGAAAGAGAGGGAAGAGAGAAAGAACTCGAGGTAGCGCCGTTTCACTTACGTGGTATAAGTTTGCTACGCGCTGTTTTTTGACGAATGGGAGAAAGCGTCACTTTTAAGCGGGTGAATTTAGCTAGTTGGGTTGGAGGAAATTAAATATCGCGGTACTTGAAACCAATGGGAACGCGATTTGTAAATATTCAGTATGGGTAACGTTTGCGGGAGTATAAAAAACGTAGTTGGGAAAATTGTCAGCAGTCTACGGCGAACACTACAACTATCAGACTCGTTATCGCGCATTGCGATTTCATAACTAAAAACTTGCGATAATTAATAAGTACAGTATTCGTGTCGTGCGTTTAATAATATTAAACCCGGTATTACAGTGAACGAAGTAAACCAAATCAAAGTAATTGTTAGAATAATTATAATATAACTTGGTGATAATTACCGAACTTCATAGTAGGCTATCGATAATCGAACAGTGCATTCGGAAGTTACGGAACGTGGGAGTGTATTCGGGATGAATTATTGATATTGCGAGCACTCAGTTTAATAACATAGTTACTAAGGTGTCAAAATTAATTAGTAGTATACACTAGTTACATGCTGAATCAGTGAGTAGGTGTGAACAGTGGTAATTAAAGTGAAACCGAAGTAATCAAGTGTTAGTGTCATCGAGTGCCAACAACAGGATCATCCGAATCGCCGACAACGCAATCTCCGAGATCGCAGACTCCGAGGGAAGGATTCACAAACGAAAAGGAATTCAACCAACAAGTAAACCAAATTGAACATTAAACTCATATTAATTCATGTAATCTTTTGTAACTCTATTACTATTGGCAATTCAATTGGTCTATGAACCTACTTTCAATTATAATTGATGAGAAGTATAATTTAAATAATTGTTAATCATTAAGATTGTATGCAACTTGTAATATGTTAATGAAGATGTTCATTAAAATTAGCATTCATTCAAGTTAATTGTGTTAATAATCATTTCTTGGATACCCTGAGATAATTTTAAGAGTCGCCATCAAGCAGAGTCGAGAGCTTAGTACTAGTGAATTACACATATCTTTTCTAGCTCTGAACTGCGAGGGTGGTACTATTTTATTTTAAGAGGCCAATGTCAATGGTGCTGCTGTTC
Organism: Magicicada septendecula; assembly: GCA_034769895.1. Lineage (NCBI taxonomy): Eukaryota > Metazoa > Arthropoda > Insecta > Hemiptera > Cicadidae > Magicicada > Magicicada septendecula. The sequence continues at coordinate 19,687,138 of CM068371.1, forward strand.
TGTTCCTGTAGGAACCGTAGACCACTGTTACACTAGGCAACTGATTGCATGTAACTGATTTCAAGCCTACATGAAAATAGTTGCAGGGTAGTAAAAACAGGCTGCAACTGTTCTTCAATCAGTTGCAGTGTAAGCATGTTGTCTATACAATGTTTATTATTATTATTTGGTGTTTTGCCCTAAGGCAGATCTTCAAATCTTCAAATGGTAAAATTTCTCGAAGCTGTCCTATCGCATGCCAATCTTTTTGTTTCTTTGTAACACCCTCTGATTATAATGGTATCTATTGATTATAGTGCTATTAACTTCATTCTTCTACACCCTCTTCTTTTTTATCTTTCTATGACAGTTCTCCTTCTTTTTTCTCTCCATGGCAGTTGTAAGCAAGCAGTCTCTTCGTAAACAATGACCTAACCAATTCCTTTTCCTATTTTATATTACCTTCAGGATTCTTCTCTCTTCCCCTACTCTTCTTAGAACATCATCATTCCTTACTTTATCAATCCACACTTTACTACTATTATAAAAGGGTAAAATTTGTTTGTATCGTTGGTGATCCGATAAAAAAAATTCTTCTCCACCGTGTTCTTGAACTTTGAGAATGGTTTTAGACATAAATTTTAACCAATAACTTTAATAATTTTCAAGAACAGAGATTTAAAACGGTTCCTATGTCATGAAATGTTTGTTAGTTTGCGTATAGTAAAATTTTTGGCATGGGATAATTTTTCGTTCTATAAGAGAATTCGTTCTATATGGTGTCAGCGAGTGAAATTTATAAAAAAAATCAAATTTTAATTTTGTTTTTGTTTCAATAAAATCCTCTTTGTCGTTTCCGAGATATTGGAGGTTTTATAAAATATTGTGTATGTTGTGTCGGTCCCATGTCATGAAATTTTTGTATTGTCCACAGAATGCACGCGTAGCCAAGTTGCATGCAATCGGTTGCATAGTGTAATAGGCTACATTTGAATCAATGCCTCACAACGAGTGCTTGAAACTAGAAGTTGCACAAGCAGTTGCAAGGCTTGCAGCTGTCTTGGAATCGATTGCAGACCGTGCAACCGATTGCAGTAAGTGTAGTACGCTACATTTAAACCAATGCCTCACAACGTTTTTTTTTCAGTCAGTTGCTTAGTGTAATAAAAGCCATAGGACCTAGAGCCGGAGATCCAGTGTTCTCTCCTGTTAAATTTTCCATCGCAAGATATTTACGTTTTCTGCATTGCTGTATTTCTCCTGCCATTCAGATTTAAGACGCCGGAATATGGCAACCGCTTTGCCTTATCATACAGAAAGCCACCATATCAAACTATTAGCGTGTTTATTAATTACTCATACCGTTATCAAACCCTAGCAGGCGTGTTAAGTATACATAAAACTTTACTTTTTTAACGCTAAAAATATTAGAAAATTACTAGGAACGTTGAAAAATAAACAATAACAATTTTAGTATTTATTGTTGTATTGGAGTGTTAGTGGTCCCAAAGACAACATAGTGGTTTGTATAAAATTACTAGTAGAAATTTTAGTATTGTTAGTGTATTAACGAGGATACAATAATGAGAGGTTAGGAGAGAACAGAGCCGCGACCGCCAGACAGCGGATACGGAAGTCTTTATTGGCTTCTCTCGTTTTTTCTTATTGAACGTCAATACATATCACACTGGTGGATCCTGTTACTGACTGACAGTCATTGTTGTGTTCATTAATTGCACCTGTTCCTAATAATACACGAGCTCTTTCACGACTAAACATATTGTACGTCAAGTATAAAATTATTAATTAGAAAAGTTATACTTTTCACATTTTTCAACATCATTGTTTTACCTATCGTAATTAATTATAGATTCTGATGATAAGGTAACGGATATCTTAGAATGTACATTTTGTTTGAAAAGAAACTTAAAGTACCCCGTTGTTGGTACTCAATTGTGGTTTTATTAAACAGGGTTATAACTATAAGTTTTAAATATAAGTTAATATTTAATAATATTTTTTACTTTTCTTCAAATGATTAACACCGTTTTCAAATTATGTGTTTACCTATAAGCGTTTTGTAATGACAATTTTATAAAAACCTTTATTTATGATTTATAAAACTTTAGGAAATATTTTATACATCTTTGTTTCAAATAAAACCTTAATTTTACAGTTAGTTAGGTATGTGTTTTTGTAGTTAATTGGTGTTGTTAATTTTTTTATATATTTCGGCCGCACACATTTTCCGGAACCAAAGATTACAGAAGTGATTGAATTCTCATCTTCCACTACTGCTTGTCCATTCAAAGATCTTCTTCAGTTTATCACAATTGCTCGTTTCCTCAATATAGTCTGCGCTTCTTCTATCCAGGTGATAGGTAGTCTTCTTCTTTTCCTTCGTCCTGGTGGTGTGCATTCTGTAACTCTCCTTGGCAAACTTTCCTGTGCCATTCTTTTCGTGTGTCCATACCAATGTAATTTTTTTGTTTGCATAGAATCAACAATTCAATTTTTCAATTTAGATACATAAAATTTTTGGAATGTGTACTTAATTCATTAGTTACTAGTCGAGATGTTTGTATATTATAGAATTTGAAGACTTATTCAATGTTAAACATCAAAGTCAGCATATTTATCTGTAATCATTTAAAAATAATGTAAAATTTCGTAAACGTAAAATTAAGTCCTTCACTAATCTTTCTATTTTTTACAGTTTTAAATAGAAAATTATAAATTTTTAACTTTAAAATAACTAAACACTACAAAATTGCACTATACTTACTTTACTACACTATAATCTTCAAGATTTCAAAAAGAATGACGATGTAAGACATTAAAATGACGATGTAAGAGCTGAATATTATAAGTAGGCCTACACTCGATAAAACTGTTTAAGTATAAGTATATTGTGCCTTGGGTAGATAATTTGCTACAACATTTAATTTAATTTTTTTAACTTTCCTGAAATTCATAAGAGATTGTCAACGGTTGAACCACTGAGATTATTAAATTACACAGGGCAACGATAAAAAAATTGTTTAATGATTTTGCTTGATTCTTATGTTTTTGGGTGTGCTGAGTCCGAAAATAATAATAAAAAAGTAGTATCACCTACCATTTCTTCACAATTAAATATTCAAAACGTAAGAAATGCATTTTTTTATCTAATATTTGTGCATTTGATATAGTACAACATACAGTAAATCCAAATGAAATTAGGTTGGCAGTGGTGGCAAATGAATACTATTCTTTGTTTTGCCGCCTTGTTCTTCTTATTCGCTGACAGCTGTTTGTTTTCTTTCAGTCAACATAACCTCACTTTTCAGCTTTCTGCCCATGTGCTCTAAGTATAGCTAATCGTGGTTGTAAGAACTTTCCTAACAGTTTTTGTTACATATGTGGTGAGTTTGTGATTAAAAAACATCAAAGAAACATTACAGAGTTTGTTAAAAAAGTGTATTTTTCATATTTTAAAATTACACTTGGTGATCAAGAAAAATCTTGAGTTCCACACAAGGTATGCTATGTTTGTGTTGAAGACCTTAGAAAATGGTCAAAAAAAGAAAAGAAAGCTTTTAGATTTGCAATACCAATGATATGGAGAGAGCCAAAAAATCATTCAGACGATTGTTATTTTTGTAGCATTGATGTTACTGGCTACAACTCAAAAAATAAGAAAGTAATTTTCTACCCTAACCTTCCTTCAGCTATTTGGGCAGTCGGCCATGGTCCGGGACTTCCTGCTCCTGAGCCACCAGAGTCTATTGATGACGTTTTACTTGATGAGTCCAGTGACACCCAATCTGATGAAGGTGGACCGGATGACGATGAGTTCCAATTTTCTCCAGAAAATTTAGAACCTCAGTTGTTTACACAGTCTGAGTTAAATGATTTGGTAAGAGATTTGGGTTTGACTAAAGAGGAAGCTGAATTGCTTGGCTCTAGGCTAAAAGAAAAACACTTGTTGGCATCTGGAACATCTATTTACCTATACAGGACAAAAGATCAGCAGTTCGCTCAATTTTTTAAGCAAGAAGAGGATTTGGTTTACTGCCATGATATTGCTGGTCTATAGAATGAATTTGGAATTGAGTACAACAATGAAGAATGGAGGCTTTTATAGACTCTTCAAAAACAAGCTTAAAAGCTGTTCTTTTACACAATGGTAATAGTTATGCTTCACTACCTGTGGCTCATTCAGTCTATATGAAGGAAAGTTACAAAAATCTAGACATAGTTTTAAACAAAATTAACTATTCTGCCCATGATTGGATGATATGTGGAGATTTGAAAGTACTATGCATGCTCCTTGGCCAACAAACTGGATTTACTAAATTTCTACGTTTTATATGCGAGTGGGACAGTAGAGCAAGGGATCAACACTGGTCCAGAAAAAAATTGGCTTGCAAGAAAAACCTTAAGACCTGGAGAGAAGAACATTTTGCGTAAAAGTTTAATAGATCCAAAAAAATTCTTCTACCACCTCTTCACATCAAATTAGGTTTGATGAAACAGTTTGTAAAAGCCTTGCCTAAAGATGGTGAATGTTTAAATATTTATGTGAAAAGTTTCCTCATTTATCAGAAGCCAAACTGAAAGAAGGGGTTTTCGTTGGGCCTGATATTCGTAAAATGATGTTCGATTCCAACTTTGAAAATAAAATGACTACAAAGGAGAAAGAGGCTTGGACCTCATTTAAGCAAGTTGTGACCAAGTTTTTGGCCAATGTAAAAGACCCAAACTATAAGCTTATCGTACCTAATATGATAGTCAAATTCAAAAAGCTGGGAAGTTTGATGAGCCTAAAAGTCCACTTCTTACACAGCCATCTTGACTTTTTCCCCGACAACTTGGGTGATGTGAGTGAAGAGCAGGGGGAGCGGTTTCACCAGGGCATCAAAGTGATGGATAAACGTTACCAGGGACGGTGGAATGTCAATATGATGGGTGATTACTGCTGGTCACTTCACCGAGAACAACAAAATGCATCACATCGGAGAAAAAGCTACATAAGAAGCTTCAAAGAGAAGAGAGAAAGGAAATACAAAAAAAAACACTTAAAATATATGTATTTAAGTTGTATATGGTGTGTTAAGTTAAATAAAGTTAAATAAAATCTGTAATTAAACAAAAGTATCAGTTAAGTTTCTTTATTTTTTTATATATTTGTTCCCTTTTTTAATATAATTGCTGCCATATTGTGAGAGAACTGTGAGTGATACGAAAAAACTGATGCCAGATACGGTTTCAGCACCCAAAAATACATAATATTCAGCTGTATTTGTTTAAAAAGTTTTCACAACAAATTTTTGTTTGCCTATTTTATTGATGTAACACTGTAATTAATAATTATAAACAAATTGAATAATCCTAAGCCTCAAGGACCACGTAAGAAGCGATTATTGTTATTAAACGAAAAATCTATACGCATGCTCTGATCTAAAAGAAAAAATCACAAGGTTCGATTCGTAGTATGCATTACTGTTAACTGCTGTACCAAATACTACAACGGAATCCGTGAGTTCGATCGTTTAGTTGAACTATAACGAAGCATAGACAATCGATTCATGCTAAAGATTGCTTAATTTCGTTGCTGCTGACGTAAAGCTACGTGTTTTTTTTATACATAGGGTGCAGCTCAAGTAGCTTCTAGTTTAGAGAAATAATTTAGCTTAAACGGCGAAGGCAGTGAAATATCCTTACGGCCGTGGTTTGTAAACAATAAACTTTGCCCGTTTAAATTATGCGCAACACGGGCCGGGGTTGTTTTATAGCCCTGCCGGTGCAACAATGTAAAAGTTAATATATCACTGGAATTTATTCACTTTTCAGCCACAATAAATAAACAAGTTTGCCACTACGCGGACGGTAAATTTTTTCCATTTATAATAAGCGCAAGTGGACTGAACGCGACACACACACACACGACACACGAGCGGGTTCGAGGCTCAAATATTAGCATAAAAAGATAAATGATGTGTGAGAATTATTCGTCATTTCCTTACCCCGATATATGCGTGTAAACTTAAATACGATTATGTTGCGCTTACTAATCATGCTTACATCACAACGAAAGACTTGTGACATAATAAGCATTTAAAATATTAAATGAATATGGATTAGGTACGCAAGTATTTAGTATTGGAATATGGGAAATAATACGTTTGAGATTCCTAGGATGATAGCAGTTTTATCGGATAAGAGATAGATACACAAAGAACTTGATAATATCTATAAAACGGGATGATAGGGTTTGGAGCGAAAATAAATATGTAGAAAATGGAAAGCGATGAGCCTGAATGATGAGGAAAACATGGAAGTAGAAACATAAAAAGCAAATTGAAAACAGATTACTGGAGCGTTAAATGGAAGAACTCCTAATAATAGACTATTAATAAGGAGAAAATCTTCCAGAAAAGTAAATGGCCCCTAATACCAAAGAGATAATATTTTACCATCTGAAAAACTATAGTTATCTCTGTTGTAAAACTTGGGAGATCATCATCATCATTATCATCGTCATCATCATCTCAAGAAGGAGTAAACCAAAAAAAGTTTGTTCCGAGCCCAAGCGGATAAATTAGAGCTGGACACTGCAAGGCTTCACTCCTTTGGTCGTACCACGCCTCTCCGTGCTTTCGGGTTATAATTCAATAGCTGTTTGGGGATGCGGCAGTCATTCATCCCAACCATTTAAGTTGATATCGGGAAATCCTATCAAGTATACTGATTACATTCAGTTTCCCCGGTAACTTGGGAGATAAATCTGAGAAGTTCCAAGCAGTGAAGATGCACGTTTGTAAAGTGACTTGTGGAATAATCAGGTGTTCTAGTGCGTGAGAAATGCATCATCATCTTCAGAACACCGCATAGGCTAGGTGCTGCCTGATCCGCCTTCAAAGATCCTCCACCATGTCTTCCTGGGTCTACCCACACACCTGTGTTGGATGTTACTTTCTGATGTTAAATCCTAGAGAGTAGGTAATCCGGAACCCACGGAAGGTTAGAGCTGCATGTCTCAAACCCAATGGTACTGACCACAACATCGTCAGGCCCTTGTTCAGCGTTCAGAACAATCGACCGACCGGTCGAAGGAGAACCGGGGACGGTATAAGCTATTAGCTTCGAACACCTCCGTTATCCGTTTAAGTTTCTGTTCTGGAGCGAGTCAGTAATCTTGCATACCTGGCTATAACGTTAATAACTTATAACACGAAACTTTGCTGTTAAGGTCTTCACGATACTTGTGGGCGATCAAGAGAACTCTGAAGCTACTGCAGTAATGTGATTCCAAATTTGTATGGGTCTGACAATTTGACTCTGACATTAGAGTTCTTCTGATAGTCCCTCAAATGAGGTCAAACTCACGTAACTAATTCACCATGTCACTGTTTGTAAAATGAGACACATTATAGCTTAGACATGCAAAAATACTAACATGCTCCCAGTAGCGTATATAGATTTTGGCTTTGGGGGGGAGGGGATCCGGGATCATACAAAAGAAAAACAAATTAAGATTAATGAACATCATTATCTTTAAAGTGACTGAAAACACGTGATAACATCCTGAAATCAGTCCCATTAAAGTGAACGGTAATAACACAATAAAAATACTCGTTATTGTAACATTGTTAAAAGATACTCATTGACTGAACTGATTTTGCTATATTTCATATTTCAAACGCATACCCTAATGCTGTGTGTTAAACCTGTTTGTATATTTAAAAAAAACAGCTACTTTTACATTAGCGTATACAGCTGAAACTATTAAAAAAAAGGCCTAAAAATTAGGAGATTAACAAAATTTGTCAACTTTTTTAATCCTCTTGGAGAAAGTCTGGTCCCGTTCGTCCCCCCCCCCCACGGGAAAAACGTCCCTGCCTGCTTCAGTACAGTACTGTATACAACAATTTTTGCTAGTATGGGATCAGCTCTATGAAAATCAATCACTCTACTCTTTAATGTGAATATCTGTAATCCGATATCATTGCATATTCAATGGAATGAGTACGCTCAAGCTGTTCATTCAGCTGACGACGTGGTAAATCTGCTAGTTGCACTCCGAGTTCGACAGGATAACACGGTCATCAGCAAACAGCAATGTCTCAGCTGCATATTGTTGTTACCAATCACAAAATGCTCCGGAAGTTTCATCTGCCAGTTTATCGCATGTTATAACTGTTATAAATAGCCAGTGTCTGTATAAATATGTGTACATGATGTGTCTATTTACAGTGTGTATACTGTATATGCAAAAGACAATGTTTCTGTAAATATCGTAAGTACTATTAACGTACCTACAACAAATCCAGAGAGAAGAGACTGTGACAAAACTGAGGCCAAATCTTCAACAGCCGCAAAACAGAAAATAGCCTTGTGTACTTTACTTATTATGATGGCAGCGATAAATTTTTGGATTTGTGTCAAATTAAGTATCCGTCCACTGTGGCCAGCCATATAAACAAAAAACAATTACAACGGACGGGTACCACTTTATTGTGCCATAAAGCGAATTCAATTCTACTCGACGCCATTAGTTAATGCGCGTGTGTCTTTTAGCATCAGCATCGTGACCGACAGAAAATTTTATTTTTACGTTACATTAGCAATTTGTTTAACGTTAAGGCATAATAAATCTTTATAGCAGTAGTCGGTATTTGAAAGATTTTTATGATTTAAAGTGGTAATAATTTTTATTACTGTTAAAGCCACTGGATAAAAGATTTATTTACACATGGTGGACGATTCTTCAAGGAAACCACTGCCAACATAATCGAGCACTAACGTCCAACACAATGACTTTAGTAAGCCTTGGTGCTATGACCGTTGTAAATTTCATTTCAATTTAAGACGAAAACATGTTGAGCAGCATGACCAATGTTTGATTCTTTTCATTGTAGTTAAAACAAGTTTCTTGATTCAGTTTTAACAGGAAAGTTAATGTTGAATTGTTGAGATTATAACTTTAAGAGACACCCATTGATGCCTTTGGCAGCGGGTAGCTGGGTTGTAGCAGTGCTGACGGACATTCAACCGGTAGTTTTAAAGTTGAAACAGACCATCGACTTCCCGAAAAATATGAGAGTCTAAGCAGATGGAAGGTCCATGGAATTGCCAAAAGAGTAACTGAGAATTATATAGAGAGAAACCGATGTTTACGAAGACAGCGATGCTTCCGATGCGATGGTTCCTAACATGAACAAAATAAGAAATCACTATTATTACAATTCAAATGAAGACACGAAACAAAAAACACAAACGCGACTTTTATGGAGATTAGCTTCTTCTCCTTCTTATCTTCTTCATCTTGTCCTTTTCAAGGATTAGGTTATATAAACCTATTCCGGCATCCGTCTCTTCTACCAATGACTTTATAGACCAGTGCCGCTTTCGGCAATCGATCCTCTGTCATCCTTTGCAGATGATCCCACCATTGTCTTCTTTAAATTGAAATAATTTAATTTATGTCCTTTACTTCAGGTTCTGCTCTGATATCTTCCTTCCTTATTCTATCTTGCAATGTATAATTTAAAGTATTTCAAAGAAACTGCATTTCTGCACTCTAAATCTTGCCGCTTTCCTTTTTTGTCATGACCCACGCCTCACTCGCATAAGTCAACGTGGATATTACAATTGTTTGACAAAATTTAATTCTTGTGATGTGTCTTGTTTCATTTCTAAGATTTCTATTAATCGTACGACAAAGACTAGCTGTCAAGAGCAATTTACGGACTTAAATCTACAACAAGAGGAAGAAGGAGTGTAGACAGGAAGTCGACAGAAAACAAAATTAGATATTACGTTTCCGTACAATAATTACAAATGGAACCGGTGGTAAATATGCTCGATTGGGCGCACGTTAATAAAATAGAGGAACTAGAAGAATATGTAAAACAAGAACACAAGGAGCTGTCAGAAGAAGCAGGCGAATAAAACGTTAGTATCTCAATAAGACTCAAGAGAAATATCCTTTAGAATTACTTGATTAACATTTAGACTCTTTTAATTTTCATTATTTAGTCTTTTTTCTTGTAAAATAACGGTTTCGTCAAGTTTACATTTTATGCTAAGATCTTTCTTCTTCTTCTTCTTCTTCTTCTTCTTCTTCTTCTTCTTCTTCTTCTTCTTCTTCTTCTTCTTCTTCTTCTTCTTCTTCTTCTTCTTCTTCTTCTGATCCGTTGATCCGTTGGATGTTGTGATGGTCGCCCGTACGTTTGCGATGTTGGCAACCGCCTTTGGATGTGCTTTCTCTGTTGAAGGTTTCTCTGAATAGGTCCAATCTCTCAGATTTTGGTAACCAGAAGTTTCTTCTTCTATACAAAGACATATCTTCCCGGATAACTTTCGTTATAGAATGGACTGTAGTACCAGATACCTGCTTTCATTCTTCATGATGTTACCAAGGTACTGGAGCTTTCTAATTTTTACCGTCAGCTTAACTTTTTTGTCCTTAAATAAATTGATAAATAACTATGCAGTTCAGATACCTGGGTAACATGATAGATAATGAAGGGTCCGTAAACACGACGAAACATGACAGAATGCAAATGGTAAATAGGGCATATTATGCCAACAGAGTAGACTACTGAGAAGCAAACTCGTTAGTCGTAACACAAAAATAAAAGTATATAAAAGACATATCAGACCGGTTGTTACTTATGGAGGCGAGACATGCACACTAACAAAAAAGGAACAAGGAACAGTAAGAAGATTTGAAAGAAAGATTGTACGACGTGTTTATGGCCGCAGTTAAAGAAGATGATGAATGAAGAATCAGAAATAACCAGAAGATAAATGAGCTATCGAAGCGTGAGGACATTGTAAGATTCATAAAGGCTCAACGAATACAATGGCTAGGTCACCTACAACTGGTGGATGATCAGCGTATGCCAAAGAAAATCCTGAGGGCGCAGGTGTATAAAAGCAGAAAGAGGGGTCGACCTAGGATAAGATGGTTGGATGATGTGCTGGAAAATCTAAGAAGAATGGATGTGACGGCAATGGACAGGAGACTTTGGAAAAAATTGGCGTTGGAAGCCAAGTTTTAAGTTGGGCTGTAGTGCTAAAGAAGAAGATGGAGAAGAAGAAGAGCAAGAATAGAGGAAAAGAAAAAAAATTACATTTTTTACAAGGACACGTTTCCAACATCATTATCATCTCCACATTTTGGTTTACTGTGACATTGTTTCCCCGTTACGGTCCCCTTCTTTGTCTCGGTCGCCCTATGTTTCTTCTTCTTTTTGCTTTACACATTTTCGCTTTTAAATGTAGTCTTTACTTTTAAGAAGAAGAATAAGGAGGAGAAGGAGTAGGAGGAGGAGGAGGAGGAGGAGGAGGAGGAGGGGAGGGGAGGAGGGCGGAGGAGGAGGGTTTGAGGTGGAGGAGGAGGAGGAGAAGGAGAAGGAGGAGGAGAAGAAGAAGAAGTATTGAAAATAGGAAAACTCTCAATATCGTACTTCACTTTCAATTTGCTTTTCATTTCTGTCCACAAGCTTTGTACTTCCGTCAACACATGCGTAACATTTCAACTACGTCAACGTTTGTATTCTTACGGAGTCGCCATTCCATGGCTAAGCCTACAACACCCATATCCGTACTCTGCTCAGTGGCTACTGCTGACAGTTACTGAACATCTGCCAAAAAATGTCAAGGGTTTGATGCTTTGAACGTAGTCAGCGTTCTCCACCAATTCGCCACATAGGATTTTTGAGCCTTCAAATTTAACCACTGTGGGGAAATTCTTCACACCTGGCATCCTTGGACAGAACTTACAGAGTGAAAAATAAACTTTGTAGAATGCGACAGGTATTAATCATAGGCAAGGAAACGGTGAGAAACAGAAATTATCGCGTTTGAAACCTTAACAAATGAGATTATGTTAATTTGTTTCCCGTAAACACCTGTAACAGTCATTTGGTGATAACAGCAAACTATTTCCAGCCACAATAATTAGAACTAACAATCATACTCTCTTATTACTGTGTTATGTTTACGCGCGCACACACAGAAGCGAGTGAGTCAATGTGTTTCTCGTCTCTGGGAAAACGCCTTTAAAGCAGCACTTCCGTTTGTTTGTTGAATCACGGCCACTTCCGTTCAAGCTGTGGATAATTAGTGCTTTCCCCACTACTGGCTGTATAACATCACCTTGATGACCGTCTTTATTTGCATACTGAAATTCCCACTAAAACGGCCCACAACAATAGCATTTGTCGGCGCGTTTTTCTTTTTTTACTGCTTCTACTTCTGTTTTTTTTGTCCTCTTACACATCTTCAATTTTGTTCTCTTAATTGTATACTATTTGCATTAAAGAGCGATGCACGTATACGTAATTTGTTCGCTGAAAGAAAAAATAACAAAATACACTTTTTTGAATTAAAACTGCTCCCAGGAGTTCGACTCCCTCTCATGAAGTGTGCTCAGTGTGTGTGTCTGTTTGACACAGACTTCAGGTCCTATAATTATTTTTCACTTTAAGTACATAGAATAATCATCAAGTTTGTTGACAGTTGTGTTTGGGAATCGAAATGACGACCGAAAACAATTTACATATTTGAGTTGTTTAGTAATGAATTTTAACAGATGTTCACAAAGAGAAACAATCTTTAATTCAACGGTCCTGTGTACGTAATGGCACTTATTGTATAAATTATTTTAAAAACGATTCTCAACATGTTTGCTGGAGAATAGGCAAGGTACTGCCTGTTCCGTCTTCAAAGATCCTCCAGCGATTCCTTCCTGGGTCTACCCACACATCTGTGTCTTATAGATTTGTATTTGTAGACTTGTTTGGCTAGTCTTAAATCTGACATTCTTTCTAAGTGTTCTTTTCGATCGTTGTTTATAATCTTTCAAATTTTCATTCAAGTTAAAAACTTGTAATTCTTCTCTTCTGACAAAATTTGTATGATGAATGAGTTAAAAGTTGTATGACCTTTTAATTCCTTTTAGGAAAGCTATTTCATAGGCTTCTGTTTTACTTTTCTTCTTGGTTGTCGTCCATAACGTACTAGGACCGTCATAAATTTGTAAAACTTTAATTTTGTATCTAGACGTACCTCGTTCCTAAAATTACGACTGCTTTGCCCTTAGATCGTCAGTAACATTTCTATCTTAACATAAATATCATACGCCATTTTTATTATGTTGATTGTGTTACTACTATTTAAATAATATAATTTTGGTTTACTGTAACAATGTCTGTCTGTTTTTATTCAGACTGTGTTTTATTAATTTATTGTTTCACCTGATTCAGACGGCTGTGATTTGATTAATGGTCGCAACGTGGTTATTTAATCTATATAATATATATATTATTATATGAAGGCTTCGTCTTTCTTGTTGTAATTCCACACGTTGTTTGCGTCAATTTGTAAGAAGACGGCTTCGTACCCCTTATTAAATCTTGTTATTGTAATTTTATTTATTTATATTAATTTTATAAGTGTTTGTTAATTGTAATATGTGAATTATTAATCTGGTTTAATTTCTTCAGAATTAAGACAAGATTGCCATGTGTTGAATTATTTCACACTGTGGAATAATCTTGACGTTCCGTCGCAATTCCGTCGATCTAAATTGTCGTTGTAATGTAACAATGTTGTTTTGAATAGTTTATAACACAATCACAACTTGCACGTACCTTTGGTGTAGAACTGGTAGCGTCTATCTGTCTGAAATTGTTATACAATTTGTCGTGGTATGTCATAAAACAATGGATAATTCAAAACAGTCGATTTGCACTGTTTAAAATTAAGTGAGCTTAGTTGAGGGTTATTTGGGCGCCATATGGAATCGATTTTGTTATTCCTTAAAATTATTTTGAAAATGAATAAAAGAAATAATTTTGGTTAATATTGTTAAATTATTCACTTGAATTTAATATTAAACTGATTTCATCTAATAATTATTCTCTTGTTATGGTTTGAAAATTTAAATGGTTGGCGCTTCACACGTCCATGCTGCGAACGTAACTATTTGAGTGGCTTGAAAATACAACTCTTTTAAACAAAACAAAATTATTAAAAATGACTTCAATAAGTTAGTACACTGTTTTTAATTGATAAATTATGGTTTTATTACTCACTTAGTGCTTTTATAATTATAATAATACAACTAAACAATTATTTTCTGATTACAATTGACCTGGCTTATTTCTCTGGTGACCCAGCAGGTTGGCAATATTGACTCTTATTAAAAACTTATTTTCTTCAAATTTCTTTAAATCTCAAGGGTGAATCCTTTTGATCTACAGAATAAAACTAACATGCCTCGAATTACGATCCTTTACAAGTATTTGCTTAGTAGGTTAGACACCATTAAAACCTGAGACTGAATAACAAAATGTTCGTTTGTCTTTTACAAATTTTGAGGTTAGCGAATATCAGCATTCCTTGAATGGGAGTTAAATAATTCCTTTTTAAAAAGGTGTTCACAATGATTATTTGTTATTGTGTTATTGTATGATGATTAGTACATAGGTGTATACACTCTGAATTATATTTAATAATAATAATATAGTAATCGAACTCTGTTCAATTATGTTTTGCACTTTACTCCCTGTTTAATAATCTTTATTGATTATTTTTAATTCACATTTCGATCTTAATTGACTGACCGTAAACTTTTACTGTTCGCGGAGAACGATTAATACTTCTTGATGTTTTTATCTTGGTTAGAAACTACTCCTAACTTCGTTCTGACTGATTCGCACTTCTAGTTAAATAATACTGATATTATATGAATTCACTGTTTATCGTTATTCAACTAAACGATATTAATATTGACTTTACACTGTAGGTAAGTTTCTGCTCTGTTATTATTCAATAATTATTTCTTTTTTATTTAAAATTTTGATGTGGAGCTTCTTGCTGTTTCGGTCGAGATTGAATTAAAAAGTGTCTCTCGCGGCTTTGCGCTTTTCCTTATATAGTCCCTTCAGATTTCGGGCGGCCATGACAGTGAATTTTTGTATGTAATTTTCTGATTGGTGCAAAATTACGTCATTATGCGATCATTCTAAAAATAACTTTTACATAATCGCTTTCAGCGTCTGTTTTTCATTGTTGTTTGCATTCCCACTCAATTTCCAAAATTCACAAATTTTGTCTTATTTGCATCAGTTTCTCATTTATTCTAATTACAAAGTTTAATCTATTATTAGCATCATATTGCTCGTTCCTTACTGGTTATTTTGAGATTAATAACGGCCGTTTTGATACATTTTTTATTAATAAAATCCATCTTATTGATGGCCTATCTTAAAACATAGCTTTACTACAAGCGTCTTCTGCTACAATTTGCAGTTTCTTTTGCTGTGTTTTTTAACAATTAATTAACAATCATTTTTTACAACATTGAACACAATTATAATATTTAAATTAACATACTATTCTATAAATTGCTGTATCCAGCTGAACATTAATAATTCTTATAACATAGTTCCATTATTACCATTAAATGGCTTGGTTATTATATCGTTAAACATTCAAAATTAAACTTACCTTCTATAATCATTCTAAATTAACAATTTGGTGATATTACACCTTTTATTTGATTGTTAGCTATTATATTTCTATATTCAGTATAG
Source organism: Magicicada septendecula (assembly GCA_034769895.1). Taxonomy (NCBI): domain Eukaryota; kingdom Metazoa; phylum Arthropoda; class Insecta; order Hemiptera; family Cicadidae; genus Magicicada; species Magicicada septendecula. Next base: position 19,702,710 of record CM068371.1, read on the forward strand.
CATGGTCTCCTTATTACATATTGTTCTCACTTTCCTAATCTTATTTATTATTATTTATTTGTATTATCATTTCATATTTCTTTATATAATTACAACATATCTCACTGTATACATTGTGCATAGTTTGTTATGAGTCATTTTCTTTATTAGGGCTTTTTTTCTTTATTTAGTATAGACATTTTGCCATTTGTCATGATTTTCTTATAAATCATGTGCTTGTTATTATACCATAATATTGTTAAATGGCATATTGGCCCTAGTCATTATTCTGATCTTTTACTACATTGATTATCATATATTAAGTTACTTTAATTCATCTTAGGTCATTCCCTTACTCTTCACAATTCACAATTAGGTTTTGTTCACCTTACATTTTAATACATCTTTTTACAAAACTAACAGGGATATAACATTCTAAGTACATAAAGTTCGTTACATAACGTGTTTCATTGGAACATAATAATCATTTACAATTAGAACACATACAATTTACTCTTTCATTAAATTTTTTTAATCATGAATTATTATGCCTTAGCATACCTTTCTTTCAAGGTTGAGTTATCACATTGTTGATTATACTTTTTTCATCTCATTCTATATGCTCAATTATCATATCTTATCAATTAATTCATCTACTATTTATTATTATCAACATGATACTTCATTTTGTTTCTTATGCTAGCATATTCTTTTCTAATGCTCAGCTAAAATGCGGTTTACTTAATTCTAATATATTTTTAAATATAAATGATTCAATCTTTCATTTATTTATGGTGTTTTACTTTGTCTATCTGTTTTATTCTCACTCAACTAATCTATTGGGGAACTAGTCTTTGTCAATGTCTCTGTCTATCCGTCATTTTATTTTATGTTGTCATAGAATGCTGATTGTAGATTTACTACTTGTTATCATCACTTCTTGCTCCTCAGCTAACTTGTTACTTCTCTTGGGGTTTATTTGTATGGAACAGTTTGTACTGTTACAATATATATATATTGCAACAAAACACAGGATGATGATCTATGAATAAGTATATCAGAGCATGGATGACGGACATTAACATATTTTAAATTGATTTATGCAATTTTTGTCAAATAGCTATAAGTTTTGTATTTAGTGATGGATAAGGACTTGTGTTATACCAAATTCTTTGTAAATTTTTGTTCTATAATGTCATGTACTTTGTTTATGAATATGTGCGCGCGTTCGCGTGTGGTTAACCTTCGTTGTTATATCTTCCGCGTGAGTTAACCGATCGGCGTGAGACATGGACAGTGAATTATTTATGAAAATAGCTACATTTTCTATATAGACTTTTGTTCTCAGCTATTTTTAAAATGTGTTTTTTAGTAATTGAAAACTCAAATTTTCACGCTTATCAATTGAAGAGTAATAACATTTCTATATTAAATCTATGCAGGTACTCACAGACTTATACAAAGATTCGCCTGCAACGTGTCTATCTTTTGCCCAATCTACCACGTAGACAGTCGATTGACCAAACAGGAGCCCTTAATTTCAGTCAGATCCGTCGGTGGTCATGTAGACTTCGAGGCAGTTCATCGGAAGCCATCGCTTAGTAAACGTGTGCTCTACGTCAAGAGTTTTTCTTGTTCGAACTGGTTAATCTAAAGTAACTCTATGTCTTGGGACTCTTTTCGAGTTGGTCGACTAGAACCAAGCGAGTGAAATACCTATTATAATATATTAAGTGCTATTACGTGTGAGTGGAAGATTTCCGCTTAGGGAGATTTGTCTACCGTGGTAAATCCTTATTAACGCGGGACACATCAAGAATAGCCGGAAGGTGTAAGCATTATACACCGCTTTTAAAATTATTACTCATTATCACCCTAAATATCCAAAACTAATAACAATCAATAATTAATAATAACCAATTCCGAGCGATAAAACTAACGATTCGGAAAGTGACAATTGTGCGTAAAAGCAGTATCAGTGTTATCAGTTGTTCGGTGAACCCCCAGCGGAGAGAGAGAGAGAGAGAGAGAGAGAGGCGGCCGGCGATCATTGCAGAGAAAGGAACGTACCAGCGACGCAGCAAGTGACGTCACGCCGAGTGTAAAGGAATTCTACGTTTCAAGTAAAACCCTACCAAAGCTGAACTATATAAACTTTGTCATAATAAATAAAATACTATACATGACATTTGTTTAAATTTAAATATATCATATAAATATTATTTACTTGTGTGCTGAATAAATAATTTTTCTACACCTCCAGTATAGACTTGTTCATAATTTATACACACATAACTATCCTATGCGAACATATTTATTTGTATCGTCGCAATATATATATATATATATATATATATATATATAATCTATATCTATATAATGGCAGATGTCCAGAATCTTATAATTAGAACTTATTCGGATCGTTGATCCTGACCGAAGATCCTTGCCATCTTTTTTCTCCGCTAATATCATATTTCATTAGTACAGGTGTCGTCGGTGTGATGTTTTGGAATGTTTCCCTGAACGCCTTGCAGTACAGAAGGACAGAACAGAAGGACATCAATATGTGTGCGTGCAGTGCAGTTTATGTACGTAAAGGTGTAACACGTACCGGCTGGGCCTCCTCTATCGCCGTGTTATCTAGCCATTAATTACAGTGTGGCCGATGTTGTGTTGTGTTGTTGTTGACGTTTATGGCCTACGCGCAGCAACGCGTACGCGCGTACACGACACGGTCATTAGCAGTGACATGACAAGGCAGCAGCAGATGGATGGCTTGATAAGCGCATCTGCGCGGCTCTATCTGCCGTCAGTCTGGGTTTATTACTGCTTCGCTTGACACTTTGTCAACTACTCACGCACGCTACTGTTATCGGTTGTAATTATTTTGTTGCTTCCACATGTACGAGTGTAGAGTAAAAAGTTCTGGGTCTGAATAAGTAAACGATAATTTTTTGGATTATCATGATCATCATCTTATTAACGGTTTTACGCTTTAGCGGCCTGTTCCTATTCCACAGTCCACCGTTTCATAGGTCAACCATCTTTTCTTCTGCTTCTGGGGTTGTAATCTTTCGCCATCTTCGGGACTTTATTTTCTTCCATTCAACGAATGTGTTGAATCCATTTTATTCTGTATTCTTTAATCATTTCATTAACTGTAAACATATCTAAATCACTTCTTATCTCTTCATTTCTTATATGATCTTGACCTTTTAAATGATCTCAGAAATTTCATTTCTGCTGTTTGTATGTTCTGTTCATCATTTTTCTTTATGAACCAAGTTTCAGAACCTTACAGTAGTGTAGGCATTGCCATTGTTTTATAAAATTTTAATTGTGTTTCTTTTCTACATTCATTTTCCAACGTTCTCCAAATCGTTCCACAAATTCTTAAGAAATTCGTCAGTTTATTTTCGATTTCTCTATCTTGATCATAAGTAATGTCACGTCCAAGATAGTTGAAATGTCTTACTTGTTCTACGCATGAGATGTTTATGTATATTTTAGTCCGAACCGGTTCTTTTTTGGACTAATTTGCATTTATTTCTCAACATAATGTCTATTTAGCTAAACACAATTTTTCCAACAATGTTATATAGTGGTTATGCTAGACTAATAAGCCGATTTGTTGAGGTACTCAAAGTAGCCATTTACAGCATCGCTGACTTGATTGTCGTTAGTAAATTTGTTTTCCAGCGAGCCATTCTTTTAAGGTTAGGAAGGAGATAGATGGCACTTCTTCTTCTTCTTCTCTTTAAGGATTAGGTTATATAAATCTGTTGCGGCACCCATCTCATCCTTGGACGACCCACGTCTCTTCTACCACTTGCTTTATAGTTCAGTGCCGCTTTCGATACTTTGTCATTCTTTCCAGGTTGTCCCACCATTGTCTTCTGTAAATTAAAATAATTTCATTTATGTCCTTTACTTCGAGTTCTACTCTGATATCTTCAATCCTTATTCTATCTTGTAATGTATAATTTCAAGTATTTCGAAGAAACTGCATTTCAGCACTCTGAATCTTGCCGCTTTCCTTTTTTTGTCATGACCCACTCCTCACAGGTGGAAGTCACTCGGGGGGTAAATAGGGCGAGTATGGTGGGTTGAGGAAGCAATTCGAACTTCAAATCTTTGGTTTTTAGACATCGTAACAACTTCTATTGATACACCAACAGTCTCAGCTATCTCACTCACTTTCATTCCACGGCATGCCAAAACGATTTTATTGCGTAGTCCTTCAATCAGTTATCCAAAACTATCAGTTGTGCTTGTCCGACCCATTTTATATTCAGCAACCCAGCGCTTAAACAATGTATTCGATGGGGAAAATCCAGCTCATTTTTACATCCGTTGCAGTTGAGACTTTAAAAACAAATGTAATCACAATATGAATTTTTTGTCTATTCAATGATGTGTGATGCAGCGGTGGACTGTGCTACTAATAATAAACAACTCATTGACTTGAAATCATCAAACTAAACCTACAGAGGATGAAATCATACACCACGATCACAGTAGCGCTACCTCTGTTTCAGGGACGGAACTTTTCACTTCCCTCGTAGATGTATCGTCAGCGTGCTTACCTTTAGTCACTTAAACACAGGCCCACACAGACCTGCTGAATCCAAGTTGTCCAAGTCAAACTGAGCAGCAGAACTGGCTCACTATTTTGAGCAATGTACATTTAGTATTGCGTACGTTTAGATATCAGCAAAATTAAAACTCCCGATTACTCTACAATTTTGTTTAGTAACGTAACAATTGTAGAACACACAGTCATAAAATAAACACTAAAATATTTAAACATTAGTATATAAATTATAATTCCTTTTAGTATGATACTCTGTAGACTTTAAAGAAGAAGAAGAAGAAGAAGAAGAAGAAGAAGAAGAAGAAGAAGAAGAAGAAGAAGAAGAAGAAGAAGAAGAAGAAGAAATGGAAGAAGATGACAACTTGTAATTAATTTATTTCTAAACCTTCAGAAACATATTTTTAAAGTGATTTCTTTAACATATCTACATTTTATTTTTCAAATATTTTCCGAATGCAAAATCAGTGGGGTATCTAGAATTTGTCCTTCGTCGGGGGGGGCTGTCGAGTCGGCTTCATACAAAAGAAAAAAACGACTTAAGACTATTCAACATTAATGTGTTTAAAGTAGCTGAAAAACGTGTGATAATATCTTGAAATCAATTCCGGTAATATAAATGATAATAAAACAATAAACATACGCGTACTGAAACAGTGTTTATTGATAATTAACCTAATTACTGTTAAGTATTGATAAAGATAATTATTGACTAAATTGAATTTTCTGTATTTCATGTATTGCAAATTCTGTGTAAAAACCTGTTTTATATATTTAAAAAAGAGTTACCACTATGTTAGAACATACAGCTAAAAAATAATAAAATAGCCTACAAATTATGAGATTAACAGAATTCGTAAACTTTTTTAGACCAACGTGGGTTCCGGTCCCTTGTAACAGTTGTTATCTGTTCATATTTATCTTAACAAAATTAAATCAATGAATCATCATAATTACCGAACAGAATGGAATACGGTGCGGTCCGCTCCGTAATCATTGTAAAAACACAGAGAAGGAAACGTATACCTCTATGGCGGAGAAGAGAGAGTGTGAGAGATCTCGTTGGCGGAACAACGAGGTATAAAGCGCTGAATTTATGATTCAATTAATCGATTGTTTCGAATTGCCTTGGCAAGGCGTCCCCGGGGGACACGCAGTCACAGAGACAATGCACGCGGGGATAGATAGACGCTATTACACATATCCCCGGTTCACATTAGTTACCTTTTTAGCTCTCCATTTTCCCTCTCACACTCTCTGTCTCTACTCTCGGCGAAAGTTCAATTTACGCCTTCTCCTGCCTCAGTCTCGATATCTCAGATAGTTTACATCGAGCGAGACATTTCGTGTAATGTACACAAGACTGAATTTAAAAATAAATTCTAAAATAATAGAAGTTACTGAAAACCCAAATCTTAGTATTGTTACGACGGTCTATTGATCGTCGTATGATACAGTGGAAAACAAAATACAAGACACGAATTAAGTCACTAATCACCAGCTTTAATTATCACAATTAAACAGTTTGTAATAAACAAGATAGTCTCTTACAACAAATCTAATAAAAATTGTTCACACGCAATAAAAATGACAACTAATATAAAACACAATTGTATTACAATTGTCCCGCACAACAATAGAACACATAACACTTCGCCACAATACTTCGAACCGCGCTGAAATAAATCGCAACTCAAACTGAACCAAGCGCCGCTGAAGCCTTGTATGTGTACCCCGCTCAGACACCGGAACATTCCACATACTACGCATCAGCGCTACACTAGAACGTAATTGATTGCGGCCTTGACACAGTGCGCGTGGCTAGCTAAGTCTAGAAATGTCTCGCTAACGTATGTTGAGATCACGTACGCACACAACATTACAGCCGGATTCCACTGGAACATTCGTGAAACACGTAGATTGTTCTGTAATGTCTTAACACTATATAAGTAAGAAGCTACAGAGGTCGTTCGCTGTTTTGAATGGTGTATATTTATTTATTATTGGACAAATTTCGATATTAGATAATTTTTTGTAAAATTACAAAAATTCCGCTTTCCCGATTATCAAGAAGAAAAGAAAATGATGTGATAGTGTGTATTGTGTGGGCGGAATTCCTATGCGGTAAGGGAGTAGGATTATGTAAAGAAAGCATTGACAGAATTATACCATTCAGCTGAGCAAATGCGGCTAAGGGTAGACAAGGAAATAACTAAATATATGATAGTAAATTATAGGAGGGCTTGTAACCCATCAGCATCACATTTAAAAAATACGAATTTTAACTCTGAAAGGGTCTCACGTTTTTCGTATTTGGGCTCTCTGGTAAATGAAAACCATTATATAAATGAAGAGATAAGTAAAAGAATTCAGAATGCTAATAGATGCTACTATGGGCTGATGAAATACTTTAAATCACAACTCCCACACTGTGAAACCAAAGCTAGACTATATAGAACATTAGTAAAACGGTTCCTGATGTACGGAAGTAAACCTGGGTACTGACACAGGGCGACCTGTTTCAAGTTGCATCTTTTGAAAGGAAAATACTTAAGAAAAGTTGTGGATCCATTAGGAAAGGTGGAGAGTGGAGAATAAGGTACAACAGAGAGCTCCACAACAGTATGAGTTATATAGATCACTTGATATTGTGACATCAATATTAGTATAGCTAGGCTGAGACGGCTAAGATATGTACAGATAATGTACAGAGAATAAATGAGGAGATTGTTCTTATGAGAATTATGAGAATTATGAAATGCACACCAGAAGGAAAGAGAGGACGTGGAAGACCCAGACTATGATGGATTGATGGAATCCTATAAGATGTGAAAGTATTTAGAGTGAAAAATTGGTGGACATTGCCTAAGGATAGGGAAGTTTGGAGGAAAGTCCTGAGGGAAGTTAAGGCCCACAGTGGGCTGTAGAGCTACTGATAATGTCTGATGAAGGGGGTAGGTTTGGGTTTCGAATATCAAACGGTCGACCAGGTGGGGGCGCCAAAAAGGCGTCAAGATTTCGGTGAAGGACTAATCAGGAGACTGTCAGAGCGGAGTACTGAAGAAGGGGAACTAAAGTGCTTTAAAACAGTATTAATCGTAGTCTCAGTTACACATTACGTCCGTGTAGACTGTTTGACTGCCAGCAAGCGGTTAATAACGAAGGTTGGTCGTTTTAGAGTTTCTAGTCGGCCTGTTGATGAATTGCTCTATTGCTTGCAATGAGGGACGGAGTCATGTGTTCCAGGCGTACCGGCGATTGAGTTTCAGGTGTAAGGACTCACGGTTGGGGAAGAGTTTATTGAGGGTAAAAAGGCCTGTGTTGCTTGTTCTGGTTTGGGATGGGCGGCGGTAAATCAGGCAAAGAACTCGCCGTTCTGTGATTGTGTTGGGTTTCAGGCGGTCGGAGGCAACAGCAAGCACGATCAGGCTGCAGGGCGTACGCCATGACTGGACCAGCCGTATGTATCTTGCTCAGGGTCAGGCAGGAGCAGTGGTCACGTCTGAAGATCTGAAGATCCAGAGACGTTGGTGAGTATGAGTGGAGGCTGCTTTGATGTTAGGGTGGAACTTAGTGTTTGACGTTAGGGTTTGGTCAAGTTAGGGTGGAACTTAGTGTTTGACGTTAGGGTTTTGTCAAGTTAGGGTGGAACTAAGCTTCACCTCGAGATACTTTCATACACACTTGTGGGTTATGGTGGTAGGACCGGTGCGAACCAGAGTATTAAAGAAGAGTCACATCTTCCAATTCCGTGGAGTTGAAAACACATAACTGGGCGCTTAGGGTTATGCTCCAGGTATTACAATAACCCAACGCCGGATAAATAAAACGTCTTCTCCTTTAGTTAACAATCCGTAGATTGGTTTGTAACAGTTCTCCGCACCGATCTTCACTGTGCTTTCCGTTTCATCTCCTCATACGAAATACTACTTACAACACCAATAATCTGCTTCATATGTTGGAACCTTGCTCTTTGTCTTCCTCTTTCCCCTCGAACGTAAACTTCTAATGTGGCCAATAAGTTCAACCCTTCGCCTCACAATATTCTGCGAAAAACGTCTTGTTTCTCCAACTTTAGTCAAATTTTCATCATTTCTAACCTTATCGATCCATCTTACTTTAAAATAACTTCCTATAACACCACATTTCCAGTGCTTCAATTTTTACTTCCCTGTGTTCCAATTGTTCACGTTTCACATCCATATACAGCTATGCTCCGTATATAACTCTTCAGGAACCTCTTTATTGTCCGCATCATACTCCAAATTTTTCTCTTAGCTTTCCGTCTTTCGTGAATTTACTTCTAAAGTAGTCGAACTCTCTAACTTCGTCTTTCTGTTTCCAATATTCACACAGACCATCACTTTAGTTTTATATTGTGGTCTTAGTCTTCCTCATCGTATTTGTACTTCGTTGTAACATTGTATTATTGTTTTTATCAAATTTTCATGACGCAAAATAAAACTGTCATTCTACTGTAAATATGTTATTGTTATCCTAAATATCACTGTCAAAGACTAAAAAATATTTGACACACATATTGTTATTGCTATCCAAGTCATTTCGTTATTTATATTTATTTATTTATTTATTATCAAAATACCCTTATACCATATTGGTGTTGGGTTACATCAATATATGATAAGTACATCAACTACACTCTATATACAAATTTTTTCCATCTTACTCTATCCATTGACAATGTGTTCTCTTCCCTCCAGCCCAAGCCTCTTTCTCTCAAAATATTTCCCATCATTCCATCACAAGTCAGTCGCGGTCTTCCTCTCTTCTTTCTCCCCCCGATTTTGCCTCCCAAACCTGTTTTACCATTGTATCACTATCCATTCTCTGCATGTGTCCCCACCAGCATAGTTGTCTCTGTTCAATAAAATCCAGAATCGATATCACTTCCAAATCCTCTCTTATTTGTGTATTCCTAACTCTGTTTTTCCTTGTTACTCCTACTACTCTCCTAAGATATTTCATTTCTGCCGCCTGGACTTTACTTTTTTGGCTTTTGGATAGCACCCACGTCTTACAGCCGTATGTTGAAACCGGTCTATATACTGTTTTATACACACTGATTTTCGTTTTTCTTGATATCTCCTTCTTACTTATAAATCTATTGTTTAATGCATGGTATACTTTTATTGCCTTTTCAATTCTTTCATTTTAATTTCGTCAATTCAATTTCGTTATTTATAAATTAATAAATTACCTTGGATCCGTCGTGTGACTTCGTTTTTTATTTAAAATGACGCGTTTCTGAACATACGTTCCATCTTCAGAGTAATTCATTCAGTTGAGGTCGTCAAATGTTAAAATCACATTACTTTGTACTTACACACGTCCGGATGGGTGTCGACCGCGCGGATACTAAAAAATATTTGTAATGAAAATTAACAATATTTATTTTAAACACATCCCATTTTAGTAAAGGTGTAACTTAAAATTGTGTGTGTTACTGCTTCATGTTGCACAACCGGTTATCGCGGCCAACCTTTATCAAACCCTTGTGTCAAACCTAGCAAACGTGACATTTGGTTACGGTAGGTATTTTGTTTGTAAATGTCGTAAGAGTTTGTTAGTAAGAATCGTAAGTGTGTGCAAACAGACGTAAGCACAAAACGACGTCCGATTGCGGTCAACGTAGAGTACAGTACCACCTCCCACGAAACGTCGGGTACTGCGCAAAACCTGCTCTACCGGATGTGGGTACAGTTATGTTCTGACCAACTACACTCTGCTCTCTGCCGGTAATTATGTTACCTGTCTGTCTGTCTGTCTGTCTGTCGAGTAATCAGCTTTAATTGTAACGTCTTGTTTTGTGCCCTGTGTTTTTTCTTCCCTCTCTTTTAATTCGACTCACTATTTCTTCGTGTTCACATATACAGAGTGTATGTGTGTGTGTTTGTGTTTGTGTATGTTTAGATTTATATTTACACAAATTTCAATTAACTTTCTTTCCACTGCCCTTGTGAATTATTATATTAACTAGCTGTTATCCGGGGCTTTGCACGCGAATATTTGACTTTTAATAAGTATTTTAATATAATTTTTATCGTCTAGGTCTAGGTGGCGCTCTGTCAGCTCGTATAACAATTTTGTACTCATTAGTCATATGTTCTCCAAAGCTGTTTTGAACACTTATACTAAATTGTTGTGTTGGTTCAACACCCTTTGGAGATTTAAAACTTCTCGTTTATAAAGCCTTTGGAGATATTTTTAAAGTACCCGTTAACTCAAAAACGTTAAGTCCTTTATTTTCAGTGTTACTGTGTTATAAGCACTGTGCATCACATTAAATGTTATATTTTCCTATACCATAACTTTTATTTACTTCAGCAGTAAAGTAAAAATCAAAAACCGTTGTCAACTAAATTCACAAATGAAAAGAATAGGTATTTTCGCGTTGCATTAAGAAATAGGACAATTTACAATTAGTACACTTCTTCTTTTCCACATCGTAATTTATCGATACAATCGCATATAAAAAATCGAAAATGTACTGCAGGGACGAATAAAAGTACAGTTCGAATGCTGCTAAATAGCTTTTGTTTATTTGCTTGTTACTATGGTAATTAATTCTGGTCTCCATGGCGTTTCTGACATCTGTATATGCGTCAACAAAAGGGTATAATTAAAAGGGCCTAAATAGTGTGAACGAGGCAGAATATCAGATTCCAAGTTAGACAGTGTTTTTTGCCGTGTGTCAAAGGTTACCTGTGCAAAATGTGGTGGAAATCGGTGTATCGGTGTAGATTTGTATTCAGTACAAAGAAATCCTCAGACTTTGGCAAAACAATGGCAATACCTACACTGCTGTATGGTTCTGAAACTTGGGTAACAAAGAAGAAAGGTGAACAGAAGACACAAACAGCAGAAATGAAATTTCCGAGATCTGTTAAAAAGTGTTATAGCTGAGATCACATAAGGAATGAAGAGATAAGAAGTGATTTAAATATTTTTAAAGTTAATGAAAGGATTAAAGAGTACAGGAGAAAATGGATTCAACACATTATTAGAACGGAAGAAAGTAGAATACCGAAGATGTCGAAAGATTACAACCCCAGAGGCAGAAGAAAAGTTGGTAGGCTTAATAAAAGGTGGACTGTGGAGTAGGAACAGGCTGCTAAAGCCTAAAACTGTTAAGAGGATAATGATGATGATGATCATCAAAGCCATTACATTATAGGCCATCGCATCGTGTCCTTGAGAATACTTTATCATAACTCATAAACGGACGATCATTACTGTACTGAGGTTAACTTCTTTTAGTGGCAACAAAATTAATGCCTACTTTGTAAAAACGTACACAGGCCACATCCATTAGATTGAACAAAACAGGCTGAAAGTAGTTTACTGAGTAAAGTTGAGTAGAACAGTTTGCTCGAGTAAGGAGGTGTCGCACACACACACACACACACACACACACACACACACACACACACACACACACACACACACACACACACACACACACACACACACACACACACACACACACATGTCGTAAGTAATTAAAAGTTAGGCAAAGTCGCGCGCGATGCAAACTTCATTAAATGTCTCCAGCAGCACACAGTTTAGTAACAGCACAAGTGTCATTTATCAGTTTCAAACTTTCAAATGAATTAACATAATAAATAGATACAAGCGTCTGTGTGTGTGTGTGTGTGTGTGTGTAAGTATTTAATACTTGTAAACTGAAACGACATCGAGACGTCTCGTTAATTTTTGTGTAGTTTAGTTTTGTCGCTCGAAACTTTGTATCAGTCTGTGAGCGCGCGATGAGGGAAATTTTAAGTTACCAGAAAGGGTGGGTGGCACTACTCGTTTAAAGAGTAACAGCTATTTTTTGCACCGCGCGGGAAATCTGATCCTGAAACGTTGAAGAAAAATCTAACAAGGTTAGCACCGTAAAAAAAAACGCAGCATGATTTATCTAGAGGGAGACTCAACTGACTTTGTCATAGAGCTTACTTGATTATATAGTGGAGCAGGGGTGGATGAGGGGGGAAAATGTTTCACCTTTAATACGCGACATATATATATATAACTGAGGAGATTTACAACTGCCACAAAAGGATTCGAATTGAGCTTTTTGTTGTGCCAATAAAAGTCTCACCAGAGATAGAAATACAATCAAATGTTACGTATATTCAATATTCACTTGTTTGAAATTATGAATAACAATAACAACAACAACCACACATAATATCACATCTTTACCAAAATGAGATATGTTTAAAACAAATATTGTTAATACGTTTCTTAGACTTTCACAGTCGGCATCATAATTATAAAAATTACTAGTATCCAGGCTGTAAGCCCGCGGTCTTCCGTTGTCTTCGTGTCGAAAGAAGATGTTGGACTCTACCAGGCGTTTCGGCCTCACCTCTGGAAGCCATCTTTAGTGTACAGACTTGCGCAGTGACGTCAGTACAACCACAGTACTGTGGCAAAAGTTGAGTGTTGCCGAAATGGGGCCCTTCTATATTTAAATTCATAGAGTTTGCACGACGTCATCTGCAAATCAGCACCAGCCAATGAGAAACAAGCACAACGCTATAGGTGTCAAACTCTATGTAAAGCGAAGCTTTCTCCATGCGAGTGAGGGAAGCACGCACTCACCGAGGACAGGACTTTAGTCTCCTCAAAGAGAATCCGATGGTCAATTAAACAGATTACTGGTGATATAAGTTGTGATTCCTATGAGGAGATAACTCGGAAAGCACAGAGAAGATCGGTGTGGAGAACTGTTACAAACCAATCTGCGGATTGCTAAGTAAAAGAGAAGATATTTTGTTTATCCGGCGTTAGGTTATTGTAATACCTGGAGCATAACCGTAAGCGCCCAGTTATGTGTTTTCGACTCCACAGAATTGGAAGATGTGACTCTTCTTGAATACTCCAGTTAGCACCGGTCCTTCCACTATAACCTCCAAGCGTGTAGGAAAGTATATCGCGGTTATACTTCCACGTTCCACCACAGCAAAGTAGCGCCTCCGCTAATGCGCGCCGACGTCTCTCGCTGAACTCTCGGGAAAATGTAATTGTACTTCAGGGGCCCACATCTTGTGGATACGGGTGTGGCAATCCCGATGTGCCCTAGCTGGATTCTCACTTTGCTTCAACTTGTCTTCGGTGAGATCCCTTCCTTTAGTCTTTCCTGTCTAGTCTCTCTTGACTGCCTCTTGTTCTTTTCTGACACCGATACTATTAGAGTAATCGAGGGCTAAGGTGCCTTCCTTTTTCAATTCTAATTTCTTAATTTTGGGTGGCTTAGGAGCTTACAGTGCTCAGTGATGACGATAGGTGAGCACTGGAAATACTAAGAAACTTTTAGTATCAGAATAACTAATACAAACCACCAAACGCTATCTCAGAATGAGAAGGGTGAGGGCGAATCTCCTGCGCCCCAAAACAGGAGCTTTTCGGCTAAGCTATGGTAACCCTGACAGAAGAGTCTCTGGTCCTCCTGGTAGAGGGTTGTGCAGCAGGCCAGTAACTTGTTCATGTAAAACTCTGAAATACTTGTAACATCCAAAGCAGCCTCGGAGTAAGCTATAAAGTCATTGATAGAAGATCCGTGGGTCGTCCGAGGATGAGATGGGTGCCGGAACAAGTTTGTATAACCTAATCCTTAAATAGAAGAAGAAGAAGAAGAAGAAGAAGAAGAAGAAGAAGAAGAAGGAGAAGGAGAAGAAGAAGAAGAAGAAGAAGAAGAAGAAGAAGAAGAAGAAGAAGAAGAAGAAGAAGAAGAAGAAGAAGAAGAAGAAGAAGAAGAAGAAGAAGAAGAAGAAGAAGAAGAAGAAGAAGAAGAAGAAGAAGAAGAAGAAGAAGAAGAAAATAGGTAGTCAAACCTTTAAATTAGTCTCATCCCCGCACCAGTTATGCCACAACAGGGAAAAAATGTTTACGTCTGACTTGCCAACAACTGACTATACTGTAGCATCAGGATGTTGTTGATGATGCACATTAAGATGAACGTTCGACAGTTAAGACATGAAAAGGGAAATATTTTAATGCCCTTAGCTAAAAAGGAAATTGTGATTTGATTTTTATGTTTATTTAGTTTCGTATAAGTGTAAGTTTTTTTTACGTTTCGTATCCTAGATTTTATAATGAATTGCCTACTGACATTACAAACTAACCAAAGTTATGAAAAAATATTCTTAAATATTTGAAATATTCGATAGTAAAGTTTAAAGAATCTGACGAATACTTTTATAATACTGCATAGAGTTTAAAAATAATTTAACTACGTATGATATAAAATAATTTAACGATGAAAAAATTGGTAATAAATTCTTAATAAAATAAAAAACACTAAACACTATAGAATTTTAAAATAAAATAATTATGTTATATATTAATTTTAATATTATTACATTAAACTAATATTTTTCATTTTGACTAAGCTGTCCGATAGTTTTGTATGTACATTAACGGTGGCAGTATGTGTAGGCGCTAGTATTTCAACGACTTTTGCACCATCGGGAGGACTCTTCTCAAGAATTTCTCATTTCGTTAACTGATGCTGTTATGATTATAGTTTTCTCTGTTCCTGCTTTATACATGTGCATAATTAATTGAAGGAAATTTAATTTGTGCTTTCAATTTACTTATAAGCTGTATTTATTACCTGGGTGCATTAGGTTCACCTGTAATTTAAATTTGTTTACGACTTTGTTTATTACTAAACATTGTCGTAACTGCCAAATATTATGTTAATTATAACACATTTAATAAAGGGTGTTAAATTTAATCTTTTATGTAAATTAATGTTACAAAGAAATAACTGGGGATACTTTCTGCGTATGTAATGTATTTATAGTCATTTAGTGTAGTCTGTATAAGGTTTTCACTGACTGCGCAATTAATATGTAACATAAATTGCTCGCACTAAGAGGTAAATACTTTTTATAACATTCCTGTAAGGTGGTAGAAAAGATGTAACAGTGACGTTAACAAAACTTAACTTGTCACTGTTCTCAATTTGTGGTGGGTGGTGTTGTAAATGTAGTTAATAATTATTACCCAAAATATCTCATTCCATTCATTGTTATGTTCTATGCCGCTCTCATACTTTCCCATACGTTCTCATGCGAATCCACACCATTATAAACGCTCATAAATCCTATTGTCAGGCTAAATTTTATTATTATTTTTTTGTTGACTCGCCAAAGACCGCTCCCAACAATATTAATCTCTATTTGTATCATGCATTATGTATATTTTGAACATGTGTGTGTGTGTGTTGTGAATGAATTAAATTAGCAAGAGTACCTGGTAATAACAACAGCTGTATACTGCCACAGACCCGCAGGCATAGTTTGGAACTCACCTGTAATAAGAAAGTATATTATAAATTGCATAATAATGTGATTAAAACAATTTTGCGCCGAGTACGCAAAGCGTAATGTAATACCGACATTATAACAATGTAATTATTATTTATTGTTATTAATTCATTATAATGTGACGTAATAATTAGCGCCACAAATTCAACCCCGCGGCTACTACAGCCAAGAAATAGTT
Organism: Magicicada septendecula; assembly: GCA_034769895.1. Classification (NCBI taxonomy): domain Eukaryota; kingdom Metazoa; phylum Arthropoda; class Insecta; order Hemiptera; family Cicadidae; genus Magicicada; species Magicicada septendecula. The sequence goes on from CM068371.1 coordinate 19,718,821, forward strand.
CTAAATAGAGTGCTTCTCGACCTGTTAGTTAAGACTACTTGGCACATGTGATCAAATAAATTAAGTTATTTTAATTATAAGTAAGAACGTAAGTGCTGTGTTCAGTTGTAGAAAAGTCATCTCTCTTCCAATGACCTATCATCCCGTCAAATTTATCTATTTTTAACCATCAAGCCTTCTCTGTGCCAATCAGTAACTTGACGTGACTGCTGCCAATATGAAAGCACATTTCTTCTTCTTCTTCTTCTTCTTCTTCTTCTTCTTCTTCTTCTTCTTCTTCTTCTTCTTCTTCTTCTTCTTCTTCTCTTTAAGGATTAAGTTATATAAACCTGTTCCGGCATCCATCTCATCTCGGACGACCCACGTCTCTTCTACCAACGGCTTTACAGTTCAGTGCAGCTTTCTGTAATCAATCCTCTTGTCATCCTTTGCAGATGGTATGACAAACCATTGTCGTCTGTAAGATGAAATAATTTCATTTATATACTCTATTTCTGGTCTGTTATCCTCATTCCGTGTTCTATCTTGTAATGTATAGTTTAGAGTACTTCGAAAAAGCTGCATTTCAGCATTCCGAATCTTGCCGCATTCCTTTCTTGTCGTGACCCACGTCTCACTGACAATGTGGGTATTGCAACTGTTTTATAAAAATGTATTTAATCCTCGGGCTGTGTCTTGTTTTACTTATAAGATTTCTATGAATCATACCACAAATATTCCTAAATTTTGTCGAGTTTTGTTGCTTCTCTGCTATATACACTTTTCCCTCGAACGAGGCCTTTCGGTTTCGCAACCATTATCAAGTTCTTCCTACATGGTTGCGAAACCGAAAGGCCTCGTTCGAGGGAAAAGTGTATACAGCAGAGAAGCAACAAAATTCTACAAAGTTGTTATGAAGACTGCTAACATAGAGAAAATAACTGATTCCTAAATTTATTTATCTTCTCTCTTATATCGTATTCAGATTCATAGCTTACTGCACAGCCGAGATATTTTAAATGGCTCAATTGTTCTAATGTGCTGTTGTTCCTTCTGTAAGCTGAAATAATTTCATTTACGTTCTCTATTTTGAGTACTGTTCGGTATCCTCATTCCGTATTCTATCTTGCAATGTATAGTTTCAAGTAAGTTACTTCGAAGAGATTGCATTTCATCATTCTGAATCTTGCCGCATTACTTTCTTGTCATGACCCACGCCTCAACTAAGCACTTTACCTTTTTCCTATGTAGACACGGCGTCCATCCGGTGTATAGTGGTAGACGACCACTGTTTGGAGCAGGGACGAGATTTGGGATGTAACATTTTGTGTGGTTTCTCACACACGTGGGAGGATATTCTCTTTAAGGTCACAAAATAAATACCGATGTACGGTAGGAGCTGAATATTATGAATATACTTGACATGACTGCCAAATATCAGCTAAAATAGTTAGACACATTATTAGCCGTGGTCCAATATTACTGACGTTCCGGCGTCACCATCACCATTGTCAGTAGCAATTGGCAAGATGTCCACCAGTTCACCTCATGATGAGGTAGAGACTTTCTGTACTGTCCCTACTATGTATGTACCTCATCATTGTCAGTGGCAATTGGCAAGATGTCCACCAGTTCACCTCATGATGAGGTAGAGACTATCTGTACTGTCCCTACTATGTATGTACCTCACCATTGTCAGTAGCAATTGGCAAGATGTCCACCAGTTCACCTCATGATGAGGTAGAGACTTTCTGTACTGTCCCTACTATGTATGTACCTCATCATTGTCAGTGGCAATTGGCAAGATGTCCACCAGTTCACCTCATGATGAGGTAGAGACTATCTGTACTGTCCCTACTATGTATGTACCTCACCATTGTCAGTAGCAATTGGCAAGATGTCCACCAGTTCACCTCATGATGAGGTAGAGACTTTCTGTACTGTCCCTACTATGTATGTACCTCATCATTGTCAGTGGCAATTGGCAAGATGTCCACCAGTTCACCTCATGATGAGGTAGAGACTATCTGTACTGTCCCTACTATGTATGTACCTCATCATTGTCAGTAGCAATTGGCAAGATGTCCACCAGTTCACCTCATGATGAGGTAGAGACTTTCTGTACTATCCCTACTATGTATGTACCTCATCATTGTCAGTAGCAATTGGCAAGATGTCCACCAGTTCAATTCATGATGAGGTAGAGACTTACTGTACTGTCCCTACTATGTATGTACCTCATCATTGTCAGTAGCAATTGGCAAGATGTCCACCAGTTCACCTCATGATGAGGTAGAGACTTTCTGTACTATCCCTACTATGTATGTACCTCATCATTGTCAGTGGCAATTGGCAAGATGTCCACCAGTTCAATTCATGATGAGGTAGAGACTTTCTGTACTGTCCCTACTATGTATGTACCTCATCATTGTCAGTAGCGATTGGCAAGATGTCCACCAGTTCACCTCATGATGAGGTAGAGACTTTCTGTACTGTCCCTACTATGTATGCACCTCATCATTGTCAGTAGCAATTGGCAAGATGTCCACCAGTTCACCTCATGATGAGGTAGAGACTTTCTGTACTGTCCCTACTATGTATGCACCTCATCATTGTCAGTAGCAATTGGCAAGATGTCCACCAGTTCACCTCATGATGAGGTAGAGACTTCCTGTACTATCCCTACTATGTATGTACCTCATCATTGTCAGTGGCAATTGGCAAGATGTCCACCAGTTCACCTCATGATGAGGTAGAGACCTTCTGTACTGTCCCTACTATGTATGTACCTCATCATTGTCAGTAGCAATTGGCAAGATGTCCACCAGTTCACCTCATGATGAGGTAGAGACTTTCTGTACTATCCCTACTATGTATGTACCTCATCATTGTCAGTGGCAATTGGCAAGATGTCCACCAGTTCACCTCATGATGAGGTAGAGACTTTCTGTACTGTCCCTACTATGTATGTACCTCATCATTGTCAGTAGCGATTGGCAAGATGTCCACCAGTTCACCTCATGATGAGGTAGAGACTTTCTGTACTGTCCCTACTATGTATGTACTTCATCATTGTCAGTAGCAATTGGCAAGATGTCCACCAGTTCACCTCATGATGAGGTAGAGACTTTCTGTACTGTCCCTACTATGTATGTACCTCATCATTGTCAGTAGCGATTGGCAAGATGTCCACCAGTTCACCTCATGATGAGGTAGAGACTTTCTGTACTGTCCGTACTATGTATGTACCTCATCATTGTCAGTGGCAATTGGCAAGATGTCCACCAGTTCACCTCATGATGAGGTAGAGACTTTCTGTACTGTCCCTACTATGTATGTACCTCATCATTGTCAGTGGCAATTGGCAAGATGTCCACCAGTTCACCTCATGATGAGGTAGAGACTATCTGTACTGTCCCTACTATGTATGTACCTCATCATTGTCAGTGGCAATTGGCAAGATGTCCACCAGTTCACCTCATGATGAGGTAGAGACTATCTGTACTGTCCCTACTATGTATGTACCTCATCATTGTCAGTAGCAATTGGCAAGATGTCCACCAGTTCACCTCATGATGAGGTAGAGACTTTCTGTACTATCCCTACTATGTATGTACCTCATCATTGTCAGTGGCAATTGGCAAGATGTCCACCAGTTCACCTCATGATGAGGTAGAGACTTACTGTACTGTCCCTACTATGTATGTACCTCATCATTGTCAGTAGCAATTGGCAAGATGTCCACCAGTTCACCTCATGATGAGGTAGAGACTTTCTGTACTATCCCTACTATGTATGTACCTCATCATTGTCAGTGGCAATTGGCAAGATGTCCACCAGTTCAATTCATGATGAGGTAGAGACTTTCTGTACTGTCCCTACTATGTATGTACCTCATCATTGTCAGTAGCGATTGGCAAGATGTCCACCAGTTCACCTCATGATGAGGTAGAGACTTTCTGTACTGTCCCTACTATGTATGTACCTCATCATTGTCAGTAGCAATTGGCAAGATGTCCACCAGTTCACCTCATGATGAGGTAGAGACTTTCTGTACTGTCCCTACTATGTATGTACCTCATCATTGTCAGTAGCGATTGGCAAGATGTCCACCAGTTCACCTCATGATGAGGTAGAGACTTTCTGTACTGTCCGTACTATGTATGTACCTCATCATTGTCAGTGGCAATTGGCAAGATGTCCACCAGTTCACCTCATGATGAGGTAGAGACTTTCTGTACTGTCCCTACTATGTATGTACCTCATCATTGTCAGTGGCAATTGGCAAGATGTCCACCAGTTCACCTCATGATGAGGTAGAGACTATCTGTACTGTCCCTACTATGTATGTACCTCATCATTGTCAGTGGCAATTGGCAAGATGTCCACCAGTTCACCTCATGATGAGGTAGAGACTTTCTGTACTTTCCCTACTATGTATGTACCTCATCATTTGTCAGTGGCAATTGGCAAGATGTCCACCAGTTCACCTCATGATGAGGTAGAGACTTTCTGTACTGTCCCTACTATGTATGTACCTCATCATTGTCAGTAGCAATTGGCAAGATGTCCACCAGTTCACCTCATGATGAGGTAGAGACTTTCTGTACTGTCCCTACTATGTATGTACCTCATCATTGTCAGTGGCAATTGGCATGGTGTCCACCAGTTCACCTCATGATGAGGTAGAGACTTTCTGTACTGTCCCTACTATGTATGTACCTCATCATTTGGTGAATTGACGGACACCGTATACTGTATATGTATGTAAACAGTTACGGATCTTACTCTAACGAGACTCGACCATTTTTCCAGGTAAGAGCAACTGTTTCATCATAACTGTTTTGACGACCCTCTGTCGCTGTTTGCGGTCTGAGGTGGGATCCAAACCTTCGCCGCTGTCATATAGCAACCGACCACGGCATAACTAATTAGTTTGATTACATTTCTTACTCCGAGGCTGCTTTCGATACTACAAGTTGTATATGAACAGGTTACTGGCCTGTTGCATAACTCCCTGTCCGGATTACCATACCTTGGCCGAAAGGCCCCTGTTTTGTACTTTAAACAACTATGCGTTGCAAGATATAATAAGGAATGAGGATATCACAGGAGCACTCAAAATAGTAAACATAAATTAAATTATTTCAGCTTACAGAAGACAATGGTGGGATCATCTGCAAAGGACGGCAGAGGATCGATTCCATTGCCAAAAACGGCACTTAACTGTAAAGCCATTGGTAGAAGAGAAACGGGTCGTCCGAGAAAAAATGGGTACCGGGACAGCTTTATACTACCTAATTCTTCCAACGACAACGACAACAAAAACAACAACAACAACAACGACAACAACGACAACAACAACAACAACAACAAGAGGAGGAGGAAGAAGAAGAAGAAGAAGAAGAAGAAGAAGAAGAAGAACAACAACAACAACAACAACAACAACAACAACAACAACAACAACAACAACAACAACAACAACAACAACAACAACAACAACGACAACAACAACAACAACAACAACAACAACAACAACAACAACGAGAACGAGAACGCGAGAAAGAGAACGAGAACGAGAACGAGAACGAGAACAAGATTACATTTCTAGAGTTTATAAATTACGTGTGCTAGTGCTTGTGATTGATTTTTAATTTTGGACGCTTAAAATTTTTTTGTTCTGGAATTTTCTCGCAGACTGACACAGGCTTAATGATCAAGCCATATGCTTGAATTTGGCAGCAAGAAGAGAACAAGAGATCTATGGGCAACAACAATACAAATGTGTAGACGCTTCTGAATAAATATTCCGTGCGTTAATCAGGACGGTCTCGCGGCCAGCGCCAGTCGCCACCTCCTTCTGCTTGTGTGAGTGTGTGTGCGTATGCGCAGAGAGCCATATATAAGTTTAATGTAATGTATATATACGAGTGTGTCAGAAACACATTCTTTATATTTCCACCATGAGTTACTACCGCTGTAGAGAGGGTGGTGGGGTGGGGAGAAAATAATAGGGGTTGATAAAATATCTCAGTTTTCACTGTCGTCTCTCCTAACACCCCACCTCCCCTAACCCCCTGCTTATTATAACTCCCTCCGTCTCTCCCTCTCTCTCGTTCTGTTCCAGTTCTTCTTATTCTTCTTCTTTACCTCCTCCTCATACAGACACATACACACAGAAAAAGAGTTATTTCCACAACAGCACGTCATAATTCACAGAGATTCATGGTGGCTGAAAGGTACACACACACACACACACACACACACACACACACACACACACACACACACACACACACACACACACACACACACACAGAGAAGAACAATATAGGTCCATCGCTGTAAAACGTGATCAGTCCAAATACAATACAATACAATTTCAAAGGAGGAAAACTTCTACGACTGACCTACACTAACGACGACATATATATTACATCGAAACAAATTGAGGATGCATATACCTGTATTAGAACTAATAATATATAACAGAGTCTCCAATCTGGAGGTTGGCATTTCTTAAACTAAATCAAATTTAAATCCTGTATATAAAATTCTTTACACAAATTATTTATTTAAAATATATTGTCTTTAGTTATTAATGAATGTTTATTTGAACAATTGTTTATTTCACTTGGTTGAAGAATTCCTTCATGTCGTACGGTTGTAGACTGCTACGTTAAAGTTGACCGCCGGCTTCCCTGACACGGGCCGTTCATCTGTCCGATATTGTTTTTATTTATAAATCTCAGGTTCGATAAGTAAGTTAATTAAATATTATTTAATGCGGTGTGTTTAGCTTACACCTTCCGGCAATCTTAATGTGTCCACGCGTTCATACAGTTGAATCCCACTGAATACAACGGATCCTATGCGCAAATCTTGACTAACGCGATTGAGCACTATTAGATATTCAATTCAACTGAGGTCTGCTTTCTATGAACCCCTTGATCTAGCATACGGGTATCTCGTAGCTAAGATCTTGGACTGTCGTCACCGCTATAGAAAAACGTGTACTGTCACGAAAAACTCGCACGAAGAGTAGGCCTACGTCTTACAAGGACGAGTTACAGAAGAGAACTGGACGATCTTGACTTAGAGCACACCAAAATGGAAATTGGAGTTCCTGATTGGTTGAAATCTAGAACACGTGATAGATTTTTACATTGATAGCTAGACATCATGTAAGACTATACCAGAATCTGAAAAATCTTTTATAGATTTTATCTAAAAGTTTTGTAACTTTTATGCAGATATATAAAAGTGAATTTAGTTAAAAAATGCATACTAAAATTATATGTTTTGAGTTTATGACATACGAAAAATGTAGCGCCATTTATGACGCATACGCTGTCCAAGTTTCATTCCGATACGTTAATTATTATAGGATTTATTAAGGAAAACACGAACAACACGCGCACACGCGCAAAAAATTTGCACTTGACATGACAGAGAATAAATTTATAGGGATTTTGACATATAACACATACTTACCCAACTCTTATGTTAACACTTACAGCTACTTTACAAAAAATTTAAAAAATAAATTTAAAATATGTATATAACGTCATAAAGTGTGTAATAGGGTCTTCGCATTTTTAAAGTGACTCTTACTGCATGTTTTATTGCAATGCGTGTGTGTGTGTGTGTGTGTGTGTGTGTGTGTTTCTTACGGGATTTCAAAGCGTCTGCAGACTTCTAACGTAAAGTACATATTGATACTCTCACTGTGTTTTATCAGTTCCAACGAAGATATTACGATATAATTACGCTGATTTGGTACATAAATCTTCACCAGTAATGGGCTCCTTTTCCGGGCAGCAGGACTGTTGCCTCACACAGCCAGACTGCATGTTGACCAATTACTCTAGGCGTTCTCTAATTGCCAGAAACACACACACACACACACGCAGTCATTTCCTTTCCAATATGTTCCACTTGAGTCGTTACAGACAGAATTTTTGTTGTCATTACAGAGCAAAGTGAAGTGAAGTCGACGACGACGACGATTATTATGGTGGCCGTGGGTGTAGAGGACAGACAAAGGTGTAGTAGTAGATCATGCAGGCGGTGATTCATTCGCTGTCGCGTCAACAGATAGGAGACACAGTCCAGTGATAAAGTCCAGTGTCTCATCACCTGTTGCCGTCACCTCATCATCATAAACACACACTAACAGCCTCCTGGGACTTGTCATGCGTGAACTAAGGGCACCGGAACTCGTCCATCCGTCCCTACTGCCGACTCTTGTCTTGTCAATACTTTGCCTACCATATTGTACAGTAATACTAGTAAATGACAGAGTTATAATTACTATATCGTTGTCCGTCTGTCTGTCTATCTGCCTTTCTTTCTCTGATCACACTCTCTCTGTCTCTCTCTATCATCAATTTCCTAAATGGTTAAGGGAAGATTGTAGTCAAAATTCTGTAAAATTTGACATTCTTATTTTTAGAAAAGTTTGTAAAATATATAAACACTTGGTTTATACTTTGAGTGAATCTCTTTTACAATGGCTTAAGAAGTTGAAACAGCTGTCAGAGTTAAATAAAAACTGTGAAACATACCAAGTGTTTATATAATTTTAAAAACCTTTGTATTAATATGTTTCACCAAGTGCCCAACGAGTGATCAATTATTTTTTTGTGTATTATAATTATTATTTTCTGAACAATATGATATACGAGGTTTGTTCAAAAAGTTCGTGCAATTTTGAAATTTCCATTGCTACAAATGTCCGACTACAAGTGTTGTTTTTATGTGATGATGGTACACATGTTAGTGAAAATCGCCTTTATTTTAACCCTATTTGATGTATAGTTTAGATTTCACAACTAATTCAGTAAGCCGTCCTTAGGTTATTAGCGAATTTTTGTCATTCTACAGTGCAAGATTGAAGAACATGGATTAAATTTTGTGTAAACTGTGAGACAGATATACTACTCTGTCCGACAAACGTGTTCAGAAGATTTCTGGCGAGACTGCTGTGCGTAAACTAGAGGTTTACAAGCTTCAAAGACGAAGGGAAGTCTTTTCCTTGCTGACCCTTGTTAATATTTTGGATACCGTATTTATTACTTTTTTTTGTAATTGTACAGTAATACCAGTAAATGACAGAGTTATTACAACTATATGGTTGTCCGTGTGTCTATCAGTCTCTCTCTCTCTCTCTCTCTCTCTCTCTCTCTCTCTCTCTCTCTCTCTCTCTCTCTCTCTCTCTCTCTCTCTCTCTCTCTCTCTCTCTCACTCTCTGTTACCAATTGCCAAAATGGTTAAGAGGAGATTAATAGTCATTTTTTTTAAATTAACAATTTTATTTTTTTGTATATTATTATTGTCTAGTTTTTTGTATCGGCCATATAAGGACAACATGCCAATTTCAATTCTTTATTCTTTGTTCTTTTCTTTTTCTCCAATATTCTTTCATCTTTTCAGTGTGTCTCTTCTTCCTGTCTTCAGTTCACTTTGAACCTGCGTTTTCCTCTATCCTACCCTGGACTCCTATTTTTAACACTTTTGCCCGAAAAACTTGTGTTTTAATTGCTTGTTCTGCGTTTATATTATTTTTTCTAAATCCTTTTGGATTTCTTTAATCCAACGTGATGTTGATTTCTTCACAGATATTTAAAGATCCGGTTTGTTAACCTATTGTCGTCCATTTTATATAAATGTCCAAAAAATAATAGTCTTCTTTTTCTCATTGTTTCTGTTATATTTTCTATGCTTTGATATATTTCATCATTACTTTTTTATCTCCAACCTTCTGAAGTTTTTCGTGGGTCTAATATTTTCCTAATAATTCATCTTTCTAATATGACAAATATATTCGTCTTCCATATTTCTAGTATGATTATTGTCTATTATTGTATGAACAATTGTATGTACAGTATGTGTATGTTTTGTTACAACGGTCTCATGGATCGTCATATTTCGTAAATCATATTGCTACATTGAAAAAACGTATTGTTGAATATTGTTTGTATATTTACTGTGAAAATAATACAATTAAGATCCTATTTATGTTTATTTGAAATAACAATTTTTATAATAAAATACATATAAATATTACTATGCCCATGTCTCGTTTAATTAATCGGGCACTCACTCTTATTTAATTCTATCAATATTTCTCTTACTCCAAATACATTCGAGCACGGTTTTACACATTGAGTCAGTTCATTCGCCACTCGGCACTGAAGTTCTAACGTCTGGCGTCTGTCCCATGACACACACAACTGTTTTGTACATCTATAGCGTCCTGCCGTCGCTTCCTACTATGACGTTGACCGCTTGAGCCGTCCAAACGGCAAGGGGTAACACATACTGATTTCGGTATCAAACCAATACGGCCAAATTAGCCAAATATTTTTAAAGAGTAATGTAATATGAAGCTTTTCACCACGGTTATTTGGTCGCCCCCTTGCCGAGTGACCAACCGGTGTTATTTCATTTTGCAGCACATTGTAAATTATAATACAGGCTACATTAAGTACATAAATAGTCTGTAATAAACAAATATTTGCTAATAATTTACATGTTGTACATATTATATGTTTTGTACGGTAAATTAAAATCGCAATGAATTATTTGGAAGGCTGTGGGTTTGAGGTTAACAATGCGGAGAACGGTGACGGCACGTGTTGTTCGGTTGCACGCGATTATGGAGGCAGTCGCGATAATTTACAGCCACCAACTATCGACCGTTTTCATTTTCAGTTTTAAATAAATATGCAGATAGAAAGGCGAATTGGAACGATAATGTAGACAAGTACAAGGGACTGACGAATCTTTGCTTGGGAAGATAAAGAACAGTGGCGATTTACTTACTAGCACAGTGGAACGTACAAACAATGATAATGTTTATTCGGCTGAAAAATTATTCGTCACTAGAAGGCAAACGCCCTTCTCAATTTTTCTTCATGTGACATTCGTTCCGTCTATAAAGTACCCAACGTCATGATACGTCATGATAATGACGTCTACATAATATCATGAGATATTAAAGGTGGCGGAAGGTGTAACTAGTGGCGTAACTATAGTGGTATCAGGGGATAAATCCATCCCCAAGAGCTATAAAAATGTTCTGCGAAATTCCATAATCACTTAACATAGACTCAACATAGTGCCATGCTTCCTGCATAGAACATACGTTTTCCAGTGTCCTCGCAAATATTATTATTTAGTAAACAAATATTATTATTATGAGTAGTAGTAGTAGTAGTAGTAGTAGTAGTAGTAGTAGTAGTAGTAGTAGTAGTAGTAGTAGCAGCAGCAGCAGTAGTAATAGTAGTAGCAGTAGCAGTAGTAGTAGTAGTAGTAGTAGTAGTAGTAGTAGCAGCAGCAGCAGCAGCAGCAGCAGCAGCAGCAGCAGCAGCAGCAGCAGCAGCAGTAGTAGTAGTAGTAGTAGTAGTAGTAGTAGTAGTAGTAGTAGTAGCAGTAGCAGCAGCAGCAGCAGCAGCAGCAGTAGTAGTAGTAGTAGTAGTAGTAGTAGTAGTAGTAAAAGTACCAGTAGCAGCAGCAGCAGTAGCAGTAGTAGCAGCAGTAGTAGTAGTAGTAGTAGTAGTAGTAGTAGTAGTAGCAGCAGCAGCAGCAGCAGTAGTAGTAGTAGTAGTAGTAGTAGTAGTAGTAGTAGTAGTAGTAGTAGTAGTAGTAGTAGTAGTAGCAGTAGCAGCAGTAGTAGTAGTAGTAGCAGCAGTACTAGTAGTAGTAGTAGTAGTAGTAACTAGTAGTAGTAGTAGTAGTAGTAGTAGTAGTAGTAGTAGTAGTAGTAGTAGTAGTAGTAGTAGTAGCACCAGTAGTAGTAGTAGTAGTAGTAGCACCAGTAGTAGTAGTAGTAGTAGTAGTAGTAGTAGTAGTAGTAGTAGTAGTAGTAGTAGCAGTAGCAGCAGCAGTAGTAGCAGCAGTAGTAGCAGTAGTAGTAGTAGTAGCAGCAGCAGCAGTAGCAGCAGCAGTACTAGTAGTACTAGTAGTAGTAGTAGCAGTAGTAGTAGCAGCAGCAGTACTAGTAGTACTAGTAGTAGTAGTAGTAGTAGTAGTAGTAGTAGTAGTAGTAGCAGTAGCAGTAGTAGTAGCAGCAGAAGTACTAGTAGTAGTAGTAGTAGTAGTAGTAGTAGCACCAGTAGTAGTAGTAGTAGTAGTAGTAGTAGTAGTAGCAACAGCAGTAGCAGTACTAGTAAATTGTTATTACTATTTTGCTTTTGGTCCTACTCTTGAAGTTATCATGATGACGAAGAAAGGCGGTGACCACAACACCCTGACGACTTCAAAATTAATAAGGTCATCCATCGAACCCCGCACTCAAGTCGCAGGCGAAAGGTAACAGCAGGACGATATAGTACAGTAGGCCTATAATCTGTTTTCAAACCGATCGCTGCAGATTCAGTCTGACACTACTTATTCGTCTAACCGATTGCCTTCTTCCATTGTTTGCATAAAGTGTGTGTGTGTGTGTGTGTGTGTGTGTGTAAGAGTAATACTACCAATAAGACCAAACGCTCTGTAGCCGTCGTCGTTAACCTACAAAAGTACATTTTATTTGAAGAGAAATAGGGCGGAAATAATGTATTGTTGGATCATAGAGAGAGAGAGAGCTCAGAGTGGATGTGTCGTTAAAGCCGGCGCTGCTGCTTTCAATTCGCCGCCGTTTGTACTTTGACACCTCCACCACTCGTGAAGGACAGCGGGAGGACGAAATAAGGACAGGACGTATCGTTTGTTGTTCCACACACCTCGGATGTATACTGATGACGGACATCTTTAGCAATGACAAGGGATGGTAATTTGAACTCACTCACACACGCACACACACACACACACACACACACACGTCTCTGTGTTTTATGTGACAATCGATTTGAGACGCCTTGATATATCGATATGCAATTTCACGGTGCTCTGCTTCGTGGTGGGTGGCACTGTCCATTATGTCAGGCTCGTCATTCGTGTTTTACTTCTATGTTCCATAAGGAAACAGAAGTATGGTGATGGGAAAAAATCGTGTTCGAGATAAGGGCTGATTCTGATTGTACTATCCTCAAAACATGAAGAAAAGTCATTTTCTGAAAAGTGTCTCTGTGTGTAGAATATTTCTATGGCAAACGATAATTGCCGCAAATTCAAACAGAATCGAATAATTGTTTGGATATGTGCCCGAGCTGTAGAGGAATCAAGGCTTATTGATGTTGGTGAAGATCAGTTAAGACGAAGGGGTAATTTACCTGCAACATTTTATGTATTAAGAAGAGTAAAGTACTTAATTTTGATGAATAAAGTATTCTTAAAATAAAGTCATAATAATCCACTGTGGAAAAGTAGATGAAATATCTATAAATGAAAATGGTAGTTGAAGGGGAGGGGGTAATTCTCTATAAATGAAAGTTATAGTTGAAGGGTGAGGGGATAATTTTTTTTATATCTGTACTACGTTAGCAGCAACAAAGAAGTAGTTTGTTGTTAAAATTCCTTCCCGGGCCGTGTGACCGTGTTCTAATATTTTCTGCAAAATCTGACGTTTTGGCAGTGCATCGACTACCATCATCAGTGAAAATCGAGTGCGCTAACGTGAGGACGTTTATGTTAGTGACCACAGTTAAGGCTGAAGAAAGAAGTAGAAAGAAATAATTTTTATGGAAATATTTCATTTCGAAAACGATTTTAAATATAAATCTTAGAACATGGAAGTCATGCATGGTTCTCCATACAGATATTTTGTATCTTTAATGAAGAACAGAACATTAAACATGAACATGTTGTAACACGAACAGAACAATTACGGAAGCCAGTGGCGTATCTAGAATTTGGCTTCGCGTGTGTCCGGGGTCGGATCGACTTCACAGAATAGAGAAAACAAGTCAAGAATAATTAACATTACTATTTTTAAAATGGCCGAAAAACAATGTGCTAAGATCCTGAAATCAGTCTTATTAAAGTAAACGGTAATAACAAAATAAAACTACGCGTTATTGAAACATTGTTAAAAGATACTTACTGAATTCCTATCCTTATTGAATTGATTTTCCTATATTTCATATTTCAAACGGTTTCCCTAATGCTGTGTAATATACCTGGCTGTATATTTAAAAAAACTACTACTACTTTATTAGCGTACACAGCTGAAAATAAAATAAAATAAAGTAAAACAGTATAGAAATTAAGAGATTAACAAAATTCGTCAAATTTTCTACCCTCTGCGGAGGTGGTCCGGCCCCGTTCGTCCCCTTCTGTAAATACGCCCCTGATAGAGACAAATGTCTCTAAGATTTAAGCAGATATGAACGAATTCACTTTGAAAATAATCATTTTGATTTTGTTATAAACGTTTGAGATTTATTTATCATACCAGTTACACTTTAACCATCTACTTTTTATCACTATTAATGTACGAAACGTATGGTAATTTATTATTTCTTTTACTTATTCATCCTGTCTTCTTAATGTTTCACATTCATTCTTTGATGTTCTTATACTCTGTAAGATCTTTTTCGCTTCTTCGTTCCACGATTAGATGTTACCGCCTGTTCCTATCTTCACCTACATACACCTACATACTATCTTGACCAATGTCTAGCGAGGCTTCCTTTTAACTCTTTTCCCTTTCTTCTTCTTATTCTTCCGTCAGACCTTAGATCTGCTACATGTTGAGCCTTCTGGTGCTGCATCTACCGTCTAGAGAGAAATCTACCGTCTACTGATCGAATGCGGTGGACAAATAGTTGTGTTTGTAGTATATGTGCGCCTTTGTTAGTTATCTAGCCCATGCATTCCAGATAAGGCCGCTGCATTACTGTCCCCAGCAACAGGCGTGACCTTGACTCGATCCTAGAAATAATGAGTCTAGAACGTTACCACTGAGCCGGTCCACGCCACGTCTTTTCCCCCCGTAAATTTGTTTAGCGTCTCCCACCTCTTCCATACTGCTTATGCACTTCCTTTGATCCAGTATTCCTCAATTCTGTCACTGGCAGATAATATACACAACTGTGACGTTGCTTCTAATCCTGTCTGTCCTCTACATCATTTAACGTGGCTGAGAACATGAAAAATGTGAAGAAGAAGAAGAAGAAGAAGAAGAAGAAGAAGAAGAAGAAGAAGAAGAAGAAGAAGAAGAAGAAGAAGAAGAAGAAGAAGAAGAAGAAGAAGAAGAAGAAGAAGAATTCGGCACTGTCCCGACATTGTCCCAGTGCACCAAACAGATTGTAACTTTAGTAAAGATTATGATTACCATTTTGAGTCCGCGTTGCCACAATTAGTATAATTAAATTTTTTTTAAATTTTTAAAATTTTTTACCTTAATCCGTCTATGTGACCGCTTGGTTTCTGTCTTCTTACGCGTTTCGGATTAATTTAATCCATCATCAGAGAGTAAAAATTCGTCGGTTATGACTTCGTTAAAACATTAAAAGTGACACTAAAATACATTTATGTATATGTTCTACAAACACAGCGACGTACGCGGATGTGAGTGCGCACTTGACACCGGTTGACGACGTACTGCACAGTTTATTTAAGTTATCATGTTATCTATTGTTGTGTTGGGGCGTGTACTCTATATGATAAGATTATAGATAACATAACCATAGAGTATCATATAACATGATAACTTAAATAAACTGTGCAGTACGTCGTCAACCGGTGTCGAGTGCGCACTCACATCCGCGTACGTCGCTGTGTTTGTAGAACATATACATAAATGTATTTTAGTGTCACTTTTAATGTTTTAACGAAGTCATAACCGACGAATTTTTACTCTCTGATGATGGATTAAATTAATCCGAAACGCGTAAGGAAACAGAAACTAAGCGGTCACATAAACGGATTAAGGTAAAAAATGTTTAAAAATTTAATTATAATAATTGTGACGTGGATACCAGTACAATGACTTCACAATTAGTATTTATCAACCGCCGCAAATTATCACCTTCAACGGAATGAGACGTCGTGTCGTTGTTATTCAGCTCATTCGTTACTATCAGAATATTCGTTGGTTTATGATGTGCAGAAAGGTAACTACGTTCATGCGAGATAAAAATGTAATTCTTCTTCTTCTTTACTACATTGTTTGGGCATAGCCCGTTCCGACTTCACAGAGTCTCTGAAGATTTTCTCCAGGGTCTTCCACGATCTCTTGCCCCACTAGCCTATATTGAAATGCTTATTTAGGAATACGCGTAGCCTATCTACCATGCGTTTCACATGGGATTTCCAATTCTGTCTCTATTCCTTTACTCTATCCAGAACCGACTATAACTTCAGGTCTTTCCTTATGTCGTAATTTCGTATATGATCTCTCAAACTACATCCTTTAACTGCTTTTAAAAATTTCACTTCCGAGGCCTGCATTTTTGAAATATCTTTGTGCAGAAGAGTCCATGTTTCACACCCATACATTAATGTTGGGACAGCCACGACCTTATAGAACTTCAGCTGTGTCTCATATCATTTTTCCAATTGTTCTAGAGTGTCTAGTTTTCGGCCTTTTGTGTGTACGTGTAGAACATGGAACATGGAACCTGTAGAACATGTGTACATTGACAATAACATGGACGTTCTACACGTACACACAAAAGGCCGAAAACTAGACACTGTTGAACAATTGGAAATATTCAAACACACGAAAACACATAAAAACAACATCCTAAACTAACAGACACAATTCAAATCACACGCATTATTCGAACATATCACGCCCCACACACACAATATCGATCTTTCAAAAGTCGATACCGTCGCCAAGAACAAGACGGACAGTGCTCCCAACGGCAGCCCCGGAAGAAGCTTTTTAAAAGCGAAAACTGGTTCAGGCTATAAGGTAAACCTTTTACATTTTTACCCATAAAAAACTTTGTGTTCCGAGTCGGTAGTGAATTAATTATATTTTGATACGTATGTTAGTAACTTAGTTCATTATAAGGAAGCCTACTGTTTGATCGAGTGTTTGTGTGACGGTAACTTGTTCACAAACCAAACTAGCAGTTAATGTGCAATATAAGAGCTGTATGTCACCGCACAGGACGAAATAAAAATTTTATTAAGAGTCTTATTTTAACGGGAGTGCGGATATTAAAGCAGATAAGCTGCCCGGCTGACTACTGTCCGCCGAGCTAAGCCGTGCGCCTGCGACCCACTTTTGTCAAGAAGAAACAGTTTCATTACGTGTACGTCACAGCCTTCTGGATTTTGTCAGCGCGACTTAATTAAACGTCCTAACGTGGCACGAATCCGTGACGTGTAACAAACAATACCTGTGGCATCCATATGTCTTTTGTGTGAAATACAATCTTGTGGCAACGAATTTATGAAACTGAAGAAAGTGTGGTATTTGTGTTACCGAATTTGTCGTTATAACTAACTCTATTGTTACCTTTACATTACTTGCAATTGATTATTCTCGATGAGCCAACAAGCGCTGTATACCCTTATTCTGTGTGTTGTTTGACAATTTGATCAATAAAAATTCACTGACCAATAAAAATTAAGAAAGTGCATTTGCAGAACGGATATTATTTGTCCATGATTTATATCTAAAAAATGTAAATATTTTTGTGTTATGTAATTGACAAATGGTTTTTCGAATATTTGACAAACAATTGTTGTGTGTAATAAATATATATTTTCGCCTTAGGAAACATAACAACAGGTTCTATGATTTTGCTTTAAAGCCCGCTGTATTCAGAAAAGCAAAGATGTATGCCGTTAGAACAAGACTGAGTGATTTAAAGATGTTTTTACTTGGGAATAACAAAAAGCACGTAAAGGGACCAATCCCTGTGTAAACCTTTTAGTACAACAGAAAAATTACCTTTGTCATAAAGTCATGTAAAAAAGGCTACCTAATACATACATGTGTACTCATACAAAAAATATGTTAAAAGTTTTCGTTCGTAAAGTTAGTGTTTTATAAACTGGTTTTTACTCTTCTGTTAAGCAAGAAAATGAAGAGGAGGAAGAACAACAACAAAGTGTACAAGGTGGAGTAGAGTTGAAGAAACAAAAATGCATAGGTCTAATTATCAGAACAAATTTCTTTATCACAAACGTATTCCTCAACAAGAATCCATCAGTTTTGTTTCGTACGAGAAAAAGATGGAGAGATAGTCAGACAGACACTCAGACATCTCTTCTTTTCCTTATTCTTCTTTTTCTGCTTTGCCTCAGCCCAGAGGTAGGTAGCATATACAATTTTTTTTGCCTTCCAAAGTCAGTCTATTAATCAGCACATACGTTCTTCCTTCTTTTGTCACATCCATGTACTCATATTTGGTGTTCCTCCCTTGCTTCTCTTTTTTTCAATGGTTTCAATCAACATCTTTCTTTCACACACTTTCTTCAAAACCTCGTTATTAAGCAATATTTTTGTCCACAGTATTCTTAAGCCCCTCTTCTAGCACTATATCTCAAATGCTTCAATTTAGCTCCACTCCAATTTCCTCAGAGTCCAGGTTTCCGAATCGTACAGAGAACAGACATAATATTCAGTTTCACGCACACAGAAACACAGTACAGTATATTTGCATTTATTATACCATCTTCGATCTTCAAGAGTATCTGCTGTCATGTGACTGAGAGAATCTGGGATCTTGTTATTGGAAAACCCGTAATATGTTTTATGTTAAAATACTTACTGCCAAAACTACCCTAAGCTCCTGACAATATACTCCTTGGCGAAGGGACAGTGTAATGGCAAGTGTGTCAGTAAACTGTACAAAGGTCCCCAAACTGACACCACGGTCCAATATAAGTGTTGTACTCACGTGTCCTGATCGCAAAGAAAATTTCATTAAAAGTCTCAAAGAGAGTGCGGATATTAAAGTCAATCTGTTCGCTGTTACTGTCCACCATCTAGCTAAGCAGTGCGTCTGCGACCCACTTTTGTTTGTCAACAAGAAACAGTTTCATTATGTGTACGCCACTGCCTTCTGGATTTTGTTAGCGCAGCTTAATTGAATATCTTTATATAGCACTCATTAAACCGAGCAGAAAATATTTATTTGTAGTAACAAAAAAAGTACGGAAAGAAAATATAATTTAAGAAACTGAAAACTGCATGATATTTAATGTTCAAACTTTGTAATTACAAGCTGATGATCACAAAAGATGAGTGGACGTAAGTGGACAGAAGTCAGATTACCGAAGAAGATTAAACGCTCTGCGCTATCGACACGACAAGAAATGCTGGCGCGTGTACATGTACCAGAATAAACACTACTTAGCCAGACTGCTCCCAATTAGACAATCAATAAATCTCACTTATAAAGTTTTTAAGCTTCATCAGATTTGCAAACAATACAATAAGAAACTCTCCACTGCGAAAACAAATCTACTGGCATTTCGAGATAAAGAGCGAACAAGAACAAAAATAATGATTATTAATCGACTTATGAAACAGACGTGCCACTATATTTTTATTTGGGAAATGGTACCGGCTATGATACACAATATGATATTGATGTTAAGTTAGGTAAGTTCCAGACTATCTGCAGAACAATCAACCACCGTATCTTTAGATACAAGGTACGTCGAGATACAAAATGAAAGTTTTACAAAGTTGTGGCGGCCCCTGTACTGTCCTACGGGTGTGAAATATGGACAACAACCAAGAAACAAGGAAGTAGAATACAGGAGTCAGAAATGGTTTTGGAGGATCTTTGAAGACGGAACACGCAGCACCTTGGCTAAGCCGTGAAATGAAGGTGATGGTAATGATATAACTATAAGATGAATTTATTGTCCAGCTGACTGTTGGACAGTGTTTACAATAAAAATATTTGTAACAACTGTACTCAAATTTGTGTTAGCCTGTTTCGCGATAAACCTTTCGAATCGTAATAGGTCTAAATTTTTTCTCAGAGAATTTACAGCCCTGCTTTCCAATTGACACGAAGGACCCAGAAAACAGCCCTGCCCCTCCTCCTCGCCTCCTCATCCTCATCATCATCATCGTCAGCATTATCGTCGCCGTCGTCGTCATTGTCATAATAATATCATCGTAGAATAATGTCATTGATGTGTTTCAATTGCTTGCCTAACAATAGATTCAGCCACTGCTTGTTCTTATTCTTTTTCTCCTCCTTCTACATTTCCAGTATGTAGGGCACCACAATGGCAGTTCTGACTTGCAATCCTATCTTCTTCTTCTTCTTCTTCTCCTTCTCCTTCTCCTTCTCCTTCTCCTTCTCCTTCTCCTTCTCCTTCTCCTTCTCCTTCTCCTTCTCCTTCTTCTTTCTGGGTGTTTAACACTTTTTCATACAAATGTGAAACAACCTACGGTTGTTGTAAAAATTTAGCGAAAAGTAAGTAAATTTTCCCATATCTACAGAACTATATGCAAGAAAGCATTGGAGAACAGACTACAAAAAAGAACGAACGATGTTTAAGTCCTATAAAACAGTTGCAAAGTCTTAATTAGTATACTGTGGAAACAAAATGTGTGTAACAAACCAGGCAGATATAGGCTCAATAAATGTAATTACTACAAACGAACAAAAATATAGGCTAAAGAAAGACGTAGAAAAACCATCGTCTTATATTGAGAAGAATCGACAGCTATGAAATGAGTCTCTCTTGGGAATCGATAACGTGTAAGCGCCGCGTGGTGGTTCATGGCGATCAGTCTGCCAATCGCGGCTAACACAAGTTAAATATCCCTAAGGTTACTGAAAAAAATAATAATATCGTAAGTGCTATTCCGGGTAAGTTCAAAATATCCGATTCGGGTACATACATATAAACTTTTAGCTTACTGGATAAAAAAGTGTTCGCATAATACACTAATTTAGCCCCTACACGCCCGCAAGCGACCCTGAGGCCGGACAGAGAACACCAACCCACGAGTACTCATCCAGACACAGGATCAACCCGTCGTCTGAAGGGACTGCAGTCGACATTAAAGGGAAGTAAACCTATATTATTTATGTACAATAAAATAAAAAAAATTATTTAAAAGAATACAATGCAATCGTGAAACCAATTACGTCATACGGGTGTGAAATATGGCCAATAATACAAATAACAGAAAAGTTGTTGGAAACTACTGAATTGGCGAAGAGCGGCAGGGAGGTCAAAAACTGGAAAAAGTAATAAACGTCAGAATCCGGAGATAATGGGGGTACAGTGCTCTATTGTCGACGACATAAAAACAAAACAGCTAAAATGGTTTGGGCATGTGCAAAGAATGCCGGATAATCGACTTGCCAAGCAAATTTTGAGATGGACACCATACGGTCGTACGCGAAGAGGAAGACCTAGGTTGAGTTGGAGAGAAGGCATCAACCGGGCAATGAGAGACCGGGAATTGTAAGAAGAATCTTGGTTGTATCGAGACCAATGGAGACTAGGGATCGGAAGACGTAGGATAACGTTATGAACCGATTTATATATAATATTTAAAAGAAAGACTTGATCACATCAATAAAATCTTTATAGTAAATAAGACAAAAAGAACCTTTTGATATTCATTTATTTAATTGTAAAGAAAGAAATTCTTAGTGGTGTTACAAAAGTCAACAAAGACAGATTAATTATTTGTTTACAAACTGCATTAAAAGCTCACTAGACTGTTATAAAAGAACAGCATCATTAATAAATCCACTTCATTCCAGTATCCTATATGTCGACTACTTATTCTATGCGACACATGTACATCGCATATAAGTTGCATAGAGTTTGAAAATGAATGAAAGAATTTTTTTATTTTCATCTGTTTTAAGTTCGTCCGGGGGGGGGGGACGAGTTTCGGGCTGTTTTGGGAATGCCCTTCTACGCCACAGTGGTGAACAAAGTTTGGGGTGCGGTGAATCGTCACAGGTCGGACGATTAGTGGAGGTAACAAGAAGAGAAAGATATGTGATAGCGTGCGTGAGCGTGTGTGGTGTGTAGTCGGTTTGCCTATGTGGTCAGGGGCAATGCCGGATTTAAGCGCAGGCTACATAGGCTGCAGCCAACCCCCCCCCCCCCAAAAAACCGTAAATTGCATAAAAATTATTTGATTCGTATTTCAGAGAACAGTAGAAGTTATTAGAGGAAGAAGTGATATTAGTACGAGCCATCGTGTATTAAATGTAGGCGAGCGGCAATACATCAAAGCAAATCCTAATGAAAGTAGTGCCCTACAATCGTTTTATGATGCAGACAAATTATGAATTATGATTTACTTACAGATTTGTATAGTATAAATATATACCCTAATACATTTATGTTATTTTTTAACTATATGCGAAATTTGTGATAATTACAATTTCATTCTCTTACTTTCCTCTCGAAATCAGTTGTTTTTATTTTTCCTACATTTTTATTCTGTTTAGTGTTTTTGAGTGTAATTTAAAAACGAGTGCAAAGTTCTATTATTATTTTCATAGATTCCAGAATGAATTGAGTACATTGAGTACTACAATACAAGGTACAGTGAGTTACCTTGAAACCGTTAAGTTGTTTAACATAGTATTGAAAAAAAACTGTGTATCCCAATTTAATTTGTATACTTAGCAATGATTTTATTTCAAGTTCTGGAAGATATATTTTTCAAAAATTTCCGCGAAGAGGCACCTTGACCTCCCGTTTTACTGGATTTCATACTCCTTGACCTGCCCCGGTAGTCGGGAGGCCCGCACCACATCTTCAGCCTAGGACCCGCTGACTCTAAATCCGGTCCTGGTGTAAGGGGTAAATTTCGGTTTGGAATGCCAAACGCTTGTGCGGGAGCGGCGGAGTCGAGCAGCTGGGGAAACTGGGTCCAAGCATCGTGTCAAGTTGTTATGGTGATAGACTAGTTAGCGGGACAGTACTGAAAATATCGGTATAGAGAACGATACATGACTTCCATGTTCTAAGATTTATTTTTAAAATCATTTTTGAAATGAAATGTTTCCATAGAAACTACTTCTTTCTTCAGCCTTAACCACAGTACTGTGACCGTTAACGTATACCACCTCACGTTAGCGCGCTCGATTTTCACTGATGATGGCAGTCGATGGCGCTGCCGAAACGTCTGGTTTTTAAGAAACCATTGGACTACGGCCACACATCCCGGGAAGGAATTTTATTAACAAACTACTTCTTTGTTGCCGATAACTTAGGACACATAAAAAATTATCTCCTCCCCTTCAACTACAATTTTCATTTATAGAAAATTACCCCCCCCCCATTCAACTAGCCTCTTCATTTATAGATATTTCATCTACGTTTCTACAGTGGATTATTATGATCTACTTATCAGGATACTTTGTTTATCAAAATTTAGTACTTTACTCTTGTTAAAACATAAAACGTTGCAGGTAAAGTACCTCTTCCACTTAACGGAACTTCATTAAAACCAATAGGCCTTGAGTCGTCTACAACTCAGGCATATATGCAAAACATTATTTGATTCTGTTTGAATTTGCGGCATTTATCGTTCGCCATAGAAAAAATTCTACAACAGACACACACGGACACACAGACACTTTTCGGAAAACGACTTTTCTTCATGTTTTGAGGGTAGTACAATCAGAATCAGCCGTTATCTCGACCACGATTTTTTTCGCCATGACCATACTTCCATTTCCTTATGGAACATGGAAGTAAAAAGGGACACTAGAGAGCGTTTTAAAATAGAATTAATCGTAATGTCAGCTACCCAGGAGTGTCTGTGAGCGCCAGCACGTAGTTAACAATTTGATCAGTGATGACAACTCGATTCTCTGATAATGAAATTTTCTGAAACTTGGTAAAATGCAACATTATGCAAAATTGTCAACTTTAACTATAGGAAAAATAATAAAGCTATATAAATAATGTTAAATAGACCGTCTCCACTTTAGATTTGTCAAAAACAGAGATATTTTGTCATGGTTCATAGTTCGCAACATATTCGCGATTTTCGTCCTCCTCAGTCAAATAAGTAGTTAAGATTTTAGGGTTAGATCCCCGTGTAATTTATGGTAAATCTGAGAACGCCACTGAGGATGCCACACCACAGAACACGCGAAACGTTTTGTATTCACAGCGATACCGACAAAAACGTGATTTCAACAGAAGGAAATGAGCTGTTTTACAAATTATTTTCTCTTAACGTTAGTTTCCTGGTCTAGTAGCACGACTGCAATATAAGCATGTTTGTGTATATTATGGACTAACGTTGCCATTACGAATAACACATAATATTGACACAACCACAAGAGTGCCCGTTTCTTTGCTTACTGCCATCCAGTGCAAATAGTCGTGCGCGAGCGCGCGCGTGCATGTCCGCTCCTCTCACCCGGTTCTGTTCCAACTGCTTTGTTGGTCTTTTGTTGAACAGAATCTCCTCTCCCTCCCTCTCTCTCTCTCCACCTCTCACCACCCCCTCTCGCCTCCCCCTCGCAACCCCCTCCCCCTATCTCTCCCCCTCACTCTCTCTCTCTCTCTCGTTCTCTGTCTATCTCAAAAGAAAACTGATGCATTGTTGATGACGGATACGTTTACGTATAACAATTTTCTGCTGCTAAATTGAACGCTTTCCTTGAGTATAAAATTGCATTTTCCTTTTTCCGATATGCTCTGTAGTATCCTCTACTACACTCAGCCTTGTATAACACGGTATTAAAAACAATAAAGAAAAGAATTAACGAACGAACCGAGTTTGCAACAATTTTCATACAAGTGTGTGCGCGCGTGCCTGTTTGTGTGTTACTGTCGCTACACACACAATTAACGTGTTACTTTGTGCTGAAGTTTACGTTGCTATAATTTTCACCACTTTATAGCTACACTTAATGATTTCCTGTTCTGTATTAAACAGTTTGTTTGGCTTACTGGCGACTTGCACAATATTTTCTTACAAGGAAAATTGTTCCGTCTTTGATCCGCGTATGCTGGCCTTTTGAACTCAACCTGTCAGTAATCAGGAGAGGCGGGTAGGAATATTACCGTCGATAGAAATTTAGCACACAACCTTTAGACCGCAAAATCATCTGTGGTCAACTACAGGTGGGTGTAGGTTAACCTTAAGCCGTCTACGCACTATCCATCCACGCTGTCCAGCATGCCCGACGTCGGTGATGGATGTGCGCACCACACTGTCTTGCAATTCGTCCAGCGTGCCAGACGTTCTTTAGTTCTCGTTGTGTTTTGTAAAAATCATTTTCTTGATTTTTCTGTATAAAAATTAAAAAATTGTTCTCCTAAAACAGACATCATATCTTGCAACGCTGTCATTCTTTTATTTTTATTCATGTAGTCTGCCGAGGATACGTCCCACAGACATCTATTTAATTTAAATTTTTCGATAAAATTTGAAGTCATTTCTCGGTCTATTATGAATTGTAATTAAAACAAATTAATAATAACAATATTTAAAATAACAACTGCTAATGATATTTGAATGTATTATGTAAACGAAGAATAAACTAAACTAAATATTACACTGAAATTTTATCTGAATCGTTACTTATTAAATATAAACTAATGAATGAATGTAAAGTATAATTAAACAGTAAACATTTATTAAATGAATGTGCTCTAAAAACATGTACTGTACTTGCTCGAAAATGATGATTTGTTCAAACATACACGATGCACGACTCCTTGACATCCGTCAACACTACACACGATCCATCCGCACGTCTTGCGGCTTGACCTAATGGTCTTGCTGGACTCATTTTCGTCGTGAACATCCTTCAAAAATACACGACATGCGGATGGATGTCAAAGCTACTCACTGTCGTTTTTGACTTGCTGTCCGTCATGACGTCTAGCGGGGATGGTTATTGGGTAGTGCACCTACACTTTATGCACCTACACTTTCGGACATTCGACTTTTGCATATTTCACTCTTTTAGACATTCGAATTTGTCACCCTTCATTCAAATTTCGTTTAACTACGGAAAGGGAATCCTCCAAGGCAATGCTTTTGTTTGCCGCCTCTTCATTCTTGACTTAGAAAAGGCTATGAGAGATGTGAAATAGATTCCTCCGGGACTGTATTCAACAGGTTGGTGCAGGTCCTAAGATACGCCAAAGACCTAGATACAATTAGGAGGTCTCTTTGAGCAGTCATTGAAGCCTTTCTTGCTCTTGAAGGTCCCGCAAGGAGGTTGGGTCTCATAATAAACGAAAGCAAGACAAAATATGTGGTCACAAAACAGGAAGCTAGAGAAGGAGAGGAAGTCCAAATTGACATCTATTCCTTCGAAAAAGTGAACATCTTTGTTTATTTAGGATGCCAAGTTAACTCCAATGTTGAAACAACGGAAGAAATGAAGCGAAGAATCACCTCAGCTAATAGGTGCTTCTTTGGTCTCAGATCCCAGTTTCAGAGCAGAACAACTGCCAGGAGCATCAAGCTGCTTCTGTATAAAACACTGATCCGCCCAGTTCTCACACTATGGTTCTGAGATGTGGACCATTTCTAGAAAGCCTGAGTCAAGCCGTCAAGCCTACTGGTTTGTGAACGCGAAATCGTCCGCAGTATTTTTGATCCGATATGTGTGGAAGATACATGAAGGAAAAGGACGAACCAAGAAATGAACACTCTTCGGAACGAACCAGATATTGTGAAAGTTACAAGACTCAGGTGAGCTGGACATGTGATCAGAATGGGGTAAAATGAAATACCCAGAAAGGCATTCACACAACAGGTCTAAGGCACCAGGAGAGTTGGTAGACCCAAACTACGTTAGGAAGACGATGTAAATAATTATGATGTGCGCCATATCCTTGGGTCCCAGAACTGGAGAGCAGCTGCACTTGACCGGGACAACTGGCGGAGGCTGTAAAAGGATGCCTTCACTCAGTAATGGCTTGTCGCGGCGCCGCTGTATGTTATTTCAGTTTCATACTCCAGCTTTCGACTCTCAAACATTGAAAGTGAGTAAAAATGGAAATATTTAAACATAAAATAAATAATAAATTAAAACTTGAACAAATCCAAATTAATACCAAAAACGATAATATTTTTAAATTTTGAATTTAACAAAATAAGATAAGTATTTATCTTACATTTCTACATTTATTAACATAACACATTCTATATACACATAAAACACAGAGTGAATATATTATATTAACAAACAGCTGTTAATAACAATAAGTTCCCAAATTTTATAAATTTTATTAATGTTTAGTTGAAACACTATTAATATATAAAAAAATAAAATATTTATCTTTATTTTGTACCTAACTCTCTGATATTTCTTGCAGGTTTTCCATATTATGAAAATTCTTTATCATCAGCATCATCCTCAAGGTTTAAACCAAGAATGGTTTGTTCCGCTCTCAAATATGCAAATATTACAGCTGGTCACTCCAGCGCTTCCTCGGACGTCCCACACCTCTCCGTCCCCTCGGCTTATAGTTCCATAGTTGTTTGTGGGATGCGACAATCATCCATTCGGCAAAGATGTTCCCACCAATTCAGGCGATACTGGGCGATCCTGTCGAGTATACTCATAATATTCAGTTCCTGCCGTATATCTTTGTTTCTTCTGTGATCACGGATAGTATACCCTGCCACGTCCCCGAGAAATCTCATTTCAGCCGCTTGGATGCGACTTGACTGGCCTTTCGTTAAAGTCCAATTCTCAGATCCATAAAGAAGTGTGGGAAGAGCCATCACCTTGTAGAATTTTAGGCGTGTTCCTTTACTTGCTGACTTAAGGATTCGCCTGATGGTCCCGCACATAAGGTTGAACTTATGCAACTTATGCACCACGTCGTTGCTTGCATTATAAGATACACTGTAGCGCAGCTATTCAAAACTGCTAACTTGTTCCAGGACAGTACTATCTATAACAATTTTTGCCCGTCCGGGATCAGTTCCACAAAAATCCATCACCTTGGTTTTAATTGTGGATATCTGCAATGCATAATGAAAATTCTTAAAATATTAAATACTGCTGCAAGTAAAATTTATTATTGTATTTCACCTGACATACGTTTCACTGATCACATCACTATCATCAGACGTTTATAACAATAAAGATTACAAATTTTATAATTTCCCGTACGTCAGATAAAATACAATAATAAATTTTACTTGCAGAAGTATTTAATATTTGAAGAACTTTTACAAAATAAAAAATATATTCTTGTAAGGAAGACAAATATAATTTATTTATTATCACAGATTAATACAAAATGGATTTGTCAATAAAGCCGAGAGTTTCAGGTGCACGGTGTCTGTGATGACAAATGGAGGGGGTCATGACATACATACACACACACTCCGCGCGCATGCAGACGATATCCATCGCTGGGAAACAACATGCATAGAAATACGGTACATACAGTGTGTTTATGTATGCGTTTCCGTGTTCATCTGACAATCGATCTGTGTATATCGATATGCAATTTCACGGTTCTCTTCTTCCGCGGGTTTAATGTCTGCTACATGTACAGTATGTCTGTTTTATTGGGCTGAGTTGCGATCGTGTCCGTGTCTCTACGCTGCGACAGCTGTGACACTTGTGTTGTGTTTATGCTCTTTGTTTTTTTTTACTGCCATTACAAAAAAGACTATAGTAACCAACAAGGCTTCACAAAGAATTAAGCAACGAGTTATTTTTCATATTTATTATATTTAGATAAACGGACACTAAAAGAAAATGGGCCTCCTATTGACAGCACTAAAGCTTTTGAAATGTGGCTGTGTAGACGCCTATCGAAAGTTTCTTGAGCAAGCCACATTAGAAATTACACCATACTTATCAGAATAGAACATGAGCCCCCAATTACTTGCAACTGTCAAAAGATGAAAATTTGCATACTTGGTACAGAAACAAAGAGGACCTCGATATGCAATACTGAGATTCATTCTAAATGGAAAAATATTGGCTCCGTAACCTCCGACTTTGTTCAAGGCTAAAGAACTATTTCACTCTGCACAAAACTAAGAAAGTTATAAATACATACACTGACCGAATGGTCGCTCGCTCGGAACTTGCTAGACGTTTTCGTATGAGACACTGTAGACTATGTTTGGTTCAACTTCTTCACTTCCTTCTTCTCCTGTCTATTCCTCCTCTCAAACATCTCTTTCATTCATGATCGATGTCTCTCCCTCTTTTCTTCAGTTTCAGATGGCACCTGTCTTTTTCTTAGAGTTTTCCTGAAAACCTTGGGCATTAAAAAAATTTTTTTGAGTGGTAAGCGTTTTTTAATGTCTTCTTGAGTAATCTTGAGTTCTTCTATGTCTTTTCCGTTTTTTGAACCACGTTTTGGGCATTTTCAGCTTTCTGAAATAGTTAAAGGTTTTCCTGTTAAACTGTCAGGATTGATTCTTTAAATATGTCCGTAGAGAGTAATTTTTATTTTTCCAATTACGCCTGTAATTTTCTCAACATGTGTCTACAACTCATTGCTGTGGCGTCTTCTGTGTTGTTCTCCACCTTTTATTAGTCCAAAGATTTTTCTTGGTAGACATTTTATTAGTATTTGAATTTGAAAATTTGATTTGACTTCAGATCCAATCTCTGAAGGTGCCGTAACTGGTGAAACAATTGTCAGGAAAATAAAAAGCATCTGTAAAACTTTATTTATTTATTTATTTATTAAATTAAAATAATTATGAAATAATATTGAAATGGGAGTCGTCAACGCCTGACTAGACAGGACACTACAGAATAAAGATATTGACATTAAGATATTTAAAATATTTTTTACATAAATTCAATAATATATAAAAAACCGTAGCAATTCCCGTATTTCTCTTTGCAAAGTGAATGTAAAAGCTAAATATTCAGACGCGACGAATGTGCGAATGTGGATGTTAACACAGTACTGTGGATGATACGAAACACTGCCTCCAGATACGGAGAGCATACATGGATGGGGGGGGGCTTGAAGTAAACACTTTTTTTGTTAATGTCCATGTCTCGCCTCCATAAGTAACAACCGGTGTGATATTTTTCCGTTACGACTAATGAGTTTGCTTCTCAATACTCTGCTATTGGCATAATGTCCTATTCGTATTCTGTCATGTATTGTCGTGATTATTGACTCCTCATTATCAATGATATTACCTAGGTATCTGAACTTATTAACTGCAACAAATGAATTATCCTATTTCGCAATAGCTACCTAAAATTTCCCCACTGCCACAAATACGTGTGCTTTAAGCAGAGCGTATTATCATAAAGGATGTGAGCACACATTCTAAATGTTGAACTACTATTATAAGGATAACATAAATGTTAAAAATAATTTTATTGCTCAAATAAAAGCGTTTGACCACGTCTGATGACAAAATATGTTTGAACTTTACTTCAGGGCAGCCACCGGCAGAGCGCAGCACTATGACAAACTATGACAAACTTAACTTCAGGTTTGCCACCAAACGAGATTTGGTGTTTAGACAATCAAGCTAATTACAACAAAAATATTTTTTTTTTTTGTAAAAATTTGAGTAATTATATTGGGCATATTACATTCTACTTTTCAAATAAATATTGCTTAAATTATATTGGTATATTGAAAAAACTTATTGTTGAATATTGTTTGTATATGTACTGTAAAAAATAATGCGATTATGATTCTATTTATGTTCATTTCGAATATCGATTTTTATAATGCAACACATATAAACACTATTATGCCCACGTCTCCTTAATTAATCGGTCACTTTTATTTAAATCTTAATTTCATCATCATCATCATCATCTTCAAGGATTAAACCAAGGATAGTTTGTTCCGGTCTCAAATAGACAAAGATTAGAGCTGGTCAGTCCAGGGCTTCTTCGGACGTCCCACACCTCTCCGTCCCCTCGGCTTATAGTTCCATAGTTCTTTGGGGATGCGGCAAAGATCTTTCTACCAATTCAGGCGATACTGGGCGATCCTGTCGATTATACTCATAATATTCAGTTCCTGCCGTATATCTGTGTTTCTTCTATGATCATGGAGAGTATATCCTGCCACGTGCCTGGGAAATCTCATTTCAGCCGCTTGGATGCGACTGACCTGGCCTTACGTTAAAGTCCAAGTCTCAGACCCATAAAGAAGTGCGGGAAGGGCCATCACCTTGTAGAATTTTAGGCGTGTTCCTTTACTTGCTGACTTAATGGTTCGCCTAATGGTCCCGCACATAAGGTTGAACTTATGCAAATTATTCACAACGTTGTTGCTTGCATTATAAGACACTGTAGCCCAGGTATTCAAAATTGCTAACTTGTTCCAGGACAGTACCATATATTACAATTTTTGCCCGTACGGGATCTGTTCCACGAAAAACCCATCACTTTGGTCTTAAGTGTGGATATTTGCAATCCAGAGCCTTTGCAGATTCGATTTAACAAATGTATACCATCTGAAATCTGTTTTCAGAGTCCGACAGAATAGCCTGATTGTCCGCAAACAACAATTATTTCCTTTCATTCTAGCAATATTCTTTTAGTTCAAATACATACGAGCAACGTTTTACACGTTAAATCAGTCCACTCGCCACTCCTCGACACTGAAGTTTTTATTTCTGGTGAAATATAAACATGATACATACAATTCTTTTGTACATCTATATCGTCCTGCCATCGGTCCCTACTCTGATGTTGTAGAGTAACAGACGGCGGAGAGCAACAGATGCCGATTCGGATATCAAACCAGTACGGTCAAATTAGCCTAATAGTTTTAATGGTAAATGTAATTTTACCTTTTCAAAGCTGTTATTTGGTCGCACCTTGCCGGTGTTATTTCATATTGCAATACATTGTAAATTTTATTACAGACCACATAACACACATATATATTCTATAATAAACAAATATCCCATAATTATTTACGTTTTGCACACATTATATGTTTCGTACAATAAATTAAAATAGCAATGAATTATTTGGAAGGCTGTGGGTTTGAGGTTAACAACAATGCGGAGAACGACAACGGCCATTGTTGAACAGCACGTGTTGTTCGGTTACACGCGATAATGGAGGCAGTGGCGATAATTCACAGCCACCAACAATCGACCGTTTACATTTTTGGTTTAAAATAGCGAATAAACCGACAAAAAAACGAATTGAAACTGTAATGAAGACGTGGGTCTAACGAATTTTTGCTTGGGAAAGTAAAGAACAGTGATGTTTTATTTACTAGCACAGTGGAACATACGAATAACGAAATGAATTTTTTTTATTGTCCATCGCATATTGTGTGTCCCATCGCATAATTTTTATTAATGAAACACAGGAGGCCAAATATTTTGAATCGAAAATAGCTGTACAAAGTTATAAGAGAAATACAAATTTCATAATAAGAAAATACAAATTATAAAAAAGATATAAGAATGATACACGAAATACAGAATACGACTCTGCACCCTACAGCAGAGTAGGTGTCGCCATAACGTTATAGAAAATTTAATTTTAGATTTTAGTCTGGCTTTAAGTTTTTAATGTTCTTTTGAATCGTCTCAAAAATGGATTTAAGTTTAAACAACTTCATCTACACATCCCTGTCTAGACCCCACAAAATATTACATGGCAAATACTGGAAATCCCATATGAAGCCTCGTATTTCAATGATTTACGCAGCTATTACAACAAACACAGAAAACGAGAAGAAGCTAGGGTTATTTAGTATATTTGTGGTAGCACAGACAGGACATTTAACAACAAAGCTATTAAATGATGATTAAACACCAAAATTTTAAAACAAAATGAATTTTGTTTTCCATGATTAAAATTATGGATGCTTTTGAGCATTTGGATATCTAATTTAATTTATTTCAAAATTCAAATTATAACTGTGTTTATAATTTTCTTGTTCTTGTTCTTGTTCTTCTTCTTCTCTTCTCCTCTTAAAGGATTAGATTATATAAACCTGTTCCGGCACCCATCTCATCTTCGGACGACCCACGTCCCTTCTCACAATGGTTTTATATTTCAGTGCCGCTTTCGGCAGTCGATCCTCTGTCATCCTTTGCAGATGATCCCAACATTGTTTTCTGTAAATTAAAATAATTTAATTTATGTCCTTCATTTATGTTCTGATGTGATATCCTAATTCCTTATTCTATCTTGTAATGTACAATTTAAAGTACTTCGAAGAAACTGCATTTCAGCAGTCTGAATCTTGCCACTTTTCTTTTTTGTCATGACCCACGCCTCATTCGCATAAATCAATGTGGGTGTTGCAATTTTCTTATAAAATTTAATCCTTGTGCTGTACGTTGTTTATTTCTAAATTATAATGTATCGTACAACATATATTTCCTATTTTCTGTCTTATATCATATTCAGATTCATATCTTACTACACAGTCGAGATATTTGAAACGGCTCAGTTGTTCTAAAGTGCTGTTGTTTATAAATATCTTAGACCTCACTGGATATTTACCAATTTATAATTTTTTTTTAAGTTTAATCTGCAACAGTAAAATGTCCCACTCATTATTGGGCCGTACTACTATAATTCTCAAATTTCATGTTTTGTCTACAAAGCGGAGGTTTGTTCCAGCCAGCATATTCTACATATTGTGTTGGCTGGCCAGAGTAGCTATGTGTTTCGTAATATCTTTGAGTATGTTAAGAAGTGTAAACAAAATAAAAAGTTCATTTTTTTTTTGTATCATTGTTCTCTTATGCGTATGCGCTCATTTCCAACAGAATTATTTTTCACACATTTTCGATACATTTTATTAGTTTACAATAAGTTTCATTGTAAACAGGAAAGTAAATAATAAAACCAATAAATACACAAACTACACAAATATTTTACTAACCAGTAACATACGGTTTGCAAACTAATTAATTGAATCGGACAACTATGGAAAATTAAATTCCGTTGATTTGGATTCAAACCGAAGTACAGTGGCAAAGCCATAACAGTGGCATATTCACAATAGCTATTAGTTAGTACCCAATATTATAGTTATAATAATTATAGATTATAATAGATTATGTTGCAGTTATTATAATGTAGTTATTGTATTATCTATTATAGGGTTGGTATTAAAATATATTGATATGTTTATATTGATATAAATTTATGTTCGAGAAGAAGAAGACGATGATGAACAAAGACTTTTGGATGAAATTAAGTCAAAAGATAATGCATACAAATTTATAAATAGGCTAAGTTGTCGCACAAACCATGTCATTGAACGCCTATTTTCATTTATGTTTGTAAATATGTCTTCTTTTAATTTGGATTTTGTCGTATGTTTTTCCCTATTCCTTGTACACCTTTATCAGAATGTCAAGAGGTTCTAACGTCTTGTCACGAAGGCCCACAGCAGCGGTTTTATCCTGGACAAATAAATGTAATACACGTGTTTGTAGTTGGGTAAGCTGTTAGGAAAGTACACCAAAAGTACTGATACAGAATATACTGTGCACCAGTGGCGTGGCGTGGGTACATAACAGCTGTTGCTGGTTATGATAGGCCTAAAACAGCCTAAAAATTAATTCGAATTTTTTCTAGTACCAAGTATTCTTTTTAGAGCGAAAATATGTTTTTAGAGTATTTTATATCATTCGCTGGCAAAAGAAAAGAGTTCCAGTTCAATGGAATCTGACTCCATTATACTTACACAGAATAAATCAGGACACAAGTAATAGAATTAAATATAACAAAGACAAACAAAGAAACACATACGGTAACTAAACGAAAAAGAAACACAAATAGGTAATGTAGTAACTGCTGTACGTTGGTTCCGAAAACAAACATAGCTGATATCTGAGCGTTTTGCCGGTTTATACAGCGCCAACATATTGTTTGGACGAATGTGTCCCCCTCCACCCCACAGTCAGTTCAGTGACAATTACTAGGTGGTCAGTGACCACATGCAGTAAAACATTGCTGATGTCTGAGCCGGCAACACAAGACGGTGCAAGTGCCCAGCAGTTTGAAAGCAATGCTATGCTTTTCTTCAAGTTTCCCTACTAACAACGTAACATCGTTCGGATATCAAATTATTCAATAATTAAGTATTTATTCTGTGATATAATTGATATTATTTTCTTTCGTTTGCTGTACTTTGCCGCCGGCAACAGCGTTTACATGGACGCCACGCTGCTGATATACACTGAAAGTGATTTCAATGGGCCAGACTAGAGCGAAGACAATAAAAGCAAGTTTTGTTTGTAAGCAAAAATATTATGTCCCAGTCGCTATTGGTCTATACTAAATAAATTGTTTAATATAAAATAGGAAACATTAAGAAGCTATACAGTGGTGAAAATTATAGCAACGTAAGCGTTGGCACAAAGTAACACGTTAACTGTGTGTAGCAACAGTAGCACACACACACACACACACACACACACACATTTACATGAAATTGTTGTAAACTTGGTATGTTTCTTATTTAATTATTTTCTTTATTGTTGTTAATACCGTGTTATACAAGGCAGGGGTGTAGTAGAGGATGCAACGTAGCATAACGGTAAAAGGAAAATGCAATTTTATACTCAAGGAAAGAATTCAACTTATCTGAAGAAAATTCATTATTGCAAACTTATCCGTCAGCAACAATGCCTCAGTTTTCTTTTGAGACAAACAGAGAGCGCAGGGTGGGAGAGAGAGAGAGAGATAGAGAGAGAGAGAGAGAGAGAGAGAGAGAGAGAGAGACAGAGAGAGAGAGAGAGAGAGAGAGAGAGAGAGAGAGAGAGAGACAGACAGAGAGCTTATGTTCAACAAAAGCAGTTCCTTGGAACTGAATCGTCGGGAGAGTGGTGCGGTAATTGCTTAAGGTGGGGTGTGTATGTGTGTGTGGGGGGGCGATAGTTAAAGGGCGAACGTGCGACTATCCGCGCTACTGGAAAAGAGGAAGCAAAGATGCGGGTTCTGTTGTGGACATTATTTTGCCCAATGGTTCAATTTTAATACATATAAACTAGCGTACTATATTCCTGTTAGCCAAAGAAACTACTTTATTGATAATAATTTACATGGGGACATATTTTTCGGTTTAAAACTACGTTTTATTGACATACGCTATAACGATTCTGACATAAGTTAAAAG
Organism: Magicicada septendecula; assembly: GCA_034769895.1. Taxonomy (NCBI): domain Eukaryota; kingdom Metazoa; phylum Arthropoda; class Insecta; order Hemiptera; family Cicadidae; genus Magicicada; species Magicicada septendecula. The sequence goes on from CM068371.1 coordinate 19,754,701, forward strand.
TTGGAGAGTCTTAACAGCGAATACGAAAATGCTTTGAGCCTTAAACTACTTGAGAAAAAGAAGAAGAAGAAGAAGAAGAAGAAGAAGAAGAAGAAGAAGAAGAAGAAGAAGAAGAAGAAGAAGAAGAAGAAGAAGAAGAAGAAGAAGAAGAATATAACAGTGAACTGCCTTTTTATTTATGATTATACTAGCTGTTGTCTAATAAAGCTACGAGATTAGGACTTTTTATACTGTTCCCGTACGAGGCAAAATTGTTGTAGATTATACTGTCCTCGAACTAGTAGGCAATTTTGAATACCTGGGCTACAGTGTGTCTTATTATACAAGCAACGACGTGGTGAATAAGTTGCATAATTTCAACGTTATGTGCGGGACCATAAGGCGGACCCTTAATTCAGCAAGTAAAGAAACACGCCTGACATACCACAAGGCGATGGGCCTTCTTACATTTCTTTATCGGTCTGAGAATTGTACGTTAGGTAATTTTTAGATATTGTAACAAAATTCAAAATATTAATAGTTACTGAATTTATCTTTCTTTTTCAGTACTGATTTACAAAACTCTAATTTTTACTTAAATGCTTTGCATTCTTTTCATTTCAATACTAATTTGAGCTCTTGTTTACGTTAATCTTACTTCAATACTATCTACCATTTTAACTCTATATTTACAAGAAACATTGGCTCTTAACTTTAAAGTAAAACAAGAATGTCTTTAATTATCTTTGAGTTCATTGTTCGACTAAGAGGTAAATAAGCTGTTTATCACCTTATTGTTGTCAATCATACTCAATCGCAATCGATCCATTTGTAATCGGCCTCGTCTCGAACTCCAGCATCAATTCCTCTTGTCCAGCGTCGCTTCTCTTATCCAGCGTCGCTTCCAGACTTCAGTAACGTTCCTCTTGCCCAGCGCAGCCGCTCTAGACTCCAGTACCATTCCTCTTGTCCAGCGTAGTCGCCTCTAGACTCCAGCGTCGTCTCGCTCTCTGGAACTAAGTCGTCGGCTCTCTCGCTCTCCAGAACTTCATGTTACTTCTTCTCGTGCTTTTCGGACGTCAGTTGAATATCTTATATGGATTTACTTCTCGTGTAATTCTGTTACTATTTAAAAGTGATTGTATTTACAACTTAGTTATATAGTTGTATGTAACTGGAAGAATGAAACTATTTACAAAAAAAAAAAAAAATAATAAATACTCCGTGCGGATGGACAGAAGCTCCCGCCGCAACTGTGGGTGATCAAAAGAGATACAACTGCTGTAGCGTGAGTGTCCTATTTATACCCACGTCTTGGTTAACACCTGCAGTTGTACGAAATCGACATGTCTGAAATTGTCTCTGGGCTTTGTTCCCCCACTCCTCGTCAATTTCGCTATTTCTTATATTTCTGCGAATTGCAGAGTCCTGTGAGCATACTCTTATACCCATCTTATAACTATTTTCACTACACATGTTCACTGAACTTTTGGACATTGTAACTTAACCCTTGCGATCTGTACAGTTATTTCGCACTACACTCGTACGGTGTGCCCCTTTCACGTGGTTTTCGTACACAGTATGTAGTTAATTTTATTACATTTTATTGTGTCTTTGGATTTTACTCCTTATTTGTAGTTTATGAATAATTTACGGAAAACAGTAATTACGTAATTATTCATACTGAGGTGGCAAACTCGCCTGCATAGACCTGCGTCACACACACATTCAAAAGACTATTGTACACACACTCAGTTACCTGTGTGTGTGTGGACAAGTCGATTCAGGTCGAAATACCTGTCCATATTTGTGTCTGAGCCAAGCTTGCAATCCGTGACATGCTTACTTCTAATTTATTATTTTACAAATTATTATGTATATTTGAATTTGTATAGTCAATGCTTAGTACAACACTTATCTGTACTGTAGCAATACATAAAAAACATAAAAAGTAACTCAAATAACCAATTCAGATTTTCGTACACAATGATTGACACTTATCACTTTGCACTAAACGCATTCCGAATTGCAGTCTTCAAATAGAATATTAACAATCTTTATCTCTGCGCCTCGCTCCGGAATACAGTTATGCAATTTATAGTTACATAAAGTGCGTATTGACAAGTTCCAGTGGAAGTTCCATGTTAAACCAATCAATGTCGAACAAGAAGACAACAATAATAAATTCGAGATAGAAACCTCACAATGTTGTTGTGGCTAATCGATTCGCCTTTGGGACTAAAAAAATCAATTCAAAAATAAGAAATAACTCGTTTTAAATGAAAAAAAAAATTAGTCTAATTTGTCTACTTTGATACCGTCCAGCGCAGGGAACACGAATCATTACCGGCTTCCGTGTCGACGGTGAGCTCGCAGATCACCGGACTTTACCATGTGTGGAAGGAGCTGACGACGTCTTTGGCTAGGGTCAGCTCACAGACTGTCTTTGATGGGACCAAGGTGAGACACAGTTGGGTTAGTTATCAGTACGGATTATTTAATTATTATTTAATGTGTAATTGTACTGTTTGGGAAGCTGGTGGGTGAAACCAAAACAAGCATCCGTGTAAGGCGCGCGGGCAAAGCTGGCGAGACTGTGTAGCGATCCCTGTGGGTGGTCAGAGAAGGGCCCCGGGGCTCACTATCACCGCCCATTACGGGTGGCCTCCCGTGGGTCTCAGACCCCACCCAGATACGCACTGCTTTCGAGCGCAGAGGGTACAACTTCCTTCGGTGGCTTCGGCACTGACAGTTGATGGTTGGGAAAAGTGCGTATCGCTCCCGCGTACGGCAAAGGATGAGCACTTACTCCTAGTAGCGCATTGCGAACGGGAAACACGGTACGCAGTCCCTGGTCAATAGATGTGTCTGACCTCTTGCGCCTTTTTTTTTTCTGTTATATTTGAGACTTGTCGAGAAGGACAAGCCTCGGGCTGATCTGAGGCAAGTCCCCTTCAGCCGGCTGGTAGGATGTAAGGAGACTCACGCCAGTACAGGCCGGAAGCAAAGAAGATGGAGGAACATTGGATGTATAGTACTGCGTGTGTGTGTGTGTGTGTGTGTGTGTGTGTGTGTGTGTGTTGTGTGTAGGACGTGCCAATAAGTTTAGTTTATACATGAGGGCGGCCAAGACAGGGACGAGTAGCGCAGGTCGCCAAAGCTGGAAGGAGGCGACAGAGGGACGTCAAAGTAGAGGGGGGGACACAAACAAGAGGGCTAAAGTCTTGGTAAGTAAGAAGTTAGAAAATATTTCGCGTCAGTCAATGATGTTCATTAAGTACACAGATGAAGTCTAGTAGCATCGGGCTCAGGTCACTTATTCTCCCCTCATCGGCGGACTGGCGTCCGTTGTGTGGACGGAGTCCTAAGTTGGATCGAGCGAATAGAGAAGGATACAGCAACCTGCTTGGTGCGGTAGTGTCCCCCTGCCGCCGCCAGAATGTGTAATAGTGTCCCCCTGCCGCCGCCAGAATGTGCAATAGTGTCCCCCTGCCGCCGCCAGAAGGGGCAATAGTGTCCCCCTGCCACCGCCAGAAGGTGCAATAGTGTTCCCCTGCCGTCGCCAGAAGGTGCAGTAGTGTCCCCCTGCCGCCGCCAGAAGGTGGAGTAGTGTCCCCCTGCCGTCGCCAGAAGGTGCAATAGTGTCCCCCTGCCGCCGCCAGAATGTGTAATAGTGTCCCCCTGCCGCCGCCAGAAGGTGCAATAGTGTCCACCTGCCGCCGCCAGGATGTGCAATAGTGTCCCCCTGCCGCCGCCAGAAGGTGCAGTAGTGTCCCCCTGCCGTCGCCAGAAGGTGCAGTAGTGTCCCCCTGCCGCCGCCAGAAGGTGCAGTAGTGTCCCCCTGCCGTCGCCAGAAGGTGCAGTAGTGTCCCCCTGCCGCCGCCAGGAGGTGCAATAGTGTCCCCCTGCCGCCGCCAGAAGGTGCAGTAGTGTCCCCCTGCCGTCGCCAGAAGGTGCAGTAGTGTCCCCCTGCCGTCGCCAGAAGGTGCAATAGTGTCACCCTGCCGCCGCCAGGAGGTGCAATAGTGTCCCCCTGCCGCCGCCAGAAGGTGCAGTAGTGTCCCCCTGCCGTCGCCAAAAGGTGCAACAGTGTCCCCCTGCCGCCACCAGAAGGTGCAGTAGTGTCCCCCTGCCGTCGCCAGAAGGTGCAGTAGTGTCCCCCTGCCGTCGCCAGAAGGTGCAATAGTGTCCCCCTGCCGCCGCCAGGAGGTGCAATAGTGTCCCCCTGCCGCCGCCAGAAGGTGCAGTAGTGTCCCCCTGCCGTCGCCAGAAAGTGCAGTATTGTCCCCCTGCCGTCGCCAGAAGGTGCAGTAGTGTCCCCCTGCCGCCGCCAGAAGGTGCAGTAGTGACCCCCTGTCGTCGCCAGAAGGTGCAGTAGTGTCCCCCTGCCGCCGCCAGGAGGTGCAGTAGTGTCCCCCTGCCGCCGCCAGAAGGTGCAGTAGTGTCCCCCTGCCGCCGCCAGAAGGTGCAGTAGTGTCCCCCTGCCGCCGCCAGAAGGTGCAGTAGTGTCCCCCTGCCGTCGCCAGAAGGTGCAGTAGTGTCCCCCTGCCGCCGCCAGGAGGTGCAATAGTGTCCCCCTGCCGCCGCCAGAAGGTGCAGTAGTGTCCCCCTGCCGTCGCCAGAAGGTGCAGTAGTGTCCCCCTGCCGCCGCCAGAAGGTGCAGTAGTGTCCCCCTGCCGTCGCCAGAAGGTGCAATATTGTCCCCCTGCCGCCGCCAGAAGGTGCAATAATGTCCCCCTGCCGCCGCCAGGAGGTGCAATAGTGTCCACCTGCCGCAACCATAAGGTGCAGTAGTGTCCCCTGCCGCCACCAGAAGGTGCAGTAGTGTCCCCCTGCCGCCGCCAGAAGGTGCAGGAAAAGCCGTAGACCTGCGAGGGAGACCCTGTGGGTCGACCCTGGAGGTCGGGCCCGCGACCATTATGGGCTTCGTGTGTTATCATGTCGATCAGCAACGAACTCAAAAATGGTACCAAGGTCTCGTGAACCACCCCGGCCTGGAGTCCCCCCTCCCCCCCCCGGTGTTCACGAGTTGAGGAATGGTTTCGTGGTGGCTGTGATTGACCCAGCTAGGTTAGAGTTTCTCTAAAACTGGACTTTTGTGAGTTCGGGTGTGTACTGTGATACGTACGGATTTTGCGGTTCCTCCTATTGGTTCGCGTCTTCTTCAACGCTCGTACGCTCTACTGTAATTGTATTGTAAATTGCTGTGTTACGTACGCTTACACGCTCACAGTCAATTTGGTGAAAATTACTTCCCGGGCTGTTTGGCCGTGGTCCAAAGATTGCTTCAAAACCAGAAGTTTCGGCAGTGCCATCAACGTTAGCGCACTCGATATTCACTGATGATGGCAGTCGATGGCACGTGTGTTTTTGAAGTAAACTTTTGACCACGGCCAAACAGCCTGGGAAGTAATTTTAACGAAAATGTAATTGGTCACGTTTTTACCTTTTGGAACTGCACTAGATACGTGCAACCCTAATTTAATACTATCTAGACTGTGTACTATTCCCACGGGTTATTTAACAACATACATTTCTGCATACGTACAGTAAAGATGCTACTACGAACTTCATACTAAAAGGTTACATTTATAAATTTACATGAGATTTACATTCTAACGAAAAAAAATGTTCTACCGGACAACAGAAGATATTGCGAGTTTCGGTCAATAAATAGACGCAATTTTTAAACACTTTTGTCAACGTTTTGACAATTTTTATTGTTACGGCCATCAGGACATTTTCTGTAGGTAAATTATTATGTCACCACTAAAAATACGACAGTGATGTTTCTTCTGGTTGTTTAATCGTAACAGGAGTTGTGTTTCTTTGGTGTCGTAACAATTCGCCTACAATTATCCTGATGACGACAAAAAAAGTTGTCGAAAGGTCGACAGGTTTTCTCATCATTTACTCATGCATCGTCAGTACTAAGGAATCCAGTTTCTACCAGACATTTTACATTATTTCACAAAGAACTTAGATGAGTTTCAAAATCGTTGAGAATTTCACACGAGAAAGCGAATCTTGTTTGTCAGGAAACACACAGTTATGAACAGTATTTTGGAGCTAGTTACACACTTCGTAGGAGACAGGCGAGTACTAAGATAAGTACGTTAACTAGAATCCGCGGTAAGTTTTGAGAGTGAGGGGGGAAGGGCAGAGAGAGATAATCAGGAAGTGACACTTGAATAATAAAAGACGCGGAGTTTGCAAATGACTGAGACGAAAGGGTGACACTGTACAGGGTGCAGTAGTAGTGGATAACAGCATAGGGAATAATTTATGATAAGGGAAGGCGGGGGTGGAAAGCTGTGCATGCATACAAATAGCGGTGGAGGAGAGGGTTATACAGCAAAACACGAGGGGAAGCAAAGATAAAACAGAGAAATACAACGACCGTAAATATGTGAACAATATGGAGACAACTTTCCCTGATCCAGTTCTGCGTTACGAGGGAATGGGCGACACTTTGTAAAACGGATTTGTTATAACGCACAGTGTTAAAAGTGTGAAGTTTGTTAAAACTTAAACTTGTAGTGACCATCAACAGTGGCGTGTCTAGAATTTGGTCGTGGAGAGGGTCCGGTCGTGTAGGCTTCACACAAATAATAAATAGAAAAAGGAGAAAATAGTTGCAATATTGCAGATCAATGAATTGCATTATAGTAAACGTTAATAACTCAGTAAAATTACTCGATGTTGAAACGTCCTTTACAAGATGTTTATTGACATTTTGCCTTTAAAAATGATAACAGTTTTAATGGAAAAAAGTAAACCAACACAATTTTTTACATAAAAAGGATACACAATTTGTAAATCTTCTTGTTGTTGTTGTTGTTCTTCTTCTTCTTATTCTCCTTCTTCTTCTTCTTCTTCTTCTTCTTCTTCTTCTTCTTCTTCTTCTTCTTCTTCTTCTTCTTCTTCTTCTTCTTCTTCGCCATCATCATCAGCTTCTTCTTCTTCTTCTTCTTCTTCTTCTTCTTCTTCTTCTTCTTCTTCTTCTTCTTCTTCTTCTTCATCACGGCTTAGACTGTTCAGTCTGTTTCGGCTTCAAACTGGACGGACCATATCTTCTTGGGTCTTCCCAGGCGTCTTTTCCCTTTTGGCTGATAGATATTCCGAATGCCACCTTCTTGTCCTTTTTCTTTTCCTGGTCATTATCCGTCCGGCTATTAACTCCTTTGAAGTTGGCGAGTGATATGCTACGCTACCAACGTTTCGCGAGCCAAGTTGAGTGAGGGGCTGCCATCTCAAAGTTTCTCAACAGAGCTTCTGCCTGTACCAACACCAGGCAGAGGGCTGCCTCTTCCGCTTGTCCAAATACAAACCGTTGAGGAATTCATCCTTGTAATCACGGACTATTATAACCTCTAGTGGCAAAGGGATCAACAGCCGGCCAATATGGGTCAGGGACTGCCGCCCTTAGCAACGGTTTCCCATTCCAAGGACACGAGAGTGCCCTGTAGTCCTACCTCTACCCGCTCATCCGCTCTCAAAAGAGGCCGTTGGCGCTTGGTAGAGGGGTACAGCTTATACCGGCTGAAACTCGGTCTCCAGTGCCGCGTTAGTCACCATAAGCTGCCCATCACCCACCACGAGGAGGTGCGGTTGTAACTTACGGTGCAGTTCATCAAGGTTATAGGGCCCAATGGGCATTTCCCATCCTCTCCGAAAATGTTTTACAGTTTAATATCTACTTGCACTGTTTTTTGGCCATTTAATTAACAAATTCTTCCGGGTCACTAAATTCAATTTCCTGTATTTCATATTTCAGACATTCTGATTATATAGTCCTTTTCAAATGCTGTGTAATAACCCTGTTTGTATATTTAAAATATCGGTATGGAGAACCATACATGACTTCCATGTTCTAAGATTTATATTTAAAATCATTTACGAAATAAAATGTTTCCACAGAAACTACTTCTTTCCACTTATTGCTTCAGCCTTAACCACAGTACTGTGGTCACTAACGTATACCACCTCACGTTATCGCACTCGTTTTCACTGATGATGGCAGTCGACGGCACTGCCGAAACGTCTGGTTTTGCAGAAAACAGTGGACTACGGCCAAACGGCCAAACAGCCCGGGAAGGAATTTTAACAACAAACTACTACTTTGTTGCCGATAACGTAGTACACATAAAAATTATCCCCTCCCGCTTCAACTATAATTTTCATTTATAGAAAATTACCCCCACCCCGTTCAACTAGCCTCTTCATTTATAGATATTGCATCTACGTTTCTACAGTGGATTATTAAGATCTTCTTATCAGGATAATTTATTTATCAAAATTAAGTACTTGACTCTTGTTACAACAAAAAATGTTTCATGTAAACTGCCCTTTCCCCGTAACAGATCTTCACTAAAATCAGCAGGCCTTGAGATCTCTACAATTCAGGGATGCATGCAAAACATTATTTGATTCTGTTTGAATGTGCGGCAGTTATCGTTCGTCATAGAAACAATTACTCTTGTTAAAATATTAAAGGTGGCAGGTAAACTACCCCTTTCCCTTAACCGATCTTTACAAAAATCAATATATCTTCAGTCCTCTACAATATAGGGAGGCACGCAAAAAAAATATTTGATTCTGTTTGAATGTGCGGCAGTTATCGTTTGTCATAAAAACAATTGCTCTTGTTAAAACATGAAAAGTGGCTGGTAAACTATCCCTTTCCCTTAACCGATCTTCACTAAAATCAACAGGCCTTCAGATCTTTACAATTAAGGAACATATGCAAAAAAATATTTGATTCTCTTTGAATTTACGGCAGTTATCGTTCGTCATAAAAAATTACCCTTGTTAAACATAAAATGTTGCTGGTAAACTACCACTTTCCCTTAACCGATCTTCAATAAAATCAACAGGACTTGAGTTCTCTATAATTCAAAAAGGTATGCAAAAACGTATTTGATTCTGTTTGAATTTACGGCTCTTATCGTTTGCCATATAAAATACACTTGTTAAAACATAAAACGTTGCTGGTAAACTACCCCTTTCCCTTAACCGTTCTTCACCAACACCAAACAGTCTTGAGAACTCTACAATTCAGGACTGTATGCAAAACATTACTTGATTCTATTTGAATTTGCGGCTGTTATCGTTTGCCATAGAAAAAATTACCTTTGATAAAAAAAACGTTGGTGGTAAACTACCCCTTTCCCTTAACCGATGTTTACCAAAAACAATAGGTCTTGAGTACTTTAGAATTCAGGGCTGTATGCAAAAAATTATTTGATTCTGTTTGAATTTGCGGCTCTTATCGTTTGCCATATAAAATACACTTGTTAAAACATAAAACGTTGCTGGTAAACTACCCCTTTCCCTTAACCGATCTTCACCAACACCAATAGATCGTGAGAATTCTACAATTCAGAACTGTATGCAAAACATTACTTGATTCTGTTTGAATTTGCGGCTGTTATCGTTTGCCATAGAAAAAATTACCTTTGATAAAAAACGTTGGAGGTAAACTACCCCTTTCCCTTAACCGATCTTTACCAGAAACAATAGGTCTTGAGTACTCTACAATATAGGGCTGTATGCAAAAATATATTTGATTCTGTTTGAATTTGCCGCTGTTATCGTTTGTCATAGAAAAAAAATCTATAGACACACAGACACTTTTCGAAAAATGACTTTTTTTCATGTTTTGAGTGTAGTACAATCTAATCTGCAATAATCTCGAACACGATTTTTTTTGCCATCACCATACTTCCATGTTCCTTAAGGAATTAAGGAACATGGAAGTAAAAAGAGTAACTACTACATTAGTGTACACACAGCTCAAAAAATAATAAAGCAATCTAAAATTATTAAGAAATTAACAAAATTCCTCGTTAAATTTTTTTTACCTTCTGGCGGGATTCCGGTCCCATTCGCCCCCCCTTAAACACGTCCTTGGCCGTCAATCAATAAATGTTTCGCGAGGATTGGTCAATTAGTGGACTACGTTAATCCGTTGAAACACTTACGATTGTTAATAGTATTGCCCCTATTAAGACGTATGGGAGCAAAACTGGAAGAAAAACAAAACGGAACGGTTCAAATAATCACTGTTGACAAGATCAGAAAGGCAGTGGACGTGTCAATGTTGAACACGAAATGAAACCGTTTCTTCATGACAAAAGCGGGTCGCAGGCGCACGACACTTAGCTTGCTGCTGGACAGTTAATAGCCGGCGGGCAGCTTAGCTGCTTTTTAATATCCGCAGCACCGTTAAAATAAAACTTAATAAATTTTTTATCTCGCCCAGTGTACGTGTGTGAGGCGATATTGCACATAAACTGCCAGTTTGGTTAGTGGTAAACTTGTGGGAACAATTTACTATCGTACGAACACTTAAACTGGCGCTTGACCAAGCAAAGTTTTATAACCGATTACATGAAAGAAATCGTTAAAAAATTAAAAAATAGAGTCACGTGTTTTGATCACATATATTAATTTTATTGATATATACTCAATTTTTTCTTGGGTTTATGTTATTATTATTAATATAAAACTTTTAACAAGAATATATTTTTTATTTTGTAAATTACAAATGTTTAGATAGTAATATAACCATCACCATCAGATATAATTTATATCATATCATATATCATTATAGTTATTTCTGATGATGATAATTATATTACTATCGAAATATTTGTAATTTACAAAATACAAACTATATTCTTGTTAAAAGTTTTTTATTATTAATAATTATATGTATAATTATATTAATATTATAATATGTATATTATATTTATATTAATAATTATGTATAATTATAATAAAATGTCTACTTTAATAACAAACTAAAAACATCTACACAATGTCAATCCTGGCTTTTCTGAATTTTATTTTTTTGACTATAACAAACATGCGATCCTTCCTAAACATATGTGTTTGTTAAATATTGTCACGTCATTATAGAGAATTCTACGTGATTCTCGGCTATTCCAGCGGAGCCCAGCTGTAATGTGTGTGTGCGTACATATTGCTGCTACTTTGAGATAAAGGACAATTACGTGACCCTTGTCACGCTTCCGTAGCCGAGACCGACCCAGATTTCACCAGTCCGCGCACACTGTATTCAAGGCGGCAACCGATTACGCTCTAGTGTTTACTAGTAGCATTCTTCACGCGTAGTATGGATTACTCTGGAATCTCAGGGGTGTATAAATACAAGCACTCAGCTACGCCGGGTTGAGTTGAAGTGGCGATTTATTCCTGTGCGGTTTTTAGTATTGTGGCGAAGTGTTATGTGCTTTATAACTTTGCGGGGCTCAATTAATTGTCGTTATTATTGCGTGTGAACAAATTTTTATTACATTTGTTGTAAGAGACTATCTTGTTGATTACAAACTGTTTAATTGTGATAATTAAAGCTGATGATTAGTGACTTAATTGGTGTCTTGTATTTTGTTTTCCACTGTACCATACGACTATCAGTGGTGCGTCGTAACAATATTAAAGTTTGTAACGTTTGTAAAATGTTCTGAATAATATTTAATTTAACAGGTGTTGTTTGCTATGTTTAACATTTTACTTCTCTAAAGAAGATCTCCAGGATAATATGACTATAGGCCCCAAATTTAAATTAGTTTAAGAAACGTATGTTAAAAAACATTGCGGTTAGTTGTAGCAATAAGAAAATTAAAAAAAAAAACATCGATATGCCATTATCGATTCGCCATGATACCATGTGACTGCATAAGCTTACTCTTGTGATACGAAAAGCAATGGAAAGAAGTGTTCCGTGTCTTTAAAAAAGTGACTTCATAAAGAAGAAGATGTTAACTAGCAACACTGGCATCTTAGGAATAAGAGAAAGACTTGAGTTATTTGTAATTGCTACGGGTTTTAGGTACAATTGTAACAACGCTTAAGAATAATTCTTTAAAGGAACGTATATTGATAATAGACGATACGTACTGTGTGCGTTCCATAATTTCTTTGATAGCTCCTTCAACGCTGTAAGATCAGTTAGCATGTCTAACGTAACAGATTATTAGATTATTCGACTAATATAATAATCTTATTAATCAAATTAAAAAACAAACGTACATTGTATGTCCATGTACTGCAGCGAATTGCATTCCGTATGCGACTTGTAACAATTTACACTCACTACTATCGTTTACATGTAATTAGGCTACCATTAATTAATGAACCAATACACTGTAATAGACGTGACAGCTAGCGCTATCTACGCCAGCTTGATCGTATCGCTTACTGACCAATGAAAATTAACCTGTAATTTAACTAGCGACGCTCGTTACACTTGGATTGGCCCGTGATTCCATACAGGTAAATTATTCGCCCACGATTTCGATACCGAATGGGGCTAGTATTCTTTATTGGTCCACGATTCCGATACCAGCTGCCGGTATTATTCTTGTTTGTTTTATGAGTTCGTAGTTCCGATTCTGAATGCTATTTACGTTATTTTAATTTAACAATGTGTCTGCCAATCGTTCAGCCGCTCTCCTTGTCCGGCATCAGTATAATAAATCAACAGAAGAAGGTGAAGTAGAATACAGGTTTGACAATAATAGTGGCAAGGAACGACTAATTAACGTATTACAATCTGTGTGTAACAATTACGCGGTACAGTATCATCTTACACATTGGAGGTCGTTGTTATTGTTTATCCTCCCCTTGTATCTTCTTGCCTCTTCAACCCCCTCCCCAGCTATTTGTATGCATGCATAGCTTTACACCCCCGCCTGCCCCATATTATAAATTATTCCCCAGTCTGTTCTGCACCCCACTCTCTTCTGTCACCCCTTCGTTTCAGTCGTGTGCAAGCGTCGCATCTTTTATTATTCAAGTAGCAGTGTGCGATTCCGCGTCTGTCTGTCACTGTCTGTCTGTCTGTCTGTCGTATGTCTGTCTGTCTCTCTCTCTCTCTCTCCCTCACTCTGTGACTCTGTCTGTCTATCTCTGTCTGCCTCTCTCTCTCTCTCTCTCTCTCTCTCTCTCTCTCTCTCTCTCTCTCTCTCTCTCTCTCTCTCTCTGTTTTTATGCCTCAAAACTTGTTTACAATTTACCTAATTCCCTCAGTTGTCTAACCTACTTACTTGTCTCTTCTTAAGGCCGCCCTCACACTGGAGCAACATTTTGTTTCCGGTCAGAACCGTTTTGACGCATCGTGTTTCAAAGCGTCGCTTCGTTGCAGAGAGGCCTGAGACATTGGTTCACGACAAAATAATTTCTTTTCAGCTGTTTTTGATCTGTAAAAGTGTGTGGTTCGTGACAGGCTTTATTTTGCACCTACTTCAGTTTCAACTACACCTACACTTGTTTCATTTGATACTCAATAGCAATTAACAATAATATTAATAATAATAATAATAATAATAATAATAATAATAATAATAATAATAGTAGTAGTAGTAGTAGTAGTAGTAGTAGTAGTAGTAGTAGTAGTAGTAGTAGTAGTAGTAGTAGTAGTAGTAGTAAATACACAATAATGTGCGAGAATCAGAACGATAGGATATTGTACGCACTTTCCACGTAGGATTAAGTTAGCGTAATACGTGTAAACTCCCCGTCTTGTGCGGTTAGAATCCAGCACATGCGCAGTTCAAACTGTCGCTAGTTCTTTTTTTTTGCAAGATATAAATTGAAGGAGCTTCGTCTTTGGTCGCGGGCGTCTCGCGACGCTTTTAGACAATGCCGCAACCAGTGTGTGGCACTTTATACACCTTGATGGCAGTAGAGTCGTCTGCGACGCATTGCGACACAATGCGCCAAAATGGTTGTGTCAAGAAAAACAAAACGTCACTCCAGTGTGCGGCCAGCATAATCAACCGTGTAAGTAGCACAAACAACCATTAGCAACAAACAAACTACCATTAAACCCATCCCTTCAAAACCTTGAAATAGGCACAAAAAATATAGAGGCAGCAAAAGAGTTCATATTATTTGGCTCTCAGATAAACAGCACTAACGACATCAACACTGAAATAAGAAGAATAATATCTCGTAAATAAAACATATTATAGATTAAAAAAGCACCTGACATCTACTTCATCTCAAGAAGCATGAAATGCAAAATCTACAAAACACTTGTCAGGCCAGTGGTTCAGAAACCTGGACAATGACAAAAAATAGCGAGAGACTTCTAGGTTGCTGTGAAAGACGAATTCTAAGTACAATATTTAGAGGAGAACGCAGGAAAATGGAATGTGGCGCATGCGCTATAATTATGAACTATACCATACTTACAAAGAGCCGGACATTGTCAGGATAATCAAAATATACATGCTAAGGTGGGTTGGACACATAAAGAGAATGGAGGAAGGACAGGCTACGAAACATATTTTCTACCAGAAACCAATGGGTAGTAGAAACAGGGGAAGACCCCGAAGTAGATTCAAAGGCCAAATAGAGGACACCTGGGAATGCTGAACATAAGAAACTGGAAAGCCAGAGCATGCAGTAGGGAAGAATGGAATTGACTCTTGGAGCAGGCGAAGACCCACCAAGGGTTGTAGAGCCACAGCTGATAATGATGAAGTAGCACAAACAGGTAGTACCTTTAAAATGCTATTTACAACCACTGCAATTCCCGTCAGACAAGTTGCGTTTTCTCAAATGAAATTCTCAACAGTTTTGAAATAGTCGTAACAAAGTTGCTTGTGAAATGTGTGGAACAATAGTTTGTCTTGCAGTAGAATATAACGCTGTTGTGTAACTTTTAGTGTAACGTTCGTTGTAGCACAGCTTTACAGTGAATACAGTGAAACAGGCAGAAACTTGCGTATGCTGTTTTTCAACAATCGACAATGAAAATCAGAAAAATAAAGTCTGAAGTTCGCCTAATTTTGGCATTGATTACCCCAAGCAGTGGTGTGGCGTGGATACATTGTGCCGTACTGGGTTCGGCATGTAGGCGATGTGTTTTTAAAACGAGCGGGCTTTGACGTCACGCGCGGCCGCTGCATTTCGTCGTCGTGAGCTGTGCAGTATGTTGGTTGTGTAGCGGTGATATTCAGTTGGCGCGTCCAGCTGTTTTTGTGTATTCCTGCTTCGCCGAGGTTTCGTGGTTAGACAGACACTTCGAATCTTTCTCATTCCTATTTGAACCCTCAACCTGGTTATCTGCTCTCGGCTGACGGCACTCATCAGTTCAGGACTTCGTCGCTTTTCTCTATGAGTGGCTGAATAGAGTTCTGCTCCAGGTATGTACAAGTTAACGGGTTCTAAAAATATTTTAACCCCAAATATAATTTTGTGTTTCAGCTTTAATTATAAACTATACTTGTGTGTGTGCGTGTATATCAGTTTTCAAGTTGGGCGTTTGTGCAAATTAAAGATTAACTCATTATGGATGTGAATGTCGCGGGTCAAATTGATTTTAGTAGGAAAATGATAATGCACATCTTGCACTCAGCTGTTTTTTTTGTGTCATTAATAATTATGTGAATAACGTTCTCACTGAAATACTTAAAACGTAATTAGTGGTTGAGCGAAACAAGTCACAGCTGGGTGTTCAATCCAGATTAATACGAATTAGTGGTGACGTGTGTGTAGTGGCTGGAAGCATTAAAGTGTGTGTTAGCAATTTGATACTGATGGCGTATGTGGCGAGATCATTTCCTTATGACACCCAATACAACTCACTCCATATCACAGGTGCTCGAACAAGGGCGAGATGGGTGTCGGGTGTTGACGACCAACTGTCCACCCTCCTGGCAGAGACGAGCCTTTAGCCATGATATGCCGTCAGTCGAGATCTACCCTTTCAGACACACTTATGACGCTATGCTGCCCCAGGACTTCTTAGTGCAACCGGAACACTACAGATCAGCCAAAGTATTGCTGAAGTGCACCGGACGATCCAGGTGGGACCATTCTAATTATTTAATTCTATCTCAACTACACTGTGAATTCACGGAAGCTCCCAGAAGCACACTCATGAAGTTTTAACCGTTAAACTTTTACACAAACTCTCATGTTCAGTTCTGTGACTACATGTGTGAACATTACATAATTAAACCTAATGAAATCTATTATATCTGCTTATAATGTGTGAGAAAATTACACACACACACATATCCGCAGTCTGCTCTCAGTTCTACCTTTTATCAAATTAAAGCTATTCGAGAGTTAGTTATTTTGTGCTTTCATGTCATGCGGTCATGGCAGAATTCCGGTCACCAAGGGGGCTGTCTGTTGTCTTTAGTGTTGAAAGCATTTTCATTATCACATACGCATATTGCTTATTATGATTAAAGTGAGGGTTGATTATTATTTTGAGTCTCTGGTTTGGTTGGGGGCACTTACATTTTTTGGTGCTAATTACCTTGACGTATTAATGCTCCGTAACTGAGATTTATCTAATTATCTTGTTAATTATATATATATATATAGTTGTGCATTCATTTATTCTAGTTGAAATGGGTTTTATGAGGGGTTTTGTACAGAAATGAGGGATGTTGTGTCATTTATGTTGTGTATGTGCTTATGTGTGTAATCTTTATATATTTTGTTGGGGAGTATGTTATAAATTACAATATCATAAATGTGCTTACTGAGTTACTAAAAGGCTAGCCTATTTAAATTCTTGTCTATACAACACTCAAGGTTTAGTAATTTTCTATTTTGTGAATATATTCTTGCAACAATTAACTTGAACATAACGTGGCAGGATTTATGCAATTTATGTTAACCTTAAATTCACTCACATTTTATGCCATTAAGAATATTAATAGGTATATATAATCCTGCAGTTAATTTTGCTCATTGTTGAATCTATAACTTGTCATCTCATGTAAGAGTTGCAGGCTTAATAAAGTACATGCTTGTTTGTTAATAGACATTTTTTTTAATTGCAAGTCCTGTCATTCACCTGGGGGGACATGTCTGTAATTGTAACTTGGGCCTTTGCACACTTATGCTTCCCCTAGGTTCACCACCTAGTTCTAAATATTATGTCTCTCCCCTTTACAGAAAAAACTTAATAAAAAATAAAATAAAATAAAAATTCAAAAAAATTTACAAAAAAAACTTATAAAATAAAAGGGGGGTTTCAACATAACAGCTGTTGCCGGTTGTGATAGGCCTAAAACTTATCCTAAAAATTAATTCGAATTTTTGCTAGTACCAAGTGTTCATTTTAGAGCCAAAATATTCTTTTTAGAGCTAAACTATCTTTTTAGAGTATTTTCTATCTTTCGCTGGCAGAAGAAGAGGGTCACGGTTCAACCGGATCTAACTCCATTATACTTACCAGAATAAATGAGGACCAAACAAATAATCGAATTTTATAATAATAAAGACAAACAGAGAAACACATAACCAGACGAGCAAAACATAAATAGGTAGGTAGGTAGTAACTGCTGCACGTTGGTTCCGAAACGAACATAGCTGCTAACTGAGCGTTTTGCCGGTTTATACAGCGGCAACACATTGGGTGGACGAATGTGTCCCCCTCCCGTTAGTACAGTGACAACTACTATGAGGTCAATGACCGTATGCAGTAAATCATTGCCGATGTTTGAACCGGCAACACAAGACGGTGCAAGTGCACATCAGTTCGAAAGCAATGCTACGCTTTTCTTCAAGTTCCCTACTAATATTGTTCTAATTTCAAATTATTCGAGAAGTAAACTATTTATTCTGTGATATAATTAATATTATTTTAATCTGTTTCGAGGACTGTTGCCGCCGGCAACAGTGGTTACATGGACGCCACGCTACTGCCTCTAAGAGCCTAAATTTCAGCGAAACAAAACGCATATTACTTATAGCAAAATGTGTAGACTTGTAAGAGAAATATACTAATGGTACAAAAGAACACGTGGACTGTGGACCTGTAGCAGTGGTTCCCAACCTTTCCGGATCCGCGTACCACTTTGGTCTTCCGCGTTCATTCGAGTACCACTGAAGCTTAAGGAGAGGTTATTGGGGTCTTCTCAATAAAACCCAGATACTATATGAACAGTATATTTATAATTTATTATTCCTAGTTATGTATAATTATTTAAATAATCTAATACATAAAATTTACAAGATAGGAACTGATTTTAAAAATTAATTTCAGGTTGGTTCTATGTTAAAACAAAGTATTTAGCGAAGCAAAGTGTTTGGCTTGTGTTTTTATAAGGCTAATCGTTTTAAATCATGTAAGATAAAAATTTATTGTTGTTATGAACATACATTTTTATTTTTTTATTTATTGTATTTACTTTTTTTTTTCTTACACGAACATGCCGTCCGTGAACCACGCGAATATCATTTCCTTTTCTTCTCCTGCAAGAAGGCCCTCATTCGCACACTATGCGCCACCTTCCTTTCCACTGTCCACCCCTTTCTTGTCTTCTTTACACCGTCAAGATTTTGAACTTTGGCAACAGTATTGTTTAATACTGCCGGTTGCAAGCCCTGGGCCTCATCTTGCAAGTGATGAGGAAGGAGGAGCGGGAGGAGTAACAGCCCCCTTAAATAAACCAGTGTTTAGTTGACCCGGCTGGCCCCAGCCTAGAGTACAGGTTAAAACCGGTCAATGGTCTCGAAGGCGGAAGAGAAAGAAATTCCCAACGGTGGAAAGGGCGGAAGAACTTAAAAACCCAGACGCGTCAGTTCCCGTATCTGGCGGTGTTCTGGTCAGCGTCTGTTTCCACATGTGAGGGCCGGCTGTATTAACAAGCCTATCCGGCTCTCAATCGGAGTTGTATTTTCGTTGGGATTTATCCCAACCCCCTTAAAAAAGAATTAATATCATAGAAAAAGCTTCTAACGAAAATTTATTTATTTATTTTAAGAAAATACTTTTTTCCTAGCTAGGTCTTCTTGCGTCCTGGGATTCCTCCGCGTACCACTAGTGGTAGGCGTACCACAGGTTAGGAACCACTGACCTAATATAACTCGCTTCGTTCCATAATTACTTTCTCTATTGTTTTTAATACCGTGTTATTCTATACGGAGTGTAGAGAATACAACAGAGCACAGCGGAAAAGGGAAAAATGTAATTTTATACTTAAGAAGAGAAAAGTAGTCAATTTATCAGAAGAAAATTCTTTATCGCAAATTCATCTGTCGGCAACAATGCATCAGATTTCTCTTGAGAGAAAGAGAGAGAGAGAGAGAGAGAGAGAGAGAGAGAGAGAGAGAGAGAGAGAGAGAGAGAGAGAGAGAGAGAGAGAGAGAGAGAGAGAGAGAGAGAGAGAGAGAGAGAGAGAGAGAGAGACAGACAGACAGACAGACAGACAGAATGAGAGCGGGCGGTTTTTTTTTTTTAGGAGGGTAATTGAGTAAGGTGTGCTGTGTATGCGTCAGACACGTACTTAGATTTGGCATTGGATGGGGGAGTGGGAGGGACGGTCGAGTCGGCTTCATACAAAATAAAAATCAAGTTAAAACTAATCAACATTACTATAGTTTAAAGTGGTTGAAAAACGTATGATAACGTCTTGAAATCAAACCTATTAAAGGTAACGGTAATAACGCAATAAGAATACGCGTAATTGAAATATTTGTTTAGAATAGACACGTATTGACTGAACTGACTTTCCCATATTTTTTATTTCATGTTTCAAACGTGTACGCAAATGATGTGTAATGAACTGTTTGTATTGTAACGAGAAACTTAGAACATTCTCCACGCTACCCCCCCCCCCCCCCGGGCAGTTTGGCAGGTGTTGCCCCAGACAAGGCCGCTCTCAAGTAAGTTCCAGTGTATTCAAGAACACCTCAGATACGCATTAAGTGGCATGAAGTGAGGACGGAAAATTTCTAGAAGGCGTGCGCTACCTATATAAGAAGCCATAGCAGCCGGCTTGTCAATTAAATGGTTTTGAGCGATTTCTTTAGCGCAAATCGAGTGTTTGTAGAAGTACTGTAGCAAATTGTTTTTATTAGTGCGGAATTCTTTATGGTTGACATTATTATTGCGTATGGACAATTTTTACTTGAATTGTTGTAAGAGACTATCTTGCTGCTAGGTATTGTTATGACGGTCTAACTGATCGTCCTATGGTACAGTGGGAAACAAAATACAAGACACCAATTAAGTCACTAAAAACCAGCTTTAATTATCACAAATAACAGTTTATAGTCAACGCGTACAATAATTCCAATTATATTTGTCAACAGGCAATAATAATGTAAACTATAAAGAATTCCGAGCTATAATCACTTTTCACTAGTACACCACTTGTGACGCACTGTGTAAATCGCCCGAAATAACACTGAACTCTAAGCTGCAGGTATGGGCTATTTACAGTCTGCAGGGTTCCATAATATGCATCTTTAACGAACACGTGAAAATTCTAACACACCGTTGGGCTAGTCAAGAAGCTTCTGGAACGACGCCATCGAACGCACGAGACGTTCCGCATTACGTCATACTGTCAAGCGTCACGCACGCATAACAGCTACGGGAATAGCCGAGAAAAGAGTAGAACAACGTTCTTCAATGTTACCAGAACGTTCCGTAATGGTGTAACACTGATTCCCCATTACGTAACAGTATAGTCAAATTAACAGAAATGGCAAATTCAAGTATCTACGAGAGACATTTGAGGAAACGTCTGTGATAAAAAAAAAAAAAAACACAATTCGATCAACAGTTAACAAAATGAAGGCAGACTACTCTTTAACCAAACGCATGTATAACAAGCAATCAATATGGTTTAATGATAAGATTGGACGTTATGCATCGGTAATCTGCCCAGAAACACTTTATGCTGAGGAATATTTGAGTCTGAAGAAGAAAATCTTGATGTCAGGACTGGATACCACTCAAAGAAGAGTATTAAAGAAATCATTGGAGGACAATTAATAAACATGTAGAACAAATGCCATAACAACAAACTGCAAACATACATACACTGAGAACACTACAGACACAATTAGAAAAAGACAAATTGCATTTAGCAGACAAGTAAAAAATAATGAATCCCAGCAGAACACAGGAAGACTCTTCAACTACGCAGAAAACTTGAAAATTGCTAATATATGGATTACAGAAACAGAAAAAGACATAGAAGAACTGTAAATAACCAAAGAAGACATCAAAGGTAGTTTATCACCTATGGAAAAGTTACATAACACTGCAGCTTTCCAGCCAAAACACGTACAAAAAAATAAGACCGGTGCCGGTTAGACGGATGAAAGACGAGAGAGAGAGAGACAACGAATACGGTGCGGTAGAGAGGGAAGAAGGAAGGGAAGACCTAATTGGAATGAACGTAGTCCACAACGTTGGCTCATACGAACCGAAATAACTCATAAAAAGATAAACACCTTGACACAATAAAGCTTTACAGTTTGAAAAGTAAGAAAAAACAAGGTAAAAGTAGAGGGAGGAGGAAAGAGAGGGGCAGGAGGAAGAGAAGCAGTAGAAAAAGAAGAAGAAAGAGAAAGAGAAAAAGAAGGCGGAGGAGAAGCAGAAAGAGAAGGGGAAGGGGAAGGAGAAGCAGCAGCAGAAGAAGTAGAAGAAAAAAAGGTGTTGATGATGAAATGAGAAGAAGAAAATAAATAATAATAATACGTAGAAGAAGAAAAAGAAAGAGGAGAAGGAACTGAAGAGCAAAGTCTAAAAAATAAGAAAAACAAAGGAAAACTAGCAAGAGTTGAAAAGGGAAAGGCAGGAAGAAGTGAAGTAGTAAAAGAAGAAGAAGAAGAAGAAGAAGAAGAAGAAGAAGAAGAAGAAGAAGAAGAAGAAGAAGAAGAAGAAGAAGAGTAATAATGGTAAGAAAAAGGAAGAAGTTTGAGAATGAGAAACTGATGAGCAGAATAGAAAGAAAATAAGAAAATAAGGAAAAGGCGAAGTAGAAGAGATAACACATTACTGACATGGGTAAGATATCCACGGGAAACATATCCTTTCGTTAGAAACAAGTTTGGAGAAGGTACTTAGGACATTAACGGAAAAGGTGGCAATCTGAAGATTTGCTGGAAGTTCGTGAAGTGGCTCGAGTTGTGTTGCTTCTCTGATCGACCGCTTCATCTTTAAAGCAAAAAATTCTATAACGGATGTTTTATAGACGCGAGTGTAAAGCGTTAAAAGACAAAACAAATGATTTCAATTATTATAAATAATGGAGTTAATGACTGCCGGCACACGTGAAGCCGATTACGTGCGACTGCGTAACTTATATAGGGGCGACATACAGTGGCAAAAACCAGTGCTGCCAGCCGGTGATTTATAGGGGGAATAACATTTCTCTGCGATCTCCCACCCCTCGCTCCAATACGGAAGTCGTCACATGGCCGGACTCTACAAGTAACGTTAAGTGGACTTATTATCGACCAACGCTTTTTACGTCTGTCCATCCTTGTTACTGTGTACTGATATTAATGAAACTTTGGTCTGAACCAATACAAAACAACTCTTCAACCCACTATTTGGGAAAGGTCTATATTTAGTTAAAATTAAATGAAATGGCAATAACTTGTTCTTCTGAATACAACAAAAAGTATTTACTTACAAATAATCATTAAGTATGGAAGTAAGGAAAAGGTTTGCAAAAACATTTCCGTGGAGTGTCTTGAATTATGGGTGTGAGGCGTGTGGACCCTCGGCAAAATAGAACGGAGGAAGCTGGAAGCAATGGAAATGCGGGCCTGGAGGAGAACGACGAGGACGACTGGACGAATAAGAGAAGTAATGAGCAAGTCCTCGCAGAAGTGAACGAAGATAGATCACTTTTAAAAATGTGTTTGGAAGAAGAAGGGCAAAATTGATCGGGCACGTGTTACGACACAGTCAGTCAATTCTTAAGTAACATTTTTGAACGAAAGGTGTTCCGTGAAAAACCAAGCGGACGACCAAGAGCAGCGTTCTTCAAAGGCATGGGAAAGGAGATGAACTTCCTATCGTACTGCAATATAAAGAGGATAATGAATGATGGAGAGAGAGACGTGACTAAGTCGACAAGGCATGGCTTTTGTCACAACGATGTTAACGATGATGGTGGATACAACAAGATGCAACAGTTTAAGCTGAAGGAAACTGCAGGTCAGGATTTTGATTGTATTCATAAATTAGAGGTGTTGGATTCAATTAAAAGTTTTGGTTTACCAACAAACCCTATAAAATCTATTATAAATTGTGAGGCTACTGTTACGATTGGTAAGAGAATTAGCAAAATCTTATATAGCTAATGGTGTTATTCAGAGGATGTCCTATCAGACTTGCTCTTCAATCTAGCATTCCGCAAGGAAATGTAGAATCTCGATATGAATAAAAATATTACCTACAAGCTAAAGAGAGAGAGAGAGAGAGAGAGAGAGAGAGAGAGAGAGAGAGAGAGAGAGAGAGAGAGAGAGAGAGAGAGAGAGAGAGAGAGAGAGAGAGAGGGAGGGAGGGGGGGAGAGAGAGAGATAAAGAGAGACCAAAGAGACGTGAAGTGGGAGGAGGCAGGCGGATAAGAGAAGGCAATGGCTGCAAGAGGATGAGAATCAGACGCCTGGCAGGAGGAAGACAAGGTTCGTACCAATGCAGATGATTTCATTATGGTTACCGGAAATATGACAGCTCTCGTGTAGAAATATGTCAAAATCTGAAGAAATAAGGATGTCAAATGGGTCTGAAAGTAAATAAGCAAAAACCCAAGGTCATGAAACGAGTGCCTCGGATGCAAAAAGAAACAATAAAAATTATAAACGATACTGATTGAAGACTCGATGAGAAAGACTTGGTGAAACATATTATAGTTACCTTCAAAGGTTTAAAGTGCACAAACGCTTGGTAGTTTCACAATTTATTTTTGAACTCTGAGAATTCTTTCAACTTATTAAGGTATTCTAAAACACAACCGCTTTTTAGACACAAAAAACATAATATTACTACATAAGACAGGAAAAGGTTACAAAAATAAATGTATTAGAAATTTTAGAAATTAAGAAAGCAATTAAAAGTAACCAACGAACAGAGAGAAAATTTTGTATCTCTGTGTTGTTATTTAGTTTAGTTAATTTTAGAATTACTATTTCTATTATACTTAGTTTTTACGGTCTATTGACCTTTCCTATACTAGGTCCTCCACCCCCTCCACCCTACACATCACACACACTCGACCACATGCCCACACTTAACACACGTTCACCCCTCTAACACATTCTCAGTATTTAGCATCGCACAATTATTCTTAGTAGCTCTCTGAGAATACTCTAATAGGCCGAAACAATGGTCAGAATTTAAGAATAAATTTTGAAGCTACCAACCGTTTGTTTTTTTTAAATCTTTGTAAAAAATTATAAAGTCGAGAATTTTAAAATTAAAGGAGTAAGAAGTTTTACGTATCTGGGACCAAGTACTATCTACCAAGTACTAAGTACACCATCCAAATAAGAACCGTTCAGATACAAAAAATAATCTTTCGCTCTAATAAAATGAAGCTCTATAGGACTTTCAGGTCAGTGGTAACATATGGATCATGAGCTTCTGACTCTTACAACTCTACTTTAAAAGTGTTTTGAACAGACAATAGTAAGAAAAATTTATATACCTATAAAAGAAGGAGAAATATGAAAGATAAGGAAGAACCATGAGGTAGGTACTATACTGAGAGGACGAGGTACAGTACGATTTGTTGAGTCTAGAAGGATTGACTGATTAGGGTATATGGAAACGAATGGGTGGAGACAGGCAACCAAAGAGAGAGAGAGAGAGGGGGGAGAGAGAGAGTGATAAAGAGAGAACCAAAGAGACGTGAAGTGGGAGGAGTCAGGCGGATAAGAGAAGGCAATGGCTGAAAGAGGATGAGAATCAGACGCCTGGCAGGAGGAAGCCAAGGTTCGTGCAAGGCTGTAGTGTTTCGGAAGAAAGAAGAAGAAGAAGAAGAAGAAGAAGAAGAAGAAGAAGAAGAAGAAGAAGAAGAAGAAGAAGAAGAAGAAGAAGGAAACTACTATACATGCTTTGTTTTTCGAAATATTCACAGGACTTTCGCTAGCGCAAACTAATTTACATTTGTCGTGTGACATCTTAACAACAGTATCAACAACAAAACACAAATAAGGCCAGTGGGGCAACACAAGATGTACGGTATTATCTCTCGTGGCACAATCACACGTTCCATTGTCTCATGCACTGAATCAGTTTATGTGAGCTTCATAATTATTCTCTTTTTCAGTTATTATTCTGTCATTAATTCAATTATCATTCTAATTACATATGATTGCCCCTACTTGATGCGCTCATATCTAGTTTATGTGGAAAAACACATTTCAGATGATGGAAAACTTGCGGAGACGTCACCATAGCAACAAAACTAACGAAGTTTTACTGTCGATGCGAAACAAGCTGTTGGTGTTCAACACTGTCTTCAAGCCTGTGTGGACATACGGGGAACTGCGTCTAAATCCAATATCGCCATAATGGAACGGTTTCAGACCAAGGTGTTGCGTGCCATAACCAACGCACCGTGGTTCATCAACATCAAAAAGACATCTATAGAGACCTGAAAATGCCCTCAGTCAGTGAACCATTGCAATGTTCAGTGAAAGATATGTGAAACGGCTTGAAAACCACAGGAATGGTTTAGCCATAAGTCTACTAGACAACAGCCTACAGACAAGACGTTTAAAGTTAACATTTCCTGTGGCTTTTCCTAGACTCTAACACTTTAAATACTCATACAGAGAACCAGTCAATGGACTAATTCTCTTCATGCCATGTATTCCGTGAACAATTGTGCTTATTGTTATGTATTAACAGATTGCATAAGAAAAACGTAAATTAAAAAAACGAACAAAGTTGTAGTAAGAATAATACGACTGGCTGGTTTGATAAAAACACAAAAGCAACATCATAAGTGGCATAGGCGAGTAGAAGAAAATAAACAATAAAGCATTATGTCTGGAAATTGAAAAAAGGCTCAAATACTATTCGAAAATTACGGATTGCATTCCGAGTAAATCCGAAGAGGTTAACAGAAGGGAATATTTTTTATCCTTTTGATACAAACTCCAGTACGAAAATTCGTTGTTCAATGTGTTTAATATAGAGGAGAAACTGTGACGATTTAAAAATTATTTAAATAGAACAAATTAAATTTTTGTTCTTATAACAAGTGAGAGTATAATCCATCCTTATCTGTACCTAGATACCTGTATCAACGTGCAGAAAGTCCAGTACGAACATGCAAAGTACAATGTTATTAAGCGAAAACTAATAATTCTTCTAATTAAATAAAAGACGTATTAATAATAAAGGAAATATCTAACTACTAACAAAAAAAAGGTAGCATAATGTATACTAGTTAATTAATGGACAATTAATAATAATAAATGAACGAACTACTTTTTCTCAGCGCGTAAACCGCGCCAGCATACAGACTCCCTGCCGCTAAACTCGCCCCAGTCGCCGGAGAATCTTCGACATGTAAGCAGGTCGAAAATGTGTTGTAAAGTTACACTTAGGTGTATGTCGCTAAACAACGATGTAACAAGACGTTAGTTCTTCTAATCGATTTAATTCAATGTAGCGTTAGTAAAACTCAAAAACTAGTAATGTAGTACGTGGAGGAAATATTAATAATATAAAAAAAAAACTTAGCCGACACATCTTTTTACGAACAGCAAGCGGTAAGATATGTTCCTTACCATGTAAAAGTAAACATCAGTGGTGTTAAAATAAAAACAAATTAAATGTAAAAAGTGAACAACCAACACCAGGAGAAAGTTACTACAACAACCGTAAGAACTTCAAGTAGCAGAATCCAACCGTCATGACCTAGACAACAATTCGGAAACAACCAACTAAATGGAGGATCCAGATGAACAACGAACTACACCCAAGAAGACCTACTAAAGACGATCATCTCGAACACCCACCGAAGACTCACGTTATATTCAGGTGACATTAAACCATAACTTCTGTGCATAACCTGTTTAAAAAAAAACCGCAACAGAAAGAACAGTAAAGTATCTTGTAAAGACTTTTAGATCACTTAAAGATTAGCATATAAATGTTTGTAATTTCTGTAATGCTATAGTAATAACCTGATGATGTTTAAAGGTAAAGTAATTCTGAAAATTACATCAGACTATTCTTCAAATAGTTTGGATGATGTTGAGATATGTTAGAATTTTGCAAAGTTAAAGCCCGGATCCGTGGTAATTGAAATAATACACAGCTGTATGATTTTGAGATACTAAGAGTAACAATTTAAAGAGTATTTAATGCAGAACTTATAAGAATTTTCTTTTAAAAGTAAAGTAAAGTAAGTAAAAAACAAAAAGATGACAATTAAGGCTATTACCTTTATATACTTAGTTAAACTACAAGAATAAAGAGATGTTTTCGCTAATATCCAGAGAGTGAATAAATTTATGTAACCTTGGACAAAATCCTGATATATACATTGTCATAATTTGTTGATAAGTAAATTTTACTAACTACGGCAGCTAGTTTAATTAACAGTGAACAATTAAACTGGTTCCCTATGTTATAATGTCTTGACAGGAGAGACGTTATAAAACCTTTCAGGATGTGAGCGAATTTACATAATTGGGCAATAAAATTACAAAGGATGGCGAAAGAGATATTAGCCGGATAACCAGCTAGGATTGCTTTTAAAAAAAAAAAAAAAAAAAAAAAAAAAAACGGAGAATACTAACAAGTAGCACACCTCCCTTAAAACAAGGAAACGTTTCCTAATGAGTTTTATATGGAGCACTGTCATGTATGACAAACAGAATTATCACTGTTGCACACCACTACAGAAAATTATTCCCATTAGCGTGCAAGCTTCATCGTCAGATCGGAAATAACAATAATAAGACAAACAACTTCTTAATACCCGCACTTGTACACATTTCCGAAAACAAACTATAAGTTAAATGTCCTTTCTGGCTGTTTTAACTACCGAGTTCAGTCACCCATGTCTGTACATTTAAGTATCTTTCTAGTACATTATGTGTGTGTGTGTGTGTGTGTGTGTATGTACATTCTTTTCAAAACCTAACTTTGTAAAACCTTTCTCATTCACAAACAGAATTATCACTGTTGCACACACCTATAGAAAAATTATTCCGATTAGCGCTTTCAAGCTTCTCAGCTCATCAGAATTCCGATCTGACGATGAGCTGAGAAGCTTGAAAGTGCTAATCGGAATAATTTTTCTATAGTGGTGTGCAACAGTGGTAATTCTGTTTGTGATTTTAACCACTAACACAACTTTCTTCATTAAATTTTCTTGTTCATACTTTTAACTGAAATTTACTTTTCGGTACAGTTTTACAATGCGTTATATTGTCAAAACCTTCCCTTTTTTTCTTTCTATATTCAACTCAAACAACAACTTAGATAAACACCCTTTTCGCCCCTTTCTATCACCGCCTACAGCCGCAGTCACTAACACTTATTTCAAAAATATCCATATATGCAATCTAGTTCTTAATGTTATCTATCCGTCCTCTATCTCTTACTTCTTAATGATATATTATGTAATACTGTCATGTATGGTCGTGAGTTGTGTACAATAGGTATGAAAGGAAAAAGGAAGCTTGACAGCTTTGAGATATATTGTTATCGCAATATGCTAAAAATAAAATGGTCTGACAAAATTACAAACGAACAGGCGCTGAACAGAATAGGCAATGAGAGTTGTTTGTTTAAAAGCATAATTAGAAGAAGGGTAGAACTTATTGATGAAGGACTACTAAAATTGGTAATAGAAGGAACAATAGAAGGTAAAGGATATAAGGGAAGACCAAGGTTGCAGTATATAAAGCATATTATTGATGATGTAAATTGTGGAACTTACGAAAAGTTCGCGGAGAGACAACTGTAGCTTAGCGGTAAAACTAATATTTCTTGTGCTGCAAGATTTGTATTTTATGTGAACTTCTGTTAATTTCCAAATCTATCTATCAATTTATTCATTGTTTAGAAGCAGTTTAAAATTGACGTGTCGTGCGTGTTTGCTTGACGTGAAACGCGTGTTTGCTTGACGTGTCATGCGTGTTCGCTTGACGTGTTATGCGTGTTTGTTTGACGTGTTATGCGTGTTTGTTTGACGTGTCATGCGTGTTTGCTTGACGTGTCATGCGTGTTTGCTTAACGTGTCATGCGTGTTTGCTTGACGTGTCATGCGTGTTTGCTTAACGTGTCATTCGTGTTTGCTTGACGTGTCATGCGTGTTTGCTTGACGTGAAACGCGTGTTTGCTTGACGTGTCATGCGTGTTTGCTTGACGTGAAACGCGTGTTTGCTTGACGTGTCACGCGTGTTTGCTTGACGTGTCATGCGTGTTCGCTTGACGTGTTATGCGTGTTTGTTTGACGTGTTATGCGTGTTTGCTTGACGTGTCATGCGTGTTTGCTTAACGTGTCATTCGTGTTTGCTTGACGTGTCATGCGTGTTTGCTTGACGTGAAACGCGTGTTTGCTTGACGTGTCATGCGTGTTTGCTTGACGTGAAACGCGTGTTTGCTTGACGTGTCATTCGTGTTTGCTTGACGTGAAACGCGTGTTTGCTTGACGTGTCATTCGGTGTTTGCTTGACGTGTCACGCGTGTTTGCTTGACGTGTCACGCGTGTTTGCTTGACGTGTCATGCGTGTTTGCTTGACGTGTCATGCGTGTTTGCTTGACGTGAAACGCGTGTTTGCTTGACGTGTCATTCGTGTTTGCTTGACGTGTCATGCGTGTTTGCTTGACGTGTCACGCGTGTTTGCTTGACGTGTCATGCGTGTTTGCTTGACGTGTCATTCGTGTTTTTCTTGACGTGTCACGCGTGTTTGCTTGACGTGTCATGCGTGTTTGCTTGACGTGAAACGCGTGTTTGCTTGACGTGTCATTCGTGTTTGCTTGACGTGTCATGCGTGTTTGCTTGACGTGTCATGCGTGTTTTGCTTGACGTGAAACGCGTGTTTGCTTGACGTGTCATGCGTGTTTGCTTGACGTGTCATGCGTGTTTGCTTGACGTGTCACGCGTGTTTGCTTGACGTGTCATGCGTGTTTGCTTGACGTGTCATGCGTGTTTGCTTGACGTGAAACGCGTGTTTGCTTGACGTGTCATTCGTGTTTGCTTGACGTGAAACGCGTGTTTGCTTGACGTGTCATTCGTGTTTGCTTGACGTGTCACGCGTGTTTGCTTGACGTGTCACGCGTGTTTGCTTGACGTGTCATTCGTGTTTGTTGACGTGTCACGCGTGTTTGCTTGACGTGTCATGCGTGTTTGCTTGACGTGAAACGCGTGTTTGCTTGACGTGTCATTCGTGTTTGCTTGACGTGTCACGCGTGTTTGCTTGACGTGTCACGCGTGTTTGCTTGACGTGTCATGCGTGTTTGCTTGACGTGTCATGCGTGTTTGCTTGACGTGTCACGCGTGTTTGCTTGACGTGTCATGCGTGTTTGCTTGACGTGAAACGCGTGTTTGCTTGACGTGTCATTCGTGTTTGCTTGACGTGTCATGCGTGTTTGCTTGACGTGAAACGCGTGTTTGCTTGACGTGTCACGCGTGTTTGCTTGACGTGTCATGCGTGTTTGCTTGACGTTTCATGCGTGTTTGGTTGACGTGTCACGCGTGTTTGCTTCACGTGTCATGCGTGTTTGCTTGACGTGAAACGCGTGTTTGCTTGACGTGTCATGCGTGTTTGCTTGACGTGTCACGCGTGTTTGCTTGACGTGTCACGCGTGTTTGCTTGACGTGTCACGTGTGTTTGCTTGACGTGTTATGCGTGTTTGCTTGACGTGTCACGCGTGTTTGCTTGATGTGTCATGCGTGTTTGCTTGACGTGTCATGCGTGTTTTAAAAACGGACAAAATAAAACATCGTGGTGTGATTCTTTGTTAAAAATTGTTTAGCGCCAACGGAAATTCAAAACAAAATTGTAAATATATCAGGAGATGCTATGACTTCAAAACCAACGGTTTGTAAGTAGGCACTTGAGTTTATACGTGGTCGTACGAGCATTGAAAACGTGGTCGCATTGAACGGCAAAAAACGCAACAACTCCAGATGCGGCAGCCATCTTGCACAACGCTATTTCACACTAAGTACTTGAGCTAAATTATGACGCACCCGCTCTTATATGATGCCTGTGATTTTACCAACATTTCCACCACTTCTCAATCTGCGGTCTTCCGACACCCTTTAAAATTGTTTCAATAATGCCATTTTTTGTTACGCTTTTTGGACGTCCATTGTTGGGATAGTCTTCAGTGCTTATACGATCACGTTTAAACTCGAGTGTGCCCCATTTAGCGTTATTTCTGAAGGCGTAGCATCTTCTAACACATTTACAATTTTGTTTTGATTTTCCATTGGCGCTAAAACGTTTTAACAGAGAATTCATCACAATACGATGTTTGATTTTGTGCGTTTTAAAAACACGCGTGACATAAAATTTTCAAACTGCTGGTAAAGCTGAAAAAATGGACAGATATATCTGGAAATTAACAGGTGTTCACGCGAAATATACGTCTTCCAGCACAAAAGATATTAGTTCTACCACTAAGCTATAGATGGCGCTCCGCGAACTTTTCAACTGACCCTCGTACGGTGCTAGTTTGGTAACTGGGCCACAGTTGTGTACGGCGCCGCGCGCAGTAAATCTCGTGTTATCACTAACAAATGATAACAATCGGTGGACAGGTGCGTCGCTTTGTTTGCTATCGGTACAACGGTACAGTAACACCAATGTGGTACAAATTAACAACATTTATCACCGACACAGTCGCGTCCCGTAATCCGAATCGTACTATGATTTAGATCGGTGGCGATAACGACCAACAACAGACACGCCCGCTGTGCCTGTACGTGTTCGGAAATGTTTACAATCGACCCGACGCGACGCAAGGAAGAATTTCTGCTGTAACGTCTTTACACTTGTTTTTCTGCATTTGTTTGTCTATGTCCTTGAAGAGACAAGAACTTCTTCTTCTTCTTCTTCTTCTTCTTCTTCTTCTTCTTCTTCTTCTTCTTCTTCTTCTTCTTCTGGCTCCATGTTCGCCCGTTCTGACTCCACAGAAGGGTTTCTGACCATTTTCTCCAGGGGTAATCCACGATCTCTCGTCCCCATCGGCCTATATTCAAACGCTTGTTTAGGAATACGCATGTGTACCATGCTTTCCACATGGGACCACCAGTTCTCCAACTCATTCGCTTATTTGCTAAGCTGCTAAATGTCGTGTGTTGGACGAGGCCTTTCAGTGTTTCCACCATTTTCTAGTGCTAAACCACGACAAGTCCTAGTCCTAGTCCTAGTCGTAGGCCGTAGAGAAAGAGAAGACGGAAGAAGAGATTGATAAGAAGAAGGAGAAGAAGAAGAAACGAAGAAAATGAAGAAGAAGACGGATAAAGCAAAAAGGAAAAAGAAGAAGAAGAAGAAGAAGAAGAAGAAGAAGAAGAAGAAGAAGAAGAAGAAGAAGAAGAAGAAGAAGAAGAAGAAGAAGAAGAAGAAGGGTAAGGAGGAGGAAATGGAAGAACAAGGGAGAGAGCAGCTGCAACAGGAGACCAATAAGGACGAGGAAGAGGTGAAGAAGAAGGAGGAGGAGGAGAAGGCGAAGAAAATTACTTGTCTTTTCGTTGAACAGAAAAGTTCAATTATGGCAGTCGATACTTGCGTATGTTGGTACAACTGGGTGACACACAAGTGTTGCACTACTGTAGAGACGGGTGAATACACTGGGGAGAGATTGTACCCACTGCGTTGTACAAGTAGTAAGGATTTCATTCCAATCTCTTACAAAGGCCGCCCACTACAATACCGCTTCACGCTGAGATAGCAAAATATTAGCGATAAAACTGTTTGAGCGTCCATGTGTGTGTGTGAAAACACACCTCAGTGTAGAATTTCTTCAGTATTGCAAGTGAATTTGTTTGCTAGAGAGAGGGAAGAGAGAGGGGCGAAAAATCAGTTGGAGAGATCAATGAACAAAAAACTGGCAAATTATGAAACAGAAACCCAATACTGTTTGAAAACATACAAACAAATTAAGTATATACGAATAAAATTTTAAATGTATAAGAGAGAAATACGAGAAGCAGTGAGAGGGGATGAAAGAGAGAAGGAATAAAGGGACACGACAATTAGAGCTCGTGTATGAGGGTGGCTGGTACCATACCGCGCGGGGATCCGGGCCCCGAAATGACCTGCGAAACCGTACAAAGAATGGTAAATCACGAAAGACAAAGGTAGGACTGTTTGCAGAACACGAGACCAACTTATTAAACAGATAAATGTGACACAGAAAATTGACTACAGTGCTACAAAACACATGACTAGAAAATTGATACAGGAATATCAGAAATGGAGACTAAAGGTAAATATGAATAAAACAAATTGCATTGGAATAGATGAGATTCAGCAAGACTTGATATTAGAGGAAGACATGGGAAGATTTCACATACAGAGGAATACAAGTATTTCTGGGTGAAAATTACGGCCGGTGGAAAGCAAGACAATGAAATAAAATACAGAATTAATTTTCTAAAGATGGCTATCTCTACATTAAATTGAATCCTGTGGGATAAACAAATTACAGCAGAAACTAAAACAAAAATTTTTTAAATCATTGTTAGAAGTATCATGACTTACGGGTCAGAAGTTTGGACTACCAATAAACACACAAGAATAAAATTAACGACAGCAGAGATGGACTTTTGGAGACATTCGGCAATAGTATCCAGAGGGAAGAAAATTACAAGTGAAGTTATTAAGGACAGAATAAATGTGAAAAATTTAATTCTTTATTTTATTAAAAGAAAAAAATTAAAATGGTATGGACACACAAAAAGAATGGCACAGGATAGGTTGCCAAGAAGAGTTATGGAGTGGATCCCACCAGGAAGAAGGAAAAGAGGAAGACCACCTATCACCTGGATAGAAGAAATACATACTTATATTGAGGGAAGGAGAAATTAAAGAAGATCTTTGGATGGACAGTGGAAGATGAGAATTCAATCAATTCTGTAATCTTTGGTTCCGGAAAAAGTGTAAACATTGTACAGCTAGAATAATAATAAATATAAGTGATAATTATTAATATTAAAATTATAAAAGAAGGGAAGAGAAAGGAAAAGAGGAGGAAAGAGAGAGAGACCAGACAGACAGATAGAAAAGGGGCAATGAGGCACAAAGGGAAAATGAATATGTTAAGTGGCTCGCAGAGAAATATGAAGAAACATGAAAAAAGAAATGCTGAAGAAAGAATGAAAACAGTAACAACAGTCACAAAGCAAACGAGATTTACAATAAGAATAGTGAAAAAGGAACAAAAACGTTAGCTGTAAAGATGAAGCCATTAACCTGTGAACAAGGAAAAGAATATACATGGACCAACATACGAGTCTTGGTCTTGTTTCACAGTGGACTACATAAGTATACTAAGTGGACAGGCGTTGGATCTGAGTAACATAACGATGGACTTTTAAATGACACGACGAGTGACTCTGTGGAAACGTCGATCAAAGCGGACAGGTGGTGGTGGTTAACGAACGATATCGGAAGAGATAAAAAGCGGGGGGGGGGCAGAGTACAAAAGAGAGTCAAACTTGGTTGACGTGAATTACCTACCTGTGTGTGTCTGTGGGGGGGGGAGGGGCGCAATAAATGTCCTCTCGTGTGACGCGCGCGCCGCGCCGATAATCGAATAAATCAACTGGATTAACTGGGATTTTCTATTAACAAGCCTCCGCACCCCCCCCGGATACCACCTACAGTACTTCTCCCTATCGCCTACGTACACACCCTCCCGATGTAGTCGCGCTAGTGGGACCTGACTGACGGATCACTGTGTTGTACATAAGACGGTGAGAACAAGAAAACTACCAAATTACTTTTTCTTCTTCGTATATCTTCTCCTGCTTTTTTTTCTTGTTCTTCTCTTCCTTTTTCAATCTAGGTGAAGGCTTGCAGTGAAAGAGGAGAAGACAGAGAGAGAGTTAGAGAGAGAGAGACAGACAGAGACAGACATTTTCCTTTACCAGAATAACTATGACCCCATGTTTGTAAAAAAAAAATGTAACATGTTGCGAAATAAAGGTTTTAGGCAGTTTCCGTGTTGTCCATCTCCGTACTCTCGATGAGAGTTCTCTTGTCGCGTGTATAAATGACTTCCATTTAGTAGCAACTTATTATGAAAAATAACTATTTGACTATTGTCAAATATTAATATTATCTGATTGTAAATTGTTGACAAGTAATAAAAGCGACTGTCTATAGTAAGACGGAGCTGTGTTGTTTAGCCTTACTTAACTCAAACGACTCACCTCCTCTGACCACCCGTAAAGAGGGCTGGAGTAATCTAAAGACGCCAATGAGTGGTAGCAACATCCAACGGTAGCTCTACACAATGATACATACCTGAAACACAGAAGAAACAGAAATTACTACTTTCAATTGCATGAAGCCAATACATAAGTAATGTAATTCTGTTGCACGAAGGCTTACATGGCCGGTGTCATTTTGATTAAAATTAACTCCGGGGCTGTTTGGCCGTGGTCCATGGTTTGTGACAAAACCAGACGTTTCGGCAGTGCCAGTGACTGCCATCTTCAGTGGAAACGAGCCAAACGCTAAGGTGGTATGATATACGTTAGGACCACAGTCCTCTTCTTCTTCTTCTCCATTTCAGGCATTAGGTCATAGACCTGTTGCGCCCTCCGGCCGTGATAGAACTCACGCCCAACCCCAGCCAGAGAGATATTAGCCAACCTTTTAACCCACGCCCGAGGGGAAGCCATGCGGTGGGGGGGGGGGGGAAGAGTGTTGCTTATGTGTGTAGTATATTGTGTTCCCTTGTTACTTACCTGGCCCGGGTATGCCAGAGAAGACGTACGTATTATTTGTCCGCGTACGTGCGGGTGGACGAGCAAATCGAGCCGTGACCTTGACTCGATCTCACCACATCGGCAGCACAGGAACGCTCTGATTATGTGTCAGAGACGCTACCACTGCGCCGGCCCGCCCACGTTAGGACCACAGTACTGTGGTTAAAATGCTGAGGTTAAGGTTAAGGTACAGCCTTAACCACAGAACTGTGGTCCTAATGTTTATCATCCCACGTTAGCGTTTGACTCGTTTCCACTAAAGATGGCAGTCAGTGGCACTGCCGAAACGTCTGGTTTTGTCACAAACTATGCACCACGGCCAAACAGCCCGGCAGTTAATTTTAATTATAATTATGTAATTCTGATAATAATGTTGGTAGACCTCAGTTCTGTACGTAAGACTATGAGAATTCTTAAGCAAACACTTTTATTCAACATACGAGGAATCAGTATAATTATGTATGACAGCGAATCATGCACCATCAAAATGAAAGAAGATAGGCGCCTAAAAAGTTAAGAAATGTGGTTGTGGCGAAGAATTATTAAGGTGAAATGAACCGATAGGGTGGAAACAGGACGAAGTATTGACGAAAATATGAGAGAAAACCTAATTGTTGAAAGTAAAAAAGGAAGAAAAAGTATCCTGATTCCAAGCTGTCTACATGGTAGTGAAACTTGGACCAATGATGAATGCATATGAAAGTCGACTGCAAGGTGCAGTGATGAGAGTCCTTAGATCAATAGCCGGGTATAGCAGGTTAGATAGGAAAATGTATGAATATATCCGTCATGAGTTAGCTGTTCGATCACTGAATGATCTTGTAAGGGAATATAGACAGAAATAGTTTAATGACGTACAACGTATGTTTACGTAAGTATTAAATAGATGTATAAAGGTAGAAGAAGTCTGGGGCTGCTGATGAAACGATGCAGAGATCTATTGTAACAACGGACGACGTAATGAACTTTGACATAATAATATAGACTCTTTTATAATTTCAATATTGTTGCAAATAAAATTCATTATATCAATGCATAAGTACTTAATAAAACGTGAACGAAATAAAATTAAACTGAAAAGAATTTAAAAAGAACGGTTAGTTCTTTGCTTAAGTTGTTTGTTGTTGATTGTAAAACTTACATAGGAATCTCGGTCACGTTCGAGGGATCGAGCCCACGGTACTGTACACTTGGCTACTTAATCTAGTATGCGCTGCAGCGCTGTCTATTTATTTAACACACAGCTAATATAACTGGCGAGCAATTTATTTCTTTGTCTTTTGCTCTTCTTTATTTCTTCTTCTTCTTTCTCTTTTTATAAGATTACATTACAGAAACTTTGTCGATTTAACTAAAACTAGAGAGCGTCAGGCTTCTGTTACTCTTTGTTTAACAATTACATACATTGAAATCGTCCAACTAACAACAGACGCTCCAACTTCTTGTCTTAAAAAGACGCTTTTAACTGCACGTGCTGATCTCATGACAATATTATGAAATACCAGTTTTCCTAACCATTCAAAAACAAATTACATGTTCGATGATTTATAGCAGAAAAATCTGTATAATTTGTCTGTCTGTCTATCTCTCTCTCCATCTCTTTCTCACTTTCCTTGTCTTTCATTCTGCTGTTTCGTTTATCTCCCTGTGTCTCTCTTCAGTTCTTTTTCCTTAATCTCTACCTTTCGTTTTTCTTCGTTCTCTCTTTTACTTTCATCTTTACCTCTTTCCCCACATCTGCATTACATCCTACAGTTCTTTATCTGTTTCTCTTTTTTTCTTCCTCTTTCGTTCTCCTTCTCTTTAATCCACACTCTGTTTTCCTGTCAACATTTCTCTGTGCGTCTTTTTCTTTCCGATTTCTATCCGTGCTCTCTCCCACATTTTTGACTCTTCCCTATTTGTTTATTTTCTCTCTATCTCTCCCCTCTTCCTTTTTTCTTTTCCCCTCTCTTTTCTTTTACCTCTCTCCTTTTTTCTTCGTTCCAGTTCTCCACATATGGCAAGTTGTGTCAATGTAAAATGTTGATGTATTCAATTCAGATGGTAATGTCTTTCAGAAAATACCTTGATGATACAAAGAGAGTGAGAGTTTGCCTAGGATAATTATCAGGTTTTATGTAATTTTATTAATGAATGTGAGTGTTTGCGTGATATTTCTCTCTTTTCTCTCTTTTGTTTTAGGTTGTGTTTGCGTCCCTCCGCCAGTTACGTAGAACAAGGTACATACAACAATACAACAAGGTAGACATACTGTACTGCCCACCTTCCTCACACCATTCCCTGATGCATACGACTATTCGAGAAGAAGCTTGGGTGGCTGTATGAGGAATTAGTGAGGCACTCACTTGAAAATAAATAATAATAATAAATATTAATTTATTATTATTATTATTATTATTTTTATTATTGTTGTTGTTGTTGTTGTTGTTGTTGTTATTGTTATTATTTTTAAACGATGGAAGGTTTAGCGAGGATTGGTCAGTAAGTATAACAAATATGTAATAATTGCTTAATTACATTTATAAATTATTGTAGATGCTGATTAATTGATTATTATATAATCATTATATTATGGTTTTATCCAAACAAAAAATTACGGTGGTATGGACACACGAATAGAATGTCACAGGAAAAATTGCCAAGGAGAGTTATGGAATTGACCCCACCAGAAAAAGAATAAGAGTAAGACTACCTATCATCTGGATAGAAGAAATTCAGACTATATTGAGGGAACGAGAAATTGAAGACGATATTTGGATGGACAAGCAGCAGTGGAGGATAATAATACAATCACTTCTGTAATTTTTGGGCCCGGAAAATGTGTAAACGTTGTACAGCCGGAATAATAATAAAATATTATAGTTATTTTAAATTACATTATTGTATTAATCAAAGTTTTAGTATTATAATTATGTCTGTGTATTTAAGTAAAACAGTATGTAAGTAATGAAAATATTTTGCTGGTGTAAACAAACTGTCTTAACTCCATTATGTTTTCGAAAACTTCTTCCGGTATGGACCGCGTCAAAAATGTCTTGTATGACCTTTTTTGTATGTCATATAAGACATTTTTTACACGGTCCTTACCGGAAGAAGACTTCAAAAACATAATAGACACCGCCTGCAGAAGCCTAAGTGTCTTAACTCCACCTCTCTCTCTTCTCTCCCTATCACACACACACACACACACACACACACACACACACACACACACACACACACACACACACACACACACACACACACACACACACACACACACACACACACACACACACACACACACACACACACACACACACACACACACACACACACACACACACACACACACACACACACACACACACACACACACACACACACACACACACACACACACACACACACACACACAGCTTCTTGAGTAGCTTGTCAAGATCAACATTCAATTTGATTCAATTGAGAGCATAGTTCAATAGCACTTAAGATACCATAAAGATTATTAAGGCTGTGGATCCTCCCCTTGCCGTCTGCATTGTATGCCATTGACCTTGATATGTCTTGACCGACTTCAAGAGTGGTTTGTCTCTTCAAGGGGAAGATGGTGCCCTACCATGGACTGTTAGCACTTGAGATTACCCGGGAGATTACTCGTACCTGTGACGTATGTTAGCCGATGTTTCAAACAAAGATTGTCGATTATTATAAACAAAGGGTTTATATTAAACATTTTACTCTTTTCATAATAAATATATTATTCTATGTATTGATCGGCAATTTTCGACAACACCTCACAAAAGCCTCATTTATGCTTCATCTAGCCTTCAAGTAATAGATGTTAGATTGTAATTCCTTTTGAATGTCTTTGTTGTGTTTCTCTTCTCCTTCTTTGCAAGTATAAGGCTCAAAGCCTATTTACGTCGTCCATCGTTACAACTGATCTCTCCAAAATTCATCGACTGTCCCAGACTTCTTCTACCTTTAGGCATATATATTTTTAAATTACGTGTGGTATTCTTGATACGTTCTACGTGATCAAACAATTTCTGGCTATATTCTCTCACCATGTCATTCACCGGTCGGACAGTTAATTCATGACGGATGTCCTCATACCCTTTCCTGTCTAGCCTAGTATAATACCCGGTTACTGATCAAAGGAACCTCATCTCTGCACTTTGCAGTCGACTTTCATGTGCATCCATGTTTCACTGCCATATAGACAGATTGGAATCAGGATATTTTTCTTTCCTCATTGCTTTCACCAATTTGGTTTTCTCTTAAATTTTCGTCAATACTTCGTCCTGTTTTCACCCTATCGGTTCATTTCACCTTAATCATTCTTGGCCACAACCACATTTTTTAACTCTTTAGGCGCCTATCTTCTTTCTTTTTGATCCATGATCCATGATTCACTGCCGTATAAAATC
Organism: Magicicada septendecula; assembly: GCA_034769895.1. Lineage (NCBI taxonomy): Eukaryota > Metazoa > Arthropoda > Insecta > Hemiptera > Cicadidae > Magicicada > Magicicada septendecula. The sequence continues at coordinate 19,794,818 of CM068371.1, forward strand.
ACACTGTTCCTGGTATGCTGAATAAAAGTATCTGCATAAGAATTCTTATGGTCTTCCGTACAGAACCAACTGTTTATATTCCCTCACCATGACATTCCCTCAAAGCCTATTACGTCGCTCGTCGTTATAACTGATCTCTCCATCTTTTCGTCGGCCGTCCCAGACTCCTTCTACCTTTTGGGCATTTATTTTAATCTTACGTGTCGTATTTTTCATGGGTCCACACGTTCTAAGTTATTAAACAATTTCTTGTAGCCCTATATCCCCTCTCCATGTGTATATCCCCTCACCATGTGTATATCCCCTCTCCATGTGTATATCCCCTCTCCATCTGTATATCCCATCTCCATGACATTCATTGGTGGGACAGTTAACTCTCCATGTTGGATGTCCTTATTCCTTGTCATATGGAAATTGGATGTCCTTATTCCTTGTCCTTATTCCTTATTCCTGCTATACCCCGGCTACACTGATCTAGGGAACCCCATATCTGCACTTACACCCGTTCGGTTTTTCCTTTTTAGACGATTGTAGGTGCTTAAGTCTCCGTCTCCCTGAATGGGCTACCAACCCGATTTCAGGAACGTCCGCCTGCTTTCGAGGCTGCTAACTTTGAGCTTCCAGACTTGCCCTGGGTTTCATTTGGAGACCACCCACCTCCTAGGCTCTTCCGTTCTCTCCGCCGTTGGGAATTTTCCATCTCCACCTTCGATACTGTTGTCCATTTGTCACCTGTTACCCTAGACCGGGTCACTATTACTAGGTGCTACATCCGGATCAGCCAGATAGACCCAGATTTTTTAATGAGGTTTATACTCCTCCCGCTCATCTTTACTCATCGCTTGCGAGACGAGGCCCCCGGGATTGCTACCGGCAGTGTTAAACAACAGCAGGGGGCAGTGTTAAACGGGGCGTTTATGTTTGTCACTATGTTAAAATGTCGCTTGTGTTTGACATTTTGTAAACTCACGTTAGTGTGTGGCGATTCTTCCCTGTTCTAGCTATCGGAATTGGTGGATAATTAGTGGTTCTTTTTTTGCGATTTCCGCTTGTTAGTGAAAGAATGTTGGGTACGCTTAAATTTGTCTTCAATGTACCCTACTACTGTTACTTACATCTGAAGATGACCACGTATTGTTTAGTGGTTGAAACGTTGTGTGATATCATTTATAACGATGATAATTATTCGACGTAACCCTTCTGTTAATGAAGTCTTGATGTGTACAGTTTGTATATTCCACGATTCTTCTTCCTCGTCCTCTCCTTCCTTCCTCCGTAACTTCTATACTCCTTACTTGCAGAAAATTTCCACGCCATATATGCTCAATCCATGGTATTTCCTTCTTCTTCTTCTTCTTCTTCTTCTTCTTCTTCTTCTTCTTCTTCTTCTTCTTCTTCTTCTTCTTCTTCTTCTTCTTCTTCTTCTTCTTCTTCTTCTTCTTCTTCTTCTTCTTCTTCTTCTTCTTCTTCTTCTTTGCAAGTATAAGCCTATTACTTCGTCCGTCGTTTACAACTGATCTCCCCATCTTTTCATCGCCTTTCCAGACTTCTGGTACCTTTAGGGCTGTTTTGGTACTTAACACCCTATTTTGCACTCACGTGTGGTATTCTTGATGGGTCCATACGTTCTACGTGATCAAATCATTTCTGTCTATATTCCCTCACAATGTCATTCACTAGTCAGTCAGCTAACTCATGACGGATGTTCTCATGCCTTTTCCTATCTACCCTGGTATACCCTGCTACTGATCTAAGGAACCTCATCTCTGCACTTTGCAGTCGACTTTCGTGTGCGTTAGTTTGTTCATTTCCTGTTCCGCGTGTAGAAATGTGATTTCTGCAGCTTCAAATTTCTCTTGTCGTATTGTTACGATGGTCTAACTGATCGCTGTATGGTACAGTGGAAAACAAAATACAAGACACTAATGAAGTAAAAAAAAAAAAACACACACAGCTTCAATTATCATAATTAAACAGTTTTTAATCAACAAGTTATTCAACAAGATTATAGTCGTACAATAGTCCAAGTTAATCTGTCCACATAAATAATCATGTTAACTATAAAGAATTCCGCACTATAATCACTTTCCACTAATACACCACTTGAGACGCACTGTCTAAATCGCCCGACATGACACTGAAACTGACCGTCGCTGGATGTTTGTATTTATACCCAGCTGAGATGCCAGAATAAGATGTCACTTTTGGATGAAGTGTGTTAAATAATTGCCTCTTACGGCGTTCTTGAATCCACTAGAAATAGTGTCGTGTCTGGCCTTGAACACAGTGTGCGCGGACCGGTACGGTATGGAACAGCCTCGATTGTTGACGCGTGATGCGTGTCACTTAATTGTTTTTCATCTCAAAGTAGCAGCAATATATACGCACACACACATTACAACTTGGCTCTGCTGGGCAACCGAGATACTTGCAGAACGTTCCGTATTACGTAATAGTTTCCAATGGTTTGGTCCAGCGTACAGTATCACATAACAAAGCCACGATTAAATGACACGAATTATAAAACAATTACACTGTATTCAGATTTTTATTATGCATGTGAATCTGTATAAAACACTGCTTTATCGACAGTAACTAAAAAAAGAAGCGAGATCCTTACATCAAAGGTAAGTTTTATTTGCATGCGTATGTTTGTCGAACGTCACAGTAGACCACATAAAGTACGAGGAGGCTGTAGTTTAGAGAAAGAGAGAGAGAGAGAGAGAGAGTGAGAGGGAGTGACTAGTACTGGGTGAAGGGAAGGGAATGAGGTGCAATACATACTGCCACGGAATCGCAGTCGATCTGCACGAGTGATTATCGATAAGGCGTAGTCCCGCGTCCTCCCCTCCTCCGACACAGAATAATTGGAAGAAGAAAGCCTACCTCCACCACCCCTACTGAGAAGCACGACGTGGCGCAGCGTGTGAGAAGCGCCGAAGTAAAGGGAATGAGACACGATGAACCGAGTTAAGAAACAGAGGGAGAGAGAGAGAGAGAGAGAGAGAGAGAACAAGGATGGACGGATGGATGAATCTTTAACCCGTCCTCTCGCTCTACTGCACCCCCTCACCCCAACCAACATTGATTAAAATACGACCCCGTCTCATCACGTGCTTATCAACAACGCCCTCTATGTCTTGTCTTTCAGTCAAACACGCACGAACGCATACATGTAAACACACAAGTCTAAGACTCACTAAGACGCGTAGAATTACCGTAATCTATTTCGGTCAAAGACGGGGAAACAGCGAGAGAGAGAGAGAGAGAGAGAGAGAGAGAGAGAGAGAGACAAAGGCAGAGAGAGAGAGGGTGGGAGAGAGGAGAGGGAGAGGGAGAGAATTCCTCATAAGATAGTCATCTGTAAGTTACTCTCTGTATCTGTCTGTTAGTCTGTCTCTTTCTGTCTGCCTCTGTCCGTCTGTCTATCTGTTTGTCTGTCTATCTACATATCTCTCACCCCCCTCCTCTTTAGCTCTCTGTGTGTGTACAACTAGAAAGTAGCAATTAACTTGTTCAAATATTTGCATGCGATATTCTAAGATTTCACTCGCGTCTATAAACAAACGCGCGCGCGCGCTAACTTGTGTTCTATGCAAACGACCCGTCTACTACACCCGTAGACCGTCTTTATCTTCTTATTCTTCAACTTTATTTTTGTGCTAAGTTGTTTCGCCTCTCCATTACAAAGTCACAAATTAACAAAAGTCTGTGTTTATCTTGCCGAAACAGACGCGTAACGAACTCTATTCCAAGCCTCCTCTATCTGCGTACACTGCTATACAGTTCGCTTCCAGACAAAAGACCATTCTTCGCTTTTTCATTACTTTTATCATTCTTATTTGTCCTAGAAAAAAAAAAAAAATAATAATAATGTAGTGTTAAGTTTAGCGCATGGATCCTGATCGTTAAAGAGTGATATATTAGGCCTTTATTACACTACGCAACTGATTGCAAAAGAAGTTTTGGGGCATTGGTTTAAATGTAGCGTATTACACTTACTGCAATCGGTTGCACAGCTTGGAATCCATTGCAAAACAGTTGCAAGCCTTGCAACAGTTGCTTGTGCAACTTTTTTGTTTCACGCACTCGTTGCCAGGCATTGATTAAAATGTAGCCTATTACACTATGCACCCGATTGCATGGAACTCTGCTGCGCGCGCATTCTGTAGACAACGAAGAAATTTCATGACACGGGACCGACACAACATATAGAACTTTTTACAAGCCGCCAATATCGCAAAAACAAAAGGGGGATTTTATTGAAAAAAAACAAAAATTGTAATTTATTCTAAATATCATTCGCTGACACCATATAGCTATCTCTTGTACAACGAAAGTATATCGCATACCAAAAATTTCACTACCTCCAAATTAACAAAAACTTTCATGAAATGGGGCCGTTTTAATCTCTGTTCTTGAAATTTATTAAAGTTATTGGTTCCAATTTATGTCTAAAACCATCCTCAAACGGATCTTCAAGGAAGACGGTGGTGAAAGAAATTTTTTATCCAATCAGTAGTTCCTGAGGTTATCCCAGACAATGGTACAAACAAATCTTACCTTTTTATAACAGTAGTATAGACGCTATGTTTACTCTGCAACTAATTGCAGGGCAGTTTACTACGGTTTCACTACGGTGCAACTAGTTTAATGTAGGCTTGAAATCAGTTGCATGCAATCAGTTGGGTGCAATAGAGGCCTTACCACAAGAGGCGGGCTTCTTACCGTTATCTTTGATCCTGGTCAATCGCGATAATCGATAATCGCAATTTTTGTATGGCTTCGTAAATAAATACAACGAGACTGGTGCAGTAACGAAAAAATCACGCCACGTTTTCGATTCCCACACAAGTGGTGTTGTGCGAGACGATAAAATCGAACCCACGAACACTACAAGCAACAGTCCACTCAAACGTTATTGGACGTAAGTGGTTGGTTGGCTGGCGACCCTGTAAAAATCGTGTAGGCAGTGATCCGTAACGGCAGAAACACTAAACAAGATTAAAATAAAACAACGACCAAAGACTGACTGAATGTAATCAGTCGGCCGTAAGTTTGCAGCCAGTAGCAAATGTAATTAATTAGTAATGCTAGCGAGAGAGAGGGAGTCACAAACACAACAGAGTCCAGTGTGAAACTATTTATTAAATCCAACAAGGATTGATGAGGAGGGGGAGGGAGGGCATAAAAAAGATATACATCTCGTAGTCTTCTCTCGTAAAGAATTTAAATATTTTTAGTGCCACGCTTTGATGTCCGTAGAAACAAACGAGGCGAAAGGGACAAAACTCGGGGGAAGGGGGGTTGACCAAAGAATTTACCCACCCGCCACCACACCCCATGTCACCGCAACGCTTGCGACCCTTCGTTACACTAGTCAACGCCGTTTCTCAATAATTAAAACATGGAGTGCTGCCCTTTGCAACAGCGAAGTAGTGCTTCCCTCTGGACCACTAAAATGTAGATACGACATGAAGATGAAAAATGCCACGAAATTGAAATTACAATAATACAGTGTGTATGTGTGTGTGCGTGCGCGCGCGCGCGTGTGTGAGCGCCATAGAAGGCAACAGAACGCCTCAGAAACTAAAATACCAGAAAGTGGAAACGTATTTGGTTCAATCTTCTATTGTGGTGTAAAGATACCTAAATCTTCCATTGTTCATACCTAAAGATACCATACTGTTACGACGGTCTACTGATCGTCGTATGGTACAGTGGAAAACAAAACAAAAGACACACCAATGATGTCACTAATAACCAGTTTTAACTAACACGATTAAACAGTTCGTAATAAACAAGATAGTCTCTTACAACAAGTCAAATAAAAATTGTTCACACGTAATAATAATGTCAACTGACAGAGTCTCACATAATTATAAAACACATAACTCTTCACGTCTTATAATGCAAGAAACGACGTTGTGAATAAGTTGCATAAGTTCAACCTTATGTGCGGGACAATTCGGCGAACCCTTAAGTCAGCAATTAAAGGAACGCGCCTAAAATTCTACAAGGTGATGGCTCTTCACATACTTATTTATGGGTCTGAGAATTGGACTTTAACGAAAGGCCAGGCCAGTCGAATCCAAGCGGCTGAAATGAGAATTTCTCAGGCATGTGGAAGGGTATACTCTCCATGATCATAGAAGAAACACAAACATACGGCAGGAACTGAATACTCTGAGTAGACTCGAAAGGATTGCCCGTTATCGGCTGAATTGGTGTGAACATCTTTGCCGAAGGATGACTGCCGCATCCCTAAACAACTCTGAAACTATAAGCCGAGGGGACGGAGAGGTGTGGAACTTCCGAGTAAGCACTGGAGTGACCAGCTCTAATCTTTGCCTATTTGAGACCGGAACAAACCATGCTTGATTTAATCCTTGAAGATAATGATGAAAAGAAACAATCAGATAAGAGAGGAACTGAAAGTTGAAGAAGTAAACGGAATCATCAATAAATTAGCAGAATGGGCAGTGACAGATTCTCCAAGGTAGCCTTACTGTATCAACCGAAAGGGAAGACAAGCCTGGGAAGACCCAAGAAGACGTTTGGAGCCGGAACAGACTAAACAGTCTAAGTCGTGAAGAAGAAGAAGAAATATTTGTTCTCTATACTACGAGGTCTGTTAACAAAAAGTTCGCGGAGCGACATCTGTAGCTTAGCGGTAAAACTAAAATTTTCCGTGTGCTGCAAGATTTGTATTTTGTGTGAACTCCTGTTAATTTCCAAATCTATCTATCAATTTACTCATTGTTTAGAAGCTGTTTAAAATTGAAGTATCATGCGTGTTTTGAAATACGGACGAAATCAAACATCATGGTGTGATTCTTTGTTAATTGCTTATCGCCAACGGAAATTCAAGATGAAATTGTAAACGTGTCAGGAGATACTACGACTTATGTAGGCAATTTAAACGTGGTCGTTCGAGCATTGAAAATGTGGTCTCACTGGTCGCCCAAAAAAATGCAACAACTCCAGATGCGGCAGCCATCTTGCACATCGCTTTGTCACACTAAGTTCTTGAGTTAAAGTATGATGGACACGCTCATATGAGATGGCTATGATTTCAGCAACGCCATCCATTCCTCAATCTACGGTTTTCCAACACCCTATGAAATTTTTTCAATAATGCGATTTTTTGTTGCACTTTTTGTTCGTCCACTGCTGGGATAGTCTTCAGTGCTTGCACGACCACGTTTAAACTCGAGTGTTCCCCACTTACCGTTGCTTCTGAAGGCGTAGCATTTTCTGACAAATTTACAATTCCGTTTTCATTTTCTGTTGGCGCTAAAACGTTTTTAATAGAGAATTCATCACAACACGATGTTTGATTTTGTGCACTTAAAAGACGCGTGACGGGAAACTTTCAAACAGCTGGTAAAGGGTGAATAAATGAGAGGTGTAGGCCTATCTGGAAATTAACAGGTGTTCACGCGAAATATACGTCTTGCAGCACACGAAAGATTTTAGTTCTACCACTGAGCTATAGATGTCAACTTTTCAACTGACCCTCGTATACAGACTTTAGTGTTACTCGTATCACGTTGTGCTAGAACGCGTGTGGTACCTTACGTTTGGCAACAAGAGACGGGGCCAGTCCGTTACGTAGGAGTAATTAAAGAGATAGTGAACGACGCGTGGCGTGGTGATGCCAACGGGCGGACTCGCACACAATAGTGGCGCCACACACAACCCCTGCTGCAGCCAGCCGGGGGAACCCCTCGCCTCGCTCGCCGGCACAATCCAATTTCTGAGTCACCTCTTACCCTCGCACTTACACCCTGTGTGACTTGAATCACGAGTGCATTGTACGTAGTATAGCGTCGGTGGTGGTATTTTCAACCCCCGCAGTCTGCACGCACGCGCGCTCCTCTGTCGTTTGGCTATGATTATTTCGCGACCCTCGCTTCTTCTTCTTCTTCTTCTTCTTCTTCCCAGCAACATCCCTTCTCGCTTTGTGGAAAAAATGATGACTATCTTCTTTCCCGTATGAAGGAGAAGAGACGCGGGGCTTTGCATTGAAAATATTACTTTTAGATTGGCTTTTTATATACAGAATGAACTCTGCGTTTTTTGCGCAGGGGAAACACTATGCACACACACACACAGTGCAATCCCCCATACCGACAGTACAGTATTGCGTGTTTTCTATACATTGTACGAAGATGTACACAGTGTTTCTACCCATTCTAACGGATGCAGTGTATTCCTGCCGGACTCTTTTCCCATCTTCATTATATTATTTTCAACATTTATCTACCATTTACCTTATCAATATCCCATAATTGTCATTCTTGCTAATTCTTCTGCCTGTAATAACATTTCTCAAGACGTGAAACTATGCAAGTTCTTATGCTTCTTTCACGGCCGGCAGTTCAAACATGTAACAGTTTATAGAATATAAACTCTACAATAACTCCAGGTGTAACTAACTTCTAAGCAGGCTGTTGCTTATATTGGTCCCGCAGATGTTTCAGAATATTTTTCCATGCTTTTGGCGGTGTGCCGGCATAATTTGCGTTTTTAAGAGTGCTAGAACAGTCTCGAAGCTACCGGAGTGCACGGCCTTGACAGAGAAGACACTACACCTGCCGACTTACGTAACTGCACCTGCCGACTTTATGAGGCCGTTACATAATTTCGTATCAGTATCAACGGCAGCAGTTAGCTCTCTGTCCACTCTTATTGTAGCTTTGTGCGCAGCTTTCCCAAGGCGGAAATCGAATCCAAACCGCGTGAAGAAGTGAACCCAAATCGCCATGCGTTGTTAGTTTTCATCTAAATCAAGACAGAATATTTTGAAGTCAGCACTTTTCCAAATTTTTTCAACCCGTCTACTAAATGTTGTGGAGTCAAAAACTGATGAACATTGGCTAAGAATATGGAAGCCTGGAGGAAAATCCTGAGAGAAGCTGAGGCCCACGATGGACTGTAGAGCTACTGATGATTGATGATGATACTAAATGTTGGTTTATTCAAAAACGTCGGGACACAAAGAATATATAAAATTATATGTGAAGTATCAACGCATGGCGAATCAATTACACCATACTACAGTATTTCCGTTTTTATTTTCTTCTTGTTAATAACTAACTAATTTGTTACATTTTTATAACTACCTACTTATATAAGAAATTCTTACATTTTTACTCCTAGACGCTTCCCCGGCCTTAGTTTTTTCCAATATTCACGCTCTGGTAACTAATTATACTGGAAGACTGCAAGATTCCTTAATAGTTATTTATATCACTCTATAAACTCAAATCTACAGTATTTCTACAGTCGAATCTGCCGCTCGTGTCGTGTTGAAATTCTGTTTTTAGCGCAACGAGACGACCCAAGGGAACCCGACCTGTGACATGTTCATAGTTAACGACAGAATCGAAGCCGTTACCATTCATTGACTTACAATGCGACGACTGTGTTTGGCTGGAATATTTTCGCCGAACCGACCGAGTATTTTTTTTTTTGTCTGAGCGGCGGCTTTAATAATTTGTAATTCTAAACACAATGGTTTATAGAGAGATTCACAGGCGTCGCGGTGAATATAATAATGTTATTCAGCGAGAGGTGGAGTACTCCGTGTGAAATATTGCCGAGTCTCTCGAGCCTGCGGTCTATTATTCTCCTCTCCGACCACCCGAACCGAATTTGAGTATAAATCCACGGGAACAGATCAATCCGTAATATGTAAATACACACGCCAGGCGGCAGCACTGCGGCTCACAGCAAAGTAAGAAGAAGAAGAAGAAGAAGAAGAAGAAGAAGAAGAAGAAGAAGAAGAAGAAGAAGAAGAAGAAGAAGAAGAAGAAGAAGAAGAAGAAATGGTTTACAATAAACTGCTACAGTGAGACATGTACAGCGTTTGACGCTAAAACAAACTGTTGTGATTTTCAGTGATTCTGTTGAGACGAATCTCGTTGTATTCCCATTTCGTTGCGAGATAAATAAATCTTACTTCCCACGAACTTTAGACCTCATATGTGTGTATCTTTTTGTGTTACTTGTTTTTGCATTCGTCCCATCTGTGTACAGTCAAAGACGTCTGAGGCGGTACAGTCAATAATAAGTATGACATTGTTACGGGCTTACAGAACGTTCTACATGTGTCTCGGCTATCCCAGCAAAGTCCAGCTGTAACCTTTGTGCACGTACGTATTGCTACTTTGAGAAGAAAGACGATTACAATGCGTCAGCAACCAAGGCTGTTCCAGACTTCACAGGTCACGCACTGTGTTCAAAGCCGCAATCAATCAATCAATACGCTCTAGTGCTTTCGAGTAGTGTTGACGCGTATTATGGATTATTCTGAAACGCTTGTAATATCTATTTAAACAACGACAGCTCCCGCTTAGAGAGCAGTTTAAATGGCGATTTATTCAAGTGAGCTTCGAAGTATTGTGGCGAAGGTGTTATTGTGTTATAATTGTGCGGGATTCTATTAGTTGACATTATTATTGCGTGTGGACAAATTTTGTTCGGATGATTGTACAAATTGATTGCAAACTGTATTTGCGATTAATTAAAACTGGCGATTAGTAACCTGACTGGTCTTCTATTTTGTTTTCCACTGCACCATACGGCGATCAGTTAGACCGTCATAACAATATCAAATCAGACAGTTCGAATATTGTTTTAGGCAAGAAAACCTTTGTTTTCTTTGTTTTAGACCTGACGGACATACTCCGAGCAAGAAGCCCTCAATACTGCCAATCATCTATACAAGCTCCGACCCCTACTTTTCAGCAATTCTATGACACGTCGCCTAGGGAAACACATTGTCAGCACTTATGCGGCGCCGATGGTTACCTACGCGGTCACTTTGTGGGGCTAACTAGCCAAGCCAAGTGGCTAAAACCATAAGCGTAAGCTCCAGTCTCTCCTGGACTGATGACTGCGCTGGGCGTGTAGAGTCCACTATTTAACTCCTAACAAGACCATCCGAGAATCCCTGCGTGTCCGTTCCCTTTCCAGAAAGTTCTACCACTACTGTGCCTACTTCCAGGGCAATCCCCTAATTAGCGCACGCGGTCAACACCCATCTGTGCCAGGTTAATCTCACGCTCAATTAGACATGCCGGTAGGAGGCCACGTCTAAGTCTCCAAGGAGATTTGGTCCCCGCCGCGGGAACTCTATAAGAAGCTCGCGACGCGGCACAACTGCGGGTGACGGAAATGTCCATCGTCTCGCACTACGCATCATCTTGTTTTAAACAAGTCGTGATTTCAATTCCTGTTCGACAGAATCTGTAAATACCTTTATGTCCGTTAACAATGGTTTGATTCTCAGTCGGTTGGCCCAGTAAAAGATGGAAAACAAGCTTATGCCCAGTACAATGAATTAGTCACGATATTACATTCAAGAAGAAGAAGAAACGCATGTTAACATGATAATGTTTTTAGGCTGGGGGTCATTCCACAAAAATGTAACGTCATCGAAAAATGTAACGCTTCCACACTTTCGATTCCCCACAGTCTAGAAATCTTCGGTCTCTGTCGTTTTAACATGATAATGTTTGTTATATAGTAAATATTAAAAACATTATCATGCTTCGATGTTTCGGTTTCGTCGAAATTCTTTCTTTTTTCTAGAAAGATGTAAACTATTCGCAGCATAACCAAGTCCAGCAGGTTTTACACACTGTAAGCTACAATTGTCCAGCCATTCGTCTTTGCAGTCCGTGCATAGCGTTGGAAACATTCCAAACGTGTTTGGTCGTCGTCGTTGTCTCTCTATACACATAAATCAGTATCATCACGCCAGAACCAAGTTTTCACAGTTTTATTGCTGTACAGTATGAAGCTGCCGCATTCGCTGTAACTGCAGCAGACTTACATTCATATTACTGCATTTAATAAACCTGCATACATGTGTTTTACAGATCAAAGAAATTTTACAAAATAGAATATAAAATATCGTGCGAATATTAATAAAAACAATAATCGCTACAAAAACTATTAAAATTTATAAAAAAAAACCTTGAATTCTTGAATTAATTAAATAAAAGCAGTGACCAAGTTCATTTAGTGGCCAACATGCAAAACCAAGCTTATTGCTAAAGCAGGCATTTCTAAGAAAGTTAAGATGACCATTTCCAGAAAAACGTACGTGCCAGCTCTTACTTATGGCCCTAACTGAGAAGTATCAAAACTATCTCCAAGCTATGGAGATGAGATACCTCAGGAAGGTTGAAGGGAAGACAAGAAGAGATCGAGACAGAAACGCTACTATAAGAGTGAGTCTTAAGACAGTCCCTTTGAAAGATCAAATTAAGAAAGCACGGTTGCAGTCAGGGGCGAACCTAGGGGGATACATCCCCCCCCCGATATCTGAAAATGTTGGAGCAAAAATTTTAAGGTTGTGTGTTTTTTAATGTAATTAATTGAAAAAGACTGACAATCAATATATTTTTTAACAAAATTATTTAACCATTATTTTACATGCTGTAAAATTTATATCCACAACCCTGTTGGACACATTTATATCCACAGCAATTATATACATACTGGTAATCCACACTTTCTTAATTTTAACGTTTCCACGTAAACGTATTTAAGTATTTATATTCCACAGAAAGCAATTATTAGGCTTGCAAGACAAACTGGAAGCCTATCTGATGTATGTTTTTAATTTATTTTGATAAAATTAGTGAATTATAGCTATTATTTGCCGATTAGATTTAATTTTTAGTACGATTTTTATTATAGCATGAGAAAAACAATAATTTAAGAAAATATGTGGTTGAAAAAATCCCCCTACCCGAAATGAAATACTAGGTTCGCCTCTGGTTGCGCTGGTGGACACGTTCAGAGGATGGAAGGGTATAGACTTCCAGAACAACTGTACGGGGCAAGAATTGCTGGGAGAAGACCCAGGGGCCGGAGACGAGTGGCTTGGGGGGACAATGTGAGGTGCTCTCTGCAGGGACTGGGAGTGCAGTGGAATGAAGCCAAGGCCCTGGCCATGTAGAGACCAAGGTGGCCAGACCTTTGCTCAACCTCTACACCTTGCGGTAGAAGAGGATTGGTACAAGAAGAAGAAAATACACCTATGTTCTTTGAAACCCCTAAGCGATGGGTGTTTTCTTACGGGTAAATCTCTAATCGGACTGCTTCAATCGTAATAACTCTTTGTGCTTGACGTTTTGAATCTGAAGTCGTTAGGATTTTATGTACGGTACTCAAGAATAAAAAAAAAATAAAGTAAATCCAGAATATATTTGTATGCACACACTTAACAAAACAAATAAATAAAAGGAATATTTACCAGAATATATATATTATACATACCGTACCTCTGGGAGGGGGGGGAGAATGTTGTAATTCTTAGACGGAAGGTGGTAATCAGGTGTTGTCACCTTGTCCCCCCCCCTCAAAATGGGTAAACAGTGAAATTTTTTAAACCAACCTTATTTTATTAGAAGATTAAAGAGTTTATGAATTAACAAAAAAAGTTGTTCATTAAACATTTTTTAAGTTCTCCTTCAAATGGTTAACTTCAGCTTCCGGTTCAGCGCAAAGTGTAGTGTCGTCAGCAAATCTCAGATTGCTGATTCTGAGCCTTTCGATTCTGACTCCACTGCTTCTGCCACCTAAATGTTTCCTTATTATATATTCTCCTTATGTATTAGTGACGAAATGCACCCCTGCCTGACTACTTTGGAAGGACTGAACATCTAGTCTAACCACTGCTCTAGAATCAGTATACAAATGTTGTATGAGAGACAGATAAGATGCTCAGGAACCCCTGTTTCTTTCAGTACATTTTAACTGGTTAGTGTGGCTGTATTGTTGGAGTAGGTTGCAATTGTTGTTTAGCTGTCTATGGATAAATCTGGCTATATAATAAGTAAATTATTGGCTCAAAAGTATTGTAAACAAAGAGATAAACAGAGAGAGCAAGAGATAGAGAGAAAGGGAGAGGTGAGAGAGAGAGAGAGAGAGAGAGAGAGAGAGAGAGAGAGAGAGAGAGAGAGAGAGAGAGAGAGAGTGAGAGAGAGAAGGTGATAGATATCTACGTCTGTATCCAAAGGGAACGACTATTTATTTTATCGCATAATCCACGTAAATAATTCGTAATATTCGTACTCGTGTGACGACATACAACAATAATTAACAATTCGCGCGACACGACATATGGCCCGGTTGTCTGAGGGGGAAGGGCACGGCACGCGCGTCGCGGTACCGCGCCCCCGCGACAAGTTAGTTCCAGTCCAACAGACTTCATTAAACACAACAAATTTATACCGTGTTGTGCAGTGCTGTTGTAGCTTCATATGTTCACACCACCATACGGCGGATTATAATTGAGTGTTCTTTCCCCCACCCCATTGTTGTCAATATGACGTCACGGTTATAATAGTAGGCCTACTCGTAATAATAAAGAATTGACGACGACAGAATCAGCAACAATTATAATACGAAGAAGATAACAAAATATGCGCCACTGCCGGTAAATACAAGTAGATTCACAAATTACAATCTATAAAGTATAAGGCCGCTGATAATCGCAGCAAAAGATTTAACAAAAGCCTGGAAACAAGTATATCTAAGCTGTAATTACACACTAACATACCTGGAAACTTGTGGTGTTCCAAAATCAGTCATACTGGAAACATGCGGAATAGTTCGAACACACATTTACCAGCATAAGCACCGCTGTATAGTTTTTCATACAGGCACAGTAACACAGATTAACATGTGATAATAGCTGAGAGGCAATGGTAATAATAACATCAAGACCATAATAATAATAATAATATTGTTACCAAGGTCTCACGGATCGCCGTATTGTGCCGTGAAAACAAAATACAGACACTGATAAAGTCACTAATTACCAGCTTTAATTAGTCACAAAAAACCATTTGTAATCAACAAGCTACTCTCGTACAACAATTCAAGGTAAATAATTGACCACACGCAAAAATAATGTCAACTATTAGAGTTCCGCACTATTATAACGCAGTAATCACTTTCGACTAATCGGCAACTGCCACTTGATCCGCACTCTACAATAACGCCAGGTGTAACTATCTAAGCCGACCGCTGTCGCTTATATAGGTCCCGCAGAGGTTCCAGAATAATTTTCCATTCTTTTGGAGTCTTGCCAGCATCATTTGAGTAGTTACAAGTACTCGAACAATCTAGAGGCTATTTCTCTGAGCGGCCTTGACACAGACACTGCACCTGCTCTGCTAGCCGAGAAACGTGTAGAACTTTCACGTAACTGCACCTGCCGACTGCACGAGAGCGTTATATAATTTTCGTGACAATATGGCTCGTGATTTCTTACGGGCACATCCTCCTACTTGGACTCGTAATACTTTTCTCGCTCAACGTTTGTGGAATCGTCTTCAGAGGCTGTGAGTGGCAGTTGAAAGACTCCATTGAAAGACCTAACAACGGTTGAACAGCTGTATTCTTTCGTATTTATAACCTCATCGTGATCAATGAGAGAACGTTTTGAGCCAAGCAAGCAAGGGGAGATTCCTTAAATTTGGTTTAAACTTTTGTGGAATGCGATAAGTTTCCGCGGTAGGGACACCGTTGAAAATTTCCGTTTGGCGTTTGGAATTTTCGTTTTATGTAAGAGCGAGAAGTAGGGGAGAGGGCAGTTTGTTGTAGATATGATATTTCCGATCTGATGATGAGCTGAGACACTTGAAAGCGCTGATCGGGAAATTTTTCTACGGTGGTATGCAACAGTCTAATTTATGTTTAAATTGTATTAAAATATAATGTATTGTTTAAATTTTGATTAAAAATGTTACGTTTTTGGTCAGTTAATAAAAATGAATGTTTCAGTTCTCGAAGATTTAGTATACTTAATATGGGTTACATGTAAGGCCTAGGCTGAAGGTGAAACTTGAGGCGGTTACAGCGAGAAATATTCTGAAGGGACTGCGCCATTGGGCTTTGAAGGAACAGTCTCCTGAGCATGGACAATCTGATCGCCGAAATATAAAATTTATCATTTTGAAGCTGTATTTAAATTATATTGTACTAAATCGATTCAACTGACAAGAGTTCTTCTCGAACACACGACGCCCCAGCATTGAAGGCAGACATAAGCTGCGAGACTAACCCGCGACCGTTTCGTATATTAAACATTGACTCTATTAAGGTTCAAATTATTTCTGGTAACAGCCAATGAAAACAGAGATTAATATCATAGTGCGGCGCGCGCGTGCGGGAGAAATCCGGTAGTTTATGGCTTGCACTATTGCATTACACGGGGTTGCAGTTGTCATTGGGGCTGGTTTTTGCTCTCGGATATTCTCGTACTACCCGTTTGTTATACCACCCTTCGCTGCACGCGGGGGTTGTTGTCGTTGATAGTTTATACCCCGCCGTCGTCGTGTATGTGTGACCCTTGTTTTTGTGTTCAGCGAACGCCCCGACGACTACTCCGTTATTATCTGTCCGCCTCCCCCTTCCCCTACGCGCAATCTCCAAGGTTGTTCACTGTTCCGCTGTATAAACGGTTCTCAGACTTGGCATAATTGCCGTCCACATAAATCCTTTTGTTCAGTTATCGTACATAACACAATCAGTGCTACTGTGTGTTTTGTCGTACGGTAAGCGGTTAAAGCCATTTGCAGTAGCCTACATATTGAATGTTAATATGTTTAAAGCAAAGTGGTCACACCAATGACTTGTTATATATCATTTACCGAAGTGATAAGCTTGTATAATTTACGTTTATAATAACACATACGTTTACTGGCACAAGTCTAACTACCAAATTGGTCGAACATTCGATTCTCCAGTATACCTATCGATTGTCTAAAAGAAAGAAGCAAGTACACGTTTCGACAATAAATATACCCAATTATGAATACCCTGTTTGCAATTTACAACAGAAACCCGATATTGGGTAGTGAGACACAAGAACCAGGTTGTGCATGCCGGTTCTATCCAAAGATATTGATTTGGGCGCCAATTTTTACTTCCGTGTTCCGTAAGGAAATGGAAGTATGGTGATGGCAAAAAAAACGTGTTCGAGACAAGGGCTGATTCTGATTGTACTACCCTCACAACATGAAGAAAAATCATTTTCCGAAATGTATGTGTGTGTGTCAGTGTGTCTATGTGCAGAATTTTTTCTATGGCGAACAATAACGGCCGCAAATTGAAACGGAATCAAGTAATTTTTTGCATGTGTACGTAAATTTCAGAGGACTCATGGCCTATAGATTTTGGTGAAGATCTGTCAAGGGGAAGGGGTAGTTTACCGGCAACGTTTTACGTTTCTTAATTTCGATAAATAAAGTATCCTGAAAAGAAGATCATAATAATCCACTGTAGAAAGGTAGATGAAATATCTGAAAATGAAAATGGTAGTTGAAGAGGAAGGGGTAACTTTCTATAAATAAAAATGATAGTTGAACGGGGAGGGGTAATTGTTTAAATATGTACTACGTTATCGACAACAAAGAAGTAGTTTGTTGTTAAAATTCCTTCCCGGGCTGTTTGGACGTGGTCCAATGTTTTCTGCAAAACAGACGTTTCGGCAGTGTCATCTACTGCCATCATCAGTAAAAATTGAGAGCGCTAACTTGAGGTGGTATTCTGATGGTTAAGGATGATGAAAGAAATAGTTTCTATGGAAATATAGTTTATTTCCATGTTCCATAAGGAAATGGAAGTATGGTAATGGCAAAAAAAATCGTGGTCGAGATTATTGGAGATTCTGATTGTACTACCCTCACAACATGAAAAAAAGTCATTTTTAGAAAAGTGTGTGTGTGTGTGTGTGTGTGTGTGTCTGTGTTTCTATCTGTCTGTCTGTCTATCTGTGTCTGTAGATTTTTTCTGTATGGCAAACGATAACAGCCGCAAATTCAAACAGAATCAAATAATGTTTTGCATACATCACTGAATTGTAGTGTTCTCAAGACTTATTGGTTTTGGTGAAGATCGGTTAAGGGAAAGGGGTAGTTTAGCTGCCACCTTTAATGTTTTAACAAGAGTAATTGTTTCTATGACGAACGATAACTGCCGCACATTCAAAGAGAATCAAATAGTGTTTAGCATGCACCCCTGAATTGTAGAGGACTCAAGACCTATTGATTTTGGTGAAGATCAGTTAAGAGCAAGGGGTAGTTTACCTGCAACGTTTTATGTGATAACAAGGTTATTTTTTTTCTATGACGAACGATAACTGCCGTAAATTCAAACATAATAAAATAAGTTTTTGCATATGTCCCTAAATTGTAGAGAACGCAAGGTCTGTTGATTCTGGTGAAGATCGTTCAAGGGAAAGGGGTAGTTTACATGCAACATTTTATATTGTAACAAGAGAAATATTTTCATGACGAACGATAACTGCCGTAAATTCAAACAGAATCAAATAATGTTTCACATATACGCCTGAGTTGTAGAGTACTCAAGGCCTATTGATTTTGGTGAAGATCGGTTACGGGGAAAGGGTAGTTTACCTGAAACATTTTTTGTTGTAACAAGAGTAAAGTAGTTAATTTTAATAAATAAAGTATCCTGATAAGAAGATCTTAATAATCCACTGTGGAAAAGTAGATGAAATATATATACATGAAGAGGCTAGTTGAACGGGGTGGGGGTAATTTTTGTATAAACGAAAATTATAGTTGAAGGGGGAGGGGATAATGTTTTTTATATATGTACTACGTTATCGGTAACAAAGAAGTAGTTTGTTGTTAAAATTCCTTCCCGGCCTGTTTGGCCATAGACCAATGTTTTCTGCAAAACCAGACGTTTCGGCAGTGCCATCAACTTCCATCATCAGTGAAAATCGAGTGCGATAACGTGAGGTGGTATACGTTAGTGACCGCAGTACTGTGGTTAAGGCTGAAGCAGTAAGTAGAAAGAAGTAGTTTCTATGGAAATATTTCATTTCGAAAATGATTTTAAATATAAATCTTAGAACATGGAAATCATGTATGGTTCTCCATACCGATATTTTGTTTTGAGAATGGTTTTAAATATAAATCTTAGAACATGGAAGTCTTGTATCGTTCTAGATACCGATATTTTTATTCGTAACACAGAGTTACGACCTAAGAACACGGAACATTTTGTAGTATATTTCATATTCAAACAGAATTTAAGACTATATACACACTAAGCGCTATATATAGGTACTGATAATCACTTGCCACTCCCATATTCTCTCATTACTTGGCCCTACCATTGACATTTCAGCCTTCCTCTTCCTCTCGATTGTACGTTTGAAATGTGAAATATAAAAAAAAGTCATCCCACCATCAACCCCCACCACACACACCTATAGTCCATAACGGTTATTCTGTAATCGACATTCAGTATTACTCCCACTGAGGAAGAGGAACATCACCTCGAAACGTTTGGGGAAGTGACAACGAATTGTAAGTTCATACATGAAAGTTTATATATATTAATAAATAAAAAAAACTCATTTCACACAATAAGTATTTTTTAACAATGTTTAAATAATGCGTGTTTTTATTGTTTTATTACCGTTTACTTTAATGGGAGTGATTTCAGGATGTTATCACGCGTTTTTCAGCCACCTAAATAATCCCAATTAGTTGTATTTAACATTGCTTCACGACAGAGCGCGATGCGAGCCTCATATACACCTTCTTTCTTCTAATTGGCTGTTGGTGCAATTTTTACCTGTACGTGGGACTTGATGAATTTATAAGTACAGGTAGCATCGCGGGACATCTTTAGCCTTCACCACAGTAGTGTCCGTAAAGTGGCGTCCGGGGAACGAACACGTAGGGAGTCTCTAATGGTGTTGTTAGAAGTCAGGTAGTGGGCTTTGCATGCCCAGCGCAATACACGGTCCAGGAGAGACTGAAGCTTTCGCTTATGGGTCTTGGCCAAGTAGCCCCATACGGGAATCGCGTAGGTAACCATCGGCAACGCGTAGGTGGAGACGATAAGTTTCCTTAGCCTGCGGGTCATAGAGTTGGTGGAAAGCAGGGGTCGCGGAGTCGATGGGCTGCATGTGCGGAGTGAGTCCGCCAGGTGAGACGTCGATCGAGTTGCAGATCGAGGTACCTAACCTCTCGAGATCAGGGGAAGGGAGTGTCTCCTACGTAGACTCTGTCAGGGAACCTTAAGCGCCTGGAGAAGATTACGGCTGTGCTCTTGGCCGCGTTGATGGCAACCCTCTACCCACTCAACGTATTCGTCAAGCTGGTCCTGGAGCCAGGTAACTGCCGTTTCAGCTCGGCGATCGACGGCATACACCGCCGTGTCGTCGGCGAGAGAGAGAGAAAGAGAGAGAGAGAGAGAGAGAGAGAGAGAGAGAGAGAGAGAGACATGGGGCGGTAAATTCAAGGCTGTACGTAGTCGCACGCTTCTTATGCCAAACTAAGTTTATCAGTCTAAATTAGATTGTTTAAACTCCTGTCGACGATACAGGAGTTTAAATGCTGCCAATAGTGCAGCAGGTAACTTGCTGTAAACAGTGTGCTTACGTAGTCTGTGATTATTTCTGCAAATTATTTTCTATTTGACACATAAAAGTCACGTGTTTAAGAACATATAGTGTAGCTAGTCCATTTTTTAAAATACATTTCCTATTCGTGCAATTAAAATTAACAAAAATTGATAACTTTAGATTAAATAATTTACAGACTCGAAATAACTTTCGATTAAATGTTAACAGCAATCGTTGCGGTGGATTGGTTCCGTGACCGATGCATTGGGCTGTGTAAACCAGTCTGTGCCCCCACCACGGCGGCCGTGGAGCGCGCGGTCCACGCGAACCCCCGACCATTGAGCCCGAGACCTGCTTGTCGTCTTTCTTCTTCTTCTCCTTCTATTTTTTTATTTATTATTTAGCAACAACTACAGCACCGGCAGCAGGTCTTCAACCCGTTCTTCGATTCCGACAATATAATCGAGTTAGTTACCTTTTGGGGGGGGGGGAGAGGAAGACCGGATAACATAATTGTTTATAACACTTTTAATGTAGATACTGGATCCTTTCCTTTCTCCCACGATACACTTAAAACAAAAATATCTTCTTCCACCATTGTTTACGTTCGCCCCTCGCACGTTCTCTCTCTCTCTCTCTCTCTCTCTCTCTCTCTCTCTCTCTCTCTCTCTCGCGCTCGGGTTGACGTGAGAAACAGTGCTACCATGCACTTAGTGAAGAAGTGTTTTTCCCTACTCTCTACATTAAAATCATTCGAGCATGATGTTTTCACAGTAAAAAGTATGAATGATTCTCAGCAGCGCTGTGCTATATATATAATTCTTTTAGAAAAGAAATAAAAAAAGAAAATAATAACACAAGAAGGAGTTTTCTGCGTCTAGACAGCCGAAAATGTTTCTCATTGCTGATGTAATTATACGTTTGCTGCCACGGGACCGCCTCCGTCTGTAATTGTTGACAGTATTTGTAACTCCTTATTTATAACCAGTTTTTTTTTGTTACAGAGTTTGTTTTCTTCGATCATGAATTCCAATAATAAACGAGTACTTGAAATTGTCTCTTTCTACTTCTGTGTGTATTAATGGCCGGGACATTTTCAGCGGTAATTGGCACAACTGGCGAAACGATTTCAATACTACTCTGCACAGGTGATTTACTTCGTTGAAAATAAATAAAAACTTTCTACCTCGGTGTGTTCAACAGCATTAATTAGGAGGTACTTGGGTTCAATACCTGCAGCCACTCCAACACGCATTTGAAACTTTTTTTACCGTGAATTAATCATGTTGCTAATTCTTTTATTGGTTTTTGAAAATCACTCCAGAATTTCTGTCTCATTTATCTTTGACAGTGTATTTCTAACGACGGGATAACTTTTTAAAAAATAAACAACATTTACAAAATGAGAACAAATAAAGTTAACTTGAAATTATGCGTACTGTGTATGTATAAATTTTTTTCAAATCTGTATGGAGAGTGCAGAGAGAGATACAGACAGACAGACAAACAGACACATAAAGAAGCATATGTGAGTGTACGAACAGATAAGAAAAATAGTAATACTTGTATTACGCTTTAGACAGCTAATGAAGAGAGTAACGTGTCAAAACGTTTGCAGCGGAAGTCATGAGTTCAAGTTCAAATTCTGTTCGACAGAAAGAGTGAATACCTCTATGTCCGTTGCTAAGGCTTTATCCTAGTCTGACATAGTTTGGAATATCTTTGTTTAAAGTCAGAGACACGATGTGTCTGTGTAAATGCGTTTATTGTCATAACTTCATTATTTGTTTGATATTTTTTATAACTATATCTACTTTACATGAGATTTCTGTCCTCTTTCTTCTTCCTTCCTGCCGATAACAATAATTTACGTATTTTATATAATATCTCGACGTTTTATTTCTATACAGCACGTTTATTACAACCAAGGATAATGATTATTTTCGGTACCCTCCTCCAGTGGCGTACCTAGAATTTGGCTTTGTGGGTTCGGGGTCGGGTCGGCTTCGTACAAAAGAAAAAATAGTTAAGACTAATTAACATTATTGTTCGAAGGCTTTCACGGCCGGTGTCAGTTGTATTTAAATTAACTGCCGGGCTGTTTGGCCGTGGTCCAAGGTTTTCATTAAAACCAAACTTTTCAGCAGCACCGCTGGCTGCCATCTTCAGTGGATGTGTTCGTTCCCTGAACGCCACTATACGGACACTGTCCCGGAAATTCTATCGCAGCACCACCCGCTTTCAGGGCAATCACCTCATTAGCGCCCTCGGTCGCTACTAATCTGTGCCAGGCGAATCTTGGATCCGGCCTCGCCGTACACTCACCATCAATTAACTGGACTAATTGAAGACCCACGGCCGGTAGCAGGCCACACTCTCAATACCCAGATCATCTGTGGTCCCTGGGGCAGGAGCTCTATTTGAACCTCGGGACGCAGCACGCCAGCGGGCGACGGGCATACCCTTCGTCTCGCACAGCCCCTCACTCGGGACTCTCTAGGCCACGATCGATATTAAATAAGATTTTACAATTTTAAATTTCTAGTATGCTTCATCACCAGCTACAAATGATAGGGCTACCGTTATACAAGTAATTCTATCGCTGTATTTGAGAATTTTGAAAACAAAATTATTTTTAAAAAAGGTACTAAAATGCTTTAGTTTTAAAGCGTTCAGTTTATTAAACAAATCAGTCCCGTCGATATCTGCGTCATGTCGAGAATCGATTCAAGTTTATATCTTTACAATGTAAAATTATTGGTCTTTCAAGTAATTAAACAAATTACTACTGAGAAATCCAAATTCGCCATCAAAGCACTATATTTTTCAAATCTGGTGCTTATTAAGAGGATATAATCCTGGACTTAGTAAAAACAGAAAACAAAAAAAAACTGTATTTTGTAATTCTTCTTCTTCTTCTTCTTCTTCTTCTTCTTCTTCTTCTTCTTCTTCTTCTTCTTCTTCTTCTTCTTCTTCTTCTTCTTCTTCTTCTTCTTCTTCTTCTTCTTCTTCTTTACTTCGTGGATTAGGCACATTTCCAGTTCCGTTTTCACAGTATATCTCGCCATCTTGCTCTTGGTCTGCCTACATTCCTTGTTCTAAAGCGTCTATACCTATGCTACTTTAGGTAGCCGTCTATCCTCCATTTTTCCAGTTGTTTCGATCATTCCTGGTGATTCTAGGTTGCCTAAGAAAGTTTGGCAATACAACCTGATGGACAATGAAGTATAGGAAACCTAGCAACTGTTGGTGAATTGGATATATTTCCTTTGTGACATGGACTGGCGATTCGCTTATTCCTTGATGGAAGAAGAAGAAGAAGAAGAAGAAGAAGAAGAAGAAGAAGAAGAAGAAGAAGAAGAAGAAGAAGAAGCTCAAATAAAAACTTAAAAAATTCTGAAGAAGACTAGCGAGTTAAGGGGAGAAAGGAAGACCTTGATGATAATTTACGAAACGACTGTGAAATGGTAAAAGGAAATTAAAAAACTTTGAAGAACGATGTAAACAGGACTGAAAGTAGGCCTGTACTTAATATCTATTAGAAACACATAACTGGCATATATAAGGGGAATCGATTGTCAGACGAAACGTCTGACCTCATAACTCAATTGATTACCAGACAATTACACAACCAGAGTAATAAAAATAAAATTATTTTCCTACATTGAACGGGCAATAAAAATTTGTTGACTCAGAAAGAAAGAAAAGTTGAAACATTTCGGAAAGGTTTTTTTCTTTTGTTTTTATTTGTTTGCTGCAACCTCATGATAAGAGGTTTCATGGCTAATTCTCTTTTTATTTTACGTAATAACAGGGGACGAAAAAGTAGGCGCCACGGATTCGATTACTGACACCGACTTATTGTCGTTTTTATTGTCTGTGGGGTTACTTACTAACCTTTTGTTTGTGCAGGCACTGTGAACTTTTTTTTTATTTAAAAGAATTTTATTTTCACTATAAGTGTTTATGGGTAAAATTTAGTGATAAAACCCTTTATTTAGTGTGTGATAACAAATTAATTACCGTTTACGCCTACAGGTTTGACTTTCGATATATCGATTAGCGATGAGTATCGAATTTCTGTGTCCATTGAAAAGAAACACCTTTAAAAAGAAACGTAGATGAAGCTGCTCAACCACTAAATGATGAGAAGTTTAGCCAGGATCGGTCAATAAAATATAAACACAATTTTTACACTGTTTGTGTCCACGCTCCTGAACGATGGAACCCTTTCAAAAAGGCGAGAGCGCCCTTCCACCCGTTTCTCCTCAAGCCGAGCAGGTGTACCGTCTCACTCAAGTAGCTTCGAGACTGTTCTGGAGAGCGCTTGAAATACGCATTACGCAGTAAGGGTGGAAAGTTATTCTGGAACCTCAGCGCTACCTATATAAGCAAGAGCGCCTGGCTTTGTCAGTTCAGTTACTGTGTGCGATTTCTTTAATGAAAGTGATGGAGTCATTACTGAAAGTGATTATTGTGTTACAAGTAGTGCGGAACTCTTAATAGTTGACACTAATATTGCATGTGGACAAATTTTACTTGAATTATTGTACGAGTTGATTACAAGTTTTTATTTGTGATTAATCAAAGCTGGTGATTAGTGATTTCATTGGTGTCTGTATTTTGTTGTACACTGTACCTTGGACAATAGAGAAATAATCAAACACATGAACAGACCAATTAATATGTGTGTGTGTGTGTGTGAGAGAGCGCTGCATGTTTTGCAACAGCAAAATATTTACTGTTTCCACATAGAGTTAGACTTAGGTAGACATAATTATAATATTCCCTTCTCTTATTATATTTATAAAGATTGAAAATCTCTGCGCTAATCTGAAATAAAATCGACAATAAGACATTAACAGTGGCGTATCTGGAATTTGGCATTTGGGGGGGGTCTGGTCGAGTCGGCTTCATACAAAAGAACAATCGTGAGCTTAAGACTAATCAATATTACTATGTTTAAAATGGGTGAAAAACGCGTGACAACATACTGAAATCAATCCTATTAACTTAAACGCTAATGGCACAATAAAATTACTTGTTATTCAAACATTGTTTAGAAGATTCTTATTGACTGCATTGATTTTCCTATGTTGCATATTTCAAATGTTGGCCTATACGCAAAATGCTGTGTAATAAACGTGTGTGTAAGGCTACATTTTGAAAAAGAGTTACTACTATATTAACGCTTGCTGCTAAAAAAATAATAGATGTAATAACAATAAATGAGATTCCTTGGACATATGGTTTTGATGGATCGGTTCAGCTTAAATAAACAAATTTTCAACTATATTTCCCAACTTTCAGTCTGAACGGATACACTAAACAACTCGAGGAGGAAACGATGAAACTGGGTATCGCTTTTAACGACTGTGTGAATAGAAATACGTACAGAAACAAAATTCAAAAATCTTTAAGTTCTCTGCGGTGAGAAGAAGACGAGAAAGGAGTGGACAGTGGAAGGGAAGGCGGCGCATTGTGTGCGAATGAGGGCCTTCTGGCAGGAGAAGAAAAGGAAATGATATTCGCGTGGTCCACGACTACCATGTTAGTGTAAAAAAATATAATAATAATATTATAAAACGTATAAAAATTAAGAGCTTACCAAATTTCTCGTAAAATTTTTCGACCCTCTGGGGGGTCCGGTCCCCCCCCCCGGGAATACTCCCTTGCTGTTCTCACATACTGTTATTCTTCAATAGGTCGATATAATTATATAATATTCCGTGTTCTTATGAAGCTTGTAAAGATTTTAAAAAAATCCATACTCTAATCTATATATAAAAAACTCAAAGTCTGAGGATTTGTTTCTTTGTACTGAATACAAATACACACCGTTACACCGACTGGCACCAAATTTTGCACAGGTAACCTTTGACACAAGGTAGAAAACACTGTCAAATGAAATTTGATATTCTGCCCCGTTCGCACGATTTAGGCCTTTTTAATTATGCTCCTTTGTTGACGCATATAAAAATGTCAAAACACCATGGAGACTAGATTTAATTACAATAGTAACAAGTAAATAAACAAATGCTATTTAGCGGCATCGGAACTGTACCATTATCCGTTCGTGATGTACATTTTCGATGTTTTTAATATTGTGATTGTATCGATATATTACGATGTGGAAAAGAAGAAGTGTACTAAATTGTAAATTGTCCTATTTCTTAATGCAAAGCAAAAATACGTGTTGTTTTTATTTGTGTGGTTAGGTGACAACGGTTTTTGGTTTTTAGTGTACTGCTGAAATAAATAAAAGCCATGTTCTCAACCATATCCAATGCTTATAATACAGTAACACTTAGAATAAAGAACCTAACGTTTTTGAGTTAACGGGTACTTGTGTTGACATAATTTGAAAATGCAGAAACGTCTATATATTTTGTAATTGCCTTAAACGATTATAAAATTTATGTTTATACGTATTTCTGATGATGCAATAAATAAGTAATGAAATACATTAAATACTACTACTAATATATCTATATACATAAAACTCAAAGTCTGAGGATATTTTTTTGTATTGAATAAAAATCCACACCGTTACATCGATTCCGACTAAATTTTGCAGAGCTAACTTTTGATATAAAGCACAGAAAAAACTGTCTAGCTTAGAATTTGATATCCCGCCCCGTTCGCATGATTAGGCCGTTTTAATTATGCGGTTTATTCACAGTCGATGTGTAATGATGTCAACAACACCATTGAGACCAGAATTAGTTAACAAGTGAATAAACAAATGCTATTTAGCGGCATCTTAGAACACTCAGTGTGACCACTCTCGTGCGTTGAAAACGTAACTAAAACGCAGCAGGTTGCGTTTCGATGCGGGACACCTTGAAAACGCAGCAGGTTGCGTTTCGATGCGGGACAACTTGAAACCGCAGCAAAATTGACGACCGTCCGTTTTTCCCGCGTCCGCGTGACCTATTTCATTGCTGCCTGTGTGTTAAATTCAATGCGTTTCCCACCTGTCAGGATATCTTAAGCCCTAACGACCAATGACAATAAATGAGCAAGTAATAACGCGGTTAAAAAAAACTTTAAATACAAACAAAGCTGCGCAGAAAACACAAAAATAAAAACATCTAAAAGCCCTCACCACAAACTACATACATTCCACATATGCCACACATTTACAAAACGAAAACCACAGTTACACAAACATAGAGCACAACATGGAAATGCTACACTACTTACCTAAAAGTAGAAAACTAAACACAGCAGAACAATTTGAAATTTACAGATATCACACACTACAACCAAACAACATCATATTAAATGAACAATTACATTACAGATCACACATACTTTTCGATACACTGATACCTACACAAAATTTGAATCCCAGCGCCAATTCCCTCCCACCAGCAACCCCCACCACACACACCTACATCCCATAACCGTTACTGTACAGACATTCAGTATTTAAAACCCACTGAGAAAGACGAATATCACGTCGAAACGTCTGGGTAATCAAAACCTAAAAAGTAAGTTCACAGTAAAAGTGTTTATATATATATGTGTATAAATATTAATAAGTGAATGAAGAGGATGTACCAACAAGCTAATTACAAAAATAAAGAAAATTTGCCGAATGATGATTTTAAAAAATTGTCTTTTACAAAAATGTAAATTAAAAGATTACAATAAAGCGGACGAAGCCGCGGGGTGTAACAGCTAGTTATATAATATTCCGTGTTCTTATGAAACTTGTAAAGATTGAAAAAAATCGCTGCGCCATCTGAAATAAAATCGACGATAAGACGATAGGTTACCAACCCAGTACGAACGGGGACATAAGTTATTAGTAATACCACGCACTTTAACAAAGGTGTCCTCCGTCAGTTAATCGCAAGTTAAGAAAGGTTTCGTTAAACGGGAAGGACAACAATCTTTCATTGCTTAAATGTAAAGTCACACACACACACCGTTGTGTATTTCAAGTTATGCCAGTGAGCAGGCAGTAATCCCAGCATGATGGGGAAGGGACGTGACCGTAATCAAAGCAGTATCAGAAAACTACTACGATTGAAGTTAAGGGCGACGACATTGTATTACACTGGAATCTGTTCTCTCTCTCTCTCTCTCTCTCTCTCTCTCTCTCTCTCTCTCTCTCTCTCTCTCTCTCTCTCTCTCTCTCTCTCTCTCTCCTCCCTCCCTTTATCTCTCTCTCTCTCTCTCTCTCTCTCTCACTTTCCGTTTACAAAAGTTTTTTGTTTCGTAAGTGTATGAAACTTTAGCTGACGCAAGGGAAGGAGTCCGTCCGTTGAAAGGAATGCCATTGATTTGTCAAAATGTTTGGAATTACTTAGTTTAATGGATTTACTTAGCCATAGAAACAAAGCGTCGAGACGCGTCGCGACGCAGCCAGAGTAAAGAGTTCTTAAGTTGTTATAAAAGGATTTTCCTCTTTGTACTTCGCCAGTGCCTTCTCGATCGGCACGGCACGGTACAGTTGTAGTTTAACTTTGGTCTCGGCCTTGTCCCTCCCCTCCCTACTTCCCTCTTGAGTTTCCTTCGTTTCGTTTCCTTTTCTTCTGCTTTCGACGCCGTAGTAGTCGTCGGCCCCTCCACTATGTCGACGCGTGTCAGATTCGATTTGGCAACTTCAAAACAGAGTGAGAGAGGAAGAAACTTTTTTTTCTTCTTCTGAGAGAAAAGCAATTTTATCCCGGAGAGAATACTACACGCCGCACGCAAACGCGACATTCCTTGTGTATGTTGGGGTGCGCGCGTGCGAACGTTGTTCACGTACTACTACACGTTACAGAGTCAGTTTGATTTGACTACATGTTGACTCTCTCTACACACTGCACTGGCATCCACATAACCATTACGCTAGTAAAAGTTTCGTGTGCGTCTACTGTTGGGGGGGGGGGGGCCTTATTCATCACGCAAAATTTCACAAAAACAAAAACAACTGTTGTAAGTTTTCTTTATTATACCCTGTTTGCTGAGACTTGAGAGTAGCAATAGTAGTAGGCTATATTACTGCACTTCTCTTATTACCTGTAAGCTTCCTGTATAATACATTTCCTGTCCATACGAATTTCATCATTATAGAATAAATAAGAAGAGCTTTAAAGGGACCGGACTTCTCACATATTTTGTTAATGTCTTAATTTTTAAGCTGTTTTATTAGTCTCTCAGCTAAGTACGCTAATACAGTAGTAACCCTTTTTTAAATATACCTAGATCTTCAAACACGTTTATTACACAGCATTTCCGTGTGCGTTTGAAATATGAAATATAGGAAAATCATTTCAGTCAATAAGTACGTTGTTAATAATGTTTCAATAACGCGTATTTATTGTGTGTTATTACTTTAATGGGATTGATTCCAGTATGTTATTACACGTTTTTCAGCAACTTTAAAACCTGTAATATCCATTAGTCTTTACTTGTTTTTTTTTTTTTTACTTGCATGTTCCATAAGGAAATGGAAGTATGGTGACGGCGAAAAAATCGTGTTCGGGATTAGGGCTGATTCTGATTGTACTACCCTCAAAACATGAAGAAACGTCATTTTCCGAAATGTGTGTGTGTGTATTTTCCTATGGCGAACAATAACTGCCGCAAATTCAAACAGAATCAAATAATTTTTGCGTATGTGGGTGAGTTGTAGATTGTGAAGGCCTACTGACTTTGGTGAAGATCGGTTGGGGGAAGGGGTAGTTTACCTGTGTTATAATATTATCGTTAGTTTATTTGTTGTTCTAAAAGTAGCTGTACGATTTACCAATTGATGTGTTTAGCTGTAAGGGTGATTTAGGACAAGCTGTGTTTGTTCTTACTTATGTAACGCTTTATATAACTATTCATGAAAATATTTTTGTTTACTCTCATTTTGGATATTTTGGATACTTTATCATTTATTCTAGTAATCTGAATAGTAAACAAGTACACTATAGAAACTGACAGGATACAATGTAAAAGCATCAGTTCCAGCGAACTGCTTGGCTTCCCTTGGCTCGCACTTGTGGCTTGTGCCGTATTGTACGTGTTAATTGTTTGTTAGATTTGAGTTGACTTGAATTTATAATAATTGTCTTAACTTAGTAAATTCTTGAAGTATTAAATTTGTTCAAACTATAAACTGATACTAATTTACAAAAGTATAATGTTATATTCAATAAACCAATAATTCAGAGTATCTTGAATTTCTGAATTCTTTATTTAGGCAAACCTACCTCTAACGATTACTTCACTCAGCCACTCGAGTGAGTGATCGCGGTGTTTCACATTCAGGTAGAACATCTGCAACGTTTTACGTTTTAACAAGAGTAAAGTACTTAATTTTTATGAATAAAGTATCCTGAAAAGAACGTCATAATAATCCATTGTAAAAAGGTAGATGAAATATCTATAAATGAAAAGGGTAGTTGAAGGGGGTGGGGGTAATTTTCTATAAATAAAAATGATAGTTGAAGGGGGAGGGGATAATTTTTTGTATGTGTACTACGTTATCGGCAACAAAGAAGTAGTTTATTGTTAAAATTCCTTCCCGGGCTGTTTGGCCGTGGTCGAATGTTTTCTGCGACTGGCATCGTGGTCTCATCGACTGGCATCATCAGTGGAAATCGAGTACGCTAACGTGAGGTAGTATACGTTAGTGACCACAGAACTATGGTTAAGTCTGAAGAAGAAAGAAGTAGTTTTTATGGAAAAATTTCATTTCGAAAATGATTTAAAATATAAATCTTACAACATGGAAGTCGTGTATGTTTCTCCATATCGATATTTTACTTATAGGTCTACAAACAAATTTATTACACAGCATTTGCGTGTACGTTTATGAAATTAAGGAAAACCAATTAAGTCAATAAGTAGCCTACGTTGTAAACAATGTTTCAATAACGCTTATTTATACTGTGTTATTACTTTAGTGGGATTGATTTCAGATGTTATTACACGTTCTTCAACCACTTTAAAGACTATGATATTGATTAGTCTTATCTTGTTTTTGTTTCTTTTTGTACAAAGCCGACTCGCCCGGGCTCCCTAAGAACAAATTTTAGAGATTCGCTACTGCTTTTAAGAACTAGCCATTTTCAGATTTTACCGACAAGTTCTGGTTAATCAATACTGTATTGTGTGTAAAATATATCTTTAGAATGGGATTCAAATGCAATGTAATTGTAATACATCTCTGGCGTGAAATTAATAACGCCGGTACTCGTGTGAACAGAATATGTTTTGCATTGATATATTAATAATTCAGAAACTGAAGATGAGTTGAAGAGTCCTGTACATGAAGTGTACAAATTATCAAAGAGTTACACGTGATCAGAGCGAGAGAAGCGATTCCTTCTATAATTTAAAAAGTTATTCGTTTTTGTGAACCCGATATCTCAAAAATCATACGTAAGTAAAGTTGAAATTTTAATGAAAATAACATCTATAGATAATTACGGGCCAGTGGGAAGCAAGACAAAGAAAAACAATCCAGAATTACTTTGGGAAAGGTGGCTATGTCTACATTAATTGTAATCCTATGGGATAAGCAAATTACAGCAGAAACTAAAACCAAAATATTTAAAACCATTGTTAGAAATATCATGACTTACGTCTCAGAAGTTTGGACTACTGATAAACACACAAAAACAAAATTAATGACAACAGAGAAAGATTTTTGGAGACGTTGGGCAAGAGTATCCAGACGTGAGAAAATTAGAAATGAAGCCGTTAAGGACAGAATGAATGTGAAAAACTCAATTGTTGATTTTATCTAAACAAAACAATTATAACGGTATGGGCACACGAAAAGAATGGGACAGGAAAGATTGCCAAGGTGAGTTATGGAATTGACCCCACCAGGAAGAAGGAAAAGAGGAGAGAAAAAAATCACCTGGAGAGAAAAAATCCAGACAATATTGAGGCAACGAGAAATTGAAGAAGATCTTTGGATGGACAAACAGCAGTGGAAGATAAGAATTTAATCACTTCTGTAATCTTTGGTTCCGGAAAATGTGTAAACATTGTACAGCCGGAATAATAATAATAATAAAACACACAGTAAAGCTGAAGTATGAAAACAATGAAAGACTTCTTAGCCCTTGAAATCCTAGTAGTGTCGGAGCCAAAGAGACCAAGATCAGACAGGAAAGATTAAAGAAAGGGATCCCACCCAAGGCAGGTTGAAGCAAGGTGAGAATCCAGCTAGAGTACACCGTGCGTGCTAAACCCGTATCCACCAGGGTGTGGACCCCTGATCGTATGGTTCCGAAACGTGGGTTCTGGTGAAAAATATCTGAGTAGGATACAGACGTCGGAGATGAAATTCTTGCGATCTGTTAAAGTCTGCATAAAAACAAATAGACCTTACAATAACGACTATCGAAAAGAGTTGAACATTTTTAATATCTAAACTTGTATTGAAAACAAAGAGAGACGGATTGTTCATCCGCAAAGGATACCAGATGGCAGGTTGCCTAAG
This sequence comes from Magicicada septendecula, assembly GCA_034769895.1. NCBI lineage: Eukaryota > Metazoa > Arthropoda > Insecta > Hemiptera > Cicadidae > Magicicada > Magicicada septendecula. The sequence goes on from CM068371.1 coordinate 19,827,682, forward strand.
GAAGTTTAGTAATACAAGACTATTGGACACCGAAGTAACGGAAGTTCTAGGAAGCGTATGACGTGTCGGCTACGTCATAATCCAGGGAACCTGTGATAATTGACGCTAGCCAATTATACAGGCTGCCTACGTTGTAACAAACTGAAACTCAAAACACAAGACTAACAAAATTACAATTATTCTAATTATAGGAAACAAGGGGAGGGATTTAACTGATTTATGCACTCACTTTAGTATGCAACAAAGATGACATCCCTTTTATTCACATAGTATACGTAACACATTACAAATAAAGATATTATTTACTATGAGATTGTAAGGGGGTTTTCTATCTAAAATAAAATGATCATTTAGATAATGAGTTTACCTCGGATCCGAGTCTTTCTTTTTCTTGTTAAGAATTTTCAAATTTACCATACTTGATTATATGATTAAGTTATTCCTTAAGTACCATTTGAAGAATGGTTTTATTTAGTTGAGCAACTTTTGAAGTTGCATAAAGAAAGTTAAGTTACAACATTTGATTACAAGAATTGGTGGTTACATCAGTTTAAATCTTAGAGCTTATTGATTGTCTTTTGAAAGTCTTTTTCATCTTTAATTACTTATATTTTAAAATATGTATAACTCACGGAAGACGAGCTCCCGCGTCACCTCTTATATAATGGTTAACTGTCCATGTCTTGGCGATTGATTCTTCCGTACTCTTGTAGTCGAGGATTGTCCTAGGGGTAGTCTGTCCAGTAACGATGAAATGAATGTGATGGTGCCAGCTAACGTGAAGTCGTCAGGATTCTCGGCGATAGAGTAAAGGCAGTATAGTTCGAAGTCGTCACTTTTCACTGTTATTCACATCACCTGTTTAATTGCACCGTCGTGTTGGAGTTTACGTATTGTTTGTACATTATGTTGGAATTTCTTTTAACTTGAACAATATATGACTGGATATTTAAATTACAGGAGATGTCACCTCTTATACACGTTTTTCCTTTTTCTTACATGTTTGTTTCACAAAAATTTACTCACTACATTTTCGTTACTTATGTCTAGCTGTCCACACTTTTAGTGGAAGTTAACACTTAAATTAAAATACAGACAAAATAACATTTTATATAGAGCCCCAGCGTGGAGCTGTTTACAGTTAGAAAGCCGCATCGTTAATCCCTAGTGTTTCAACAGGAAAGTTGCAAAGACGCGGAGCGAATACTTCGCCATAATATAGTTCCATCTTTTATTTAATACTACAGTCTTACAGTTAGACAAAACAAACAATCGATATTTTCCTCGTATACTGAAATTATTACACCTATTACTAGTGACTTTAAATTATTAATTCTTTATATTATGGTTTACACGTATTTCTTATTTAATGCCGGCTCGGCATACAAGTTAAATCCGGAATTCACAGGTCATAGCATGATAAGTTTAATAAAGGGTTAACAGTTTTATTCTTTAACTTTTGCTTCCACAATTTTAATTAATTAATACTAGTTAAATTTTCTTATTTAAGTCTCTTCAGTACCATGAGTTAATCCAGGGTTAATTGGTTTAATAGTGCGATTTAATGTTTTTTAACTAACTTCCCATTCTTCGATTTCTATTATTAAATTTTTTATTTTTTTTTTAATTTAAATCGTCACAGTGTATGTATTGCTTTCGCACGGGGAACAGGTGATTTGCCTAGTCCCTGATAGGAGAAGAAAAATCGGTATGGAGAACCATACATGACTTCCACGGTTTAATTAAATATAAAATTATTTTTAATATGTACACTCAGAACAAAGCCAAGTATATCAGCATAGTTTTGGTAAAAACGCTGTGAACGATAATCAAAATAAGAATTGTACCAAGTTGTTATTATTTTAAAAATAAAGAATTAATTTCATTAAATTGTCTTAGGTATATTTGAACAACGCGAACGAAAGCGAATACCGCCCAGCGTTAGTTTTCTGAAAACAAAAAATTATTTTGTTTACGTATCCGCGGTTACGATACTGTGCTTACATGGAACGATATCAATTGTTAATATTTTATTGAAATTTTTAAGTTTTCGGGCGAATAAATTGATAACATCAATACAAAAATTACCCCCTCCCCTTCAACAACCCATTTTTTTATAGATATTTCATCTATCTTTCTACAGTGGATTATTATGACCTTCTTTTCAGGATACTTTATTTATAAAAATTAAGTACTTTAGTTTTGTTAAAACGTAAAACATTGCAGGTAAACTACCGCTTCCCCTTAATCGATTTTCACCAAAATCAATAGGGCATGAGTCCTCTACAACTCGGGCACATATGCAAAATCATTATTTGATTCTGTTTGAATCTACGCTAGTTATCGTTCGCCATAGGAAACATTCTATTACACAGACACACACGCCAACATTTTACGGAAAATGATTTTTCAGAATCTCATCACGAACTCGATTTTTTTCGCGGTCACAATACTTCCATTTTCTTACGGAATCGTAATATCCCAGGCGTACAATGAACGTTCGATGTGAGAGGCATTATAGTTGGCTAAGGAAGAAACTGTCTTTAAACGAAATTACTATGGCAAGAAACCTGAAACTTGTCAGCTCTGGTCGTCTTGTGTTATCAGCAAGCTAGTGTGGGGAACGATGAACTGTACAAAACGGCTTCTCCATCCAAAGATCTTCTTCAATTTCTCGTTCCCTCAATAAAGTCTGAACTTCTTGTATCCAGGTGATAGGTGATGTTCCTCTTTTCCTTCTTTCTGGTAGGGTCCATTCCATAATTCTCATTGGCAATGTTTCCTGTGCCATTCTTTTCGTGTGTCCATTCTAGTAAATTTTTTTTTTTTTAGATAAAATCAACAATATTGAATTTTTCATATTCAGTCTGTCTTTAATGAGTTTATTTCTAATTATCTCGCGTCTCGGTGCTCTTGCCGAACGTCTCCAAAAGTCCGTCACTGCTGTAATTAGTTTTGTTCTTGTGTGTTTATTAGTAATCCAAATCTCAGAGCCGTAAGTCATAATAGGCCCACTTCTAACAGCGGTTTCAAAGATTTTGGTTTTAGTTTAACCCGCTTCTTTTTAACCTTGCGAAATGAAATTTATTCATGAATGAATAAAACTGCATATATATGAGACCAGACATTTGCATTGATGCAGACAGTAACAGTATGTGGTACCGCGCCCCCGGGGGGCGGGGATGTCGACGTGTCATGTTGTTATTGTTGTGTGTATGTGTGTGTCCTTTAATTAACCACTCGGCTTCCTTATCGCCACGTTATCTCGACGATAACACGACAAAGTTAAATATTAATTAATTTGTGTCGCAGTTACGACTCGCCATTAAAAGTGAGTTACGACACACGTTAACCCGTATCACGACTGCGTTCAGTTATCATCACTGGACTATCATTAAGTGCAATAATAACCACAACTGTTGCAACAGTAATTAATCTCCAACATCCTCGTCCAATTAGACTGGCAGTTTTTATATTGTCCAGTTATGACTTACTTGATTGTGCCATTTAGGAAACAGAAAATAAGTATTAGTATTGTTTCGTCGTATGGTTCAGTGGAAAACCAAATATAAGACACCAATGAAGTCACTAATCACCAAGCTTCAATTATCACAATTAATAATTTGTTATCAACAAGTTATTCGAATAGATTATACTCGTACAATAATTCAAATTAAATCTGTCCACACGCAATAATAATGTCAACCAATAGAGTCCACCACGGACAGTAATCACTTTTCACTAATAGCCACTTGAAACGCACTGCTGACCGTCGCTGAATGCCTATATTTATACCCCATTGATATGCCAGAATAATCTGTCACTTTTGGACGACGTGTTAAACAATAATTGCCTCTCACAGGCCCTCTCGAATCCACTAGAAACAGTGTCGTGCCTGGCCTTGAACACAGTGTGCGCGAACCGGTGAGGTCTGGATTAGCCTTGATTGTTGACGCGTGATAAGTGTCACGTAATTGTCTTTCATCTCAAAGTAGCAGCAATATGTACGCACACCACATTACAGCTGGGCTCTGCTGGCATAGCCAAGATACTTGTAGAACGTTCCGTGTTACGTAACAGTATAATGAACTTTAAATCAAACACAACGAATTTGTATTTCTGATTTGTAATCTGTACAATTTCTGGAGGCGGTTTAGACTGTAACAATCCGAACATGTGTTGACGAAAAGAAAGAAGGCGGAGTTTTTACTTGTCAATGGGTGGAATAAGTGTGACAGCATTCACACACATTACAAAATCACGTGTCTCTACTCTTCTAATTTGTGCAGTATGACCATCGAAGAAGTTTGAAAGCAACTGAGTAAAGCTATGGGGTCAGTGACATCCGAGCGGGTAGTATCTGACGGCTTCATGCCAGACGGTGTTGAATATGCTTTGTGGATGTCGAGAATGGGTAAGATCGCTAAGATCGTAGAAACCTTGGAAATAAAACAAGACACAGCACAAGGACTAAATTTTATAAGACAATTGCAATACCCACATTGATTTATGCGAGTGAGGCATAAGTCTTGACAAAAAAAGAATGCGGCAAGATTCAAAGTGCTGAAATGCAGTTTCTTCGAAGTACTTTAAACTATACTTTGCAAGATAGAATAAGGAATGAGTATATCAGAACAGAACACGGAGTAGAGGACATAAATGAAATTATTTCACCTCACAGAAGACAATGGTGGGATAATCTGCAAAGGATGACAGAGGATCGATTGCCGAAAGCGGCACTGAACTATAAAGCCATTGGTAGAAGAGACGTGGGTCGTCTGAGGATGAGATGGGTGACGGAACAGGTTTATATAACGTAATCCTTGAAGAGAAGAAGAAGAAGAAAAAGAATCATAATCATCAGTACATTTCGATTTTCCGTTTTGCTTGGATTTCCGTATTAAAATTCTGTTTCGCCTGACATCCTAGATTATTACAATGTTTTTTTCAAATTACTGATCCTTTCCTGAATCAATAAGTCTCAATAAGCCATGAGCTGTATTAATCCCACCGCCTCCAGAAAGTGTACAGATTACAAATCTGATATATCTGTTGTGTTTGATCTTAAAATTCTAAAATTCCTTAAAGAGTACACTATATTCAAATTTTGTTTAAAATTATCTTTGATTTGATACCCCTTAAGGATTTTCGTGATTTTTCTTAAATTTATGACCCCTTTTTGGGCTCTAGCGTCCCAAAGTTTAAACATTTTTCAAATTAAACACCGTATTCAGATTTTGGTTAAAAGTGCAGTTAATTTGATACCCATACCCATATACATTATTTTACAATTTTTACCCCTCACATTTGTCGCGGTGGGGGGGGGGGAGGTAATATGAAAAAGAATAGGTAGTATGGGCATGAGTGCCAAGTTTTAGAATAATCGGTTGACGCGTTCAAAAGTTATCGTGAGACATTCCTAAAATAGATAGACAGACAGACAAATGCCAGACGGTTAGGTTTGAGAACTTGCTGCCTCGTTCAATAAATAATGTTTGAGAATGTAGACAGATTTACAATCGTTGCAACGCACAGACGTTAAAAGGATTTATGGTCTATAAATAAATCGATATATATTGCAGCTAGGGTAATACTAGTATTTCTCTATCATTATGTTTAGATTATAAAACAACGGAAAGTGTCTTATTATTTTTTATTTCCACACACATAACTTTACAAAATAAAAGGATAACTACGCACTGAATACAGAAACATACGAGGCAGCTTTCAGCTACGGGCATTGTTGTTCATTATAATATAATATGAATATATATGAAGGGCAGTGGTGCCGATTCCCACAGCAGCGTTTCTCACCTGTAATTATATTCAATTAACAACAATGGATGTATTGTTGCGCTTATTAGCGTGGCACAACAATATCATTATTGTTGCATTTTAATAACAATGTTTTCTTATTCAACAATAAACGTATGCAAATGTAATGGGATCCCATCAAACCGACCTGCGCTGTTTAGTGCTTCGGGAAATTCACTCTCCCTTTTTTCACAATTTATTCTGGTTTTTGTTCCTTTCTGACGCACTCTGGGAGTGTGCTGGTTTACGCTGGCGGCCAGCCTCCCTGGGAATTATAACAATGGGTCTCTGAGAACTTACGTTTGTTGACCCAGACACAGTATTGCTTCGGTAATGAGATCCAATCTTCTGAAACAGCAAATCCCCGAAACTGATCTGTTCTTCGGTTCTTACTATTTCGTACAGTTTACAGCCCTTAAGGCTCGGTTACATTAGACGAGTTTACTAGCTACTCACCGACAAATTCACTAGCTACTATTGAATTCGCTCTCTGTAATCATGTTCAATAAACACAAAGATGACACTTCTACGCTGCTACGTATTCTCGGTCCTCTTCTAAGGTGTAGAATTTTGGACTTTGACTGAAGCCACAAATAAGAAATTGGAATCTTTCGAAATGTGGCACTACCGTAGAATACTGAGCATTTCATGGACAGCGCATATAACTAATGTTGAAGTTCTTATAAAGATGAAGGAAGATAGGGAAGTTATTAACACAGTGAAGATAAGAACGCTTCAGTATCTGCGACATCTCATGAGAAATGAACAGAGATTTTACTTGTCGCAGTCCATACTACAGGGAAAAGTACTTGGAAAGAGAGGAGTTGGGCGACCGAGAATACCATGGGTGAGAAATTTAAGGACCTGGTTTGGTATGAATAACAGGGTTATTCCGTGCAGCAGTACAGAAAGTTAAAGTAGTCTGTATGATATCCAACATCCGAAACGGATAGGAACTATCAGAAGAAGAATCATGTTGACTAGTTAACTAGTTACCAGCTCTGATAGTGCGAGTACAGTTGAAGGCTGGGTTCCACTGTGTGGCCAGTAAACCAGCTGTGTGCAATCGAAGCTGCTAGTGAACTCGCTGCGAGTTTTCAGTGGTTCCTGATTGCAAAATGTCGACAGAAGTACTTTGTGCAGGAGTTGTTCTTGCTCTTGTTATTAGGAAGGAGTTAGAAAAAGAGAAAAGAACAAATTGAGGCAAAGAAAAGTGTGGGTAAAAGAAATGGATAGGAAGACATAAGAAATATGACGCATCATGCATTTTACTGAGAGAGTTGAAGGACAAAGATCCTGTGGCTTACAGGAATGTTTTGAGATTAAACAGTACCCAGTTTGATGATTTACTACAGATGGTTGACGATTTACTACAGATGATTGATGGAACGCTCAAGAAACAAGATACCAAAATCATCATCATCATCAACCTTACGGTTTAAACCAATGATGGTTTGTTCCGGTCTCAAATAGGCAAAGATTACAGCTGGTCACTCCAGGGCTTCCACGGACGTCCCACACCTCTCCGTCCCCTCGGCTTATAGTTCCATAATTGTTTGGGGATGCGGGAGTCATCCATTCGGCAAAGATGTTGCCACCAATTCAGCCGATACTGGGCGATCCTCTCGAGTATACTCATAATATTCACTTAACGCCGTATAAGCTTATCGCCACGTGCCTGAGAAATCTCATTTTAGCCGCTTGGATGCGACTGGCCTGGCCTTTCGTTCAAGTCCAATTCTCAGACCCATAAAGAAGTGTGGGAAGAGCCATCACATTGTAGAATTTTAGGCGTGTTTCTTTACTTGCTGACTTAAGGGTTCGCCTGATGGTCCCGAACGTAAGGGTGAACTTATACAACTTGTTCACCACGTCGTTGCTTGCATTATACGACACAAGATACCAAAATGAGAAAGGTAATCCCGACTGCCAGAAAACTGGAAGTTAAACTACGTTATTTAGCAGCTAGTGATTCCAGCTTCGAGTTCTGGAATCAACAGTTTCGGCATTTGTGCCACTAGATTGCAACTTAGTGAGTACAAAAGTTGTGTGTAATCACCACTAGCCGGCGAGGCGGTAGCAAACTCGCTTAATGTAATCGAGCCTTTATGCTAAAGTTATTCAGTAGTTTTGACTACTTTAAAAGTTAACTAAGCTCAATCAGGAGCTGGTTACGGCGATGGAGTATGAGAACAAATCTGTTTCGCCTACTTTACATTTATGGGGAGACTAATTGTGTTTCTATTGTCAGCGTTACAACAAGCAAGACCGTCCTGAGTTTGTTTGACAGCACAATGAAAGCGACTCGTTTACAGTCTTATGGGATGTGAAAGAAGAAATAGACTTCTTCGTCTTCTCTTCTTCCGCCAGAGAATAACGGAATCGCCTGTTGCCATCCCAAGGGAAGTACATCCACTTTACCAGAGCCTCCTAGGGCTTCCTATACACTTCGTTGTCCAAGAGGCTTTTATTGTCAAACATCCTTACGCATCCTGCCATCCGGCATCCTATTCAAGTGGGCAATCCATCTCTCTTTGTTTTTTGCTCAATACGATTTTGGATGCTAAAAATGTTAAAATCTTCGCAAATGTGATCACTGTAGAGTCTACCTCATCGTGTGCAACCTTTAAGAGATTGCAAGGATATCATCTCCGATGCCTGATGTTTCGGCGTCCATCTTATCCTCGGACGACCAACGTTTTATATTTCAGCGCCGCTTCTGCCAATCAAACCTCTGTATCCCTTTGAAAACGATCACACAATTGCCTTCTATAAATCGAATGATCGTATTTATATCTTTTACTTCTAGTTCTGATCTTATATCAACACGTCTTCTTTAACCTTGCACTGTAGAGTATTGTTACGAATGGGACCACCCAGAATAGCGGAGAGAATCCCCGCCCCGTCCTCCCACCTACTGTGGCAGGTGTTGCCTCAGTCAAGGCCGCGTTCAAGTTTCACTTCAAAATGCCACTTGCGATACGCATCAGCATCAGCATTAAGTGGCGTGCAAATTGAGGATGGAAGATTTTTCTAGAAGGCGTGCGCTACTTATTAAAAGCCATAGCAGCCGGCTTATGAGTTCAGTTACATGAGCGCTTTCCGTTAGCGCGGATCGAGCGTTTGTCGAAGTATGGTGTGAGTTGTTATTATGACATAAATCGTGAAAAACTCTATTATTTGACATTATTATTGCGTGTGGGGCAAATATAACTGGAATTATTGTACGAGTAGATTACGAATTGTTAATTGAGATAATTAAAGCTGGTTTTAGTGATTTCATTGGCTTCTTGTATTTTGTTTTCCACTGAAGCATACGAAGATCGGTGAGCCTGTCGTAACAGTATAGATTATTTCGAAGAAACTACATTTTAACAATTAACAATTAAATGCACTTTCACTTGTGAAAAAACTTACTTTTTGTTATATCCTCATACGCACGTTTCGGAGTAGTTTGCTCCTTCATCAGTGAGGTAAAATGCAGAAAGCGTCAAGACGTTGGTAATCTGTAACGGTTTTTTGGGGAGTGGTTGTGTGTGGGGGTGTGTGTAGATGGAAGGGGGTTGGCGCGAGATTCTGAATTGTGTCCGTGTCCGTTGTGTACTATTGTGTCGAATAGTGTGTTGGATTTAAATTGTAATTGTTCATTGAGTATGTTGTTTGGTTGAGTTTTGTTGTGTTTGTATATTTCGTATTGTTCTGCGGTGTAGTAATCCTCACTGATGAAGGAGCAAACTACTCCGAAACGTGCGTATGAGGATATAACAAAAAGTAAGTTTTTTCACAAGTGAAAGTGCATTTAATTATTAATTGTTAAAGTGCTGTGAAAGAAGTGATGATCATTCAAAATAATACATTTTAACACTTTGAATCTTGCCGCAAACTTACGCCTTGAATATTGCAATTGTCTTGTAAAACTTAAATCTTGTGCTACGTCTAAGGAACTACACAGTTCCACCTGATTTCGTATCTTGTTGTCTTCTTACTTTATAATTTCTTACTACTCTTGCCTTTTTGGCTGTTAATTTTATTGTTCGCATATTGTAATCTACTTTTTCTTGGTTTGTAGTGAATTTACAGAAGCGTATGAAAACACAGAAACACTGAACTACTCGTGTACACATTGTAGCAACAATTAACAAAGCACGATTCGCTTTTGGAGATTCGAATGAAAGAATACAAAATACACAACTACGAGGGTAAATTGAAAAGTTCGCGGAGCGACATCTATAGCTCAGTGGTAGAACTAAAATCTTTCGTGTGCTACAAGATGTATATTTCACGTAAACACCTGTTAATTTACAGATATATTTGTCAATTTCTTCACTTTTTACCAGATGTGTGAAATTTTTCTGTCACGCTGTTTGTAAAATGCACAAAATCAAACATCGTGTTGTGATGAATTCTCTGTTAAAAATGTTTAAGCGCCAATAGAAAATCAAAACGAAATTGTAAATGTGTTAGGAGATGCTGCGCCTTCAGAAACAACGACAAGTGGGGCACACTCGAGCTTAAACGTAGTCGTACAAGCACTGAATACTAACCCCGCAGTGGACGTCCAAGACGTGCAACAAAAAATGGCATTATTGAAAAAATTGTATAGGGTATTGGAAGACCGCAGATCGAGGAGTGGATGGCGTTGTTGAAATCATAGGCATCTCATATGAGCGTGTGCATCATACTTTAAGTCAAGAACTTGTGTGAAAAAGCGTTGTGCAAGATGGCTGCCACGTATGAAGTTGTTGCATTTTTGGGGCGTCCAGTGCGACCACGTTTTCAATGCTCGTACGACCACGTTTAAACTCAAGTGCCTACTTGCAAACCGTTGGTCTTGAAGTCGCAGCATCTCCTGAAATATTTACAGTTTCGTTTTGAATTTCCGTTGGCGCTAAACAGCTTTTAACAAAGAATCACACCACTGCCTTTAAATTTATTCGGTTTTCAAAACGCGCATGAGAGGTCAATTTCTTAAACAGTTTCTAAACAATGAATGAATTGATAGATATATTTGGAAATTAATAGGTATTCACACAAAATACAAATCTTGTAGAAAAATTTTAGTTTTACGGCTAAGCTACAGTTGTCGCTCCGCGAACTTTTCAACTGACCCTCGTACATATTAGAACCAGCACTGTTGCATTGTACAGATGTGTACAGCCTTGTGTTTGATGCGCAACTTCACTTCTGGCTGTAGTGAAGTCTGTCTTTAACACAGACACAGCGGTCTGTAAACAGAGATCAAGTATAATTGGCAGTCTGTTATAGTTTGGAACTAGCTAACTACTGACTGTATGCAATTAACTGTTGATTAACTCAACACTGGTTTATAAAGCGTAATATTTGTTGAGTGTGTATATTTAAATGCACATGTTTATGTTGCCAGATGTGTATATTTAAACGGAGTACCGTGGCGTCCATGTAACCGCTGTTGCCGGCTACAACAGTAATAGAAATATGAGAAACTACAATTAATTATATCACAGAATAAATACTTTAGTTATTGAATAATTTGAAATGCGAACAGTATTAGTAGGGAATCTTGAAGAAAAGCGTAGCATTGCCTTTGAACTGCTGGGCACTAGCGCCGTCTTGCGTTGCCGGCTCAGACATCGGCAATGTCTTACTGCGTACAATCGTTGACCTCGTACTAGTTGTCACTGTACAAACTTTGGAAGGGGGGGGGACACACTCGTCCGTCCAATGTGTATAAACCGACAAAACGCTCAGTTAGCAGCTGTGTTTGTTTTCGGAACTGACGTGCAGCAGTTACTACGTACCTATTTGTGTTTTGTTCGTTTAGCCACGTGTTTCTCTGTTTGTCTTTATTATTTCTAATTCGACTATTTGTGTTCTGATTTATTCTGTGTAACTATAATGAGAGTCAGATCACGTTGAACCGGGCCCCTTTTATTTTCCTAGCGAATGATAGAAAATGCCCTAAGAAAAAATTCGAATTAATTTTTAGGTTTACGTTTTACAACCGTCAACAGCTGTTTTGTACCCACGCCACGCCACTGTTTAAACGTCACCCTTTTTAACATTTATCTCAACGATCTGGTAAGGAATTGGGAATTGGAGGAGTAGGAGGAGGAGCAGCAGCAGCAGCAGCAGCAGCAGCAGCAGAAGAAGAAGAAGAAGAAGAAGAAGAAGAAGAAGAAGAAGAAGAAGAAGAAGAAGAAGAAGAAGAAGAAGAAGAAGAAGAAGAAGAAGAAGAAGAAGAAGAAGAAGAAGAAGAAGAAGAAGAAGAAGAAGAAGAAGAAGAAGAAGAAGAAGAAGAAGAAGAAGTGCTTGGGAAGACACAGTTAGTGGTGTCACCGTGAGTAGGTCACGATTGAACGCCTGAACAACAACTTTGAGAAACGCGTTGGGAAACCGTCACATTGGTTATAGGAGGTCGGGATTCTCCGCTAGGGAGTTGAAATGTCCGTGAAGGGCTAACATTATGTTTCGTAGTTTCATTACAAGTTCTTTTACTCTCTTTAGCTGCTAAAGACGATACCAAATTCTGGGGGTCGATACGTTAAGCATGAAAATATCACGATGCAAGAAGACCAATCAGGTAATAATCACCGACCTTTTGGGAGTTTTGAAGAACCGATTTAGGCTTGCCAAACGACCGGATAGTTGATAAAAAAACATTCATGTGATAGGCCGCTGTCCGTCGGTAAAAAATGTACTAACATGTAGAAGCAGATACTTCCTGCTAGATGAGACTCGCAGCATCATGGGGGCAAACTTTGGGGGTTTTATAAAAACATATTAAATGATTATGATAAGAATCATAATACCTCACCATTGATAAGAATGATGATGATAATGTCCTTTTGTAGTGATAAGGCCGCTGTCCGTCGATAAAAATTACTAAACTGTATGTAGAAGCCCAGCCAGGGCAAGGAAATTTTCCTGCTAGATGAGACTCGCAGCATCATGGGGGCAAACCTTGGGGGCTTTATAAGAAGATATTAAACGATTATGATAAGGATCATAATAACTCACCATTGATAAGAATGATGATGATGATGTCCTTTGTAGTGATGTAAGTAGGAGCTGCTCCTGATAGGAGGCGATGAGACTATATTGATGGTTAGTCCCCATTTTCCTCAGGAAAAATAAGAAATTCGTGTTTCTTTCCATATAATTTTACAAATATATTTTTAAGATACTTGAATTTAAATCTCTGGAACGATTCATAAGTACCTAAAAAAATAAAACACGGAAACATACCCGAATGCAATTTTATAAAACTGTGGCTGTCCCCACATTCTTGTATGCTAGTGAGACATGGATTTTTGGTAAAAGAGTCGTGCAGAGGATTTAGGCAGCCGAAATGAAATTTCTAAGAGGGACGCAAGATCGTTCTCTCTTGGATCGGAGAAGAAACTACGATATTAGACGCGATCTAAACATTGTATCGTAACACCAGAAGATTGAAGACCACAGAAGGAGATGGTGTGAACACTTGAATCGCATGCCTGATATCCGTCTACCTGTGGCTGCCTTGGGTTATCTCCCTACTGGGAAGAGAGATGTCGGTAGGCCGAGGAGGAGATGGGTTCCGGAACAGGTCTAAAGCCTAGTCCTTGGAGTGATGGTGATGATGATGATGAAGTACTTGAATTAGAACACAAACATTGTGTATGGTTCTACAGGTACTTTTTATTTTCCTGACAAATGTTTCACTAACAGTTACGGCACCAGGCACGTCGCACACTGGCTCCGCTCCGCTCAGATCAGAAACATTCGGAAGCCATGTATTTAAATGAAATTCCACACACTGCTTCCGCTCAGATCAGAACCGGCGGCGTCTCCGCTCAGAACGCGTCAGAAGTTTTTGCTCGGCGCGCAATTTTGTTCGGATTCGAAAGCGTTCTGAAGGGTCACGCATGCGCACTAAGCTCCTCAGCAGTACCCCGCCTAGCACTATGTCATGTATTTGGGTTTGTTTGGCATTTTGAAATAGTGGATTGCATCAGTGTGGCGTGTGCAGACGGAAAACTAATCGTCATAGTAGTACAATATTCTGTACTCTATGACTTAAGTCATAAAGTACTCCCATAAAGTAGGGAGGTCCGATTTCTCTATGCGTCAAATGGGCATGGGCCCAACCTCAGTGCTGCCCTTATGGCAAGTCGCCCTCCGGTACTCCGGAAGCGTTCACCTTGAGCTAGTTTCAAGTCTGACCTTTTAAATTAAGTCATAAAGATTATTATAATGTAACAATGAAGGAATCAATCTGGGAAGAAATGTCAGGACAGTCGAATGAAAGTGGTAAATAAAATAATAGCCATATTTAAAATTTATTAATAGTTAATATTACTGTGCGTCTGCGTGCAATTAATTAACCACATTACATAATTATTAATAATAATTATTCATTAATATAATAATTGATAAAATCAATATTAATTAGATAACCATAATGTATTTCGAAACAATTCCAAGAAATCAGTTCATTTATCGTTACAGCGCTTGAAACACAAGAAAAGATTTCCTGTGTACATTAGTAACACTATACATAAGCCTAATTATCATACTAATTCCCAAAATGCACAAAAAGTAGACAGAAATCTAAACAGACAATAATGTACGTAGACACAAGATGTTATAATTATTTTACAAATATAAACTCAACCATCTGTTATTAAATTATGAGAAAACAATTTTATACAGAAACTAACGTATGGAACCTTCAATTATTGTATACACATCTATATTCTTAAAATTAACGCAACATATATGAAAAAGTAACAAAAGTGTAAAACAGATTTGTGTTATTTTCATTGAAAGAATTTTCTATTCGTTATCGTAAAACAAAACGTCGTACAGAATTTTAACTAACGAAATATAAAATATATAACTACAACTAAATACATAAATATTGCTTAATTACTAACAGTACTATGTTAGATTTTTTTCTGATATGGTTGAGTGGCTTCAGAAACGCCGTAAGTGTCCTTCCTGCCTATATTTATCATATCTTCCTGCCAAGATACTTTACCCTCTTGTGAGTTAAAATACTTTCTGAATCCACCCTTATTTCAAAGGCCTCTAATGTTGCATTCCCACCGGTCTTAGTCAGACGCTGCAATTCACGAAATTACTCATGCTTTTCAAGCTCACCAGGTCGCCATAAATTTTCATCATCTGCTCGCAGAATATTATGTAGACATGTCTTTGCTAACACAATGATGTCAGCGTGAGCTGGATTTACTTGGAGCTGTTAGGAGTACACCCTGAATTTTTTTGCTAAAATACCAAAAGCCCTTTCTACAACATGGCGAGCATGACAATGCCTGTAGTTGTATACTTCACTTGGAGTATTATTAGCGACCTGAATTCCAAGGTAATCGAAAACCGACAATTGTACAAGTCACAACTTTTAACGAAACCACTTCAACCGGACAGTGTAGCCTTGAGCTCGACAGGCATATTCTGTTCTGAGAGGAGCGGATGCAGTGTGCGAGAAAGTGCCGGACGCGTTCTGAGTGGAGACGCCGGTTCTGATCTGAGCGGATCCAGTGTGCGACCTGCCTAATCTAACCTATGACGCTGCCGTAACTCTTGGTGAAACGGTTGTCAGGAAAATGAAAAGCATAATCTATAGAACTATATCAAGTGGTTGTGTATTAAATTCAAGTATTAATACAATGTTCTACCGAATGCCAAGCGACCACTCGATCACTGTAACATTTCGTAAATTCTTTCCGTTCCAAATATTTTGAAGAAATCGACGTGCGAAATAGTTGCAAATAGATAAGTTATTTATCAAATGTCGAGCGATTATCATTATTAAGAAAACTCAGTTTACAAATATTGTTATTGCTATTATTTTTGCAATTAATAATAAACCCTATTTTAACAACTGCAACTGGCTTAGAAATTGTAATATATGTAATGTAATTATACAATTTCGCTGAAATTTTAATAATCCTCTTTCCTGCTGATACACCACTGGGCCTTCGAATAAACCATTTCAAAGGCCCAGTTACGCCTATCAATAGACCAATACACCAGTTCGAAATACAAGGCGCCCCCACTTCCTCATTAACCGCCTCCTGGCTCTCGCGGATGAGCCTCCGCCCAGAAATCGACGAAGGAGAACCCGCATCAGGAGGGTCCCTGGACCCGACTAAAGAGCTAAAGTGGCATCGACAAACTGAATAAAATAAAATAAAATAAACTGTACACAACTCCTCTGCCCCGTCCACAATCATAACTACCTAACGTAAAACCTACAAAACGCTGATCCGTTGACGCCATTACGACGCTTCCCGCCATCTTTAGCGTCACACGCTGCTTGAAGTTTTAGCGTCGCCTATGTCTTGACGTTTGGCGCTAAAACACCCCCTTCACTCTCTCTTAGAGGCTACCACACCGTCACCAACTCAGGCACTTTCTCTTGACTTTCAGGTACCTCCACCAACCAACCAACTCTCCTACCCATACGGCTGAAGGGGGGTTTGCCCCAGAACAGCCCGAGTCTGGTCCTAACAAGGGGCAGTCTCGAACAACTCGGAAAAAACCACTGGGCCTTTGTGAATGTTCATAGTTTACCCCAAGTTTGTGACTGTTTCACCCCCCCAAGTTTGTAATTAAAGTAACTCGAATGTTGTAAAAGCACATCTTCAGTCTTACAAGTTCATTGACAAAGAACGTCGCTATGCTGTTTCCAGTATCCAGTTTAATTCTAACACCACTGTCACGTTACCATATTTTACTTGTAGTGGACTGATATAACACAATATTGATAATATAATAAAGAAGAATAGTGGTGAATGAAGTTTCAGAATAAAAACCTTGTTATTCTGGAGAATGGATGAATGAAGGGATGAAGAGTCTATTTCGAGAGGAAAATAATATAGGACGACGTCGACGACGACGACGAAAAAACAAGAAAAAAATTAAAAGAGAGAGAGAGAGAGAGCGACAAGACGCTGTATGAATAGCATCAGTTTAGCCTCAGCACCACCACCACCCCCAAGGTTGATATGATTAAAAGCGTAACAACCCTTACAGCGCTGGCTGGCTGGTGGGCGCTTCCCTCGTCCCTAACTAACACAAAGCCTACGTCACACTACACTACTTACTTAAAATTTCTTTCACGTCTTGTGTCTGTCTGTCTGTCTGCCTGCCAAGGACACCGCACTGATGTTATATAAACTCTGGATGTTTTGCTACTTTTCTCTATGTAAATTTGTTCTTAAAGCAAACACAATACACTATCTAGTAGGTAAGAGTATAATCTTGGTAATCCGACTGTTTGCCAGTTAGATACGTGCAACAATCTGGCGTCAAACGTACACCAACCCTCGCTTTTTATCTTCAAGTAGCAGAAGTAGGATTGTGAGATGAAGACCCGTCCTGTCTAAGAATATATGACATAAATAACCGAGTTATTTAGCTCAGCTATTTAGATGTGATTGTTGTGGATTTGAATGGTAAATTATCAGAAAATATTCCTACAAATACAGGCGTGAGACAAGGGTGCCCTATTTCACTGACACTTTTGAATATCTACATGTATGACATATTTTGCCGATGGATAGCTAAAGTTGACTCGGGAACATCACTTCAGCGAAATATTCATATGACTGTATTGCTTTATGCACATGACAAGGTAATGATACAGAAAACAGAAGACCAGTTACAGCTGGCGATATTTACGTTTAATTACGCATCATACAAGACAATGGAATACAGATCTCTGCTACAAAATCTAAAACAATGGCATTTCAGGACAGGTATACTATAAGAACTAAGATAACCGTGAATAATCAGATTTTGAATCAGGTAATGTCATTTTAATTATCTGGGTTGTAATATCTCATATGGAACTGATATTGATTGGAATAGTTATCTAAAACAATTTAGACGCGTCTGTGGAAGGATCCATAGGTATCTGAAAACTAAAATTAACCGGAGGGATAATCGAATGAAATTTTATAAAACTGTGGCTATCCCTACATTCTTGTATGCTAGTGAGACATGGACTCTTGGTAAAAGGAACGTGCTGAGGACTCAAGCAACCGAAATAAAATTTATAAGAGGGACGAAAGGTTGTTCTGTTTGGATCGGAGAAGGAACGAGGATATTAGGCGTGAGTTAAACATTGTATCGTTACACCAGAAGATTGAAGACCACAGAAGGAGATGGTGTGAAAACTTGAATCGCATGCCTGATATCCGTCTATCTGTGGCTGCCTTGGGTTATCACCCTACTGATAAGAGAGATGTCGGTAGACCGAGGAGGAGATGGATTCCGGAACTAGTCTAAGGCCTAGTCCTTGGAGTAATGATGATGACGATGATTTAGAGGTGAAGAGAAAATCTTCAGTTAAAGACAGGTGAAAAGTAATCAACGATTTAAACGGGGCAAACGAGTAAGGGACAAAACTACCGCCGATTGTCCACACAATACGACACGATGACTGCCAGTAGTATTGAAGCGGCTGAAATTAGATTTCTCAGGCACGTGGCAGGGTGTCCCCCAAAGTACTGAAGAGGATGAGTAATGCCTTATGATCACATTTCTTGATAAAGGCAAATATCCAGCCGCATCTTCAAGTGGTGGGGGATGGGCAACACATACAGGTGTCTAACGCGGAGACCGAGTGACAGCCGGTATAAGCTGTCAAGAGGTTAGGGCATTGTCATTGTCAAGTAGAGGTTAGGGCTCCTCTTGCCCTTTGAGTGAGAAATTACCCCTAAAGGCGGATGACCGTCCATTGGTCGACGTAGTATGTGGGAGGAGAAACCACCACATTAAAGATCCTAATGGATATCTCAACAGGGAAAACTGGTCTCTTTAGTCTGGTAAGACACCCAATTTATGGGTTAACACGCAGACAGAAAATCGGGCTGGACGTTAAGCCTGAATGTGGCAGTCCCACCATACGTCTTACCCTGCGATATGCTAGTAACATATCCAGGGGACATATTCACTACTAAATTGCCTCAAATAGGGACTACCCGGACAGTCGTATCCAAGCGGCTGAAATTAGATTTCTCAGGCAGTGGCAGGGTATACTCTCCATGATCATAGAAGAAACACAGATATACGGCAGGAACTAAATATTATGAGTATACTCGTCAGGATTGCTCAGTATCGGCTGAATTGGTGGGAACATCTTTGCCGTATGGATGACTGCCGCATCTCCAAACAACTATCGAACTATAAGCTGAGGGGACGGAGAGGTGTGGGACGTCCGAGGAAGCGCTAAAGTGACCAGTTTTAATTTTTGGCTGTTTGAGACCGGAACAAACCATCCTTGGTTTAATCCTTGAAGATGATGATGATGATCTTCTATGTTTGGCACTGCAAGCTGCGAACCATTAAGCAGATTTAGCAGATTTGTTGTAGCGCGTAATTCCATAAAGGTTTAAGGTCTACGTATATCTTGAAGGTAGCTTTTCCTTGATTTTAGTCTCCCAGTTGTCCCTTCTGCCTCGAAATGGATGTCTTTCATCGTAAACCAGCTTAAATTTCTCGCTGTAGTCTACTGTATTTCTAATCTGCCACTACAGGGCGTACCCAAACCTCTTGCTGTCCAAAAAACCTGCGCTTGAGTAGGTTCAAACAGTCGTTACAATTCTATAAGTTTTGTTCAGGCTTACGTCTACTTTTTATATTAATTTATGGTCCCTAGTTCGGAATATTGTATTGAACAACCCAGAATATTCTCCACTCCTCAGTCCGCTGTGGCAGATGTTGCCTCAGTCAAGGCCGCTCACAAGTAGGTTCTAATGTGTTCAAGAACACTTGACATACGCATTAATCCGGTAAGAAGGGAAAGCCATTACAATGATACAACGTTATAAAATGTAAGTGTGTCGGGCGCACGCTCATGAGCGACAAAATTATACAACAGTAAATAACATTTCTAACAACGTGTACGTGTAATTAGGGGTTCAGGTGTAATTATAATAATGGTAGCCTTTTTAGGAAATTCAAAATGTTCCCATTTATTAATTTAAACAAACATATCAAGAAATAATAATATACAAATAATTATTACTTCATCATCTGATATTCATTATACATGGTTTCAAAGTTTCTTTGTTTGCTGTAATCTCATCACCAACATAAAGCTTATATCATAGATATAATATTATTAATTTTAATTAAAAACATTTCTTCATTATGTTATACTGTCTGGACTACTCAGTCTGAATGTGTGCTTTCAATATAAAAATATTTAACTATAATACTATTTAACTAATAGTTAACTATTTGTTCATTCTTTGAACAAATCTAGTTGATTCTTTCAAATGTACATTAAAATATTTTCAATAGATTATCAATTCAAAAATTATGCTTTCATAATTACTCTACAATTTAAATTTAAATATTTTCAATAAATTATTAATTCAAAAATTATGCTTTCATAATTACTCTACAATTTAAATTGAAATATATTCAATAAATTATTAATACAAAAATTATGCTATAATTTTTTATACAAGACATTTATATTTATAAGTTATAATTTACACTTTTTTTAAATTATTGTCTTTTTTTGACAACGTTTATCAATCTTTGATTAAGTCTTTTGTTATGAGGAATACACGGCTTTCTTTCACCTTAATTGTAGTGGTTCGTCAGCATACCCTCTGCTGGTCGTGAGTCCTTGATGTTGTGAATCCTGCATAGTCATGAAGTCCTGGATCCTCTCCTCGTTCTTCGGGTCCTCTCGGAACTCCTGGATCCTTTCCTCTTCCTCCGGGTCCTCTCAGAATTCCTGGATGCTTTCCTCTTCTTCCGGGTCCTCTCGGAAGTCCGATGACTCGTCCTTTACGTCTGGAATTTATACCATGTAGTGTTCTCGTCCTCGGTCTGGAGTAATGCTCTTAGATGTAGATCACTTGTAGACATCTGACGATTTCTTTGTTACGGTAATTTTTAATTACTGTTTTCCATTACTATTTTAAATTGAAATATTTACTGTAATACTTTGTAAGTTATGCTTAACAAAAAGTCTTATTGGTGTTAGACATATTGTCTAACTCTGTCCAAAGTAATTAAAATTTCGCGTCTCTGACGGACATAGCGTTCCGCCACGAGTGAAGCGAAAGATTAATTCTCCTGGGCTTGTATTTATATTCACCAAGAAAACTGCAGCTGTCGATTCAGGAATTAGCCTGTCGACAGTTGAACCATGGCGTGATAGCCCCCACTCTCGTCCTATTTCACATTTTTGCACTTTTTCGCCAATCGCACTGTTTAACGCAGATTTCACGGCGATAAAATATTGTCTAATTTAATGACCTATGTGATGTCCAATTATCATGATGCTCGCACCACTAGTGTAATTATAATGCTTTAAAAATCGCACAGAATTCGCACTGATTGTCCGAATTACGTAAAATTCGCATTGCACTTGTGTCTGATTTTTACACATTTTTAGAAGTTTTTACCTTCTCGCTAACATCTATGGTTTGCTTAATATTAAATATATTCTTAATTTAGCATTGACTTGGGGTGGGGTTGCAAACTTTCAGGCTCAAACAGGCTTCACGCACACACACTATTTACTTGTATACACACATGCAGCGGTAATCGCGTGATCCTGCTTATTGACTCCTGTTTGCAAGCCAGCTTCCAATTTCACTCCTGCTCGTCTATTAGGCCTATATATTATTAAAATTAAATTAAATATTAATTTTATATTATATATGCGCATTACAGCCTATGCTTGTATTGTCGCACTATACTGGACCTCTGCGCGGCCTATAAAAGGAAGAGGGTCTGGCGTTGTCGGGTCAGTTACGTGAGCGATTTTCCTTAGCGCGGATCAAGTGTTTATCGAAGTATTGTGTGAAGTGTTATTGTGTTATTAATTGTGTGGAACTTTATAATTTGACATTATTATTGCGTGTGGGCAAATCTGACCGAAATTATTGTACGAGTTGATTACGAATTATTCATTGTGATAATTAAAGATGGTTTTTAGTGACTTCATTGTATTTTGTTTTCCACTGTACCATACGATGATCAGGGATAGTGTCGTAACAATATATTAATTAATTACCTTAATGTAATCTATCATGCGACTTATTGTTTAAGTTGGTACGACATGTTTCGGTAACAAGTTTCTATCATCGGGGCCTAAAATTCTCATCCTCTCATTAGGACTCGACGGTTTTAACCAGTCATTATATAAATATTATTATATATTATTAAATATTACAGTCATTATATAAACATAGTATTATTAAACATAACACAAAACACACACGACATAGCGAAACAGTGCGCGCACTGCTCGGCATAAACACACTGACTGTCGGAGCCGTTCAATGTTCACTTATCTCATTGACATGTCAGTCAGCCAGCTTTTGCATTCTCCTTTGTTCTTCGTAATGTAGCATCAAACAGAGTGTTGAAACGATAACTGATAATTTAGCAGTTGGTCTTTATGAAGCTCGGCTGCCTTGTACATTTCAAACTCATCTAAGCCGTCCACATATATCGACCTTTACTGAAGGCTCAGGTATATCGACCTGCACAGGCTTCATATTCTCCGCAAACTCGGTGTAATTATAATTTTCATTTCTCCAGTGCAATTCACAATTGGACTTGATTATACTAATATTATTTTTGGGAAGACGTTCTTTAAATCTATCTATAAATTTTCTACCAGTTCGTCCAATGTATAAATTATCACAATTATTGCATTGCAACCTGTACGCACCTGAGTGATTTTTAGGTTAGGTACGCTTCTTCAGTTTTAGGTTACAACATACGTCTAAAGTTATTCATGGTTTGAGAAGATATTATAATTTTTAGTTTTTTTATCATCATCATCATCATCATCACCACTCCAAGGACTAGGACTTAGACCTGTTCCAGAACCCATTTTCTTCTTGGTCTACCGACATCTCTATTCCCAGTAGGGTGATAGCCTAAGGCAGCCACAGGTAGACGGATAACAGGCATGCGATTCAAGTGTTCACACCATCTCCTTCTGTGGTGTTCGATCTTCTTGTGCAATCTGAAGGAGATGTTTTACAATGTTTAAATTGCCTCTGATATTCTCGATCCTTCTCAGATCCAAGAGAGAACAACCTTGCGTCCCTCTTAGAAATTTCATTTTGGCTCAGGAATGTGGGGACAGCCACTGTTTTATAAAATTTAATTCGGGTATCCTTCTGTGTTTTATTTTTCAAGTACCTATGTTTTTAGTTTTTTAAACTAATTTAGTATAATATTAGGATGTAAGCTAAGTTATTGTATACCGGGGAAATAAAAGTGGATTGATATTTTCTCCGTTCTTGTGTTTACGTGTTAATTTATTTACATCATTTCACTTTTGTACCCATTTGTTACAACAGTAAACTTGATTATGTGTATTTCGTCTCGTAAATCTACCTTATTTATGCCTGGTGGGGGGGGGTCCGGGTCGGGTTGGGTCATACAAAAAAAAAAAACATATTAAGGCTAATCAACATTAGTATCTTTAAAGTGGCTGAAATCAGTCCCATTAAAGTAAACGGTAATGACACTATAAAATACGCGTTATTGAAACACTGTTTACAAGTTACTTAATGACTGAACTGATTTTCCTATATTTAATGTTTCAAACGTAGGCTATACGCTCATGCTGTAAAGTAAACTTGTTTGTCATACTATATTAAAATACTATAATAATAAATAAATGATATATTAATAATTTATAAATAAATTTATTATTTATAAATAAATAAATAATAACAAATATTATATTGTACATTTTTTTAAATACAATAATGCCGTACACCGTGCACAATAAAATTCGTCAACTTTTTCGACCCTCTTAAGGGGGGGTGACCTCGGTCCCGTTCGTCCTCCACGTAAAAACGCCCTTGTTTTCGTCTGGCTATGTCCAATGCCCCTGTAGGCTACTGCCTGGGCTAGACCGACGCTAGTTGACGCTTCTAATGACCCACGACGTGAAAGACAATCCAAGGTCATTGGATCACAGTTACTCAAAAAGGTTTTTTATTATTACTGTTATTAAAATTGGCAGCCGCTCTCCGTCTTCTAGCAAAAAACAATTGCCGGAAATATTTCAGTATTTATTACACTTCATTATTTTTTCCTTCAGATCAACAAACCTCAGTTTCTCAATACAAAATTGACGGTTCGTCTCATCGCCAGCCGGGTATTTATCAGCCGGCATTGTAGTCTCAGTATTCCCATCAATTTACTACAGCAATTATTATCGTTTGCTGAAAACTAAAAGAAAAAGAATAATAACCAATTTTTCGTAGAGCCACGATGAAATAAAAACCGTAGGACATAAAGTTACTAACGAAACTTTGAACAAGAAAGAATAAGAAAAGATACAAAAAAAAACTGAGTAGGAAGCCCTAATAAAACACCAGGTTCCCAAAATAATAATAATCCTACTGAAACAACGTTGGGAAATTCTCCGACTATAAAGTAAACACACACACACACACACCAATTAACACTTTAATTGCCTCTGTGTAAGTGTAATTACGTGCGGCGATCTCTATATAACCCATTGTGTATGTAGGTAGATTCCCACGAGACAATATACACTCGTACATCAACTATAGCCTCTACCGGAAAACGAACCATCGCATCGTTTGAATCTGTGTTTACTTGCAGACCGGCACAATGTGAACTTTGGTCGTTTACGAATATCCAGTGGCGTACCTAGAATTAATATTACGGCAAGATCCCAATGAAGAGCAAAAGAGAACTTCCAGGAACTCAGAAGGGAAGCAAAAGAGATAGCATTACAGGCTGTCTGGCTTCTACTGTAGTAAGTGATGATGTTTATCCTATTTCTCACTTTAAAAGCTGCAATCCATGCTCAGTGTGGCTGCGATCCAGGGCTCTCGTAATTAACTGTACGGTTATGTGGATATTATGTCAATACGTACACAAGATGACGCTGTTTGCAACATGTGTGTATGGTAGGCATAACAATTGTATTCTTCTTACAAAATGCAACGTTGAATTAGCGGTAATTTACTGCTGTGAAGTCTAAAAAAAATTGTAAAAACAAAACTGAAACTGACAAATCGTTTTTTGTTTGTTTGTTTAACGTTGGCTAATCATTTGGTCAGTGATCGTGAATCGTATAACACTTTGGATTTCTTCGTATCCAGTGCTATGCGATAGCGAAGCGTGGGCTACTACTATAGGGTGTTAGGGTGTTCCGAACCGGATGGCGTCTAAGGGATTAGAAGACCCTTGCTCTCGCATGCGCACTTACAACCGGCCCGGCCCGGCACGGTCCAACTCAAAACTATAAAATTTTAAATTTAGCTTAAAACCCAACTTAACTATAATTTTTGTAATCTCCTTGAAATTGTGAGAAAAATGAGTCGAAACAACGCATAATTGCAATAAACATGAGTATTTCAGGGATTTCTAAAACAAACGCTGAATTGGAGTACTTAATAAAGATTTTATTGGAAATTAATAATTATTTTGGTGATTCCTTGATGATTATAACCAAAAATGTATTTATAATTTACATTCATGGTGAAAAATTACGTCGGTAATATGAAAATTTGTTTTTTTTTTCTACAGTAATAAATGTTGTCTTGTATGTAATATTCATAAAAAAATTATTTTATTTAAAAATGTATCCCAATAAAAAAGCAAAAATTATCAGTCATTCGATATACACACATAGTACACTTTGTTACAATAAAGATCAATCGAATTGTGAGTGATTATCAACGAAAATTAAATAATATTTCAAAATACTAATTTCTAAATCCAAAACGAATATTAATTAGACTTAGTTGTCCATCTAAAATGTATAAAAACCACGTCGTGTTTGGTGTCATTTTCTTTATAATTTTATGGAGATTACAAATAGGCCTATGCTAAGCTCGTTTGTTAAAAAATTCATATTATAAAAGTTGAAGTTACATAGTGGACGCCCCATAAGATGATTCATACCCCAGGCGTGCGGGCTTGGTGTGTGTGTGTGTGTGTGTGTGTGTGTGTGTGTTTGTGTGTTAGTAATGGTCTCCTAATCCCTCACGTGCCATGTGACTTGGGCGCCTTATAGTGGTATTTAGACCTGAAGACGACCGCAGACACTTTAGTTGTCGAAACGTTGTGTGATAAATTTTACGATGCTTACTGTCCGACCGGCTGATAATGCTCCTAGTCTACCGTACCAGGAAGCAAGAAGACTAGTGGCATTTTACCGTAGCAAGTAGTGTCTTTATTAGATAAATAAATAAATAATGTAACATACGCTTAAATACTTTTTTTACCGGTTTATAATAACAGATTTTCTTTCTTCCTTTGCTTTTCATAAAACGTTACTCTATTTCCACGGCTAGTATATCATCCTTCTGCATATCAACAAAATGAATGTCTCTCTACTCAAATCAAGGAATTTACTCGGAACAATCGTTTCAGTTAAAATCTATTGCCTAACATTCCTAGCATTATATTTACAACAATAAAATATGAACGGTTACGTACACAACAATACGGGAACACATTGTTGTTTGAGTAGGGTGTTGTATTCACTTATCTGCACGGCGCAATATCAGATTACACTGCAGGCCTATAATCAGTAGTGTTTAACACTGACTGATGATTGCCGATTCATCAGTCAGGGCGCTCTGTATTAAATTGTAACTGTTTGAATCAATCATCAGGGGGTGGCGACGTCGTGTTACCGAAATAGTACTCATTGATAAATAATAATCAACCGGATTGAACAACCCCGACAGCGTGCCTTCCCACTCAGCATCCGTATATGTAACTAAAGTATGCAACAGTACAGTAGCAAAACCGTTTACTGCGACGGCATCGGTTATAACGGCCATACTCGTGCCCTACGCTTGATTACCTCCGGCGATTGTCATTACGAGGAATGGTTTCTAGGCTTCGTGGTATTTGACGAGACTCCTCACGATCGTGTACAAAGGTTTTTATCAGATGTTTTTCTTTTGATGATCTCTCGGAGTTTTCGAATGATAATTGTCATCATCATCATCATCCGCAAGGATTAAACCATTTCTTTATTTTCCCCATTTTCTTATAAGACAGCTTCTTACAGATATCCCTGTTACTCTCATCTGATTTTCGCCTCCTTATTACACTTGTACAATGGATTATAAAGGACCTAGGCTACAGGAAAGTGTGTGTCAAGTGGACGGTCCGGTGAGCCTAGGCTACAGGAAAATGTGTGTGTGTCTCAAACAGTCAAAGAGTCTAGAGCTGGTCACTCCAGCCCTACCTCGGACGTTCCACGCCTCTCCGTCCCCTCGGCTAATAGTTCCATCGTTGTTTGGGGATGAGGCAGTCCGAACATTCGTCAAAGATGTTCCCACCAGTTCAGCCGATACTGGGCGATACTGTCGAGTATACTTATAATATTCAGTTCCTGCAGTGTATCTGTGTTTCTTCTATGATCATGGAGAGTATATCCTGCCACGTGTCTGAGAACCGTCGACCCCTGTTCAGGAAAGTCCCTCAATATGGTCCCTGACATCTCGCGAATCAAGAATCTTCACTTTGAGTGCGGACTTCAAAGTGAAGTCCCTTTAAACAAGGGTATTTTCTATGGCAAACGATAAGAGCCGCAAATTCAAACAGAATCAAATAAAATTTTGTATATAGCCCTGAATTGTAGAGTACTCAAGACCTATTGAGTTTGGTGAAGATCGGTTAAGAGAAAGGGAAAGGGGGTAGTTTACCTGCAACATTTTATGTTTTAATAAGGGTAATTTTTATGACGAAAGATAACTGCCGTAAATTCAAACAGAATCAACTACTTTTTGGCATACCTTTTAGAATTAAACAGTACTCAATGTCTGTTGATTTTGTTGAAGATCTGTTTAGGGACGGGTGTAGTTTACCTGCAACGTTTTATGTTTTAACAAGGGTAATTTTTTCTATGACATACGATAACTGCCGCAAATTCAAACAGAATAAAATAAATTTTTCATATAGCCCTAAATTGTAGAGTACTCAAGATCTATTGAGTTTGGTGAAGATCGGTTAAGGGAAAGAGGTAGTTTACCAGCAACGGTTTTTTTTATTAATGGTCATTTTTTTATGGCAAATGATAACAGCCGCAAATTAAAACAAAATCAAATAATGTTTTGCATACAGCACTGAATTGTAGAGTTCTCAAGACCTGTTGGTGTTGGTGAAGATCGGTTAAGGGAAGGGGATAGTTTACCTGCAACATGTTATGTTTTAATAAGGGTAATTTTCTTTGACAAACGATAACTGCCGTAAATTCAAACAGAATCAAGTATTTTTTGGTATACCTTTTTGAATTAAATAGTACTCAATGCCTGTTGATTTTGGTGAAGATCGGTTAAAGGAAGGGGGTAGTTTACTAGCAAAGTTTTATGTTTTAACAAGGGTAATTTTTTCTATGACGAACGATAACTGCCGGAAATTCAAACAGAATCAAAT
Source organism: Magicicada septendecula (assembly GCA_034769895.1). Classification (NCBI taxonomy): domain Eukaryota; kingdom Metazoa; phylum Arthropoda; class Insecta; order Hemiptera; family Cicadidae; genus Magicicada; species Magicicada septendecula. The sequence continues at coordinate 19,855,909 of CM068371.1, forward strand.
AATTTTTTGCATACAGCCCTGAGTTGTAGACTACTCTAAACTTGTTGTTTTTGGTGAAGATCGGTTAAGGGAAAGGGGTAGTTTACCAGCAACGTTTTTTTTAACAAAGGTAATTTTTTCTATGGCAAACGATAACAGCCGCAAATTCAAACAGAATCAAATAATGTTTTGCATACAGCCTTGAATTATTGAGCCCTCAAGACCTGTTGGTGTTGGTGAAGATCGGTTAAGGGAAAGTGGTAGTTTACCTGCAGCATTTTATGTTTTAGCAAAAGTAATTTTTTTATGAAGAACGATAACTGCCGTAACTTCAAACAGAATCAAATATTTTTTTGCATGCGTCCCTCAATTGTAAATAACTGAAGACCTGTTGATTTTGGTGATGATTGGTTAAGAGAAAGGGGTAGTTTACCAGCAACGTTTTATGTTTTAACAAGAGTAAAGTACTTTATTTTGATAAATAAAGTATCCTGATAAGAAGCTCATAATAATCCACTGTAGAAACATAGATGAAATATCTATAAATGAAGAGGTTATGTGAACGGGGTGGGGGTAATTTTCTGTAAATGAAAATTATAGTTGATGGGGAGGGGAGATTTTTTTATATGTGTACTACGTTATCGGCAACAAAGAAGTAGTTTTTTGTTAAAATTCCTTCCCGGGCAATTGTAGTCCAATGTTTTCTACAAAACCAGACGATTCGGCAGTACCATCGACTGCCATCATCAGTGAAAATCGAGTGCGAAAACGTGAGGTGGTATACGTAAATGACCACAGTCCTGTGGTTAAGGCTAAAGCAGTAAGTAGAAAGAAGTAGTTTCTATGGAAACATTTCATTTCGAAATTGATTTGAAATATAAATCTTAGGACATAGAAGTCATGTATAGTTCTCCATACCGATATTGTTAATGACGAATGATACCTGCCGCACATTCAAACAGAATCCAATAATGTTTTGCATGCATCCCTGAATTGTTGAGGACTCAAGACCTATTGATTTTGGTAAAAATCAGTTAAGAGAAAGGAGTAGTTTATCTGCAACGTTTTATGTGATAACAAGGTTAATTTTTTCTATGACGAACGACAACTGCCGTAAATTCAAACTAATCAAATAATTTTTTGCATACGTCCCTAAATTGTATAGAACTAAAGGCTGTTGATTTTGGTGAAGATCGGTTAAGGGAAAGGGGTAGTTTACCTGCAACATTTTATGTTGTAACATGAGAAATTTTTCATGACAAACGATAACTGCCGTAATTTCAAACAGAATCAAATACTTTTTAAAATATGTACCTGAGTTGTAGAAGACTCAAGGCCTGTTGATTTTGGTGAATATCGGTTACGGGGAAAGGGTAGTTTACCTGAAACATTTTTTGTTGTAATAAGAGTAAAGTACTTAATTTTGATAAATAAAATATGCTGATAAGGATATCTTAATAATCCATTGTAGAAACGTAGAATAAATATCTATAAATGAAGAGGCTAGTTGAACGGGTTGGGGGTAATTTTCTATAAATGAAAATTATAGTTGAAGGGGAGGGGATAACTTTTTATGTGTACTACGTTATTGGCAACAAAGAAATAGTTTGTTGTTAAAATTCCTTCCCGGGCTGTTTGGCCGTGGTCCAATATTTTCTGCGAAACCAGAGGTTTCGGCAGTGCCATCGACCGCCATCATCAGTGATAATCGAGTGCACTAACGAGAGGTGGTATACGTTAGTGACCACGGTGCTGTGGTTAAGGCTGAAGACAGAAGTAGTTTCTATGGAAATATTTCCTTTCGAAAATGATTTTGAATATAAATCTTAGAACATGGAAGTCATGTATGATTCTCCATACTGATATTTTGCATTGCTTTCACAAAGAATTAAGAATTTTTTTTGCACAGTTGCTACTTCTGTTGGTGAAGGAGAGCCAGAATTTAGTAAACTTTCCATTAATGCGAGATACATTATGGCTACATCTTTGAAAGAGTCTATGTGGGTTCATTTGTAGCAACAAATAGTGATACTACAAACGAGATCCAACAGGGAACCTGAGCATCAAATGGACGCTACTTCGGACTGATATAGGTAGATTAACATTATGATATGATGCTGCTACGTATTCTCTGTCCTCTTCTACGGTGTAGAATCTTCAACTTTGACTGAAGCCGCAACTAAAAAAATTGGAATCGTTCGAAATGTGGCTTTACCGTAGAATACTGAGCATTTCATGGATATCACATATAACTAATGTTGAAGTTCTTAGAAAAATGAAGGAAGAAAGGATTGTTATTAACACAGTGAAGATAAGAAAGCTTCAGTATCTGGGACAGGACATCTCATGAGAAATGAAAAGAGATTTTACTTATTCCAGTCCATACTACAGGGAAAAGTACTTGGAAAGAGATGAGTTGGGCGACCGAGAATATCATGGCTGACTGAGAAATTTAAGGACCTGGTTTAGCATGAATACAACTGACTTTTCCCGTGCAGCAGTACAGAGAGTTAAAATAGGCTGTATGATATCCAACATCCGAAACGGATAGGAACTATCAGAAGAAGACAAATGAGATCAAACAGCGAATCTCAGCAGCAAATGGACGCTACTTTGGACTGATATAGGTAGATTAATATAATGATCAACAAAGTAAACCCTCTATAAAACTTTAGTAAGACCAATTTTGACACATGGAACAAATAAAATAAACGGTAGAACCGCACCAAATTCTAAAATATCAAAATTGCTAACACAAATATTAAAACATAAAAAGAATTTCGACGAAACCGAAACATCGAAGCATGATAACGTTTTTAGGCTTTAAAAATAAGATTTCTAACTGTGGGGAATCGAAAGTGTGAAAGAAAATGGTGTTAACATCACCTGGAGCGTTACATTTTTCGATGACGTTACACATTTTGCATCACGCATTTTGTGGAATGACCCCCAGCCTAAAAACATTATCATGTTAAAACATGGACCATCATTCAAGTAAATAAAATTGACCACCTACATCTTTTAACGTTTGAAAGAAAGACAGTCGTTTAAGACCTGAATTTGTAGGAAACACCGAAAGGCCTCGTCGAGAGCGAAGCGACTAGCAGTTTTGCAATAAGTGGCGACAAATCTGGTACTGGAGGACTGCCGCAGACCAATGACTAACAAAGAAGAAAAGCATAATAAGAGAGGCTAATTTTACCTCTGAAAGACATTATTGTTGGCATAACGGGGGTAATTAATCAGTTGACTGAACATATTGTAGACTACAGTAACTGTTGCTAACTGTTGCCAACCACTTCTCGAATGTTGTGAAACAATCAAAGGATATCATGGTACTTTATTAATCTATATAAGATACTTTATTTAAATAAATAGTTATAGAACAGGTACTTATAATATCGAAGTCTAAAATTAAACTGCCCGCCTTCAAAGGCTGTTACGTATCAAGGCGCTACAAACAACAATTACCCCGTCACTGTCTCTCACTAGACTGGTGATTACACACGCACGCACGCACGCACTGACACACACACACACACTGCGCGCGCGGCGTGAAATCAATGATACATCACACGCTCGCCAGACACCAAGGAAAGCCTTCTTGATGTTAAAACACCATGTCATTCACAGGACCGTGAACTCGTTCCGCGCCGTGGGAACGATCACCACCGCCACTCACTCGGTGGCGCGAACAATTACTCATTATTTGCACTCAATAATCGGCCGACACTACATTATCATTATTATTACTATTATTATTACGGTTATTTTCCGCTTCGTAATTTTTTCTGCCTTGTAAACACACGTATACTCAACAATTATTCTGCGCAGGTATGTTTTATAAATCAAAACCACAGCCTATTAGAGTAACACAGTTGTAGAGTGGTGATTGTTGTTGGATTAAATTATATTAAATTAATACATAATGTAGACGTGAAGTGTGTGTGAAAGGTCAGTTCTGGCGAAATGACTCTGAGTTTCGCAATGTGAACAAACGTTTCTCACAATGTAACAAGCTGTTTCCTTATAACACTGACCTAGTAAACATTTCCTTCGTAAATAAGCAAGATTTCAAAAAAAAAAAAGCACACCACAAAAGTTTAAATTTAAACATTAAATCTATATCAGGAAATTAAGTACCGGTACTTGGAGATTCACTTGAACCCGAGGCTAAATTGGAAGAAAAAATCGAGGGTTTAGTGTAAAACTACCCGTGTCTAAGTTTTAATGATGTTTTAGAAACAAAACTTTTTTAAGAATTTCTCTTTTTCTTTTTACATTTTAACAGCTATATAATCAATTATAAAAACTAACTGTGTGCTTTATCTTTTTTATAAACAAATTGAAAGGTTTATATAAAACAAATGAATTTTTATTCGGGAAAAATGACGTTCGGATGAATGGATTCGAGAAAAAGGTATTCGAGCAAAATGATTTCGGGTATCTCGTCATTCGGGAAAATGTCCATTCGGGAAAATGGATTCGGTTAAGTGTCCGGGTACCTGTTCATCTTCTGCCTGTACTGGCGTCTAGAGCAGTAGAATGTAACTTAGTTTCATTTCACCAACAGAAGTATACATAGTAAAAAATACACGTATCCACTAAATTTCGATTTAAAATTATTCCCAATAACAGATTTCAAGGTGAAAATAGCTACAGATAAGATTCATAAGCAGTAAATTTTGTCACTTTGAAGATGAAATATTTTTTTTTTACATTGAATACACATGGATGTTTGATGAGATAGTGTATAAAAAAAAATAAAAAATAAAATATTCCATTGACACGGCCAGCGATAAGGGAGCTAGTAAATATGTAGAGAGTATGATGGATGTCACAGTGTTGGGCCAACCGAAATACATACAGCACATACATCAAAACGTTTATTGAGCAAAAGGAAAAAAAAATATTTCAGGCCGTGGCGTCGGTTTTGCCATTGTTGTAGCCGAAAGTAATTTGTAATTCAAAACAACGGGGACAGAACGCCGCGCGGCGCGCAAGCCTATACGTCAATGTCACCGACGAGAAACGGGCCCGCGGTTCATTTAAAATGCATAAAAATTATCAGACTTATCCTATATGTATGCATTGTCATACCGGTCACAGCGCCGAACATTTCGCGCCGACAGTAAATTAACCGAATGTCACTGGCGTTGCATACAAAGTCTCTTAATCAGCATCCGACTCTCTCTGTTGTTGTTGTTGTTGTGTTTTGTAAACAACAACGTCGACGCTGCGTCCAAAACAAACATTTAATTGTATACAAGTCTGTGCTTTGGGATCAGATTGCGTTGTGTTGCGTTTGCAACATAGTGGGCGTTGTTGAGGCCATGGCTGAACTGCAGCTTCCGGGACGTGTCCGATGACTGCCAGATGATAACAGTGCTGGACTTTCATTACATACGGGCTTAATGCTTAGGAAGGACACGCCAAAGAGGTTAACCGCAGAGGCGCCGGAAATATTGAACAATTTATTGCTTGGTAGGACTGCCTTTGGTGACGAGGCGGACGGCAGGTGCACAGTAGGCAGACGCCTTGAGGCAGGGAACATCCTTGCTAGTGGCAAATGTTGACTAGACCAAGCAGTGTGCTAAAAACATGCTTGTGGAAGGATGTCCCTGAGGAGTGAAGGTGTGAAAGAAAGGAAAAGAAGATGCTGGGGGCTACTTAGATAGAGCAACGAGGTTGAGTTACAGGTGGTCATCAAGAATATCCCGAGGGCGTTTGACTCTGCTATAGGGAGGCGGTTCAGGCGTACTAATGGTTCTCAGGTAGGGGAAGGAATAGATCGCTGCAGAAGCAAAGAAAGGTTGGGCGAGCGACCGGAAAAATGCGGCAAGAGAAGGGACTCGAAGGGATCCACTAATGACATCATCCCTTTGGGATAAGAGCCGCGGATCACCACACTCGCTACTGAAACTTACACCGTGTGCTTCGTAACATCTCTCCCAAGTCGGACAAAATTATCTAGATTCGTGTCAAACAGAATATCTACAATGCAGTGGGGTGGCGTGGGTAGATAACAGCTGTTGCCGGTTGTGTTAAGCTAACACTTAGCCAGAAAATGAAATTAAAAATTAATAGAGAAACACATAACTAAACGAAGAAAACAAAAACAGGTGCGCGTAGTAACTGGTAGGTACGCGTCGGCTCCGAAAACACAGCTGCTAATTGAGCGTTTAGCGGGTTTAAACAGCGGCAACATATCGGGGGGACGAACGGATCTTCTTCCCTAGTATGTAGCCTACAGTGAAAAGTAGAAAACTACCACGAGGTCGATGATCATACACACAGTAGAACGTCGCCGGTATCTGAGCCGGCAACACAACATTAAAATGACGGAGCAAGCGCCCAGCAGCTCGAAAGCAATATTGTGCTTTTCTTCAAGTTTCTCGACTAATGTTGTTCACATTTCAAATTAATCATTAATGTATTTACTCTCTGGTGTAATTTTTTCTTTCATTGCTTTTACTGCTGCCGCCGGCAACATGGACACCACGTCACTGCTACAATGTCTATATTCATAATTAACAATAATAATTAAAAAAAACAATTTAGTTTATATCTGCAAAAATTTCGAAAATCAAACCAATAAGTGTAATCTACTTCCGGAAGAAACCTGACATATAATGGTCAATATCCTCTTAATTTGATACCCCAAATGGGTTTTACGATGTTATAAAAAAATAACACTTTTTAGACCCTGGAGTCCAAGACTTTTGAATTTTCAATAACGATCACTACATTCAGATTTCAGTTAAATTTCTCCTTAACTTGATGTCCCACATGGAATTTTGTTTTTTGTTTACAATTTTGACCCCCTCCACATTCTGCCTCTCCCCATTCCTCCGTTCGCAAACAGGGTACTGTCGGTTATGTGTAATGACACGTATACAAATTTTATGAAAATCAGTTGTGATATATACAAAATATAAAATATATAAAAACAGATAAAAAATATATAAAAATATCTTTTGAGGAATAAAAACTTAAAATAAAAAAAAAATCTACATGACCTATTTTAATCTTTTAAGACATTCTGTCAGAACATTTAAGTTTCTCAAACATGGGTAAATGAATTTAACCAACAATGCAAATAAAAACAAGAACATGTAATATGCAGGCAATTCTATGTGTATGAAATCACAACTACCCATGTTGATTTTTCCGTTATTTATAGTCCAATACTAATAAATGACACATCAATGGATTCTGCATAACAAATTGCATCTTTGATTATTCTCGTAGAACCAACAGGTTTTCATGAAATTTGGCATAAAACATTTTAAACGGCCGCCATTTTGAAACGAATAATCGTAAGGAAATGAAATTTTGAACAATTATGTACACTCATCTTATGAATAAGCTTACCAAATTTAAACATTTTACCTTAATCCGTTCTTGAGATATTATTTTTTGTTGTAAAAGACACATTTAGACAGATAGACGGAAAACGAAGGAGTATAGGACATATGTTTATAGGAAGTTTTGTTTTGTTTTTTCCGTGTTTGTTCATTTCGTAAAGTTATGGAACATGATTTTGCAACACCTGTATACATACCCCCAAGAGATTGCTTATATACTAATGGTCGGTTGCTTGTTTCAGATGTCATTTTATTTTATATACTATCCACCGGAGGGCTTCTTCAGTAGTCAAGGGGCGTTTGGGCGAACGTACCCCGAGTTGAGACGAAAGCCACATTTTTAAAAACTTGGAATTATTTTTAATTTTGTGTATAAAACAAAATAACACTTGAATCAAACAACCGACCACGACCCAATGCCCGGAAATTTTAAACTCTACAGAGGTCGAGTTAAAATTGAGAACTCCCAATCGGCATTCATCAGTGTTACATAACAGTATAGCCATACTTAGACAAACACAACGTTCCCACACGTTCGATACACTGCGTACAAAAAAGTGACGGCGGGAAGTGACAGTGAGAGGTGAATCAGAGCCGCGGCACCTGCTCCGCTCTGCTCTCGATGTTATTGTGGTCGTCGCCCGCGGGTGTACAACCGAGCTGCGAGACTACACATCCGGTCGCAGGTAAGATGCCCCTCCCTCCCAGTGAGCGTAAGACTGGCCAAGGACGACGCTGAGTGCAGCAGCTACGCACAGGAAACACTGCTGCACACTTACTTTAGTGCCCCCCTCCCCAACACACACACATAATACTGTCGTTATTTTCAGTTAATTAACATTCCGTATCCACTTGTCGCAGAGAGGAAGTCATTGGTAGGAAGTCACTGATAGGAAGTCGGCACTGGGTAACATGCGGATAACTCAGGTTTTTACAATGTTACAATATTACTCTAGACGGGTTCATCGTTATGGCAGTCCCTGTACTGTCCTATGGGTGTGAATTATGAACGACAACCAAGAAACAAAACAGTCAAATACAGGCCTTGGAAATGGCGTTCTTAAGAGGAGTTCCAAAAGGTATTCTAACTTGACCGCATAAGAAATGAGGCCATAAAAAAAGAGTTTGTAACTTCTTATAACTTTTATAATGTATAACTTACTTCTTACTTCTATCTGTAACTATACAAAATTAGATCTCACTGATTTTGGAAGTGCAATGGTTATGTAGTTAAAATGTTTCAATAAACAGTTATCTTACGAGGTTCTGAAGAGAGCGGCTGTAAGAAGGAGGCCCATTGGAACCACTGGGTAAAGGAGGAGAAGTACGGTTGGTCATCAGCTACGCTATTCGAACTGGTTCACCGCCCTGATCGAGGGGTGCAGTGGCAGGGGAAGGCCCAGACAGAAGTGTATACGTATGACATAAAAAGAGGAAGAATGTACGTAATGATTAAGATACTGTCTAAGGAAAGGAAGAAATTGCATGCCACCAACGTCTGAGTTGATGAAGAGAAGGAAAAGAGGAAAAAGAAGAAGAAGAAGAAGAAGAAGAAGAAGAAGAAGAAGAAGAAGAAGAAGAAGAAGAAGAAGAAGAAGAAGAAGAAGAAGAAGAAGAAGAAGAAGAAGAAGACATGATAAAGAAGAAGAAGAATATCAAAAAACGGTATGAAATTTATAAAGTGTATCTCATATAGCAATTTTAAGGACGGAAGCAAGTGCAAGCCATTTGATGTGTAGTCACAGAAGCGCCAACAACTCTTTCAAGCCATTCCTCATCAAGTTATAAGAATATTACCGGTTGCCTCGGATTGGTGCAGTCATCATATCGTTAAGCGCGCTCCGTTTGATTTCGCCCTCTCTGTTTTCGACAGTAAACGTTCCTTTCCTAGTCTCGCATAAAATGAAAAACTATACAACGAGACAAATAAAATAGTAATTAATTAAGCCCCCTACGTGAAAACATCAAACATTCCTTAGTTAAAGCAAATGTCAAACTTACAACAGTTCGGGAGGAGTGATCTATGATTGAACGCCAAGATACCTGGTTCATTAATTACCTGAAACAAATAAAAATGACTCTTTAATGTTACATAACAGTAAATTATGCACACCATGCATATAAATAAATAAATCTCTATATATATACTATGTAAACCGTACATAGAACCCTAAGCCTGCATAATCCTTTTTATTTACTAAACCATCTTGCGACAGCTTATAACTGGATTACCAGAAGTATAACTGGATGCTCTCCATTCTTCTTGCGGCCCTGTGCAGCACAGTGATGCCAGGTCAATCAGACGTCATTTGCCCCACACAGGTACTACAAATTTCCCCCCTTTGGGATAACAATCTCCACAACACACACACACACACACACCTATGTGTATTACACGCAAATCATAATATTGTTACGACGGTCTCACTGATCTTCGTGCTGTGCAGTGGAAACAAAATCCAGACACCAATGAAGTCGCTAATTACCAGCTTTAATTAATCACAAATAACAAATTGAAATCAACATGGTACTCTCATACAATAATGCAAGTTAAATTTGTCCACAGGCAATTTTAATGTTAACTAATAGAGGTCCGCACTAATTATAACACAATAATCACTTTCGAATAATCCCCAACAATCACTCGATCCGCACTCTACAATATCGCCAGGTGTAATTACATAAGCCGGCCGCTGTTGCTTATATAGATCCGGTGTTGCAGAATAATTTTCCGTACTCCTGGCAGCATGTCAACATAATTTTCTTAGTTACGTGTACTCGAACAGTCGGGGGGCTACACAAGTGCGCGGCCTTGACACAGACGCTGCACGCGTTGGGCTAGTCGAGAATCGTGTAGAATGACGCTCTCGTCTGTTCAAGAGCGTTACGTAATTATCGGAGCAATATTATAAATGTTTATATACTATTACAAGAATAAAACATATAATTTTTTTTTAATTTGATAAATGAAAAAAATACTAATCTGCTGAGATCAAGCTTTTGAAATGACTTTCTGGCACATAGTTCATTATTAGCCTAATATCATTATCATCATCAACCGTTTAAGGCATAGGAGCATTCTTCTGTTCCGGCTTCATATTTCTCGCCACGTTGATACCGGTCTCCCAGAGTGTCTTCTTCTACGTGGCTGGTAATTATAGGCTAACCGTGGAATGCGGGTATTTCACATTCGTTGCAAACGGCTTTTCCATGTTTCTCTATACAACACAATCTCATCTCTAACTGAAAATATATTAAAATCCTTTCTTACATCCCCATTTCTTATACGGTCTGCTTGCTTTCTGTACATCCCTTTACTGTTCTTAAGTATTTCATTCCGCTGCTTGAATCTTATTTCAGTCGCTTTTCCTCATCGTCAAAGATTCGCAGCCATACAAGAATGCTGGAACAACGATCATCATCTTATAAATTTTAAATTATAGTAACCTTTTTTCTGGTCTTCTTTTGCAGAGTGTTTATTATTACATCGCAAATAATTACCCTGATATATTTATTCAATTTATCCAATTGAGAGAGGGAGAGAGGTAGATAGAGACGGGGGGGGGGGTACAAAGAGAAACCGTATTTTTTGAAACAAGATACGTCGAGATACACAATTAAGTTCTAAGAAGTTATAACCGTCCCTATACTGTCCTATGCGTGTGAATTATGGACAACAACCAAGGATGAAGACAGTAAATACAGGCCTCGGAAATGGCGTTCTTAAAACGTGCTTAAGAGCGATCTAAACGTGACAGTATAAAGGATGAGTCCATGAAAGAAGAGTTTCAAGTTTTTAACTTGAATGAAAAATTAAAATATCACAAGGAATGATGGAAACAGCACTTAGAAAAAATGTTAGAGTCTAGACTGGCCATACAAGTCTGGAAGTACAAACCTATAGGACACAAGTGTGTGGGTAGACCCAGGATACATCTAGAGGTAGACCCAGGATTGCTGCTGGAGGACCTTTGAAGGTGCGGAGCAGACATCACCTTGACTATGCCGTATTGTAAAGATGATGATGATGAATAAAAAACAGTGATATGAATTCGACAAATTTATCATTACGTAACATCGAATAACCAAAAAGAAATAAAATTTTATTTTCCCCCATGAAGTAATTATTTCCCTACTTTAACCTTGATAACACTTTCGATTCCCCGAGAACGCTTTTGATGTAATTTCTTTTAAAGGATCCAGAATCAACAATTCTGCCAACGAGTTGTACAGACCAAAGGATTGATTGTGAACACTGATGTCGAGGTACCGGTGAACAAACCCCTCGTTGCCAGGCTCACACATGCGCACAACAGTCTCGTGTTCATTCAGTGTTTCACAGTGTCTACACCGGCAGCAAATAGACTAGCGAGTACATCAGAAGCATGCAAGTGTCGTTCTGAAGCGACAATATGAGAAAGAGAGAGACAGAGCGCGAGAGAGCGAGAGAGGTAAATGGGAAAAGGCAAATTGATAAATGGCAAATAGACAGGACATAACGGTGTATTTTGTGCGGGGAGGAGTAGGGGGCTGAGATTGTGTGTGTGTGTGTGTGTGTGTGTCACTGCAAACAACAACGACAACAGCCCGCCGGACACACAGGAATGTTTATCACGTCCACACACGTAACTCAATATTTTTATTTAAAAAAATGGCTGCAGCAGATTGATAATTAAAAAAAGACACACACACGCACACGCACACACACACACACACACACGTTTGTCCTGTTAAAATTGTAGAAATAAAAAAGAACTATAAAAGCGAAAAACAGGGAAAAACTAAATTGAAAACTGTATTGCTGAGCTGTGGAGTGTGGGAGCCAGCGCTGTATAGTGTCTGTCACTGGCCGTTTTTCCATGTACTGTATTGGAAATTTAAACGTATTTTTTGGTACCCTGTGTGTGTGTGTGTGTGCAAGTTGAGTTGCAAACAGTTCTGGCGTTAAAAATAAACACCGTTTACAGCTCTCTCTCTCTCTCTCTCTCTCTCTCTCTCTCTCTCTCTCTCTCTCTCTCTCTCTCTCGGCTGTGCAGGTCTACAAGATTAGTTACCACATAGTCATCATAAGTATATATCTGATGATGATAGTTGATATACTATCGAAATAAAATATGTATCGTACATATGTATGTATGTATCGAAATAGTTGGTATGTATTTACAAAATAAAAAATACATTCTTGTAAAAAGTTATAGTATTAATATAATGTATAATGTGTGTGTGTGTGTGTGTGTGTGTGTGTGTGTGTGTGTGTGTGTGTTTGAATGCTTATAAACAAGATCAAAAACAGCCAGGCACACACACACATACACAAATTTAATAAAACAATACGTCATTCAATGTATTAATTAAAAAAAACTGCGTCAGATCAATGATTTGAACAACAAAAGTAAAAAAAAGGGCACACTCACACAAGTTTCTGTGTAATATTTCATAAATTTAAAATTTTTCAAGTGCAAAATGGGGAGAAAACTAAATTGAAAACTGCATTGCTCTGTGGTCGACGGTAGCAGTGTACCGTTACCGGCTGTATTCGAAGCTTAACGCAGTAATTGGTAACCTTTGTGTGTGTGTGTATTCGCAAGCAGTTTTGGCGTTGAAAATAAACTCGTCCGCAGTTCTCTCTCGTTTTTTCACTCTCTCTCTCTCTCTCTCTCTCTCTCTCTCTCTCTCTCTCTTTCTCTCTCTCGGCTCTAAATATACCAACAAATGCGTTAATTTGTGTCACATTGTCAGTTAACATTTCATCAACTGTTGAATTTTATTCGTTTGGTTTTTTCGTGTTGTTTGAGACTTGTCCAAAGGACAAGTCTCGGGCTAATCTGAGGCAAGCCCCTTTCAGCCAGATGGTAGGATGTGGCGAGACGCATGCCAGAGCAGGCCGGTATCGCAGAAGGTGGAGGCACATACAAGGCAGAGCAGTGCATGTGGGTGTATTTCTCTGTAGATGCAGTTTGAAGCCATGTAGGTGAAGGAAGTGGCTGATGAAAGTGCCATTAATTTAGTTTACTTTTCAGGGCGGTCAAGATAGGATGAATAGTGCAGGTCGCCAAAGCTAGAAGGAGGCGACAAAGAGGCTCAAGACAGGCGGGGGACACAATGAAGAGCGTTAAAGGCTGATATTCTGCTGGGCTCTTCTGTGGTCTCTTCTGCCGGGCTTCTTTATGTAATTCTGCAGTTGCTTGTTTAGCTCTCCGCACTCGTTTCATATCAATACCCAACATAATTTCACCACAGTTCTTTCCTACTGAAATGCCTAGTTGTTTCAACACTAAGCACCTGGTTAAGTAACCTCTATTAGAGCATGAAACAGCATCATAAACCCCAAAATTGAATGTTTGTAGGGAAACAAAAACAGTTTTAGAAATGCGCGACGAATTATGTTGTTTACCACTCATTTGGGTTTTGACTTTTAGCATGGAGAACTCTTTTAAAAGTTCAGGGCTAGTCAGATCTCTAAATATAGGTTTAAGCTCATCCATATGTGTAGTATAAATACAAAGAGAAATAACGAAAAGCAAGTGATAACCTCGAATGAGTGATATATTAAACTGAGTTTATCCCTAACACCATCACACCTAAAAAAAAAAAATCGAAAAACCTTTTCTTGTTGCATTAATATATTAATCTGGATATTAATACGGATATTAATATCAAATAAAATCCGTATTATATTACATATCAAACTATATTCAATACTATAAATACTATAATAATATTCCATACAATATTTTGTAACAAAAAAATAAAAATAGAATTTTTTGACCAAAATGTCTTACAGACGCCCCTTAAAAGCAAGAATATGTATACGAACGGTAATAAGCGACAAAGATCGACTGAAATGAAAATGAGAACCGTGTAACGGGCAGCAATTCCTAAGACGTGAAGTGGAGATGATGATGACAGGCGAAAGGAGGGTGCGAGACAGACAGACGAACACACGCACACACACACACACACACACACACACACACACACACACACACACACACACACACACACACACACACACACACACACACACACACACACACACACACACACACACACACACACACACACACACACACACACACACACACACACACACACACACACACACACACACACACACACACACACACACACACACAGAAACTGAAGATTCTATTGGTGTCTAAGTGTAACTGTATACTGTATTCTAATACTGAGGGTGCTTTTATATGGAATTTCACAGGCTATAATGGTTTTTATTAAGCGTTTAATACCAGTCTGCGAATAGTCTTATTGTCGTCAGTCCCGCCTAATCTCTCACGCCTATACACACACACACACACACACACATACTGTGTTCGTCTGACGCAATAATAGACTTGTTGGAAACATTAATGTATACATAAAACCAACGTGTATAAACGTATCGATTTCATACGTAATTGTATTGCAGTGTTGGAGCCGCCTGTGCTAATACTTATTCAGGTGTATTCATAACTTTTCAACCCCCACCCCCATGTCTGATCACAAAAACAGCTCAACAAATCTGTAAACCAGTTGTTTAAATTCATTTTTCTGCTGCTGTCTACCAGATACAGAACTAGACGTGCGTCCTCCCCCAGACCCTCCTCCCCGTCTCACTCTCTCTCTCTCACTCACTCACTTCTCTCTTCTCTGTGATTGTATAGTTGTACCGCAGATACGGTTGGAGTAAACCCTATCACCTGGGCGGTCCTGTACACAGTGCAGAGTTATCAAATTTAATCCCGGTATTTACTGTTACGACGGTCTACTGGTCGTCGTGTGGTACAGTGGAAAACAAAATTCATGGCACCAATGAAACCACTAATCACCAGCTTTATCACATATCACAATTAATAATTTTTAATCAACAAGTTAGTCAGCAAGAATATACTCGTACAATAATTCAAGTAAAAATTGCAAACAATCAATAATAATGTCAACTAATAAAGTCCCGCACAATTATAAAACAATAACACTTCGCCACAATGCTTCGAACCTCACTTGAATAAATCGCCAGTTAAACTCACTGAGTAATCGCCAACGTAAACTGAAATTAAGCGTTGCTGAATGCTTATATTTATTCTAGAGTAAGATTCTAGAGTAGCTGAGATTCCAGAATAATCTGTCAGTTTGGATGACGTGTTAAACAAACAGTCGCTCTCGAAGCCAGTAGAAACAGTGTCCTTGAACACAGCGCGCTGACCGCGCGGTCTGGAATAGTCTCGATTGTTGACGCATGATAAGTGTCACGTAATCGTCTTTCATCACAAAGAAGCAGCAATATGTACGCACGCACATACATTACAGCTGGGCTCTGGTGGGACAGCCGAGATACTTGTAGAACGTTCCGTATTACGTAACAGTGTCAACAACTAGGATAAAAGTAATCGGAATTTCTAGCTGCATAGTAATATAATTCGAGTGGTTATGATAGTCACAGATTATTTATATACATACCTCATAACGAGTAGGCCTATATGCGGAATGAGCTTATGGGGGTTCCCAGCGGTTGATGAAGATGCAGGGAACAGTGACATAACTATACGGAAAGGATCAGGGAGACCAATCCTACCCCTAGCGCTACTAGAAATTTCAACAAAATTACATATTAACTTAACGTGTACTTATGTTGTATCCCGTTGTGTGCGTTATAATAAGGCTTTTGAATAATTGTAGAAATAAAAGGCATTACAATACCGGTACAATATTCAAATAAAGGGAAGAACAAACTTCTAGTATCATCCCCACCCCCCAGAACAGCTTCCAGTTTCGCCTTTAGTAGGGAACATGTTCTTCGAATGGAAAAGAAAGGACTCTATACCAGAAGCCGCATATTTTTATTCCGCTCAGGGCAGTCGCAACGTAGAAAAGTCCATGAAACGATGGTCTGATTTTTAATTCAACATTAAATATTTGTAAATAATAACAATTTAAATTCACAATGTATATGTATAAGACCAAGGCCTTTGAAACCGAAACAGGTGACTACACATAATCTAAGATAAAAGAAGAAGAAGAGGGAGAAGAAGAAGAGGAAGAAGAAGAAGAAGAAGAAGAAGAAGAAGAAGAAGAAGAAGAAGAAGAAGAAGAAGAAGAAGAAGAAGAAGAAGAAGAAGAAGAAGAAGAAGAAGAAGAAGAAGCATGTATAGATAAAAAGAAGAAAATAAACACGAAATCTTATTAATGATTTATACTGATTGTCAAGAATTGTCAGACATTTAGATTTTCTGTTTTCACCTTTCAAATGAGTCTCATGAGTCGACCCTGTACGGAGCAACACTCCACACATGTGGTTTTACCAAATTCTTTCCTATATTTAAATCGATGTTGACTGAAATGAAAAAGTTTCATGAAATAAAAGCCCGCGTGGTTACCATGATTACGTAAATCATTATCATCATTGTCATTATCATTATCATAATCGTCTTACAGAAATATACTAAGGGAATTTTTTCAATCTTTAAGACCCTCTGTGTGTGTGTGTGTGTGTGTGTGTGTAATTCGGATCGATGTTATCACCAAACCCAAGCGTTATAAATATAATATCTGTCGCCGAATGAACTGCGTTATAGTTGGTTAATCAAAGTGGAGAACACACACACACACACACACACACACACACACACACAGTGATAATGACAGGGGTGGAGGCTACGGGGATTATTTACCGCTTGACCGCCCTCTATTCACTGCCTCTACTATATTATAACCGCTATTTAACTGCCACTGTAGCATCACGGCAAACTTGATATGGTGTACGTAGTCGGTTGCAGTTAATACCACGATAAATTAGATGCACACGAAAATCCGTTTGGAGAAAGAAAATAGAATAGACTATAAGACTATAGGTTTGCGTGACATAAAACTAAATTACAAATGTCTACATACGGCAGGAACTAAATATTGTGAATGTACTCGATAGGATCGCCCATAGAAGGTGAGATCATTTGCGCAATGAGGACATTAGGAATGAACTACAGATATTGTTCATAAACGATACAATAGAGAAATATCGCCTGTGTCCTGTGTCGCCTGGCTGCAGCATCAAGACAGAATGGAGGATGGACGGCTACTTAAAGTAGCATATAGGTATAGAAGAAGCTTTCGAAGAAACAATGTAGGCAAACCAAGAGCAAGATGGCGCGATATACTATGGATACGGAACAGGTAATGTGCCGGCTCCGGGAAGTGAAGAAGAAGAAGAAGAAGAAGAAGAAGAAGAAGAAGAAGAAGAAGAAGAAGAAGAAGATAGACTTGTTTCGGCTTAAATTGGACACGAGCGCACATCTGAAGCACAGCGAGCAATCGTTCGTCTACTGTAGTCAGGGAATCATCAAACATTTGGTAGAAATCAGCATAAGGATTACCTCTTTTCCTATACTGGCAGAACCACAGAGTATCAATTAATTTGCATCCACTGCCACTACAGTACTGTAGCTACAACGTTAGCACCACTGCATCATGTACTTCGGAATCGTTGCCATGGCTAATGTGGTCGTGACGCACATGAGATACATCCGGCAGCGCAGTAATGTACAGGTCTACAAGATCAGTCGCCACATAGTCATATATGTGTGTGTGTGTGTGTGTGTGTGTGTGTGTGTGTGTGTGTTGTTACGAATTGAACCACCTAGATTAGCAGATTAGAGAATCCCTGCCCCGTCCTTCCGACCATTGCGGCAGGTGTTGCCTCAGTCAAGGCCGTGTTAAAGTTTGTTCTAGACTCTTCAAGAGGCCACTTGAGATACGCATTAGCGCCCGCATTAAGTGGCGTGCAAATTTAGAATGGAAGATTTTTCTAAATGTGCGCATCCTATACCGTCTTATTAGTTCAGTTATTTAAGCGATTTCCCTTAGCGCGGATCGACTGTTTGCCGAAGTGTGGCGTAAAGTGTTACTGTGATATAAATTGTGCGGAACTCTATCATTTGACATTATTGCGTGTGGGAAAATCTAACTGGAACTATTGTACGAGTTGATTATCAATTATTAATTGTGATAATTAAAGTTGGTTATTAGTGATTTCACTGGTGCCTTGTATTATGTTTTCCACTGTACCACAGGACGGCCAGCATACTAGCTAGTTAATTATTACTAGAAAATATCGATTCTAGTTGATCCGCCATGAAGCCAATTCCACAAAGTCTTGTGCAGAATAGCTGTCTAGAGTTTCACAAGCTACAATCCGTTTCTTTTGGGCTTCTTCAGAGAACACTCAACGCTAAACAGCCAGATTTACGCCGGGCAGAATGATCGCCAAACGACTGGGACAGCCTCCCGCGCCGTAGCAGACTAAGAATCACGTAGGCACTTTTTGTTATTTCTCAGCTCCACGAAGCAATATCTATACAAAGAAAAGAGGGAGAGAGAGAAAAAAGAGACTGTGAGTGTGTATGTGTGTGTGTGTGAATGCTTATAAACAAGATCAAATACAGCCAGACACACATATACAAATATTTAATGCACCAATACGTAATTGAATATTTTAATAAAAAAAACTGCGTCAGATCGATGATTTGAACAAGATAAGCAAAATAAAACACACACACACACACACACACACACACACACACACACACACACACACACACACACACACACACACACACACACACACACAAGTTTGACTGTGAAATTTCATAAATATACAATTTTTATAAAGTGGAAAATGGGGATAAAACTAAATTGAAAGCTGCATTGCACTGTGGTCGACGGTAGCAGTGTAGCGTTACCGGCTGTAGGCCTATTGGAAATTTAAACGTAGTGTTTGATAACATGTGCGCCCGCACGCGTGTGTGTGCAGTTCGCAAACAGTTTTGGCGTTGAAAATAAAAACATCTATTTGTTTCTCTCCCACAGGTTTGTTTCCCGTCTCCCTTCTTCTTCGTCTTCTTCTTCTTCTTCTTCTTCTTCTTCTTCTTCTTCTTCTTCTTCTTCTTCTTCTTCTTCACCATCTTCCTCTTCTTATTCACTTTTTTTGTGCTGTTTGAGGTTTGTTCGATCAGATAAGTCTTCGGATATTTTGAGGACAAGCCCCCCTTCAGCCCGTTTGCATTTTGTTTTTGGAGACTAACACCAGTGGAGGCCGTTGAGAAGTTGGAGGCACCGAGTAGAAGTAAGTGGAGGACGTGTGTAACAGTGCGTGTGATTGTAGTGGAAGGACAGCCAATAAGAGTACGGCGGTTATTGTTACTGAATTTGTGCCAAACTATAGTTGTGGAACATTCTAGCAGAGTAGCGCAGGCCCCAACGTTGGTGGAGAACGTCAATGTGCCGTCAAAGGTTTTGCGGAGTATTAATTTAAAGGCCACAGAACCAATAAAGCGAAAAATCGCCTCAGCTAATAGGTTAGGTGCTTCTTTGGTCTCAGACCCTTGTTCCAGAGCAAAACATTTCCCAGGAGCATCAAGCTGCTTCTGTATAAAACACTGATACGCCCAGTTCTCACCTACGGTTCTGAGACGTGGACCATTTCTAGAAAGTCTGAGTCAAGCCTGCTGGTTCATGAACGCAAAATCCTCCGCAGTATTTTTGGTCCAATATGTGTGGGAGGTAAATGGAGGAAAAGGACCAACCAAGAACTCAAGACTCTTCTGAACGAACCAGATATTGCGAACGTTATAAAATTTGGTAGACTGAGATATGACTCAGTTATAAAACGGGGCTGGACATGTGATCAGAATGGGGGAGAATGAAATACCCATAAAGCACTCACAGAACAGATCTATGGAACAAGGGAATTAGGAGACCCAAACTACGATGGGAAGGCGGTGTGAATTGTGATGCGCCCCATATCCTTGGGACCCGGAACTGGAGACCAGCTGCATTTGACCAAGACAACTGACGGAGGCTGTTAAAGGAGGTCTTGACTCAGTAATGGGTTGCCTCAGAAGAAGAAGAACAATTAATTTAAAACCGCATACACACTAAGCGAACGAAGGCCCAAGTGTCAAAGCAGGAATTCGCGTTGGGTGTGAACATTTACAACAAGGAAGCCGTATGCTCGAGTTCGGTGTTGTTGCAGGTTATTTTTCTTAAGTGATCTGTTGCAGAAGTATATGTCATGAGACGACGGTTTAATAACTGCATGTGCGTCGTATCTTATTCTTGCTCCACAGGCGAAGCCGAGAGAAAACAACGTTGGCGGATGACGTCAGTTTAAAAAAATAGAGGACGGATTCATGGCTCGGCTTCCACAGGCACTCGTGGTCTTGATATAACTGGATTACTTCTGTCGATTGAGAATTAGCCAACTCTATTTGTAAATAACAACTGCAATTATTATGTCTTCTTCTTCTTCTTCTTCTTCTTCTTCTTCTTCTTCTTCTTCTTCTTCTTCTTCTTCTTCTTCTTCTTCTTCTTCTTCTTCTTCTTCTTTTCTTCTTCTTCTTCTTCTTCTTCTTCTTCTTCTTCTCCTTCTCCTCTTCAAGGATTAGGTTATAGAAACCTGTTCCTGCAGCCATCTCATCCTCGGACGACTCACGTCTCTTCTACCAAAGGCGTAATAGTTCAGTGTCACTTTTAGCAATCGATTCTCTGTCATCCTTTCCAGATGATCCCACCATTGTCTTCTGTAAATTGAAATAACTTCATTTATGTCCTTTACTTCGAGTTCTGCTCTGATATCTTCATTTGTTATTCTATCTTGCAATATATAATTTAAAATATTTCAAAGAGACTGCATTTCAGCACTCTGAATCTTGCCGCTTTCCTTTTATGTCATGTCACACGCCTCACTACCATAAATTAACGTGGCTATGGCAATTGTCTTTTAAAACTTAATCCTTGTGCTGTGTCTTGTTTTTGTTTCTACGATTTCTATCAGTCGTACCACAAATATTCCTAATTTTATTTATCTTCTCTCTTATATCATTAATATATGCATTTCAGTACTCTGAACCTCAACAGCATATGTTAATCTGGTTATTGCAATTGTCTTATATCTTTTAATTCTTGTGGTGCGCCGTGTTTTATTTCCTAGAGTTCTGTAATCAATCTTGGGAGTACTTGCGTGTATTCCCCATTTCAATAACACCAACAATAACAACTCAACTGGTTTGTAATCAGATTGTTGTTGTAGTTAAGCATGATTTTGTCAAGCACAAGATGTGACTCGGTACAGACAGAGAATACGCGCTATTTGTGAGCGTCCTATCTCGCTCTCCTTGGTTCTAACCCCGCACCCCCCATCTCACACTCACACACAGGTCTTACTGTGTTAATTGTTTTTAGAGACAAACAGAGGGTTTAGTGTGTTGGGGTGGGGGGGTATAGAGCGGTTAATACTTTTACAAGACGATGTATCTAGCCGGCCTACAACTAACGCAGTCGCCCACACATACTCTCTAGTTTCACACCGCTGCCTTCTATATAATAAAGTACTTCACTTAATTGTCTCCCGTACTCTTTGCACGCACATTATTTCGCGTCCCCACAGTCGGTTCAGCCAGCAGTAACTGAACAATAATGTCACCGTTTTCCAAATTCGTTCGCTCCGGCAAGAGTAAACTTTACACATAATACAAACAACGCAATCACGGTACAGTCTGACGACTTGTAGAAAGCGATTACTTTGTCTTGTCATCTTGCCCGCGGCTCCAGTGAAATTCTTCAGTGCAAGTCCACCAACGCAAACCAATAGTTGGTGGACTTGCAATTTCTAATGCTGACTTAAAATGTAACTGCCAATGTAAAGTATTTAGAGTGCTTACACAGGACAGTCCGTGCAAGCCTTAGGAATTTGGCGGAAATACGCATGTATTTATTTTGTGACAAATGTTACTAAACAGAAGACCAGTTACAGCGGGCGATATTTACGTTCAATAGCATCATACAAGATTGTGGGCTACAGATCTCTGCTACAAAATCTAAAACTATGGCATTTTAGGGCAGGTATCCTATAAGAACTAACATAATCGTGAATAACCAGATTTTGAAACAGGTTAGTCAATTTAAGTACCTGGGTTGTAATATCTCATATGGAACTGATTTTGATTGGGATAGTAAGCTAACAAAATTTAAACGCATCTGTGGAACGATTCATAGGTACCTACCTAAAAAATAAAACACAGAAATGTTATAAAACTGTGGCTGTTCCCACATTGCTGTATGCTAGTGAGACATGGACTCTTGGTAAAAGGGGCGTGCAGAGGATTCAGGCAATAGAAATGAAATTTCTAGAGGGATCTTTCTAAGATCGGAGACGAAACGAGGATATTAGACGCGATTTGAACATTGTAGATGGTGTGAACACTTGAATCGCATGCCTGATATCCGTCTACCTGTGGCTGCGTTAGGTTATCACTCTACTGGGAAGAGAGGTGTCGGTAGACCGAGGAGAAGATGGGTTCCAGAACAGGTCTAAGGCCTAGTCCTTGGAGTGGTGATGTTGATGATGATAACAAATGTTACTTGAAGATTGAAAGTATTCCGAAAGTTTACCATCCTGTAGGTAAGTAAGACATTCGGTGTGGCTGTTACCTTATGCCAAAGAGACAAACAAGATGAGTTGTTTCACATCAGTTTTAAACTTCTCCCTGCCTTAATTGTGATTTCTTGCGTTATGGTCCATTGGGTTTATAAAAATATGCTCTCCTCCCCATACACAGTTGATCTTATTGTTACCGTCATGTTTAACGCGATCTTATCACGGACCTTACGGTTTTGTTTTAGTGTCTTGTATACTTTAAATATCATTCTTCTGGAGAATCGATGCATGAATCGATTACTCTCTGCTGCAGTCGACAACTTGTAGTCGTGCGTTAGATTCCCAGCCAATAAAGAAGAAATACCAACAAACCGATAAAATTGATATTAAATAAAACACGGATAAAACAAAAATGCACGGAAAATTGATAGACAAACAAACAGACAGGCGCATGCTTGAAAATTTGTGGTCACAAAAGTTAATTAAATGCAGCAGTTCACAACAACGCAGCGGTAAATCGGCTCGCGAATAATGTCCCTTGATGTTTTATTGGAAATATAAACGTTTAGTTAGATTTTTTTCTGTTAACCCGTTTGTTTGGATGTATATGTTTATGCGGATACTTTTTGACAACGGATAAAAATTGCCAATTTATTCTGTAAGATTCTGGCGTGTGTAAGCGCGGACGTGCTGGCATGTGCACCACTAAAAATGTAATTTAACTTTTTGGCAGTTTTTACAGCGCAAACAAAATTGACCTTTTCCAACATCTACAACTAAATTAAAATGACTATAAACTGTCGTGTCAGCGTTTAGAAATACACTAGCATGCTCTCTGACCTGCAAAACGTGCCCAAATTTTTACAGAAGTACGGTCTTTATTGGATAAATTTTGATATTAGATCATTTTTCAATTAACAAAAAAATTATGAAAATCCCGATTACCCTACTATTGTTTGTTTACTAACGTAACAATTGTACAGACATTTTACAACAAATGCTAACAATTGTACAGACATTTTACAACAAATGCTAACAATTGTACAGACATTTTACAACAAATGCTAACAATTGTACAGACATTTTACAACAAATGCTAACAATTGTACAGACATTTTACAACAAATGCTAACAATTGTACAGACATTTTACAACAAATGCTAACAATTGTACGGACATTTTACAACAAATGCTAACAATTGTACAGACATTTTACAATAAATTCTAACAATTGTACAGACATTTTACAACAAATGCTAACAATTGAACAGACATTTTATAATAAATGCCAACAATTGTACAGACATTTTACAATAAATGCTAACAATTGTACAGACATTTTACAACAAATGCTAACAATTGTACAGGCATTTACAACATATGATAACAATTGTACAGACATTTTACAACAAATGCTAACAATTGTACAGATATTTTACAATAAATGCTAACAATTGTACAGGCGTTTTACAATAAATGCTAACAATTGTACAGATATTTTACAATAAATGCTAACAATTGTACAGACATTTTACAATAAATGCTAACAATTTTAAATAATCGGTTTTGAGTTAAAATACCATGTGGTATGAAATTTTGAAATTTCGAACACCTAAGATTACATTCGGACTGTTAGTACAAATTTATTTTAATTTTTAACTTCCACACGAATATTTGTGATTTTATCAAATTTTTCACCCATTATTGGGGGAAACGCTGGCGTCCAAAAGTTTTAAATTTTTATAAGTAAACACAATATTCAAATTGTGCTTAAAATTTCTGTTAATTAGATATACTACTCAGGCTTTTGCAATTTTTACAGAAATGGTTCCCATTTTTGCCTTCGGCCCCCTCTATTGGGGGGAAATGGAATGTGGTTTCCAAATGTCGATCGATTATTATGTTAGCTTGGCTGCAGAACTCGCTCAAACTTTCCCAATTTCTTCAAAATTTTGACTTCTAAATAAAAATTCAAACAAATACTACATTAGAATTTAGATTAATATCATTCCCTTTAGTCTGAATGTTTTACCATTTTCCCAGAATTTAAATAATTTTTTGAGCTTTTGTGTCCAAAATTTCTTTCATTCTAAAACCTACATTTAGACTGTGGTTAAGCTTCACTTTAATTTGATTTCCCATGTGGTCATGTTGCGATTATTGTAAAAAATTTTTCGTTCATATTTTTGCCCCATGTCACCCTATATATTTTAGATTAATCTCAAAACAATAGGGTTCTGTAAGGTAAAATTATGGACACGCTTGCCAAGTTTAAAAAGAAAACAATTGGTTGATGCTTCCAAAAGTTGTGGGACATGTCTCAAATAGACAGACAGAGAAATCATAACATTAAAACTGTTTTAACGGCCGGAGTTATCTTCAATAAGATTATTTTCCGGGCTGTTGAGCCGCGGTCATGTTTTTTGTAGATCGAAACGTTTCGACGGTAGTTGCGGCAGTCATCTTCAGTGGTCTTCTGTCCCGCTTCTCTGGCGACTAATATAGTGCGACGGTTTGGGGTCGCGTCGTCATTTAGTCGCCAGAAGACCACTGAAGATAACTCCGGCCGTTAAAATAGCTTTAATGTTATGATTTCTCTGTCTACTATGTGAGACATGTCCCACAAATGCCAAAGGGTCGAGGTAAAACTGAGAGCTCGCGTCGCTCGTTCAGTAGTCACCGTCTGTTTTAGCGTTTCCCCGCCTCCACGTATGTCACTTCCGTTACACAGCCGTCACGAAAAAGAGTTACGACGTAGAGTTGGTTAGGGCCGAAGCCCACAAATCACACCACATCCCGTCGGGTTCTCAAATCGCGAAGACTTATTTCCCAAGGCTTCTGTCTTCAAGATTTCCCTATAATTTCTAGTGCATTTCTTTTAATACAATTTGCTTTTCGTGACGCTAACCATATTCCTGTTTTTCTTCATTATCCAACGATCGCTCTGCTCTATTTTGTTCTTACTACTCTTCGGGCAGTTACTGCAAAAATCTTAACATTTTCTGTATGCTCCACACATATATTCTGATTCTGTAGATTGTCCCATAATGTTTCGAGTTCCACTCTCTCTTCATTATAGGGTGGACACTCTGGTATTACATGACATAATATTTCTTTTATTCCTTTTTCACGTACTGTGCACCAAGGAACTTGTTTCAGTGTGAATGAGTGTAGTTTATGTTGAAAAATCCCGTGTCCTGACAAGTACTGTGCTGCATAATGATTCGGGTTTATTTTGATTTTCAGTCTTTCTCGTATATCCGGGATAACGGTGTATGTTTCTCTGCCCTTTGTAGATGTATCCCATCTGTGTTGCCAATTTCTTATAGTTTTTTGTCTTCTGTCCAGTTACTTATTTCTTTGGGTACTCCGGTCTGTAGATCTTCTTTCACTCTTAACCTTTCTTTTATTAAACGATCTATGGGGATTGTTCCTGCTATTACTTGGTTGGCTTCGTGTGAAATTGTTCTGTATGCTTTGTTTCTCATTATTACTATTTTTCTTTGAGTCTGTAGCAATTTTCCTTTTAGTTTTTGTGTTTAGTTTGTGCCGTTCTAAAATAGATCGGCGAGTATACGGTGCGTGTTCGGTATTTAGCGTCAAAAAATTGACGTTAAATGCTGTACGGTATTTAGCGATAGCGGTTAAGATAAGTACTGTAGCTGGTTTTACCATTTAGAGCGGCTTGATTAGTGCTGCACCCTAGCGTGAGCCACGGTTTACGAGGTCAGAACGGAAATTGCGTTTTCTGCAATTCTTTGTCTCTGGCCGACCGCCGCCTTGTTAGCTGTTTTCTCCGGTAGAGAAGAATAAAATTGTTTCACTATCTTCATCTATGGCAGGCTAAATCTATACAGAACTGCGGTAAGTTACGGCATTATTATTATATAATTATCTATTTAAAGTTTTACAATTGAAAATTGTTTAATAGGCCACATTAAGTTGATGCGGATAACCTGTTGAGTCACCTCGTGTTGAGTTGTGCAATACGTAATTTAAAGGTAATTTTTTTTTTTTAATATAGTAATACTATATTAAATCCACATGTCTTAACTAAGGCACCAAAATTGAGAGTCATATGAATGCAAAAAGTATTTGTTTAAATTGTACAGACATGGATGTAATCTGATAACCTTATTATGGCCCCTCGTGGCGAGTTTGCAATGCGTAATTCAGAGTAAGTTACATACAACCTTTACTAGTGATTATAGTAAAACTTTATCAATTTCAGAAAGCTTACTAAGGCACCAATTGAGAAGAATGTAATTGCCAAAAAGTATTAAATTAATAAGTATAGAAATGATTGTAGTCAAGTGACCTTTCAGACCACGTGGCAAAAATTCAGACTATGTGTAAATTTTATTAAAAGTGTAACAAGCCAAATAATTAGCTAATCAAAATTGAATTATGTTAACCCACATGGGTAAAGTTTATTAATATGAAATTTTACAGAACTAAATATTTTCAAATAGGGCCTATTGGCCATATAACCTTTGTCAAGTGTGTCAAACATCATTTTCTAAACAGCCCTAAAGCTGTGTTAATTTTTATATATGGGTTTTGGGTGTGTGTGAAGTTTCTGGGGGAATTTGTTTGTGAACTCTAGCTGATAATATGTTGTATGATCAGGGTCCTCCGCTGAAGACGGGGACAGCTCCACCACCTGAACATGTAACACCCAGATTCTCTCTCTCTCTTCATCTGCCGGAGGAGAATGGCGATGGCTAACACAAACACCCTATCATGAAAGCCAGATGATCACCTCTTCACACCCATGGAAAAATTAAGGTGAACTCAATCCATATATATATTCTTTACACATGGTGATATAACTCAATAGAGCCAGTGGACATTCAATCACTCAACAACATGACTTTAAAGTTTTTAAACATTTTAATTGGGTCCCCGATTAACGGGACAGAATAGTGCGTGAACTGGGAGGGAAATATTTTGTAAATTTTATTAATTTGTTTGTATAATCTGTGAGCTCAGAGGCTGACATGCATCTTTGGCAGCTCACCTTTCAAACGTGCAATTCCTTCTTATTTTCAGTATAAGGGTTTCATTACTGCTACTAATTAATTCAATCAACTTGTAGTTTCTCTGTTTAAATTTAGTGTTCATTTTATATATTCATTTCTCATTTTTAAATTCAGTTTGGATTATATAGGGATAGAAATTTCTGTGGTAGTTAAGTTGAGTCACAAGTTTAATCCTGTACCGGTGCATGTCCATGCAGTGTTAAACATGCTGTTGAGACAGGTTGAATTATGCACTGACTTGCCCATGAACATGTCGGTCTCTGGGCCAAAATTACTTTTAAAAGGGTTCTAAGGTTCATGACACATTACTATTTTCAAAACTTAACCATATTTATCAATATATAAATTCTTCTAATTAATTATGATCACTGGGGTGTTCACTGTATTCTAAATTTTATTTCTCCCAGTATAAGTGCCCAGTGTGGCAGCATTTTATAATAGTATTAGGTACTTGGCCAAATTTTTGAATTAATTATGTCCTGGGGACTACTGGTGTTGCACATATAATCAGATACACATGTAATGTGTTATGCACATATTAAGAATTAAAACCTGACATGGATTTTCATAAATTATTAATGATGTACCTCATGGGGGTAGAAAAGGGGGTGGCAAGAGATCTATGTAATAATTGTCCTGTATTGTGGAACATGTAGATGTATTGTATATTCGTGTGTGTATTTTGTGGGGGTTCTATATGTATTGTACATTTGGGTGTATTTTTGGGGGAGTTAGATATAGGGCTTATAAAAATAAAAAATAAAACATAGGGTTATATATATGTGTACATTTAATTTTTGATGACAATTAATTAATTCTATCTCTATTAAATTTTAATTAATATTTTTTCTAAGAGAGTTAATTTATTTTAATTAACTTAATAATAAAGTGTATGTAGATTTGTCTCTATTTAATTTGAATTAATTTTTTTTTGAAAGTTAGTTATTCTAATTAACCTTATCAAGAAGTCTATAAATTTTATCTCAATTAAGTTTCAGTTGATTTTTTTTTAAGAGAAGATAGAAAATAAATTTTGGATTTATTAATAATTTCAAGTAACCTTTTTAAAGAATATAAATTATTTTTTAATTAACAATTTTTAAGGGGAAAATAGATTCTGAATGTTATATTTATTGTTTTTGTAGGTAACAGAAAGGAGATAGAATAATAAAAGAATTTTATTGATTGTTAATTTTATGAGTTTTAATTGCAAGTCCCGTCTCACTGGATCCAGCGCATTTTTGGCTTCTCTAGGCTTTGGTCTAGTTCTAATTATCTTGTGGCCCCTCTTAAAAAAAAAAAAAAAAAAAATTGTTTGCAAAAAAAATAATAATAATTTTTTTTTACCAGTCTAAGTTAAAGCGGGGTTACATTTGGTAGCAGAGCGTGGTTGAGATTAGGGTCAACCTTGGGTCCCTTGGGTGTGACGGGGCTTGCAAACTTAAGAAACATTTTGGGGGTTCCAATGGAACTTAGAAGAATCTTCGAAAGGCCCTATATCTAAAAGTGACTATGTTTTGTTAGGTTTAAGGTTTTGTGTATAATATGTCTATGTACTTGCCCGCCTTGGATAGTTGAACGGTAGGTTGCCACGTGGTGTGAAATTTTAGAAGGGGACATTCCTTTGGAAACGCGACTTATCGCAAATCTGTGCCTGGGTGGAGATGGTTTGAGTATTACCTTGCCCATAATAAGGGAGGTGTATAATTTATGCGGTATGGCCTGATCGGCAGTCGGTCTCCTCCGACATACAGGAGCCGAAGTTATTAGAAACATTTTTTGAAAATTGTCGTTGGTCGGTGATTTTGTCGTGTTGTGTGTTAGTGTGTGTGTGTCGCGTTCCTTAATGTGAAGAGTTGTTGAGAGAGAGCAGTTCAGGTAAGTGGGCTGGGTCCTCGCAACGGTAGGGGGACCCGCAGTCTGCTTAATGGAAGAACAGTACTTAAGAATTTCCTGTGTTAATTGTCATTAGTTTTCTAAGGTGTTATGTTTTGTTTTGTGTGCCGACTGCGAAGCTCGACGATGAGTGTACTAAACCCCGAGCTGTTTTTGCGAGAAATTTGCAAAAAAAATTTTTTGCAAAAAAAAATAATTTTTTTTTTACCAGTCTAAGTTAAAGCGGAGTTACAAGTTGCGACATAGAGATGGTCGGGGCCGAAGCCCTGCGCTCCCTCCACCACCCCTCGAGCTCGCAAGTTACGCAGACTTATTGCCCAAGGCTTCTATCACCGGTGTAGCCCTAACAAGGTCCTCTTGTCCAACTTGTCCTGTACAGTGTCGATCCACGACCATCTTTTCCGTCCCGTTCCCCTGACATTGGGATAGGCGACCATATTCCTAAATATTCTTGATCATCATCTAAACCTCTGCCCTCTTTTGCTCTTCCTACTTTTTAGGCTACTCTCGTGAAGACTGTAAAGAACTCTGGATTCCTATACAGAATGTCCTTCCTGTTCTCTCCACCATGAGCGTTTCAAAACTCCACTAATTGCAGGCGTTTATCTGTATAAGCAGGGCACTCCGCCAGCACATGCCACGTGGTTTCTTCTGTTCTTTCTCCACATGTGACACATCAAGGATCTTCTACTAATCTAAAACTGGCCAACTTCGCCTTAAAATTTCCGTGGCCGCTGCAATCGAAACATGTGGATCTACAAGACGAGGACCACGGCCCAACAGCCCGGAAAATAATTTTACTGAAGATGACTGCGGCCGTTAAGATAGCTTTAATGTTATGATTTCTCTGTCCGTCTATCTATTTGAGATACGTTCTATAAATGGCAAACGGTCGAGGTACAAGTGAGAACTCGCCTCGCTCGTTCAGTAGTCACCGTCTGTTTTGCGTTTCCCCGCCTCCACGTATGTCACTTCCGTTACACAGCCGTCACGAAATAAAGTTGCGACGTACAACGATTCAGTTGTAAACTCGTAGAGTCGACGACGGTGCTGAATGAGCGTAAACGACGATGACGACTACGCAACTTGTCTGTCACCCCTCCGCACGGTAATCGGTCGTGGACCGGCCTCCTAACATTACATAATCTAATAACAGCAGGTTACATCACAGGTCCACATCTTGTGGACACGGGTTTGGCAATCCCGATGTGCCCTAGCTGGATTCTCACTTTGCTTCAACTTGTCTTGCGTGAGAGCCCTTCCTTTAGTCTTTTCTGTTTAGCCTCTCTTGACTGCCTCTTGTTCTTTTCTGACCCCGACGTTATTAGAGTAATTAAAGGCTAGGGTGTCTTCATTTTTCAATTCTAATTTCTTAATATTGGGTGGTTTAGGATCTTAGAGTGCTCACTGTTGCCGATAGGTGAGCACTGGACATACTAAGAAACTTTCAGTATCAGAATAACTGATACAAAGCCACCAAATCCTATCTCAGAAAGAGTAGGGTAAGGGCGAATCTCCTTAGCCTTTCGAAACATTGGCCTTTCGACTAAGCTATGGTTACCCTGACAGAAGAGTCTCTGGTCCTCCTGGTAGGGGGTTGTGCAACAGGCCAGTAACCTGTTCATGTAAAACTTTGAAATACTTGTAGCACCCAAAGCAGCCTCGGAGTCAGCTATAAAGCCATTGATAGAAGAGATGTGAGTCGTCCGACGATGTAATGGGTGTCGGAACAAGTTTATACAACCTAATCCTAGAAGAGGAGAAGAAGAAGAATAACAGCAGGTGAAAACTGAGATTTCGTCTGTGTGTGTGATGATGATCGCTGCTAACGGAGAAGAAGACAGCACCAACCGCCACATATGACAAAAAAGAAGAAAAGAGAATGTAGTGTGAGATGGGGTGGACAGAGAGACAGCGATGAGGAGGAGGTGGTGGAGGGGGAGAAGGAGGGAGAGAGAGAGAGAGAGAGAGCGATGAGGTTCTATCAGGCTGTAGCGGCATAAGTGTGTACAGACGGGACTTGTTGCAGAGACAGAGAGAGACCAGTGCCGCTTTGATATGCAAATTTCACAGTTTTATATTATAACGTAGCATCTTACTAGCGTCGGTTCATTTTCTAGGCTCAAACTATCTCTGCCATCGAATGAGTTAAACCGCAACTCACACATCACACCTCTCTCCACTCCACAACACAAACGAAATAAATGTGTATGTACTGGCGCAAGCTGAAAACAATGGACGAGTCTAAAGGCCGGGAACACACTTGGCGTTTTTGTCCGATCGGTTTTTTTGCCGTCGACGCTATAGCAAAATTGTAGCATTACACACTGGGCGGTAAAATATCCGTCACAACCACGCCACCTCCGCCAGTCGATCACTGACCACCATGCAGCAAGTGTCTATTGTCGTTATCTTATTGTGCTGTGTATTAACATGAACAGAAAACAACTTCTCGCATTATTGTTATTTCGTCGTCGATTGAAGAGGAAGCGAAAAAATAGACTTATTTGGGTGCATCCGATTAATCAAAGGAGAGAGGAAGTTGGAGCCTTTTACACTTTGTTTCCTGATTTGAGAAACGACGAAGAAAAATTTTGCAATTATTTCAGGATGTCGATTTCGTCATTCGATGAACTGCACAACCTGCTGAAAAATCACGTACAACGGGAAAATACTAGACTGAGGAATTGTATTCAACCGGTGGAAATGCTGGCAATAACTTTAAGGTAAGTAAAAATTAGAGTATTGGGAATAAATTCACCCGACAACTTTTAATTATAAAACCATATATTTTTGCACAGAATAAGCTACATCATTTTATTACATGTTTGGCAATATTTGATCACGATTAATTACAATTCTGTAAAATCAATAGTGTTCGATGATGTTGAAGTTCCAGAAGGGCTGCGAGAAGGCTGAAAATTATCATCCCTGACCATTTGACAATATTTTTCGTAATGCTGAGGAGCGAAACTTTTATCCTGGGGTTCATTTGAAATATGCTGAAAATTTGTGAATGTAGAGCAGGTCATTTGTTGTGCTGGAACTGGAGTACTTGTAAACTGAGGTGACAGCATGTGAGTCGCAAACGCTTGTTGAGACATGTGGGGAACATTGACAGGTTGAGTAAACTTTAATTTTGATGGTTGATTAAACTGCTGGATCTGGGAAGTAGAATGGTTGTTTACATTATGAGTTTGAGGTATGCAGGGGTATGCATTTTTAATTTTCGAAATGACTTGAAGCATTTCCATTTGGCATTGAAGCCACTGATTGTCATCAAACTTGTCTACATGAGGCAACAAACTTTCAAAGAATGGCAGTTTGTCGTTTTTTTTCTCAGGTTCTTTTTCCTGTAATGCCTGCAAAATTTTTAAGTCGACTTCATCCATCTTTTTATGTTGTCTTGTAGGTGGTTTTGCTTTTGAAACAACTGCTCTGGGTGTTCCTTCAATTTCAGTCACTGCCGGAGGTACTGATGCAGCACTTAGTTCTTCAATATCTTCATCTCCATTGTTACAGCTTTCTTCTGTTTCTCTTTCCACGTATACTTTGCGCAGAAACTGTAGCTCATCGTTAAATATATACTTTTTTTTCTTGGAGGCCTGTGAACCACTTGTTTTAGATTGTTTGCATTTCTTTTCCGATTTGACAAAAGCATCACGTAAGTGTTTCCACCTTTTCGTGACTTCTCTACCTGGAAAAAAATAGTAAAACGAAATTAGGAAGTAAATTGAATACGTACAACTTGTTAACTATAAAAAATGTGTTGCATTGACACTAAAATAATGTTTTTGTGTTTAGGTACTTGGCCAGTGGATGCACATTTGCCGACCTCCATTATTCGTACAGAATTGGAATATCTACAGCAAGATTGATTGTTAAAGAGGTCTGTCAAGCTCTGTGGCTAGTTTTGCAAAGTGAGTGCATACCACCACCCACTAAAGAAACCTGGGAGGAATCAGCAAAGGGATTCGAATCAATAGCAAATTTCCCTCATTGTGTAGGTGCGATAGATGGAAAGCACATCCGTCTCGTGTGTCCAGCGGGAAGTGGCTCAATGTTCTTCAATTATAAAGATTATTATTCAATCGTGTTAATGGCTATCGCAGACAGTTCGTACCGATTTACTTTCGTGAACATTGGAAGTTATGGAAAAGACTGTGACTCGTCTATTTTCAAAGATACTAAGCTGTGGAAATCAATTCTAAGTGGTTCACATAAACTACCGGAAGAGATGTGCCTACCAGGAACAGAAAGCCCGAAAGTACCCTATTTCTTTGTTGCTGACGCAGCATTTGGCTTACATAAACATTTGTTGAGACCATACGCTGGTACCCATTTGACTGTTGAAAAGAGGGTATTTAACTACAGACTGTGTAGAGCGAGAAGGTACATAGAATGCAGTTTCGGAATACTCACTAATAAATGGCGAATTTTCCACCGTCCCTTGAATGTACAACCTGATTTTGCTACAGATATTGTCAAGGCCTGTATTGTGCTTCATAATTATGTTAGAGCTAGAGATGGGTACGTAGTTGAGGATACTACATCAATTACAGGACTTGAAGACATCCAAATACCGTGCAATATAAGAGGAGGTTTGAAAGCCAACAACGTGAGAAACATTCTCTGCAAGTACTTCATTTCAAGTGTTGGAAGCATTCCCTGGCAGATGTCAAAGATCTGAGGGCCCAGATTCGTGAAACTAGAAAACATAAGCATTAACCATACACATGATTGGCTTTTTATTTATTTGCTTTTAGTTTTTTTAGTTACTTTAGTTACTTTTGTTTAGTTGTTAAAAGATGCATTAATTTCTTGTATTTTACCTCTGTCCATAAACTAAAATACTGTCATCTACATATTTGTTAGTAAATTTACAATTGTAAAAAAAAAATTAAATAAATAAATTTAAGGTCAATTCAATAGCATTAAAATTATTTGTACCTACCAAAGTCATTCTTTTTGCTGTCTTCCAGGTTATCAAAATCCTTCAGCAGTTCCAGACAAACTTCATGCCACGCATTCCTTGTGGCGTTCCTATCTTTGAAAATCTCCAATGTTTTGTCCCACAGTACAGGCCTTGCTTGAACAAAATGAATTAATAATTCTGTGTCGATTACAACATCCATTTCGGCCATGATCAACGCACGCCACAGCGGCTGTCGGTAGACTGGACGATGAGTGTGTCTCCGTGCATTTAGTCACGTAGGCCACCGCCGGGGGAAGTCGGTACAAAATCCGACGAATGTAGTGGCAGTGGGCGGCTGCATTTCTACCGTCGGCGTTAAAAAATCCGATCGTCCATTTTTCCACTGAATGTGTACGTCGCCATAAGATCCCACCCGCCACTACTGGTACGGCGTCGACGGCAAAAAATCCGATCGGAAAAAAACGCCAAGTGTGTTCCCTTTGCAAACATTTTATAACACATCACGGTGTCTGTATTTATACCATGTATCGTAACGTGTGACATACGAGGTGGGTTCAAAAAAGAAAGAACTTTTTGAATAACACACCAAATCTTACAAACAACACGCTGCGAATTTTTGCTGGACCTAGAGATACTTTTTGACAACAAACTGCCATGTACGTATTCCGTTCCGCTATCAGCATTAGTCTTTGAGCTATATCAGATCAAATGGGGACGTGCGCACGCTGGCCGCCGGATTAGTGACAAACTGATTAAGAAAGACCTCGAAGTAACTTTACGTACGTATGAAACTTTGAGACAAAGTTAGGTTAAAACTTTAATGAGATGTTCTGGTTGTTGGACTAAAAATACTGGGAGGCTTCCATGAGCCAAACGATTATTTTAAGCATTTTTACAGAGATCAAAAACCAATGGTCGGTGCAGATCAAAGCGATGTCAAAGATCATCGAGCAAGAGAACTCGTGATGTGGTAAGAACGTAAAAATAAATTTTGATAGAAAAACTTAATTGTATCGTATTACTGAAAAATTCTTACCGAGTTTGTTAACTGACGATCAGAAAGAGACCCATTTTGAAATCGGTCAGCAACTGCGTACCAATGCAAATAGCAATGCCAACTTTGGAATGCACTAAAAATTGCTCTGTAACGATTTTACGAAGTTAGCAAGATGTTACACACACACACACACACACACACACACACACACACACACACACACACACACACACACACACACACACACACACACACACACACACACACACACACACACACACACACACACACACACACACACACACACACACACACACACACACACACACACACACACACACACACACACACACACGTTGTGTTAAGACCTTTATTCTCGCTTCGTTATAAATCCGCCGGACGGTGTGTGCTCGTGCCCACTACAGAGTGTGTAGCTCGAAGACTGATGATCATGACGGCACGGAGATAACGACATTCCGGTGTCAAAGCCTGTCGCTAGCAGCACTTAATTGTGCAGCTCGCTCTATGCGCGCAGATTCGCGTGTTACACAAATAGCCCGGTTTTTTCTTGAACACACCTCGTATAATCAAATGCAATTTATGCAATATTATGTATGCAATTATACACTCAGCTGCGTAGATAAATGGTAAAATAGGAAGAAAATACGTTTGTTATTATGGAGGTTGATATTTATTGAAATTATCAAAACCAAATACCAAAGTGCAGTATATCACCTACTCCTTTTAATATTTCTAGTGACGATATGGTAAGGAAATTGTAGCGTCTAATGAACCCTGGTATTAATTTATCACGAGATGATTTGAATGTGCTGTTGTTTGCTGACGACTTATTAAAAGCTTATATATTGTTTGATTTCGTTTATTACAAGTTTCGTCAGAGGCTCGCCATACCATCTTCGGGACAATGAATATGCAGAATACCGACGTACTTTCCTGTACTTGGAACCATCTTCTCCTCGGTCTGTCGATATCTCCCTTCGCAATCGGCTGGTACGCTAAGAATGCTACTGGTACTGGTAGCCTTTTAGGTTTTCATTATCAGAAGAGTTCGGTCGGACAATCACCATAATTACAGTTTGTCACACAACGTTCCGACCTAACTCTGCCAACGGTGCTGTTTAACACTCCCGGCCATGCAAGTGACGAGAAAAGTGGAACGGAAGGAGTATCAACCTGTGTCCATCTGATTCTGAACGGTAGCACCCAGTTACAGGGTGACACGTGACAAATGGACAACGGTCTCAAAGGCGGTGGAGGAAAATTCCCAACGGCGGAGAGAGCGGAACAGCCCAGGAGGTTGGTCTCCGAATGAAACCCAGGGCAGGTCTGGAGGCTCGATGTGGCAGTCCCACCGCCTCACTTTCCTGCTACGGGTTAGTAGTCAGGGAGACTTGAGTATCTTGAATCGTCTAAGAAAGAAAAGGCGGACTGGAGTCCAAACTTTTAACAATGGGAACAAGAGACGTCATTAAACTTGAACACGGCGATGTCAATTCAAAGGTCTCTGTATGGTAGTGAAACATGGACAAAGATGAATACACAAGAAAGTTGACCGAAAAGTACACAGATGAAGTTGATTAGATCAGTAGCCGGGTATACCAGGTTGGATAGGAAAATAAATGAGGACAACCGTCATGAGCTAGCTGTCCGACCAGTGTAACACGGTGAGAGAATATAGACAGAAGTGGTTTGATAACGTAGAACGTACGGACCCATCAAGAATACCACACGTAAGTGTAAAATAGGCTGTAT
This sequence comes from Magicicada septendecula, assembly GCA_034769895.1. Classification (NCBI taxonomy): domain Eukaryota; kingdom Metazoa; phylum Arthropoda; class Insecta; order Hemiptera; family Cicadidae; genus Magicicada; species Magicicada septendecula. The sequence continues at coordinate 19,893,326 of CM068371.1, forward strand.
GGTACTAAAACAGCCCTAAAGGTACCAGAAGTCTGGAAAGGCGATGAAAAATGGGGAGATCAGTTGTAAACGACGGACGACGTAATAGGCTTATACTTGCGAAGAAGAAGAAGAAGAAGAAGAAGAAGAAGAAGAAGAAGAAGAAGAAGAAGAAGAAGAAGAAGAAGAAGAAGAAGAAGAAGGAAATACCATGGATCGAGCATATATGGCGTGGACATTTTCTGCAAGTAAGGAGTATAGAAGTTACGGAGGAAGGAAGGAGAGGACGAGGAGTTCTACCGAAAGGTAGAAGAAGTCTGGGACGGCCTTTGAAAATATGGCGCGATCAGTTGTAACGACGGGCGACATAACAGGCCTCGAGCCTTATACTTGCAAAGAAGAAGTGAAGAAAGAGAAGGTTTCGACCACTAAACAATCTGCGGCCACCTTCAGGTGTGTATGTAACCAACACTAGTACATTAAATATAAACTTAAACCTACTCGAGATTCGTTCACAAACAAGAGTAAACCGTCAGAAAAAAAAACAACAATAAACCACCACTACCTACAAAGTTAAACACGACTGTAGAAAACTTATATTTAAAAACCGCTACTTATCCCTCCAAGTTCGTTGGACAGAACCGGAAAGCACACCCCACTCCGAAGTCCAAAATATTTTTAAGGTTTAAACCTGAACACTGTATTTGGATTGTGTTTAAAATTCTGTTCAATTTAATGCACCACATAGTTTTGTACAAATTTTCCTAAAATTTTAGTTCACATTTTAGGCAATGGTGCAAAAGATTTTGAAATTTTCAAATCTGAACATTATATTTCGATTGTGGTTAAAGTCCTCTTTAATCTGACACCTCACGTGGTCGTGATGCGATTGTTTCAAAAATGTATAACCCCACATTTTTGCCCCTGCCACCCAATTTTGAGGAAATCAATCTCAAAAACAAAAGGGTTCTGTAGGCTAAAGGTGTGGACACGCACGCCAGGTTTTATGAAAGTATGTTGATGCATTCAAAAGTTGTCGTGGGACATACGTGAAACAGACAGACATATAGACAAATGGCAAACAGTCAATTAAAACTCGCTTGGCTAGTTCAATTAAGGTTACTGTTAATTTAATTGTATATGTAGTTGTTATGAAGTCTGTTTTCAGGTAAATGTTCTGTGAATCTTTTTACGTGACTTGGTACACAGTTAACGTGGATCTTAACGCTTTTGGTTTTCTATTAAGATAAAGCACTTCGACACAAGGCTTCAACATGCTCTGCGGCGAGCAGTAAGACTCTCCGATCTTACAGTGATAATTACTTTAAGAGGAGACGAGAAAATAAGGCGGTGAAGACGAGAGAGAAAGAGAAAGAGAGAGAGATGGCGAGAAAGGGAGAGAGAGAGAGAGAAAGAGAGAGAGAGAGAGAGAGAGAGAGAGAATGAGAGACAAACAGGCAGGTGCGAAAAACGGACAGAGAAAGTGGAAAGTGGTGGAAAAGTGGAAGTGAAAAGAAAGAGAGAGCGAGAGACAGCAGATAGACCACCCATTGAAAGAGGACAGAGAGAGAGAGAGAGAGAGAGAGAGAGAGAGAGAGAGAGAGACAGACAGACAGACAGACAGAGAGTGAGAGAGAAAGACGGAGCGAGGACACCGCTGTTAAAACGTTCTAGCCATCCCGACTATAACTAACACACACCACTGCCTTCTCGTATAAACTACTTCACTTAATTGTTCTCTCTCTCTCTCTCTCTCTCTCTCTCTCTCCCATACTACTCTTTACGTTCGCTCCCACGCGTGACAGGAATTAATGTTACAGCCTTATCACCTTACCGACGATCCTTCTAACAAAATCTGAACCCGACATGTCGATACGAAATTAAAAATCAAGTACAATACAAAGTTAAACTAGTTCTTGCATGTTATTGAAAATGTAAAATTCTTTGAGAATTTTACAGAAACCAATAATGGTATTGGTAACAGAGGAGTGTTTATAGGAAGCTACCTTGTATTTAATGGGTGCGTGATGTTCAGGGAGGCGTCACTACCGGGAGGCTAGGCCCGGCAAATGTCCAGGGGTCCACGAGGTAATTGGAGCCCACCTTCTTTGTATTTTAAACTGAGGAGATTATCCTAGCAAAAATTAGCAAGTTATTTTGCAATATAGAGATAAGAAGTTGAACTTGAGCGTAATTAAAAGGATTTTGTGTAAGTTCTACTTGGCTACTAGCTAACCAAGCAGAAATTACTTACAGCCTAATAAAATTTGGAGAATCGGTGCCATTTCCAACAAGTTTTAAAATGTTTACTAGGTTAACCTAGCATTATCTAAGTTAAGAATCGTGTATTTTTTTAACATTGAAATAAATTTAACACAGTCACATTTGCTACCGTATTTTTTTTGTATTGGCCATCTAAGGACCACATGCCAATTTCAATTCTTTATTCTTTGTTCTTTTCTGTTTCTCCAATATTCTTTCATCTTTTCACTGTGTCTCTTCTTCCTGTCCTCAATCCACGTTGAACCTACTTTTTTCTTTCTCCTACTCTGGACTCCTTCCATTTTTAACACTTTTGCCCGAAAAAAATTCTCTTTCAATTGTTTCTTCTGCGTTTATATTATTTTTTTCTAAATCCTTTTTGACTTCTCTAATCCAACTTGATGTTGACTTCTTCCCCACAGATATTTGAAAATCTGCTTTGTTAACCTATTGTCGTCCACTCTATATGAATGTCCAAAAAATAATAGTCTTCTTTTCTGATTGTTTCTGTTATATTTTCTATACTTTTAGAAATTTCATCATTACTTCTTAATTTCCAACCTTCTGAAGTTTTTCATGGGCCTAACATTATCCTAACAATTCGTCTTTCCAATATTTATAGTTTGTATAAATTATAATTCAATGCTAGACATTCACTTGCATATAGGTATTCTGGCTTCACTACTGTACTGTAATTCCTTATTTTCACTTTTTTATATATGCACTTTTATTGTAAATATCTTTAGTTATACCAGATGCTCTTTCCATCTTATGAATCCTATCATCTATAGCAGATTTTTCTAAACCATTCTCTTGAATTATTTCTCGTATATGTTTAAATTTTCGACCCATCTCCATTCAACCAATATCTGTTAGCAGGAATTTTGGCGCATTTGTAATGTTCGTGAGAAATTTGTTTTTCTGCAGAAATTCTTAAGCCTGTTCTACTGGCTACGTCCTCTAAAAAATTAACTTGTGTTACTGCAGATGTAAGATGTGCAACCGTATTTATTTATTGTTATTTTTCTGTAATGCAGACTTACTGTATTTGTAGTGTATGACCCTGTTATGTGCGTTTGACATCAACGAACTTATACAGGGGTAGATGTGCGCTTGTTTAATTTCCTACTGAAATTGTAATCAGAGTGTGTACATTGTCACGGACCTACTCTAAAAATGTCTATCAATGTGTCCATGTGTGTGAACCAGATTATAGACACGCTGTGATACGGACAAGCGAGCACTATAAATATAATATCTATTGTCGGGCTCGGCCGTTGTGTCATATTGTAGTTGGTTAATCAAAGTGAAGTATATATATATAGTGATAACGACAGGGCTGGGTATTATTTATCGCATGGCCGCCCTCTGGCCACTGCCTACGCTATATTATAAACTCTATTTAACTGTCACGTTAACATCACGGCACACTAGATATCGTGTATGTCGTCGTCGTCGATTGCAGTAAATAGTACGGTGAACTATAAGCACAGGAAAATCAGTTTGGAGATTGGAGAGAGAGAGAGAGAGAGAGAATGCGAACGATATAAGCCTCGAGGGATGCGGCCTACACTGGCCTCACATATAACAAAACTGAGTAGGCTTTTAGAAATAAATATTTCCTTATCCTGGCATGTCATAAAGATACAATGATAGGTTACCTATATACTGAATATTTGAAAAAAAAAAATTGGAGCCAAACTTCAGGAAAATGATTATACTTATTAAACTGAATGGAGGAAAAATATTTATCTTGTTATTTGAATTAGCAGTCTCTGCAATTCCAACATTGGCATGCCTACTTGCTAAATTTGCTTCCTGTCATGATCCGGACGAGGCCTTTCAGTGTTGCCACCATTATCAAATCCTAAACTTTCTCGTCGCGGTTTAGGACTTGCTAATGGTGGAGCTACCGAAAGGCCTCGTCCGGAACATGGCAGGTAGTAGTTAAGCAAGTAAGCACGACAAAGTCGGAAGGAAAAATAAAATAAAAATAAAATAAAAGTAAATAATAAAAAATAGAAAAGAAAAAAAAGTGTTGAAAAACACTTTCTTCTTCGGGGACCAATTTGACCGCAGGTCCAAAAATTGGATAACATACTTGAAAAAATTGTACCGTTCATATCCAGCAGCAGGACGTCAGACTAAAGGGAATGTTAACAAAAATCCTATTTTTGATGAAATCGTAAAAATTCATTTAAAGTATTCATGTAAAATATGTAACTAAAATTTCAATCTAGTGTTGAATTTTGGAAATTTCAAAAGTTTTTTCCCGGAGTCCAAAATGAAATAAAATTTATTTTTAAATTGTAAATGTCCAGCTGGAACTCAAGACTAAAAAGAATTGTAACGCAAATCCTATTGTTTGGAATGTTTAGCGTTTATTATATGATTTCTCTACAATTGTTTCTTTACTAATTAAAAAAATATTACAGTAATAGGGATTTCGTAATTTTTATGACCATTGAAAGTTATGTTAATATCACAGTTTATCAAATAATAAATGTAATTTGTTGAAAATGGTGAGCGAGTTTTGCAGCTCAGCAAGCTTACTAGTCCTTAAACTGTCCAATATAAGATAGAAAACGACAACGCAATATTAGGTCGTGTTAATCATTTTATCTTCGTTATCTTGTTGTTTGATTTGTTATCTTGATAAGGAAGATATCACTTACGTCTCCTACGGAATAACAGGTCGACAAGAAATACAACAAATTTCGGATAATGTGCCAAACCACGAATCCAGTAATACTGAGAAGGTTTGAAAGAAAGATCATAATCCGTGTTTATGGCCCAGTTGAAGAAGGTGACGAATGGAGAATAAGAAATTACCAAGAGATTGATGAGCTGTTAAATCACGAAGACATTGTAAGGTTCATAAAGGCTCAAGAAATACAATGGTTAGGTCACACAGCGCGGATGGATGATCAACGTATGCCAAAGAAAATTCTGAGGTCGAAGGTCTATAAAAGCAGAAAGAGAGGACGACCAAGGATAAGATGGTTGGATGATGTGCTGAAAGATATGGGAAGAAAGGATGTGAGGGGTTACACTGAGACGGTATGGCTATGGACAGGAGACTTTGGAGATGGATTGGTGTAGGAAGCCAGGACTTACGTTGGGTTGTAGTGCTGAAGAAGAAGAAGATGCGGAACTATCCACAGAATGCTAATAATATGTTGCTGCGAGCCATTTTGTATCCTTCTCATTATATCCTCCTGCTGTCTGACAAACGTCTTCATTTGTCACTCAGTATCTCTAGCTAATGGCTAATGGCATATGTCCTCCATTCGTTTGTCGGCATCATCCTCACCAAAATGACGGATAAATCTCTTTCTCTTTTTTATATGTCGCCCAAATTTACAGTAACAAAATGTACACACAGTAAAATGTATACACACTATACAGAGTGCTTCATGAGGAATAGGACATATTTCAGGATAAAAAAGAAGAAATTTCATACAATCAGAGGTCTGAAAACGATTCGTTTTCAATTTATTCACCTTCGTGTCTGCTGCATGGTTCAAATTAAGCCCTACTGGGACTCTTGGAACTTCAAATAAAGGGTAACTTTTATTTTTTTTACTTGATTTTTGGTCTGAAAAATTGAATAAAGAGCGTTTAAGAACTGTATCTTGACTAGTTCCGTAGAAAACGTTGGCAAATCTCAAAAGAATTGGTGTTGAAAAACACAATTTTTAGGTTTGGTGTAAATTTATTAGTTTATATTGACAATACATAAATGAAAACTTGTAATATAATTTTTAAGAAATTTAAAGTCGTGTATGAAAGTTGTTTGTCGCATATTAGCTTCTAATCTTTCCAATCATCACGCTTCAGATTTGTCTGTGCCATTGAATTCCTTACACCTTTTATTCAAGTCCCTCGTGGCCTCCTTCTTTTTACTTCCACGTTCCATAAGGCAATGTAAGTATGTTGATGACGAAAAAAATCGTGTTCGAGATAACGACTGATTCTGGATTGTACTACCCTCAAAACATGAAGAAAAGTCATTTTCCGAAAAGTGTCTGTGTCTATGTGTAGAATTTTTTTCTATGGCGAACGATAACTGCCGTAAATTCAAACAGAATCAAATAATGTTTTGCATATATTCTCGAATTGCAGACGACTCAAGGCCTATTGATTTTTGTGAAGATCGGTTAAGCAGAAGGGGTAGTTTACCTGCAACGTTTTATGTTTTAACAAGAGTAAAATACTTAATTTTGATAAATAAAGTATCCTGAAAAGAAGGTCATAATAATCTACTGTAGAAAGGTAGATGAAATATATATAAATTAAAAGAGTAGTTAAAGGGGTGGGGGTAATTTTCTATAAATTAAAATTATAGTTGAAGGGGAGGGGATAACTTTTATGTGTACTACGTTATCGGCAACAAAGTAGTAGTTTGTTGTTAAAATTCTTTCCCGGGCTGTTTGGGCGTAGTCCAATATTTTCTGCAAAACCAGACGTTTCGGCAGTGCCGTCGACTGCCATCATCAGTGAAAACCGAGTGCGATAACGTGTGGTGGTATACGTTAGTGACCACAGTACTGTGGTTAAGGGTGAAGCAATGAGTGGAAAGAAGTAGTTTCTATGGAAACATTTCATTTCGTAAATGATTTTAAATATAAATCTTAGAACATGGAAGTCATGTATGGTTCTCCATACCGATATTTATATGTGTACTAAACGTTATCGGCAACAAAGAAGTAGTTTGTTGTTACAATTTTTTCCCAGTTGTTAAAATTGTTTGGTCGTGGACAAATGTTTTCTGCAAAACCATACGTTTCGGCAGTGCCATCGACTGCCATCATCAGTGAAATCGAGTGCGCTAACGTGAGGTGGTATACGTTAGTCGCCACACTACTGTGGTTAAGGCTGAGAAAGAAGTAGAAAGAAGTAGTGTCTATGGAAATATTTCATTTCGAAAATGAATTTAAATATAAATCTTAGAACATGGAAGTCATGTATGGTTCTCCACACCGATTTTTCTTATTTCAGAAAGGTCCAATTCTAGTAGTAATTTTTTTAGCCATCTATCATTGCTCATACGGCACACATGCCCGTACCATCTTAATCTTTTAGCATCTAATGTGTCGTTTGTACTTGTAATTTTAGTAATTATTTTCATTATATCTTCATTTTTACCCTATGAACCCAACTCTACTACCTAACATAAGCCTGCAGCACACCTTCTGCAGTATCTCATTTCCACGGCCCGTTACCTTTTCCTTATACGTTCTGTATAGTCTCCGACACTACAGCCCCATAAGCGAGCGATATTTGTTACTGTACTAGAAATTTTTAACGGTAGCAAGTTTTACAGATCCAGGGTTGCTAGCTCTACATTCAACCCCCGAATCTGGAAACACGGGAACTTTGTTTCAGGGCGTTCTTCCCTTACACGGGTTGTTTTCGCTGTAACTACTACTCCTACCTGCCATTTTGTTTTATATTTCCTGCTAAAAGTGGGGTAACTACCTCCGCCAGTTTCGCCGTACGATTTTCTTCATATTCACCGCCGCTACCGTGGTGGACTTCACTCGTAACCCTGGCCAAGGAAGATTGACAGGTGCTAACTTCGCGGGCCAGGAAGTTTCTGAAGTCTGCGGTAGGCAGGAATGGATTTATATTAATTTTGTTGTAAGCAAAATTGACCGGCCGGTGTCAATATTATCATAATAATCAAAAACCGGGCTCTGTTAGGCCGTGGTCGGTTACTACATAACAGCGACACCGTCGCCAACGTTTCGAATCCCACCCTCGGGCATCTTCTTCACGCAGCGAAAAGCGACATAGTGTTAAGAAACAGTTACGTTGCAGCTTGGCCGAACGATACCCAACCACTTTTTCGGGTAAGAGCAACAGGCGGCCGGTAACACGAGATTACCTAAATAACCTCGGCCTGGTCGCGACCCAATCCGATTTTTCTGCATGATTTATTTTCCCTGATAAGACTGTCTCTAGGAAGTTCTAGAGGGTATTTTCCCTGATAAGACTGTCTCTAGGAAGTTCTAGAGGGTTCCTACCCGATACCAGGGTACTTCATATACATTAAAGTAGAAAATGTTATTTTGTTTTTAAAAATTTCAGGGGGAGGGGAAGTGACTTTTACCTCAACCTATATATATATATATATATATATATATATATATATATATATATATAATACATTTAATATTTATAAATAAATTTACTTCAAGATATACCTTTTTTCCTTATTAGGAACATGTTTCGGGTACTATCTTGTACCCATCCTCGTATAGTACGAAGATAGTACCCGAAACATGTTCCTAATAAGGAAAAAAAGGTATATCTTGAAGTAAATTTATTTATAAATATTAAATGTATTATATACATCAAGAAACAGACTGTAGCAGAAAGTGATTGAATATATATATATATTTAATTTTATTTTCCACGGCAAACACTGACATAATACGTACATACGACGTTATAACGGTGTCACGAATCATCGTATTGTACAGTGGAAACAAAATACAGACACCAATGCAGTCACTAATTACCAGCTTTAATTAGTTACATACAAATAACAATTTGAAATCAACAAGGTACTCTCATACAATAATTCAAGTTAAATTTGGCCACACGCAATAATAATGTCAACTATTAGAGTTCCACACTAAGTAAAACACAATAATCACTTTCCACTAATCCGCAACAATCACTTGATCCGCACTCTACAAGACCGCCAGGTGTAAATAATTTCTAAGCCGGCCGCTATTGCTTTATAGATCCCGTAGATGTTCCAGAATAATTTTCCATTGGGTGGGGGGGGGTACCGGCATAATTTGCTTAGTTAAGAGTACTCAAACCGTCTGGAAGCCACTTGAGTGGACGGATTTGACAGAGACACTGGACCTGCTCGGCTGGTCGAGAAACGTGTAGAATGCTTACGTAACCGGACCTGTCGAAATTTCGACGGCATCACGTAATTGTCGTGGCAATATCGACATTCCTCTTCTATTGGTAAGGAAATAAACGTGTGATATTCGCAGATAATGTTTCGAAGGACGTTATCGAAAGTGGATGCCTTGAGAATGCAGCATAATAGAGAACTAAGAAAATAATATCATACTTATTTTTATTTCAAACATTTTTTGCTACAGTCTGTTTCTTGATACGTATATAATATATTCAATATTTATAATGACTTTACCTCAAAATGTTTTCTGATTATTTGGAACGTGTTCGGGAAGCCTTGTGTTCCCATCTTCAGCCTTCCTGACTTTGAGTCTTTTGAAGTACTTGTGTGTTGGTTGGTTGTCGTTGTGGTTTTCTGTTGGCCTCTGGTACTTTAAATTGGTATTATTGTGCGTGATTGTGGTGTATATATTAGTATTTTGTGTATTTTCGATGTTGAGTGCTTTGAAAATTGTGTCATGTTTTGTATTGATTTGCATTTGTTCAGGCATTAGTTTGTTTTGTGTTTTATAATTATTAGTGCTGATTTTCACTAGTAAACTTACTTGTTGTTTTCACTCATACGGTCGTTTCGGAGTGGTGTGCTCCTTCGTCAGTGAGTTCTTTCGGATACAGACTTTGCAATGTGTGTGGGTGGAGGTGGAGGGGATTGGCGCAGGAGTTTGAATTGTTGTAGGTGTCGTTTATTACTGTGTCAAATAGTGTGTTTTATTTAAATTGTAATAGGTCATTGAGTATGTTGTTGGGTTGTGTTTTGTTGTGTTTGTATTTTTCAAATTGTTCTGTGGTGTTAAGTTTACGACTTTTGAGTAGGAAGTGTAAAATTTTAAGGTTGTTTTTTATATTGGTGTAACTGTGGTTTTCTGTCTGGATATGTGTGGCAAATGTGGATTGTATGTTACCATTGGTGAGTGCTTTGGTGTGTTCATAAAATCTGGATGAAAAAGATCTTCCTGTCTGGCCTATGTAGAATTTGTTGCAATCATTGCATGTTAATTTATAAACTCCTGTTTTGTTGTATATGTCAGTGTTTTTGTTTGTGCCGTTGAGGTACCTTTTGATGGTGTTGTTGGTTCTGTATGCTATTTTGTAGTTGTATTTTCTCAATGTGTTGGCAATTCTGTGTGTGTTAGAGTTGTAGTATGTGAGTGTGATGTGTTTGTGTTGTTGTGTGTTGTTTTTATTTTGTGGTTTGTTGTTGTTTTTTTGGATCTGCCTATGTAATTTGTTTATTAAATCCGGGTTGTACCCGTTTTTTAGTGCTATGTATTTTATGGTGTTAAGTTTTTCTTTATAATCTTGTTTATTTAATGGTATTTTAGTGAGTCTTTGTAGCATATGATTGAAGGCTGCGTGTTTATGTTGTGTTGGGTGGTTTGATTTGTTGTGGATGACCATGTCAGTTGTGGTTGGTTTTCTGTAGATTTTATATGAGTGTCTATTGTTTGTTTTGGTGATAGTTAGGTCTAGAAACTTTATGCAGTTGCCTTTTTCTATTTCTAAAATACATTTGAGTTTGGGGTGTATCGTGTTGATGTATTTCTACTTGTCTTTTATTACCTCTGAATAATAATATGAGACGACCGTATGAGTGAAAACAACAAGTAAGTTTACAAGTTAAAGTTCCATCAACACTAATAATTATTAAGTGCTGTAAACGAAGAAGAGATGAACATTCAAAACAGTATTTGTGTTTTATGTTTGATTATTTGTAAATTTTCCCAAATGTTTATTATGGTCCCTTTGTGTGGTATGTGTTTTATTAGTGTCATGTTGGTTATGTCAGGGAATTCATGTACAGTGTTTATTGCATGTGTGGCCAAATTAGATTTATATATTTCTGGTTTTTTGTATGCGTTTAGGTGTTCAAAATAACGTTTTTTCAGTTGTTTTTTGTTTTTTTTTTGTCCTATGTAACATTTATTGTAATCTTGGCATTCAATTTTCTATATACCATTGGTTGTTGTATTATCTTTGTTGAGTGGGTTGTTTAGTTTTTGTAAATTATTTTTGTTAGTTTTGTATGCTATTTTTATGTTTGTGTTTTTAAATAGTTTTGTTAGCTTTGTCATTTTATTATTTATGTATGTGGATGTGGCCCATTTTTTATTGTTGTTATTATTTACGTGTTGTTCATTTTGATCAATTCTTATATGTTCAGTTTTTATTTTATATTTGATTTTATTTACTATTTTGTTAACACTATATTTATTGTTCCATTTTTATAAGCAATTTGGTATATTATATTTCTTTCTTTGTCACGTCGAAACATCAATATTGTCCAATGATATTGACGATGTGTCAAGGTTACTGGGAGATTGACTAGAAAGAACCAGTCAGAGAGAGAGAGAGAGAGAGAGAGAGAGAGAGAGAGAGAGAGAGAGAGAGAGAGAGAGAGAGAGAGAGAGAGAGAGAGTGAAAGAGGGAGAACATTTTAATTAGCGTAGCAGAACTAGGCAGGCGTACATATGTACTTGTAGACACACGGTGGTGGGTGCTTTGATATGTAAAGTTCACAAGGTTTTGGTTTGGTTTTTATTAGTTGAGTCTTTGTCACTCCCACCCACTCATTGCCTTCTATCCCGCGACAATGCGCTCGTTGAAAATTATCCACCAAAGTAAGAGATCCATTTTAAAAGCACCACCATTATTCGTCGCGTGTTTGTGTATAAATATATGTATGTATACACGTTTGTTCATCGCTCTAACGCTACTACGGCCTTGTGGCGTTGGCGGTGGTGCGTAATCCACGGGCGCGCTCTAACGTCTGGGGCACCAAGTTAGTTTCCATTGCACGGTACTAGACAGAGTTTTCGGTAATGAACTATATAGATAATAAAACACTTTGACATCGACTCGTTTGCACGCTTTCTCTCTCGCTCCGTATTAATTACTTTGACGCACACACACACACACACACTCACAAAGGCGGAGAGAGCGCTATTAAAACTTTTACAAGACAATGTATCCCGGCCTATAACTAACACAGCCGCCCACGGCCTCCTGTATATCTCTTTCCAGACACCAACCACACCACTGCTTTCTATAATCTACTTCACTTAATTGTTGTTGTTCTTCTCCTCTCTCTCGTATTCTTTATTACGTACTGCCTCCCGCCACAACACGACCTTCTAATAGTGTTAATACTACAAACAAAAGTTGAACTATAAGCAACAACAGTACAAAAATATCGGTATGGAGAACTATACATGACTTTCATGTTCTAAGAATTTTATTTAAAATCATTTTCTAAATGAAATATTTCTATAGAAACTACTTCTTTCAAATTGTTTCTTCAGCCTTAACCACAGTACTGTGGTCACTAACGTATACCACCTCACGTTAGCGCACTCGATTTTCACTAATGATGGCAGTCGATCTCACTGCAGAAACGTCTGGTTATGCAGAAAACATTGGACGGCCAAACAGCGCGGGAAGGAATTTAACAACAAACTACTTCTTTGTTGCCGATAACGTAGTACACATATAAAAAATTATCCCCTCCCCATCAACTATCATTTTCATTTATATAAAATTACCCCCTCCTCCTTCAACTACCCTTTTCACTTATAAATATTTCATCTACCTTTCTTCAGTTGATTATTATGACCTTCTTTTCAGGATAATTTAGTTATAAAAATTAAGTAATTTACTCGTGTTAAAATATAAAATGTAACAGGTGTAATACCCCTTCTCCTTAACCGATCTTCACCAAAATCAATAGACCTTGAGTCCTCTACAACTCAGGCACATTTGCAAAACATTATCTGATTCTGTTTGAATTTGCGGCACTTATCGTTCGCCATAAAAAAGTTCTACACGCACACGCTTTTTTCGGAAAATGACTTTTCTTCACGTTTTGAGGATAGTACAATAAGAATCAACCCTTATCTCGAACACGGTTATTTTCGCCATCACCATACTTCCATTTCCTTGTGGAATATGAAAGTAAAAAAATAGAAATAGGCCTACTCCGAAAATATTTTAAGCAAAATATTCAGACGACGCTGTGTGCAAATTGTGGCTTTCTTGTCCTGTAAAGTCTTCAATGATACCTGAAATCCAGGTCGCGCGATGACCGCTTTAACATCAGTCATCAGCCCGGTAATGCTGCTTCGGTCAAAATGATGACAGTCGGAAACGGTTGGTGACGTCATAGTGTGTTCTTAAAAGTGCGACACTGTCCAGACACTGCTGTAGTGCATGATTCAAGAAATAAAAAAAGAAATCGGCAAAACGAATGGAAGGAAACAACGAAGCAATAACTAAAATTTTCTTCGCTGATATCAATGACAGATTACAAACAAAAAAACATGAAAATGATTTTCAACTTAACGGTAATAGTGACTGGACACAGAAAAATGAGTTCTTACCTTCAAGATAATACACGACCCAATGTGCCAGTGCAATGCAGGAGAACAAACAGTGGATCACATCATATACGAGTGGGAGATGTTAAAAAATCAGAGGCGAAATTTAATCGACAGTGTTAAAAGAAAAGGAACTTGGCCGCCTATAAAACTAGAGCTTAGAACTAAAACAAGGCACAGCACAAGCTTTAAATTTTATAAGACAATTGCAATATCCACGTTGACTGAAGCCAGTGAGGCGTGGGTCATGACAAAAAAGGAAAGCGGCAAGATTCAAAGTGCCGAAATGCAGTTTCTTCGAAATACTTTAAATTATACATTGCCAGATAGAATAGGGAATGAAGATATCAGAGCAGAACTCGAAGTAAAGGAAATAATTGAAATTATTATTTTGCAAAAGGATGAACTGTAAAGCCATTGGTAGAAGAGATGTGGGTTGTCCGAGGATGAAATGGGTGTGGGAACACGTTTATATAACGTAATCCTTAAAGAGAAGAAGAAGAAGGTTAAATGATGGAGATATCATTATAAAGCTCTCTGGTATAATAAAGATGTGAAAGCAGACCATAGGAATATAGAAACCAACAACTATGTTACCCACGAGGGAGACTTAATAACAATGGATGAGCTTGAAGAAACACTTGGAAGAACTAAAAATCGAAAGCAAGATGACAGGATGAATTGAACGCAGAATTATTTAAGTATTGGGGTACCTTGCTTAAACTTAGATTATTACATTTGTGTAATATGTGTTGGTAAAGACAAGTTTGGGTAATTCCTCGAGTGGTATCTATTTGTAAGAAAAGAAAACTGAATGACTGTAATAAGTGAAAAATGTTTGGTTGATACTGGTTACAGAATATTTGCAAGGATCATAAACCACAGGCTGCAGACTACCTGCGAGCTTCTTAGCTTTCAGTAAGAGCGGATCTTGTGCAGACAATGCTTTTAGTATTAAAAAACACTAAGCAAAATCGTGAGTTCAATAAAGAAACTCATGTAGCTTTCACTGACTTTGAGGTCTTTGATAGACTAGGCAGGAGTTTGCTGTGGTAAATGTTAGAAGAACGGGGATGCCCACAATATCTTACAAGAACTATAGAAAGCCTATACAAAGGAACAAGAATAGCTGTTAAAAATAACTGTAGGATACCTCAACGAATATCTGTCAATCAGGGTGTTAGACATAGGTGCAGTATATTGGTTCGACGGCCTCACTGATCGTCGTATGGTACAGTGGAAAACAGAACACTAGACTCCAATTAAGTCACTAATAAACAGCTTCAATTATCACAATTAACCGTTTGTAACCAACAAGTTATTCGGCAAGATTATACTTGTACAATAATTATTCAAATTAAATTTTCCACATGCAATAATAATGTCAGCTAATGGAGTCCCGCACAATAATCACTTTTCACTAATAGCCACTTGAAACGCAGTGAGTAATCGCCCGAAGTAAACTGAAAACTAAGCGGCAGGTATGGGCTATTTATAGACTGTAGCGTTCCTTGATATGCGTTCTTAACAACCACTCAAAAATTCTAGAGGATACTTCAGCGCCCCCTTGTTAGAAACACATACACCGGCAGGGCTAGTAGAGGAGGTTTTAGAATCACACCATCGAACGCACAAGAACGTTCCGCATTAGGTAAACTATAATTTAAACTTTGTAACATTTATATAGCAGTCTGGGAAGAAAATGGAAACAAGTTGAGTACCCTGGTATTATTATATGACAAGACGGATATTTGAAGGTGCTGTTGTTTGGTGACAAGTTGCTTGTAACACAAAATCTATAATCTCCTTTACAAAAATCAGTTTTTAATTTCCATCAGATTTGTAAACAATACAATATAAAAAACACTACAAAAATTTACAGCCATTGCACAAATGGAATGCACGGAGAAGGGTATTGAAACTGCTTCAATAAATCTAAAAAATATATATATTTATGTTCATTCACCAATCAATGAATTCATTCTTCATTCACAAATCAATGAATTCATTCTTCATTCACAAATCAATGAATTCATTCTTCATTTACCAATGTACAGATTATAAGTTAAATGTAGTCGCATTCATAAGTGAAGTTTTATATGTGTACTAGGTTATTGACAACAAAGAAGTAGTTTCTACGGAAACTCACCGGTTCCCATTTTCGATCACGCACAAGCGATCGGCCGCAAATGTGCGACACGTCCTTATGAACATTTTCAATGTTAAAACAAAGATAACGACATTTCGACGTAAGGAGCCAATAAGAAGAAAAATAATAATTACTGATCAAATTATAGAACAGCTGAACCGGTTTAACTGTTTGGGAAATGATATCGGCTGTGATAAGAATTGTGATACTGACACACCACCAAAAATAGTATGCGCTCGTGCAAGTACAAAAACACGTTCAAACATCGGCAGTGCAGCGGAACCGGTTTGCAATGAGTCAGTGCTCGCGGATACTGAACTGGTTCTGTTCCGTTCAGTACAACATATTTTGCTTTCCTCTGAACATTAAAAGGTCAACGAAGGCTTGCGCAGCGATGATGTGTTTAAGCTCGCGTTTTACTATATACACGCACACACGCAAGCAAGATCGCGTGGTAAGGTAACCGATACACCTACTGTATACACACTCTGTACGTGAGTCTTTCACGGTCGGTGTCAACTGTGCTTGAATCAAACTCCTGGCTCTTGGGGCGTGGTCTAACAGACGGTTCGGCTTATCCTCTGGACGTCATCTTCAGTCTGCAAACGATTCGCTAGCTGACACGGTCTTCGCCAGTTAACCATAGTACTGAAGATGGAGCTTCGGCGGTACCCACCACACCTTATAAGAGCAGTAAAACGCTTTTGCACACAAACAATCATATGTATCAGCACAAATGGTAAAATATCCAAATCGGTACAAACTAACAAGGATGTAGTTTGCGGCCTATCGCCTATCTTCATAAACACCTACATGGACAATTATGTAAAAAAATTGGAGAGAAAATTAAAATATTTAGACGGTAACACCAAAGCAAACACAATTTTCTACGCTGACGATCCGACTGTTATCAAAAAGGCGGAACATGAATTGCAAAGAAGCCTATATCAACTAAAACAAATAAGCATTAAATATAGCCTAATTTAAAAATATAAAATGCTAAAACGAAAATTATGGCTTTCTCGAAGTGCAACCTATAAGCCCCGACACTGTCTTAGAAAACAAAACATTATAGCAGATAATATTATATTTGAAGTATTTCCCATGATTACAATAATGTTGTGAATGGAAATTTATGAGTATTTAATAACATATAGGGTACAATCGGCCGATGTCTGAAAAATATAACAAAAAGAAACCGTGACGAAATGTTATAAAACGTTTTCAGTACCGACGCTTAAGTACGGCAGTGCAATCTGGGTTAGAAAAAAGCGCAAGAGAGAAAAATACAAGCTGAAGAGACGAAGATACTCAGAGGAGTAAAAGGTTGTAGCCGTAGAGATAGGATAAAGAACGAAATAATCTACGCAAAACTTAAAATATTTAATTCAAATTAATAAAATAAAGAAAACAAAACGGAATGAGCATCTGGAGAAGATTGAAGAAGATAGTTTACCTTAAAAAAAAAAACAAGAATCTATAAAGTAAAACGAAGAAGAAACATAGATCGACGAAGTAAAAGATTGGAACCGTAACTGTAACGTATTGCAGCGTTACAAATCCAGGGAACCCATCTTAACTGACCTCTGCCAATTACATGGGCTGCCTACGTTGTAACGAACTGTATTAAAATCAAATTAATTGAACAAGTTACTCACTATCAGTGTAAGGAAACAAGGGAAGGTATTTTACTGATTTATGCACTCATTTTCATGTGTAACAAGACGACTTCTCTTTATTAACAACAGTTACTGACAGATCCCATGACATCATTATTTAAACTAAGATATTTAAATGCTTTTCATAAAACTCTGGGATCAAATTGATTATATATTCTTATACCTCGGATCCGAGTTTACTTTCTGTATATTTATAGTAAAGACTTATAATTATTTTCAGTTCATTTTAGAAGCTTGCAAGACTTCTTTAACCATTTGAAGAATGGTACTATTACTTGGAACGATAATATGTTACATTAACATTTAAAGCGTTACAACGTATGATAATTGAATTTTTACAGTAAACTCTTAGATTTTCTCATTATAATGTTTACATAAAATTAATCGTCTTTGAAAAGTCTCTTTTAGAAGTGAGTAGTGTAACAAATATGATTAACTCTCGATAGCAAGGCTATCGAGTCACCTTTACAATTGAACGTAGAAACCTCGTCCTGGGGTGTCCGTCTTGGGAATCCTTGTAGTCGGCGTCATCATCTGGGTCGTGTCTTCGGCAAGAATAGGTCGGATGTTCACAGAGGAGATTGAAGCTTCTTTGGTGTAAGTATATGTAGATTCTCG
The DNA here is from genome assembly GCA_034769895.1 of Magicicada septendecula. NCBI lineage: Eukaryota > Metazoa > Arthropoda > Insecta > Hemiptera > Cicadidae > Magicicada > Magicicada septendecula. The sequence continues at coordinate 19,911,328 of CM068371.1, forward strand.
GATGTCCTAAGCAACGTCTTAAGCATGGTATACGTGTCTTTATGAAGTTTCTGCAGATCACATCTTCAGGAGTGATGTAAATGGAGTTACCTCTTGAAGGGAGTCGTCATTTTGTTTACCACTAGTTCTGTTTTTGTGTTACATTTTCTTTCTTCTTCTTATCACATATTTATGTTAGTGATACATGACACACACTTTCCACTTTTAGCAGTGGTAGTTAATATACTACATTTACATAAAACAAGCAAATTAAAAACATTTGGGTAGAGCTTTCGCTCGTACGTCTGTACTGCGTGAAGGCAACATAGCGAGAGACTTTCTGCTCGCTTCAACTGGTACTTAACAAAGGAGAGGGGCAACTACTCCGCGACAATATAGTCCCTATTTTTATTTAAGTTAACATTCTTTTTACCAAAAACTATACCTTAATTATACATATATAATTTAAGTGAGTTCTGTTAACGACTATTTGTGTCTTCAGATTTCTAATTATAAACATTATGATTTTTATCTCTTCCTAAATTACAGACGACTCGGTAAAAACGTTGAGTCCGGAACTAACAGGTCACCGCATGATGACAAGCAAAGGGTTAATTATGATAATAATAACTTTTTTACAATTCGCCCTTTTTATTAGTGTTTCTTTGGATCTCTTAATTACTTCTCATTCTCATACTGAGTAAATACAGGGGTTTTAGGTATTATAGTGAGATTTAAAATTACTTAATCGCTCGCAAACTTAATTTTTTTTATTTACGATTACAGTTAGAATTTAAATCGTCACATAACGAGGAAAGAATGCCTAAAACGTGAAGCGGAGATGATGATAATTAATTGGTAGACTGAAAGCGGTTGCAGATTACAGAAACCGAAACGTCGGATTGACTTGAAACCTTCACTGACTGTCGTATTCCAAACTGATAATGGGCGTGGTAATATTGTATGTACGTGTGTGGGTTGGTGAGGGGAAGTATTTATTAAAACTTGATTCGCAAATCCAATATCAACTAGGTTTCTAAAGTTAATATAAATAACTAACTAAGTTACATTACTACAACACAGAACAAAATTATTTTAGAAAAAAATTTGTACATTTTTACTTCCTTTCTTGAATCAGTTTTCTCTCATTATGAGCGATGAGACTTGTAATGTGGAAAACTGGTTCAGGCAATGGGCTGAAAATTTTAAAATTCCTATCTAAAATTGTGTTCCATATCGTAATATATAATTTAAATAATAATTAAATCCTTAAATTCGTAGTGACCGTCAATCGATGAATTTTTCAGTGAGGGGTTAGTGAGGATCGGTCAGAAATAACACAAATTTTAACTTATTTGTGTCGACGTTTCGACAATGTTTATTGCCATCATAAGGATCTGTGTATGAATACAAAAGAAACCTAACCCCCCTAAACTAAATGCATTACCAAAAATACATAAACCTAACATTCCAATCAGACCATTAATAAACAACACACAGGCCCCCTCCCACAAAATAGCAAAACAACTAGACAAAATAATCAGAGAAAACATAAAACTCAGCAACAGCACCTCTATCAAAAACAACATTGACCTAGTCAGGAAAACTGAACACATACACATCCCACATAACTCAACTCTGGCATCTTTTGATATAACCAATTTATACACTAATGTCCCCATCAAAGAAACCATACAAACACTAGAACAACTACTCAGACAAAACAACACACCTGAAACACACATACAAGAAATCATCACACTTACCAAAATAATAACTGAACAAAATTACTTTACATACAATAACAAAATATACACACAAACAGAAGGACTCCCGATGGGATCCCCCATATCAGGAATACTAGCAGAAATATATATACACAACATTGAACAGAACCACATAATCAACAACAACAAATACACTAACAAAATTATATACTGGCACAGGTATGTAGATGATATATTACTTTTATTCAAAGGCAACACAAGACAAGTTGAAAACTTCCACAAATACATAAACACTATACACCACAAATTAAAATTTACACTGGAAACTGAACAAAACAATAGTATAAATTTTCTAGACCTAACAATTAACAAAACTAACAATACACACACGTACAAAATATACAGGAAACCAACCACAACCGACATGGTTATACACAACACATCAAACCACCCAACACAACATAAATATGCGGCCTTCAACCATATGCTCCATAGACTAACTAAAATACCCTTAAATAAACAAGATTACACCGACGAACTCAACACAATAAAATACATAGCAATAAAAAACGGTTATAACCCCAATTTAATAAACATACTACACAAACGCATCAAAAACAAAAACAACAAAACACTAAATACCATCAACACACAACACAATAAGTACATCACACTCACATACCACAACTCATACACACACAAAATCGCCAATACATTCAGAAAACACAAATACAAAATAGCATTCAGAACAACCAATACCATCAAAAAACACATCAGTAATACAAACACAGACATAGACAAATATAACAAAACAGGTGTTTACAAATTAAATTGTAATGACTGCAATAGTTTCTACATAGGCCAGACGGGAAGATCTTTTTCATCCCGTTATTCTGAACACTTAAAAGCTTTAACCAACAACAATATACACTCTGCATTTGCCACACACATACACACAGAAAACCACAGTTACACCAACATAGACACTAATCTTGAAATTCTACATTACATACCCAAAGGTCAAAAACTCAACACAACTGAACAATACGAAATATATAAACACCACACAACACAACCAAACAACATACTCAACGATCAATTACAATATAAATCACATACACTTTTTGACACAATTATACAGAAAACAAACAGTAAATTGAATCCCCGCGCCAATCCCCTTCCTCCACACACCACCCCCACTTCACCTTCCACACAACCATTACAAAATGCTGGCGAAGGCGGATACTAAGCCGAAACGCGTCCGATAAAATAGTAAGTTTTTCACATGAAAAAAGTTCCATTTTTAGTTAAGTGTTAGTGCTGTGAAAGAAGAGATGAATAATCAAGACAACAAAAGAAATGTCAAACACAACAGCACAATTATTTGCGTGAACGTGTTCGTGTATGTGAGTGTGTGTGCGTGTGCGTGCGTATGAATGTATCATTGTATATGTGAAGGATTTGAGATAATTCTTATAGACACATATTCTGATTAGTTTTTAAACTCAGTACAGTGGTCATTGCGACTTGCATAATTTACACTTAGGTCACAAAAAGAAGAGAATAATCGCTAATCGCTTGAAAGCGCTAATCGGAATAATTTTTATATAGTGGTGTGCAACAGTGATAATTCTGCTTGTGATTTTAACCACTAACACAACTTTCTTCATTAAAAAGAAGAGAATATAACTGTGTTATAATTAAGTATTAATGCTCGAGTCTGTAGTGTGCTTGTGTGTGTGTGTGTGTTTATGTGTGTTGTGCGAGCGGTGTGTTCGTACACGTCTGCGTGTTAGATTGATGGTATATATCTGTTTAAGATTGCGAGTGAGAGAGAGAGAGAGAGAGAGAGAGAGAGAGAGAGAGAGAGAGAGAGAGAGAGACCGAGTGTGTAATATGAGTGGAAGGAGGTGTGTGAGTCTAGAAAGAGACAAAGACAGCGAGAGAGAAAGAGAGGGATGGGGAGGGGGAGGGGGAGGGAGGGAGAGAGGGTGAGATGGGGGAAAGTTAAAGACAGGTAATGTGGGAGAGGGAGAGATACTGACAGAGAGGGAGAGAGAGAGAATGAAAGAGCATGAGTGAGAGAGATTATGGCTACCTACATATACATAAACTACATGAGACTATGTAGTGGTATAGACCATGTTCTAGGTAAATAACATTTACAATAATGTAAATATTAAGTAAAAACCGTTTTCATATAATAGATCTGTTATCTATAATGTTGTGATGTAATAGTTTGTAACTCTTCAATGTAAGTTCTTAAATCTATACTGTTATCATGTACATAATTCTCTAATTTATGTGAGGACGATAGTGTTAACAAAAATGGTCAGTATTGTAGAGTGCCATTTGTGGAAAGAGACAAGTGAGAGAGAGAGAGAGGGTGAGAGGAAGAGGGAGAAAGGGGGATAGAGAGAGAAAGGGGGATAGAGAGAGAGAGAGAGAAGGATAGAGAGAGAGATAAGGTTGGAAGAGTGAGAGGGAGTGAGAAAGAGAGCAAGAGAGAGAGTGAGAGAGGGATTTCAAGTTAGAGTGAGAGGTTGTGAGAATGAGAGGTAGAGGGAGAATGGGAGAGAGAGAGAGGGTGTGATTGTTGACATGTACATGAATTTACAATATTCTATAGTAGGCCTACTCTGGACTATAATTTACAACAATATGCTTAAAATTATTATCTAAGTTTACTTGTTAGATAAATTTACCATAAACTTGTGTTTGTAACACTATGTCAGCTATCTGATGTAAGGTCGTAAAGTTCTACAGTTATTGTGTAATTTATATGTTTATAAATTATGATTGTCTTTAATACCAGTAATGAGTGAAACATGTTAAAAATAACTTTTAATAATTACATAGTTGAACATCCCTCTATCTGTTTTTAGTTATAATATATTGTACTATGCTCTATGTTGACTGCTATGTGTATAAAAGTTTTCTGTACCAATCTAATATCTAATTGTTAATTATTGCTTTTACAATTAGGCCTAATTAAAAATATCATTGCATGTAGCAATTTAAATTGTAATAATGTATAAATTAAGTTCTGTGATATTATAATTTTCTCGTTTGCTTAAAGAAAAAATTTGAAGATGTAAGCAAATTATCTCAACTCCTTCACATATACAATGATACATTCATACGCACGCACACGCGTGTGCGCACACACACGCACACACATTCACTTACACGGACACGTTCACGCAAATAATTGTTCTGTTGTGTTTGATATTTCTTTTGTATTCATACACAGGACATGATGATGGCAATAAACATTGTCGAAACGTCGACACAAATAAGTTAAAATTTGTGTTATTTTTGACCGATCCTCACAAACTCTTCACTGAAAAATTAATTAATAATAACACTCGGTCACGTCATGGACAACAAAATCCAAGAATACATATTAGATCTCAGTGCTGTTACGCCTCGGGTAATTTTGTAAGACTTATGTCAATAATAAGTAGGTTAATTCCGTGACAAAAATTAGTTCCTCTCGTAAGAATAAATATTTTCTCGAATACAAAATAAAAAACTACGTTCGTAATTTTATATAAGAAAGTAGTTACTAAAGATATATAAATAGACGTGAGACATTTTTTTTTAGTTGGAAGTAAAATGTGAAGTTTGTCAGTCACCGGCCGGTCGTGTGTTGTTCTTCTTCGTCAAGGACGGAAGATGAAGAATCATTAATTTACTTTAAGCAGAACTGACAGTCCATTATCTCGATCTGTCCAACGGTTTGATTTATTAACAGACTTCCCGAGGTATAATTTTAGTATCACAAAAAATTAAGTCAACAACAAAAAGTCAACACACACACACACACACACACACACACACACCAACACACAATATACTTGTAAAGTCTTGATTGATAATGTTATAACAGAATAATTTGACAAACTGAAACTGTCGACATATTTAAAAGCTACTATGAAAGAAACAAATATATTATTTTGTTTGAATAAATTACCTGGACAATATTGACGACTGAATGCATTTCCGCGGAATAGAATTCTAATATCGCTCCTTACTCATTCGGTTAACAATAGCTAGTAAACACACGAATAAACTGTAAACTTTAATCACAGAAATCTACAATGATTTTCACAACTATTATTCAAAATGGCTAATGGTAGCGTTCCTTGATTCAGTGTTCTCTAGATTGAACGTTCTAAGCGAGGCGTACGGTGAATCGAAACTTATACCGGACAATGAACAACAAAAACAGGAGCCGCGGAACTGCTACGTGAATACGACTTTTTGAGCATATTCCATTACAAGCCAATAACGTTATGCCATTTTAACGAAATTAGATCGCACAAGAAAACATCATGAATATAACTTTTCAGAATTTGAAAAATTCTCTTCCCAGTAGGGGATGAAAAATGATATGTAGAGATATACACAGTAATATACAATATACGGAAAAATAATAAAAACGAGTATAGTAATTAGAAATAATTATTTGTATCCACATTCACAAACGATAGCTAGTTTCTGTTCACTCTTGTACACAGAAGCCTGTACAAAATATTGTTCCATTAAGTGAAACTGAGAGGGAAGAAAGAAATGAAAATTGTAAAACACATCGCCACGGGCAAAGGATACATGCCTCATTCCTTGGTGAAATAGACAGTAAAATTATGAGACCAGAAAAATTAAAAATAAATAGGACTTGATAATGGTGGAGATTCTGAAATGCCTCGTCCGGAGCATGACAAGTAGTAGTTTGGCAAGTAAACACGACAAAGTTGGAGACTGCTGTCAAGGTAAATGAAGAAATCTGACCAAGAAGTTCCGCACCCTTCCATTATACAAGAAGAGGGACCCAAATAATAGAAAATAAATTGAAGAAGTACAGCGAGAATATGGTATTCAAAAGCTGTAAAATTTGGCAACATTCTTCACCCACATATGCAAAATATTGGCAAACTGAGCAAATATGGTATGTATACCCGCGGTGGACGCCCTAAAACTGCAACACCTCTAGATACCAAAAAAATTGCATACACCGTGTTGGAAGACCTGCGATTGAGAGTGGCTGACATTGGGTGATATCATAGGCATCTGACATGAGCCAGTGCATCATATTTTAACTCAAGAATTTAGTGTGAAAAACTTTGTCCAAGGTGAATGTTACATTTGGAGTTGTAGTGGTTTTGGGGCGTTCATTGTGGGATCATCTTCAGCGCTCGTAGGACCACGTATAAACTCGAGTATAGACGACTGTATTTGAATGCGCAGCATCTCCTAATAAATTTACCATTTTTCTTGTCAATTCCTTTGGCGACAGGCTTTTTAAGAGATGATTTGCGATTTTGTTCATTTTCAAAACACGCATGACAATTAAATTTCAAACAGACTGTAAACAATGAATAAATTTACAGATAGGTTTGCAAATTAGCAGGTGTTTACATTAAACACGAAGCTTACAATACACGAAAAATTGTAGTTTTACCGCAAAGTTACAGATGTCATTCCGAAAACTTCTCAACTAACGCTCGTATTCACTGTTGCGCACCACTATAAAAAAATTATTCCGATTAGCGCTTTCCAGCTTCACAGCTCATCATCAGATTGGAAATAACAATAATGGAGCTAGACAACTTCTTTATACCCCCATTTGCCTTACAGCGCGTTTTAAATTCCCCCTAATCGGAATGTATTTTTTGTGTGTGGTTAATTCTGTTTGTGATTATAACCACTAACACAACTTTATTAATTAAATAACGCTCGTATTGTTTACTTGGAAAATTATAAAATAACATAAATGTTTTATTAATAATCACTCTGCTTTATTAATAAATATTTCATTTAATAACATTTAATGGAGTTTATTTTTAACATCAAATTAGTCAGTTAACAAATACAGAAGACTTACAAGTTATTACATTTTCAAACAAAAATACTCTATCTTAAGTTGGATCCAAGCCAACAAAATTAGTTTGACAAAAATTGCAAAAAGCTAATCAACAGCATACCTTTAAACAAAATCGTTTATTGAAAACTCTTCTGCGAGCCTTTAATTAGCCATTTGCGCTCGTCAAAAGGAAATGTCGGCGCGAATTGGCTTGTCAAGACCTTTTGTGAATAAATAAATAGGCTTCAAATTGTATTATTTGCCGGTTCCAATTTCGATCACTCGCTTTGGAAATTAGCAGTGGGTATTGTGTGCCTGAGGGCGAACAACGTACAATACAAATTAAGTTTCCAGTTTAATTTCACAAAGCGTAGGCCTACTACTTATCGCGCGGGGAAGTGGTTCCGCGGATGCTGTTAGTACATCGCGCCAAAACTCGTGACGTCAATGAGCGAGTCCGCATTATAAATTATGCGGAGGAAGAAGAAGAAGCCGGCAGCGGGTAAGTTTGAGAAAAGCATCGATACTTGTTTTCGTTTATATTTCATGATAAGACATGTTATTTCCGTAAAATATATGTTATATCAAAATAAGGCAAGCGTCAGAATTATAATAAAAATACAGTAGTTAAATTAACAAAATTGTATACGTGAAACGTGTGAAAATAAATACATTTAAGAAGGAGAAGACAGGAAAATTAAAAATGTTAGGAGAACAGAGACAGTGTGATCTGCGTCTCTTACGGACTTTTCTCTCTAATGTTCTTTCAATTGTGCGTCAGTGATTTCAAAATCTGTTTACCTTAATGGCCATGTCCTTGTCACCTATATAATGTCAAATCACACCCTAGGTGACTGACGTGTGATACCTTTTGTAAGACAATATTATGAATCGCAATATCAAAACGTACTGGCTGGGTGCCTTCGTATGCCGTAGTTTTTGATACTTCACAGAAATTTTTAACTGTGATACATGTGTGTGCGCATACCTGTGTGTGCATGTTTTGCTGTGGACATGCGACTTAAGAACCGCTAGCTGTAAATTGTTTTAACTATCTTGAATAATATCCTGAACGCCAGCATATAACTTACAAGTTATATGGAGAAATTATTAATGAAAGACTTAGTTCTATCTTGGATATTTTACTTGTGGACAAAAGGCAGGATTTCGTAAGCGCCGAGCGCCGATATTGGATTGACGCCGTAGTGTCTTTAAAAATATTGATTGCAAAAAGAATGCGCCGAGCGCCGATATTGCATTGACGCCGTAGTGTCTTTAAAAATATTGATTGCAAAAAGAATGGGATTTAATTTGGAGACACACCTTGCCTTAATTGGCTACGAGAAAGCATTTGATAGGGTTTAAATATTTGGTATGTTGGATGGCAGAAGATAATGAAGAAATCAATGCAATAAAGAAAAGCATACAGCGGTAAATAGAGCATATGCTTCGTTGACAACTATATTCAAGACAAGGAATATCCACCTATCCACCATCATTCCAAGGTCACGTTGTACAAAGTTATGATAAAACCGGTGATAACATATGGCAGAGAGACTTGGACTCTGAACAAACAAGCCGCTAACATAATCAACACCTTTGAAAGGAGAATTTTGAGGAGAATACACGGACCAATCCAAGCCAATGGGATATGGAGAATGCGTCACAATGAGGAAGTGTGCAAGCTATATAAAGGCAATGATCTAGCCACCACCATCTGACTGCATAGATTACAATGGGCAGGAGAAATCATTAGGATGGAAGGCAACCGAATACTAAAAAGGTACTGTTCAGTCAAACCGAGGGTAGAAGGCATGTAGGAAGACCCAAGAATCGCTGGATTGACGCAGTGGCAAGGGATACTGATACTTCACTTAAAATAAAACGATGGACATCGATCGCCAACAACAGGGAAAAATGGAGGCGGATGATTATGGAGGATAAGGTTCGACTCCGAATTGTGACGGCATAGGAGAAGAAGAAGGAGCATTTGATAGAGTTAACAGATCCAATCTGAGGGACGTTATGTGTAAAGGGGTTATCCTAAACATCTTGTAGACGTTATAAAGATCTTATATTAGTGTACAAGGATAGTAGTGTCTATAGGAGAGGACTTGAACCAAATCACATTAATGAGGGAGGCTGTTCCATGACGCCAAGGCTGTGCCATGTATCCCACACTATTTAATAACTATATTGATGACATAGTTAGACAGTGGGAATTACGAGTGGATCCGGGAATAAAAGTAAATAGCAGAACACATATGATTATAATGTTGTCTGGGGATCATCGAGTAATCATCCAAAACAACGAATGCGAGCTCCAGAAATCAATGTTTCAGTTACAGAGAGACTGTTCAAATTATAACATGATATTTTATGCGCAGAAGACATAAATTATGGAATTTATGGGCAAATACCCCCTGCTAACTAAGACTGTATTGGATAGTAAGTAGGTAAGACTATACAGCAGGTGTCACATTTATGGGCAAATACCGCCCGCTAACTAAGACTGTATTGGATAGTAAGTAGGTAAGACTATACAGCAGGTGTCACATTTATGGGCAAATACCGCCCGCTAACTAAGACTGTATTGGATAGTAAGTAGGTAAGACTATACAGCAGGTGTCACATTTATGGGCAAATACCCCCCGCTAACTAAGACTGTATTGGATAGTAAGTAGGTAAGACTATACAGCAGGTGTCACATTTATGGGCAAATACCCCCCGCTAACTAAGACTGTATTGGATAGTAAGTAGGTAAGACTATACAGCAGGTGTCACATTTATGGGCAAATACCGCCTGCTAACTAAGACTGTATTGGATAATAAGTAGGTAAGACTATACAGCAGGTGTCACATTTATGGGCAATTACCCCCTGCTAACTAAGACTGTATTGGATAATAAGTAGGTAAGACTATACAGCAGGTGTCACATTTATGGGCAAATACCGCCTGCTAACTTAGACTGTATTGGATAATAAGTAGGTAAGACTATACAGCAGGTGTCACATTTATGGGCAAATACCGCCTGCTAACTAAGACTGTATTGGATAATAAGTAGGTAAGACCATACAGCAGGTGTCACATTTATGGGCAAATACCGCCTGCTAACTAAGACTGTATTGGATAATAAGTAGGTAAGACTATACAGCAGGTGTCACATTTATGGGCAAATACCGCCTGCTAACTAAGACTGTATTGGATAATAAGTAGGTAAGACTATACAGTTTCAGGCAATATGTGGCACAATTCGTCCAGTGCTGTAAAGAAAATCAAGGAAAGGACTCGATTAAAATTGTATATAGTAATGGCCGTGCCAGTGTTATTTGTATAGATCTGAAACACGGTTCCCGGCGAAAAACATCTGAGTAGAATACACACATCGGTGATGAGATTCTTTCGAACTGTTAAACGCTGCACACTAAGTGTTAGACTCTACTATGAAGACATTCGTAAAGAGTTGAATATTTTTAATATCCAAGATCATATTGTAGACAACAAAAGAGACATCATTGTTACTCATCTGAATAGGATGCCAAATGGCAGGTTGCCTAAGGAAGTTTGACAATACAAGCCTGTTGGACAACGAAGAATAGGAAGACCTAGGAAGCGTTGATGAACTTAACGGGTATTCTTATTGGACCGAAACAAGTGTTTCTCCTAGTCCCTGACAGAAGAAGAAGAAGAAGAAGAAGAAGAAGAAGAAGAAGAAGAAGAAGAAGAAGAAGAAGAAGAAGAAGAAGACGTCAGCAAGTAAAATAGTACGAGGTCAATGTTAAGCATGACTTTTTATAGCCTGTGGAACTTTGCTGGTCCATTATCGAGCGAGGTTGTCAATATGTATATACAGGTCTATTATAAATTTTATTATGTTAAATAATATGGGTGATGACTAATACATCATACCGAAAACCTCTGAATAATTGAACACAACAAAGTGTATAGAATTCTATACATAACAACAGATTAAGACAACAAAAGTCAGATTAAGACAATAGGCGTCTACCGGTCCTGTTGTTCCACACATTGTACAATACAGTACAAACTACATGTACGGAACGAAATAGTAGACGACTTCCTTTGTCGTTGCTGTTGAATTAGTTTTATCTGTTAAGAGTATTCAGTATTCACGAAATGTGCATATAAATAAAAGAACATAATACATTTTCGACATTAATAAATAACAATAATTCTACACGACGTTTGTGTAGAACAGAATCCAGCCCAAAACTGAACGCCGACGGATGGACATCGGTCGTGGGTTCGGTACACAGTAAATAGGTGGGTATCAATTAGTGACGAATGTTTGCGGTCTAAGGGCCGCGGCGACCGCCACATTATTGGTCTTGTCTGTCAATGTCACTGTCGACTCTCTTGTCTAATTACTTTACTTAATGCCCTAATCACTCTACTGACTTTATTGACTCGGTTCCAGACTGGTTTTAATGTGCATTTAAAATGGCTTGCTCCGTTAAGTACGCTTAATTGTTCGGGCTGATAAAAATTCCATTAGTTCTATAAATAATTCGATGACTTATCGCACTGTTTAATTAAATGAGTTCACTCCCTTCTTCTTCTTCTTCTTCTTCTTCTTCTTCTTCTTCTTCTTCTTCTTCTTTTCTTCTTCTTCTTTTTAAGACGAATACGAAATACACGTACACACGCACAACATACCCACACAAGGAGCGACCAATTGTTTTCATTAGTCTAGTGTATATTTAAATAACCAGGAAGGACGTTTAGTTACGTGGAATCAATTTTAAAAAGTAAATATTGCGTTCATTGCCAATAAAGGTACACTTGTTGCATTTTACGCAGCACAATTTATCGAAAGCTAAACAGAATTTAATTTAAAATATCGGTATGGAGAACCATACATGACTTAACCATGTTCTAAGATTTATATTTAAAATCATTTTCTAAATGAAATATTTCCATAGAAACTACTTCTTTCTTCAGCCTTAACCACAGTACTGTGGTCACTAACGTATACCACCTCACATTAGCACACTTGAATTTCACTGATGATGGCAGTCGATGACGCTGCCGAAACATCTGGTATTGGAGAAAACATTCGACCACGGCAATACATCCCGGGAAAGAATTTTAACAACAAACAACTTTTTTATTACCGATAACGTAGTGCACATATACAAAAATATCCACTACCCCATCAACTATCATTTTCATTTATAGAAAATTACCCCCTCTTCAAATACCCTTTTCGTTTATAGATATTTCATCTACCCTCCTACAGTGGATTATTATGGCCTTTTTTCAGGATATTTTATTTATCAAAATTTATTTATTTAGTTACGTGAAGTCAATTGTCAAAAGTAAAAATTTCGTTCATTGCCAATAAGGGTATACTTTTTGACCAATAAGTGATAAATTTCGGACCAAAGAGTCTGTTACGTGTCCGCAATTCAAACCCAGACACATGCGCTAGTACGCTTGATCGATTGCCGGACATTTCCCCGAATCGAATACCCCAAAACCTAAAATCCGAATGACTTTTTACCCGAATGGTTATTTACCCGAATTTAATATTCCGAATACATTTTGCTGAACTGAATATTGGGAATATACGTGTTCCCGAATTAGTAATCTTGGAAACGTTCAAATTTAAATTTCGAAAGTAAACGTAGACAATATTTGTTGTGCCAACAAAATTGAAGTAGCAAATTAATAAGTCGCTCATTCCAACTCGTATTTTTTTTGTATAAAGTACAGAGAACAGGAGGTGTCGACGGACTGTGACAATGCCACATTCTTGCTGTTCGTCTGCGGACGCACAGTCCAGGACACATAGCTATGCAGAAACGAACGAACGGCCAAAATTAAGGAGAGCGAATTTCAAAACGTAGACAACTGAGTACAAGCGGCAGTGTGATGTCTAAGAGGCGATCATTCAGTCGGAGTACAGCAGGAATGTGGGCGGTTAGGTGATGCGGGCGGTTGTAACCCATACAAACATTCGGTCGGACAGTAACAGGTGTATGTAAGTAGGTTACCACTCCTGTATATACTGGTAGTTATAGGACGACTGCAAAATGTGCGAGTGAATCGGATAACAGTATACAATAGTATACTTTCTCAGTCCGTACAAATAGTCGTAATCATATTGCTAAGGCATTACAGAACGTTTTACATTTCTCGGCTATCCCAGCAGAGTGCAGCTGTAATGTTTGTGTGTGCACGTGGCACTCAACACGCGAGGCAGTATTACGTAATACGGAACAATCTCGTACATTCGATAGCGTTGTTAGAGAAACTTCTAAATTAGCTCAACGGTGTCTGTCCCTAGCTGAAGTGTCCTCTAGAATTTTCGATTGCTTGTTAAGGACGCACATTATGGAACCCTGCAGACTATAAATAACCAATACCTGCTGCTTGGTTTTCAGTTATTGTCGGGCGATTTACACAGTGCGGGTCGAAGTATTGTGGCGAAGTGTTACGTGTTTTACAATTGTGCGGAACAATTGTAATACAGTTGTGTTTTGTATTAGTTGATATTTTTATTGCGTGTGAACAATTTTTATTTGATTTGTTGTAAGAGACTGTCGTGTTGATTACAAACTGTTTAATTGTGATAATTAAAGCTGGTGATTAGTGACTTAATTGGTGTCTCGTATTTTGTTTTCCGCTGTACCATACGACGATCACTAGACCGTCGTAGCAATATCTTTGTGTAAAGAGAGTTAAGGGCACTTGTAACCGGAAAATCTACCAAAAAGTACATTTTTGGTTTTCTTAATCTTAAAAAAAATCTTAAATATTTTCTGAATAATTTGATACGAATATTATGTGAATACGTTTATTAATAAATATTTAATGATTTTTAAAAGAAATTGTGATCGTAGGAAAAGTTCTGTGCTGATAATGTTCCCACTTTTACGCTGTAAATGAAGATTCTTGGTGCAAATATAACCGGGGAATCCTAACTGATGAAACTTATTTACATAAACATTCACTACCAATGTTTTAACGGCTGTCATAAATCCAATATTTGCTGATCTGAGTCATCCTAATTTGTTTAAAAAATTTCTTCATGGTAGTAAACAGAATGAAATCGAGTCGTTGAACCATTAGATTTGGAATAGATTGCAAAAAAATATATTTGTTGGACTGGATACTTTGCTTTTGGGTGAAAATGATGCTTTGTCGACCTTCAATGAACCTAACATAAGTGTTAAGTCTTACAAAAATTAGGAATCAAACCAGGATTAAATATGGTTAAGGCAATGAAAAAATCGACTTGCAACGAATCCTTGAGGCAGAGCCAGCGTTAGACGAATTGATGGAAAAGGTTAGACAGTCAACTAGAAACTTGAAGAAAAAAACCTAGTAGATCAAATTGACCTAACTGAAGACCTCGAGTATGGAGCAGGATTATTTTAAATCAGGTAAGCCGATAAAAACCTGTTTTTAAAACTTTAAATACGTTTTTCTGAAAACCTATTTTTTTTTAGATAAGTGACCCATTATTTCAGAAACCAAGTGAACTATCAAGATGAATTTTTTGTGTCTATTAGGTTAATAGAGATAGAACTACACTACTAGAACTGTAGAGTTTCATTGCGAAATAAAAACTTTAAAAAATTATATTATGCTTTTTGAATGCAAATTTTTAGAGCAAAATATAAAAAATTATTATAACAATCAGAAAATTGAGATATCTTTATAATTGTAGTCGTGTTTGTAGCGTTTAATGTGCTTACCTGCGAGCTAAAATTTCAGACTTCTACCTTTCACATGGTCTAAACTAACGGGTCTCAAAATTAATGAATTTAACATTGTAAACGTAGCTGGTTACGAGTGCGTTTAAGCGTCTATCTTATTGGAATATGAAAACAATTTAAAAAATTAAAAATATGACACAAAAAGTTACAGACTGACTCCATTTTAACTTTCTAGTTACATTGTTACGTGTGAACGTTATGTGTTTGACGATGTAAAAATTTGACAATAACGTTCTTGTAAAGTCTTGAATATAACACAATAATCTGACAAATTGAAACCTGTTGACATATTTATAAGCAACTTCAAAATAACGAAACAAACAAATATATTATCTTGTTGGAATAAATTACGTGGACAATATTGACGACTGAATTCTTCGTATTGTTTAAATTAGCAGCCATCCTTACTATTTCTTTTATGAATTTGCTAACTGCTATAATTTTTTTTTTTTATTGTTTGACTAAGCTTTTCGTCATTACTGACATCTTCAGGTCTTAAACATCGTTGGTTGTTTAAGACCTGAAGATGTCAGTAATGACGAAAAGCTTAGTCAAACAATAAAAAAAAAAAAATTATAGCAGTTAGCAAATTCATAAAAGAAATAGTGACGACTGAATTGCTTTTCCGCGGAATAGAATTCTAATCGCTTATCGCTTATTCGGTTAACAATAGATAGTAAATGCACAAATAAACTCTAACCTTTAATCACAAAAAGCTACAATGATTTTCACAACTATTATTCAAAATGGCTAATGGTAGCGTTCCTTGATGTAAATTCAGTGTTCTCTAGATTGAACGTTCTAAGCGAGGCGTACGTGAATCGAAACTTATACCGGACAAAGAGAAACGAAAACAGCAGAAACAAAAACTGATTATGTTAATACGACTTGTTGAGCATAATATACTAAAAGCCAGCAATGTTCAGCCATTTTGACGAAATTTTATCACATCAAAAAACAAGATGAATATAAAATTCCCACATTAAACAAAATTATTTTAAATGTCTTGTTTTACAAAACTGAATTGAAACGAATGCCAGCGATTATGTGTACACAGCTGATAGAAACGTTTTATGTTTTGGTAGGCTTAAGAAATCTCGGGACTTTTGTAGCGTCCATCATCTGGCATACTTCATGTTGTACAGTGAATATTATATTAGTACATATAATATTGTTTAATAATACAAACTTTAGTGGTATAACATATACAAAGCTGCAATAATAATAATAACAACAATAATAATATTAATAACCAAAAGTACTATTTTAATAAAAATAATACAAATAATAAAACACGTTCATAACAGTTATAAGTCATGTAAGTTGTTATATGTTAAATTATTAAAATGAAGTGACAGTTTTTGTAATTTATTATTAATTTTTGAGTCGAGTACTAATTTTTGAACATCTAAAATACTAATTTTGTCTTAAAATCCTATTACTGTATCATTATTTTACAATACATGAGCTCTTGTACTTTCGGACATTCGACTTTCGCACATTTCGTTCTTTCGGACATTAAAAATTATAATCTTTATTAAAGTTTAGGTCTACAGCTTTGGACTTTCGAACACTGACAGAGGTGTGAAGCTTTTGAGACTTGGTGGTGGAGGTGGGCCTTAAGTCTACCGTGGACGGAAAGAGTACCTAACGATGAGAAGGTGATGACAGAAGGATGTTGATTGGTTGCTTAGTGGAAAGTGAAGTAATACGGTTGGTCACCTGCATCACAGGTTTACCACCCTGCTCGATGGTCGTCTTCGGAGGGGAAGGCCCAGGTAAGAGGACATGAATGGGGTTAAAGAAGAAAGAAGATGTGTCCACGGAAAGAAAGAAATTGCAAGCCCACCAACCACTGGCTGACGAGGAGGAGAAGAAGAAGGAGAAGGTGAAGGAGAACGAGAACGAGAAGGAGAAGGAGAAGGAGAAGGAGGAGAAGGAGGAGAAGAAGAAGAAGAAGAAGAAGAAGAAGAAGAAGTGTTTACAATTATTTATTTATTATTACATTGATTATAAACCTGGCTGTTATGCCGTGGTCGGTTGCTGTTTACAGCGACATCGTTGGTCTCACCGGTTGCTCTTACTGGGCTACGTTTCAGTCCCACCCTTGGGGATCTTCTTCAGGCCGCAAAGTGACAAACGTTCTGTTGAACAAACAAGTACGGCGGATCTTGGCCGAGCGATACCCGACAACTTTTCCGGTTGGTCTTACCCGAAAAAAGGTGTCGGCTATCGTCGGCCAAGATCCGCCGTTACTTGTTTGTTCAACAGAACGTTTGTCACTTTTCGGCCTGAAGAAGATCCCAAAGGGTGGGCTTGTAACATAACCGACGACGCCGCTAGTGAATAGCAACCGACCTCAGCCTAACAGCCAGGTTTATAATCAATGTAATAATATTGATACCGGCCGTGTGAGCTTGCGGTGCAAGTTATTGATTTCTCGACAATTTACGTTTGTTACTGCAAATCATATCGAGTAGTCAGTTTTTTCAGTTGTTAGATTTAGTTTATGGTATACACGTGAAGACGATCAGAGATTTTACAGTGGCCAAAGCCTCTCGTAGTTAATAATCTCGCAATGGTAACAGGCCCGTGGGAGCTCTCCAGATAACGCTGTTCTTACTACAAGCAGTGTATTGCTAGGAACAGATATACAAATACATAAATAAATTTACACAAACTGTAGTAGCACGTACAACCGCGCGCGTGTGTTTATGTGTGCTTGTGTAAAACGCGTTTGAGATAAGGAATATGAGCGCCTTCTACATCGTAGAAAGAAAATGTAGGGCAGACCAGCAGACAGTTAAATATACACCTCTGGAGATTATAATAAAAAAAAAAGGAAAGAATGAAAAGGGAAAAATTACGTTTGTGTCAAAGTGGAGCAGTAGCAGCAGCAGTGGGAAATAAATTCTGATGACAAATTATTGTTTTATGTGGAACACCAGCGTCGCACGACAGGTGGTTGCGTGACTCGGCGTCGCAGGATTGGGGGAGGGACGCGTAACTCGCTCTCCACGGCTCGCAGTGAGCGCCTTTGTTTATTCTTTACCTCGTTGTGTTGTTTTGCTGCATTATTTTCAGGACTTTTAACAATAAACTACGAATGGTTACCAACTAGCAAATACAAAACACTATAAGATACTTGTTACTCCGGTTTTGTTACGTAGCAACGAGACGTGAGTACTATAAGATAAGCAACTATAAGATAATGAAGTTGCTTTCTGGTGTCGCAGGGGAAAGGGTCGCGTAAGCAACCATACCGTTTAGTAAAAGAAATATCATCATCATCTTCACACCTCGGCATAGGCAAGTTGCTGTCGGTTCCACCTTCAAAGATCCTTCAGCTATCTCTTATTGGGTGTACCCATACACCTGTGTCCTATAGGTTTGTACTTCCAGACTTGTTTGACCAGTCTGGAATCTGACATTCTTTCTAAGTGTTCTTCCCACCGTTGTTTATAATGTTTTAGTCTTTCATTCAATATTCAATATTTTTAATTCTTCTCTTATAGTCTCATCATTCTTTCTATGACCAAGTTAAGAACGCCTTTTACACAATCTTAAGAACCCCGTTTCCAAGGCCTGTATTGTTACTTCCTTGCTTCTTGGTCGTCAAAAATTCACACTCACAGGGCAGTACAGGGACCGCTAAACTTTGTAAAACGTTGAGTTGGAAACTCGTACATTGATCCTAAAACAAAACAATTGATTGTCCCACAGATCGTCTGGAACTAACCAGACGTAATATCAATATTATAATTAGTGATAATGTGATGTATTTGTAATATACACACACTTGTTGCTTACTAATGGTACCTATAATCTCAATCTTCAATTGTGGTGTATTCATTATTCATAACCTAAAGGTACCATAATGGTTATGGTACCTATAGGTTATGAACAATGAATACACCACAATAGAAGATTGTGAATATCATAATCCTTATTATAGCCAATATCATTTCTCAAATAGTTAAAATGGCTCACCTGTTCTATACTTTGATAATTAATTATTATTATTTTTGTTCTTACTGGTTCCTTGCCTCGAAAGTAGGAAGTAGAAAGTAGGAGTTTTTATATTGTATTGTTTACAAATCTGATGAAGCTTAAGGACAGATTTTTTAAAGCAGATTCTGTATTTTGAATTACAAGGAAGTCAGCAAACAACAGCACATTCAAATATCTGTCTCGTGATTACTTAATAGCATGGTTCACTAGATGTTCCCATTTGCTTACTAGATCGTCGATAGGCCTATAAATGTTAACGTCATGTTCATGTTTTGACAGTTTTTTAAATACATTATATTAAGTATTTAAATAATAAACTGTTATCAGTGATTATCATCACAAACAGAAAACAAAACTGTTGCACGCAACTATAGAGACAATTCCCGCTTCCGAGCCTTTCATCTACGAGGATAGGGTAAACAGTTCCAGGCCTTAATAAGAAAACAACACTGTTTTGGATTAATTTGCATTTATTTCACGACAATATCTTCATTTAGTTTTATACAATTTTTCCATCTAAAGCGGTTATGTCAGACTGATATACCGATTTTTCGAGGTCTTCAAAGTGGCTGACTTGATTGTCGCCAGAAAATCTTTTTGCACCAAACAATTTTTTCAGATTAGAATGAAGATAGAAGTCGTCACTCGGTGGGTGAGAAAGCAATTCGGATTTCAGTTGTTTGATCTTAGCTGTTGTTTCAGATGGTGGACTGTTTCGGTGAATCAGCACGTTCTTT
The DNA here is from genome assembly GCA_034769895.1 of Magicicada septendecula. Classification (NCBI taxonomy): domain Eukaryota; kingdom Metazoa; phylum Arthropoda; class Insecta; order Hemiptera; family Cicadidae; genus Magicicada; species Magicicada septendecula. Next base: position 19,931,393 of record CM068371.1, read on the forward strand.
TCCGCCGAATGTTACCTTTTTTCTTGATCCCGTCGTTTGAAAGATGAAGCAGGTTTACATGGTATTCGCTACTAATTGTTTTCCTGCTTTTAAGGTAATCATCATCATCACCACTCCAAGGACTAGGCCTTAGACCTGTTACGGAACCCATCTCCTCCTCGGTCTACCGACATCTCTTTTCTCAGGAGGGTGATAACCCAAGGCAGCCACAGGTAGACTGATATTAGGCATACGATTCAAGTGTTCACACCATCTACTTCTGTGGTTGTCAGTCTTCTGGTATAATGATACAATGTTTAAATCGCGTCTAATATCTTCGTTCCTTCTCCGATCCAAGAGAGAACAACCTTGCGTCCCTCTTAGAAATTTCATTTCGGCTGCCTCAATCATCTGCACGTCCCTTTTACCAAGAGTCCATGTCTCACTAGCCTACAGGAATTTGGGGACAGCCACAGTTTTTTCGATCGGATATCCTTTCGTGTTTTACTTTTCAGGTAGTTATGAATCGTTCCACAGATGTGTTTTAAGTTTGTTAGCTTACTAATTAAGATAATTAAGGTAATCAATGAAGATTAATCCACGTGCGTCCCAAAAACGGTCGTCATAACTTGACCAGAAGAAGAAAGTAATTTGTCTCCGTCTTCTTTGGAGTTGGTTTGTCTTTCGTCGTCCATTGTTTTGACTGTTGTTTTCTCTAAGGAGTGTTGTGGTGGACCCAAGACCCAAGTTTCATCAACGGTTTTCAATTGACGCAAAAGTTAGATTGGATTGCGCGTATTGAGTGCCAAACAATCGGCTGGCACATCATTTTGACACTGTTTTTGGTCAAATGTCAGCAAACGCGGCACCCACCCAGCGCACACGCCCCGTTGATATTGCAACGTTACAACATTTATACAAATACATTATCATGTACTCAACGCAACTGTAAAGTGTATTACACCGGCCAGATCGCAGGATTTGTTTTCTCGTTGCGTCAAGTATATGTAGTTGCACAATAATTAAATAATTCTTAAAGAGGAGTGATATGTTGTTGACACGTAATAATTAATTAAAACCGTTTCAAAATAATCATTCTAAGATTTATTAATTTATAGAAAAATATTTAAATCTTAAAATTTCAAACATTAGACAAATAAATATTCACCTTTATAAGCTTTACAAATATACTGTAACCTGCTATGCTATTCATAACATACAACAAAAATAAACACCCATATAATATTACTAACTAAACAAACATGTTAAACAAGTTATTAAGATTCTTGTTATTTTTGTGTGTCTGAAATTAACTCAAATTTTAAATACTACTAGCAACTCATTTACCAACAAAATAATCTCAAAATTCAAGCATAAACTTTAATTAAATTGTTGCTACAAACAAAATAAAATAATCTACCATTTACTTCCAATCTATTATTTACTTTTACTAACGCACCCAAAAATACAACAAAAGATTAGTATTTCTTTTCTAGATTTTTTTGTTAAATTAAACTCTCTTATCTAACTACTATTTACATTTAAAACTCTAAGTATTAACTGTTCATACTTAAGTTCTTTTCGAGAGCTCTCTTCACAATAAAAAATATAATTGTTTTTTGATCAACATCGTATATCTGCCGTTAACGTTGCGCGCGCGCGTGCGTGTGTGTGTGTCCAGAATCCTGAGAGTATGATGATAATGATGATGATGATGGTGATGACTATGCTGATGCGGTGTTCGTTGTCTCTATAGGTTGTTGCTGTTGGTGATGCTCCAGAGTTCCTACATACGTCTTAGTGTGCGTGTGGTACAGTATGTGTGTCCTGGTCGATCTGCAAACGGGCAGCGTGACGTCGTGTGTAGATGTCTTGAGTCTGAGTGTCTGATCGCCCAAAGTTGCCAGTGGTATTTATACTGGAGGCGATTTGACAGGTTCAGGACTATCTTTCGACATGTCAGATATTGTCAATTCATGCAAAGCGTCCTTTTTATTACACTCAATTTTTGGTTAATTATCGCAAACTCATGAACATATTCGTCACATGAGCGATATCATTGTTTGCGTAATTTTTTTCTGGTCAATCACATATACCACACATATTAATTACTATTTAAATACATTAGTAATTAATATTAATTTAATAGCGTCTTTAATATTGCACATTTGGCAATAAAGTTTACATCACCATACTCATTAAAAATTCCTTAATGTAATGGTGTCTTTATAATTGGTGTGTGTCTTTTTTTACACGTTTAAAACAAATAATTAGTTTATTATAATCCTGTTAAGACCTGATTAATTGGAAACCAACAATTCGTACGTATCACCCCATATTATCGTGTCGCAGCTTGCGTCACACACACAAACACACGAACGCTGTAACTTACGATACAAAAGCAGGTGTCATTTTTGACAGGCTCCAGCCGGTCCGTTCTCGCACAAAACTGTCTAAAACTCTTCGTCTTATTCTATTTACACTAATTACAATACAAAACATACCGCCCTGGGCAAATATGCAAATATATGTATTGTTCTTATCAGATTGGAATGCGCGTATTGAGTGCCAAACAATCGGCTGCCACATCCTTTGACACTGTTTTTGTCAGCAAACGTGGCACCCACCCAGCGCACACGTCCCGTTGATATATTAACAGTATCTGCCATCACACTCACTTTCATTTTATGTCTGCCAAAAACGATTTTTTGGATATTTTCTAATATTCCTGGTGTAGTCACTTCAATGGGACATCCAACACGTGGGTCGTCAATTGCGCTTCTCCGAACCATTTTAAATTCAGCAATCCAGTGCTTAACCGGTGTATTCGATGTAGAAGAGTCCCCCAACGTTGAACTCAGCTTTTTTATTATATCGGTAGCAGTTAAACTTTTTACAAAATTATTCAGTCACAGCACGAATTTCCAATCAATCTATTGTTAAAATATGCTCGAGGCGTTCAGACCGTTAAACTGTGAAACAAATAATAAACAATTTTTGTCTTTAAAACATTGATGTTGAACTTACTGTTACAACGGTCTAACTGATCGTCGTAAGGGTACAGTGGACAACAAAATACAAGGCACCAATTAAGTCACTAATCACCAGCTTTAATTATTACAATTAAACAGTTTGTAATCAACAAGATAGTCTCTTACAACAAATCAAATGAAAATTGTTCACACGCAAGAAAGATTTCAACTAATACAGTCCCGCACAATTACAAAACACATAACCCTTCGCAACAATACTTCGAACGGCACTGGAATAAATCCCCACTAAAACTGAACTGACCGTCGCGGAATGCCTACATTTATACCCCGCTTATATTCCAGAAATATCCATTATACGCATAAACAATACAGGAAAACACTAGAGCGTAATTGCTTGCGGCCTTGAACACAGCGCGCGCGGACCGGTGAGTCTGGAACAACCTCGTTAACGCCTGTTAAGAATCACGTACGCCCAAACAGCTGGTTCCACTAGAATGGCCGATAAACACGTAGAATGTTCTGTAATGTGGTAAACGCTACAAAGGATAATATCATCCAACAGGGTTAAAATAGTGAGCATATTGGTGCTACCTCTGTGCCAGGCCCGGAACTTTTCACCCCATCCTCGTAATCATCAGGTCGCGAAGACGTATGTTTTATACATGTGTTTTACAACGAGATGAAAGGTTTGACAGCGGGAATTGTCTACACAGTCGTGTGAAACAGTTTTATCAACTTTTTATGAAATTAAATATTTAAATACTTAAGGACTAGTGTGAATTACTGGACATTTGGTTTAATATTATAAAGTAATTATTACGTTTTAAATTACTTTGTATTTGTTCCAGTATTGACAAACTGTAATTTTTCTGTATGTAGATGTATGAACATTTCCCCAAAATATTTAGTTTTTGATCTCTAGCTAATATTTAATTAATTTTAAAATCGGGAAATTTGTGTGTGAATTATTTATTCAATGAATAATTGAAAACCTTTCATAGAATTTATATTTGATATAAATTCTAGAATTAGCAGTACATTAGATTGAGCAGTTTATTTAAAAGTCACTATTTAACAATAAACACAAAGATGAGACTTCTACGCTGCTACGTATTCTCGGTCCTCTTCTACGGTGTAGAATCTTGGACTCTGACCGAAGCCACAACTAAAAAATCGGAATCTTTAGAAATGTGGCTTTACCGTAGAATACTGAGAATTTCATGGACAGCACATATAACTAATGTTGAAGTTCTTAGAAAGATGAAGAAAGAAAGGGAAGTTATTAACACAGTGAAAATAAGACAGCTTCAGTATTTAGGACATGTCATGAGAAATGAATAGATATTGTACTTATTGCAGTCCATACTACAGGGAAAAGTACTTGAAAAAAGAGGAGTTGGGCGCCGACCGAGAACATCATGGCTGAGAAATTTAAGGACCTGGTTTGGCATGAATACAACTGACTTATTCTGTGCAGCAGTACAGAAAGTTAAAATACTCTGTAAGATATCCAACATCCGAAACGGATAGGAACTATCAGAAGAAGCGCTCTCAAGCTTCACAGCTCATCATCAGATCGGAACAAAAATGATTTCTGATTCGGATACCGGGATATTTTGCTGTATATTTGTTGTATCAGAGAGTACTGTAACTATGAGTAGCTTCTGGGGAGGGATGTAACTAGATTGAAGGTTAGACTCCCGTACTTTCTCAGGACGAATGAGATATTTAAAATTATTTCAGCATAATTTTTTTTTGTATCGGCCATGTAAGGACTACATGCCAATTTCAATTCTTTGTTTTTGTTCTTTTCTTTTTATCCAATATTATTTCATATTTTCACTGCGTCTCTTCTTCCTGTCTTCAGTCCACATTGAACCTGCGTTTTTCTCTCTCCTGCCCTGGACTCCATCCATTTTTAACACTTTTGCCCGAAAAACTTCTCTTTCAATTGCTTCTTCTGCGTTTATATTATTTTTTTTTCTAAATCCTTTTGGACTTCCTTAATTCAATCCAACTTGATGTTGACTTCTTCCCCCTCAGGTATATGAAGATCTGCTTTGTTAACCTATTGTCGTCCATTCTATATAAATGTCCAAAAAATAATAGTCTTCTTTTTCTCATTGTTTCTGTTATATTTTCTATACTTCGATATATTTCATCATTACTTCTTAATTTCTTGTTTCTTCTGAAGTTTTTCGTGGGCCTAATATTTTTCTAATAATAATTCGTCTTTCAAATGTTTCTAGTTTGTATAAATTATAATTCAATGCTAGACATTCACTTGTATTATAAGCATTGTGACCTCACTGCTATACTGTAATGCCTTATTTTCGTATTTTTAGATATGCACTTTTTTGTAAATATCTTTAATTATACCATGTGCTCTTTCCATTTTATGAATCCTTTCTTCTATAGCAGATTTTTCTAAACCATTCTCTTGAATTATTTCTCCTAGATACTTAAATTTTCGAACACTTTCTATTCGACCAATATCTGTTACCAGGAATATTGGCGCATTTTTAATGTTCGTGGGAAATTTTTGTTGTGGAGAAATTCTTAAGCCTGTTCTACTGGCTACGTAGTCTAAAAGATTAACCTGTGTCACTGCAGATGTCAGATGTTTAGAAAGTATAGCAAAGTCATTTGCGAATTCCCAAAAGTTTATTTCAATACGTTTGTTCCTTCTTCCCAACATGATTGGTGATATTTTGCATTTACTTTAATTTTTCATTCCAAATTCTCACTACTTTCTCCAGGACACAGTTGAAAGGAATTGGGGATAAACCACCACCCTGTCTTACACCTGTATTTATTTGAACGGTTGAGATATTTCTCCCATTTCTATATAATTAGGCAATTTATACAGTTATTTATAAGCTTTCTTTTAAAGCACGGCACTGGATTAAAACTAATATTACCTTAATTTATTATGAAATATAAGTCAAATTTTTAACAGCTGCCAGGGGGTAATTGATTTCTGTGATTTCATCCCCCCTAACTCCATTACTATCAGGACAATAATAAATTTCGTCTGTGTACAGAATTGTATTCCGTTTCTTATCTAACCAAACTAAAAATTAACTTTGACAAGAATTTTGTTATCGTGACGATTGTACACACACACACACACACACACACACACACACACACACACACACACACACACACACACACACACACACACACACACACACACACACACACACACACACACACACACACACACACACACACACACACACACACACACACACACACACACACATCTCTCGTCGAGTGGTCCTCCTGCCGCGTGACGTGACGGACGCGCGTCGCGACGCTGCCTCTCATTACGACATTCCACCGGTCGCCCCCTAATGAACGGCGTGCCTCCGCGACGACGCACACAATTCATCACGTCCCAGCGCCTCCCTCACACGCACTCACGCACGCACGCGCACTCTTACTGCCTGCCTGCAAGATGTATATACTTTGTCAGTATTAACCCCTGAGCAATTAATCTCCCACTTATTATCCAGGTGTGAGTGTGTTTGTGTGTGTGTGTGTTTCCTCCACAAATAATTTATACGACGCGGCGGCGGTGCACGGTGCTACACACTCACACGCACACGCACACAAGTTTCGCTGTACTTTCTTAATTACATTCGCCTCTCACTGTGGCAAGAATAATTCTATTCAATCGACGACCCTCATTAGTGTGTCGCTGGTTGGCTGACTGCCTCAGCTTCTGTATGTCTGAATGAAACTTTGATACTTTCTTTTGACGGCAATTATATTATATTATGTATACAATATAGAATTTATTAATGTCCGAGTGGGTGGTTTCATATGTGTGTGTATTCTTTCGCCTGTGAGGTACATGACCTGTATAACTTAGCGGCCTACACCGATGTTTACAGTGTGGAATAACGACGCAATCGCGAAGGCTGTAGTACGTCTTCCAGAGGCTTGGCGGTTATTCCCCACCAGTACGAAAAACTTGCTGTTAAATAATCTGTGATCTTCCTTAGTTCATATATATATATATATATATATATATATATATTGCAATGATACAAACATTCACATTGTGTGTGAATATATGAGGATATATTTACAATAAGCCTTAATTGGTGGTGTCCTGTGCAAAGGTGTGTGAATGCTATAAAACGATAGGCTATTGTTATTAGAATATGTACTGCATGTTAACGTAGTTTAAGGCAATAATAAACAATGGAGAAGATATGAATTTCATTAACATATGAATTCAATAAGTAAACACTTGGTAAAGTTTTACAGATAATTTTTATTTTCCTGAGACTTATTTCACCAGTTACGGCAGCTTGAGGTTAGATCTGAGCTGGCAGATTTGAAATGTATGTCAGGTGGAGGTGGTGCGTGTTCTTTTGTTTGAAACCAAATAAATTGTCTTCACACAAAAGCCTTATTGAATATACTGTAATTTACAGTTACCCAGTAACATTAGTTTGTTTTGTGCCAAACACGCACCATTGTTCAACCGTTCACCTTTTCTTCTTCTTCTTCTTCTTCTTCTTCTTCTTCTTCTTCTTCTTCTTCTTCTTCTTCTTCTTCTTCTTCTTCTTCTTCTTATTCTTCTTCTTCTTCTTCTTCTTCAGCACTACAGCCCAATCTTCCAACATCAATCCTCTCCAAAGTCTCCTGTCCGTTCCCATCTCAATGTAACCCCCCACATTCATTTTTCTGAGATCTAGCAGTGGCGACTGGTGTTATAATTGCAACGTTGCACAAACACTAGTATAGAATAACTAAAGTATAAAATAATATACGAAAACATTAAGCAGCTGAAAGTATCATAAATTTCAACAGAGAGCGTATCATATTTCACACGGCAACGTTCACATGCAATTCAAATGTGGCGCGCAGGTTGGTGGTTGTAGGCCTCTTGCAACATCAATAGTAAATGGCAGAGCTTTCTACACAAACATACGGGAGGACGTGCGCTGCTCTTCACAACTGCCTTATGTTCCCAATATAAGCTTGGCGGTTGCAAAGTTTCTGCAACGCTCCGCTAGTAGCTCTGCAGCTTATCCTTAGTTGTGTCATGAAGGCAGCCCACTTGATTTACAAGTTGTGTCATGTTTAGTGTTTACGTTGGTTCAATTTATACGTTATCATTTGTTTGAGTTTATAAAATTTTAGTAATAATTTACTATTATCAAACTGTGATTATGATAGTTTAATGTATTTTAACCCCTCTCCCATCCACTCGACCAACTACTGCAACCACCAAAATTTGGAACCACTAGCCGCCACTGTTTTCTGGTACATCACCCAACCATCTTGTCCTAGGACGGTCTCTTTTTCTGCTTTTATAGACGTGCGCCTCAGAATTTTCTTGGCAAAGCTGATCATCCATCCGCTCTAGGTGACCTAACCATTGTAATCGTTGAGCCTTTATAAATATTACAATGTCTTCGTGATTGAGTAGCCCAACTGCCTCCTCGCTATTTCTGATCCTCCATTCGTCATATTCTTTTAACCAGGCAATAAACACGTCTTAAGATCTTTATTTCAAACCTTCTTAGTGTTTCATGTTTCTTTTTTGACAGTGTCAATGTCTCGCCTCCATACGTAACAGCCGGTAAACCGTTTACCTTGGACTTTCCAATTGCCTTCTTGGTCATACACTGCCTTCACCCCTGCAGCGTCAAACATACGTTACAAACTTCTCACTTCAAATCTAACCTCTGAAACTAACGTAACTGGCGAAACAATTGTCAGGAAAATAATAAATATCTCTAGAGCTATACAAAGTGTTTATTTATTAAATTCAAATTAGAGTAATCTGTTAATCCGGCCGATTGGAGTCTCTTATATGCCGGGTTATGGAAGTCTACTATGAGACACTGTGGGGACATGTGTACGTTGTTCTTTCGTAACATGTGCAAAAGAATAAGTGTCTCACGTAAACACAAGAAGAAAATCGTTTTTTGAAATGTTGAATCGCAAGAAGGAAAACGTTAAGTAAACCTTTCCATCTCGATGTGTGTGTGTGAGTACGTAGGTAGATAACGTGCGCGCGCGCCGGCACAATTGCCAACAAATTGCAGTGAATGGAAGCGCGCGACGTGATAACAGCTATCAGTAACGGCGTTGTGATGAATAGCGCAGAATTACCGTAACGTTAACACCTTAACGAACGACGATTCCCTCCGCGATCCCCTTTAATCCCCTTTGTAAGACGCCGTGTAATTTCTTCCCTTTGTCTAGACAATGCGATCCGGTTCTGTAGTCTCATTAATTTGTGGCCCGTTCAGGTCTCCGCAGAGAATTAAATTGTACGCGCATGTGCGTCCGTACTGACACATCCATTGCGTAGCATTTCTGATGATGCCAAACAGGTAATACAAACTGACGAAATTATTATGGAATATTATTAATTTTTTGGATCTTTTCGGTTAAGTGGCAGCATGCAATTTTATAAAACTGTAGCTGTCCCCACATTTCTGTATGCTAGTGAAGCATGGACTCTTTGTAAAATCGCGAGGAGGATTCAGGCAGGCGAAATGAAATTTCTAAGAGGGACGCAAGTTTGTTCTCTCTTGACTCGGAGAAGGAACGAGGGTATTAGACGCAATTTAAATCTTGTATCACTGCACCAGAAGATTGAAGACTACTGAAGGAGATGGTGTGAACACTTGAATCACATGCCTGATATGCGTCTACCTGTGGCTCCCCTTGGGTTATCACCCTACTGGGAAGAGAGGTGTCGGTAGACCGAGGAGGAGATGGGTTCCGGAACAGGTCTAAGGCCTAGTCCTTGGAGCGGTGATGATGATGATGATGACATTGATATCTCTCATGGTGAACAGATTATTGGGTAACCAAGTATACCAGAGCTCATCTCCTAATAACTTAACAGAACTACGTAAAATGGTAAATCAAGTGTTAGGCCGTGGCTGTTAGGCCTTGGCCTTATGACATTGAAACCAGATGTTGAGCCATCTTCAGTGTTAAAAGAAGAACGTGGTTGATGGCCGCTAAATAACGCCAGTACTAAAGCAAAAGTAAACTGTCTTGAGGACTATTGTCTCGATCGCGCTGACAACGCTAGCCACTACAAACCAATTACAAGATCACTGTGCTAAACGTAATGCAATTAATTCCACTGTGTTACTGGATCAGTAGATTGAATAACAAACCGTTCTGCAGTGACCTAATTTTATTTTATAATTTACCCAACACTCGTGTGTATATTTTGCAGTAGTACGACGACTCTACTCTCTGCTTTCAAGTGATAAATTGGACTCGCTCGCGTTGTCGTCGTCCTCGTCTGTGTAAAGGGTTTAAGTTGGCATTATTCGTGAAGTCGATAAGTAGAGACGGAGTGGACAATCGATCACTCGACTGGCCGTACACAATTGATTCTTTACTTTGTTGTTGTCGTTCGATATCGCTGCGACAGGAAGTCGAAACGGATCAACTGGGTTTGTAAAATACGGTACGTACTTTGTGTCGCCAAGAAGACGATTATTATCACTACTACTACTGCTACTTTTGTGTTGTACAGAATTGGCAATGCTTCCAATTTTATTTTATAAAGTTGTATTTCTTATTTCTGCCTTACCCGTTCTGCTTCATCATAATCATCGTCGTCGTCATCTTCATCGCCTTTTCTTCTTCTTTTTTGTATCGCCCAACTAAGGACCACATGGCAATTTCAATTCTTTATTCCTTTTTAAAAGAGTTTACAACTCTATTAAGGTCATGGATTCGATTAGGAGAAAATCCTGATACTCTCCTCCCAATGGTAGTCTGGGGGCAACGTTTGCTTGTATAAACAAGCGACTACCGAATAAGGAATAAGGAGATTCCCTTTTTGCCAAGTACTAGCGGCCTCCAAGGAGGACGTATGAGTGGATAAAAGGATAAAACACCCTCTCGACCTCTATCGGATCCCCTTGAAGCGTGAAGAAAAACGGCCGATTATGCCTAAATAAAAGAAGAAAAAGAAATAAATTCCAAAGGTCTCTCTTTTTGTGCCGTTTTCAAGTCTGCTCCTTCTTGTTGCCTCCCCCGCCCAAGAACTGACCATAGTAACCTCACCTTAGCTGACTGGACTCTTCATAAGGTCTAGTATTTGAGGTATATTCTATATAGACGTTTCCCTTCTATATAGACTGCAGGGCACAGCTACAATCTTTCAGAATCTTAATATCATGTCCTGTCTTACCCTTAACCGATCTTCAGACTCTGCTGCATACAATCATACGAGATTATATTTCTATATTTTTTCTGGATATCAACTTTGCCATGGTAGAATACGGTACAGACAAAGGAGCTAACGGTATTGATTCCCTCCAAATCTCTTTATTAGTTATTCACAATCTCTATAGTCTCACCGTAAACATCTATGGCTAAAGCAAGCGTTCCTCTGTGTCTACCGTTCTAGGCCTTATCTCTTAGGTGTATGTTATTAATAATAGGCTTTAATTTTCTGTAAACGTTTACCGCGTTATTTCGCTTTACACGTATTGTATCCTTCCCATGCCGCAAGAGAAAGTAAAACCAAATAGTTTAATTGTTGTGCAACAATGGAACACGGCATTGTTGTCGCTGTGACAGAGAGAAATTACTCTGTCGCCGGCGACGTCGATTGCATTGCATTTAAATATAAATCACACTTTGTCGGCTTCATTTGTTGAAACGAATTTTTAAATAGAGAGAAATCGAGTTTGTAGCGACATATTGTCATTGCGAAAACATAATCGATACTGACAATCGGATAGAATATAAATTGGTGTGCGCGGGTATACGAGAGACGATATAAAGTTCACACGTGGTTTCCAGTAATGAAAATAGTGTTCGGTATTCAAAAGTTCGGAGGCTGGTTTGAAGTTTGTATACAGCCTGAATAAAGAGAGCTGTACCAATATCTGAGGCAAGAATTGTCAACAACAATAATTTCCAAAACATCAAATTCATATTAATTACACTAATTAACAGCCATTTTACATCTGGTGTGGGATAAATTGATTTTCATGTATTTTTAGAAGTAGCAACCGAATCTGTCTTTGAAAATCCTGTACCACGTAAGGCTTTTAAACATTTCACCATTTTTCAGGTTTTATAATAAATATTTTAGTATTTTATATACATCATGTATGTTTCCTCTTTAAAATGAAATGTATAAAATAAAATCAATAGATATACTAATTGTACTTATTATTTGATGGTAATGCAAGACGTTCTGTGACTAGATGGCAGGACAATTGCGTTTCTCAGTAAAGGTAACAGAATTACCCACAGAGTTCACTCAGCCTATCTGTTTAGTCCATTTGAATCCTACTTGGTATATTCTCTTAGTTTGGCATTACCCTAATTTGTGTTTATCTGTGAGTTATTGTTTTTTGTGAGCCCAATAAGCACTCTGCAAGCTAGAACACTTCATACAACATTTCTGTGAACGCATCATTTTATAGAAAAGATGAACTGAACGACTTGGTGCGCGACTTTCTAAACAGCAACTGAACTGTTGGGGTCAAAACAGCACCCTATAGCTTCAGGGACAATGGTTACGAGTTTTAGATCAAGAAGTAGTCATTTTTCTGCATATTTTAAAATGAAAAATTCAAAGTGTGTATGCATAGACGTGAATGGTTTGATGGTGGAGTTCGGTGTCCATCGTAACCCAAGGGACTGGGGACTATTTGTTGATTCGAGTAAAACCAGCTTAAAAGCTGTGCTGTTGCATAATAATGAATCAGTAATAATATTAAATAATAAACTACCATTAGTGCCTGTGGGTTATGCAGTAGAGATGGAAGAAACGTATGAAAGCATGGTTTACCGCTGGAGACAATCAAGTATAGACATCACGAGTGACAGTTATGCTGCGATATAAAAGTTGTCTCACTACTTACAGGTTTACAAGGTGGGGTTGTTTGTGCCTCTGGGACAGCCGAGACACCAAGAATCACTACAACGTCAAGGAAGTCATACGTTGCTGGAAAGGAAAATGTGAAGTTTATACCAATGGTTGAGCCGAATAAAGTAATTCCACCTGCTCTTCACATTAAACTGGGTTTGATAAAGAACTTCTTAAAAGGACCTGCTCCTTCATAAAGGAGGTCAGGCTTTTAATTATTTGATAGTAAAGTTTCCCAAACTGAATGAAGCAAAGCTAAAAGAAAGCATATTGTTGGGGGCCACAGATAAGGACATTGTTGAATGCTAAACTTACAAATCTGGAGTTAGCTGCTTGGTCCTCTTTCAGAGCGATTGTGCATGGCTTCTCGGGCAACAGAAAAGACGATAACTATGTTTCCATTGTAAATGATATATTGAAGATCTACAAGAACATTTGAAAATCCACTTTTTACATTTGTACCTTGATTTTTTCCTGAAAACTTAGGTGCAGTAAGTGACGAGCAGGGTGAACGTAGGTGCAGTAAGTGACGAGCAGGGTGAACGTAGGTGCAGTAAGTGACGGGCGGGGTGAACGTAGGTGCAGTAAGTGACGAGCGGGGTGAACGTAGGTGCAATAAGTGACGGACGGGGTGAACGTAGGTGCACTAAGTGACGAGCGGGGTGAACGTAGGAGCAGTAAGTGACGAGCAGGGTGAACGTAGGTGCAGTAAGTGCCGAGCGGGGTGAACGTAGGTGCAGTAAGTGACGAGCGGGGTGAACGTAGTTGCAGTAAGTGACGAGCGGGGTGAACGTAGGTGCAGTAAGTGAGGAGCGGGGTGAACGTAGGTGCAGTAAGTGACGAGCAGAGTGAACGTAGGTGCAGTAAGTGACGAGCAGGGTTAACGTAGGTGCAGTAAGTGACGAGGGGGTGAACGTAGGTGCAGAAAGTGACGAGCAGGGTGAATGTATGTGCAGTAAGTGACGGGGGGGTGAACGTAGGTGCAGTAAGTGACGAGCAGGGTGAACGTAGGTGCAGCAAGTGACGAGCGGGATGAGCGCTTTCACAAGGACATCCTTACTGTGAAGCATCGTTATCAAGGAGGCTGGAATCCTTTGATGATGGGGAATTACTAATGGTTTCTTCTTAGAGAGACTGATAAAACAGCATACAAAATCAAAGCATCTTCTTCTCATTTTCCCAAATAATTGATATTAAACTAAATAATTACATAGTAAAGTATTATTTTAATGCTTTTGTTGTATACATGTCTACATATACAGTACTATAATTTGTTTGTGAGTTATTGCTTGTTTGTATTTTAAGTTGAAATTTTCGTTAATATATTATAATTATATTTGTATGTTTCTGTTTATATAGAAAATGTAACGTGGTAGAGAAAATCTGATTTTTCCATTGATTCAGCACCCTAAAATGAGGTAATTCCACCCAATTACAAGCCAGATACAGAAAAAAAGATTTAATTTGTTGAGTAGCGTTATTATTCATAATAATCCGTTGTTCTCTGATGGAAGAGAAGAACATTAGTTTCATTTGCTATTAGCTTCGGGTGTCTCCTACACTTCTCTCTTTGTTTAACTAGTTTTCCACTGACCTGAGAAAAGAGACTTCAGTCGCATACAAACCGTGGAAATAAAATTTATTAGATATTTTGTACGAAGAACGAGAAGGGATAGGATGAGAAATGAGAAATATTGAATACAATAATAAAAGTCTTCTTCTACTACAACTACTTCTTCTTCTTCTTCTTCTTCTTCTTCTTCTTCTTCTTCTTCTTCTTCTTCTTCTATCAGAGATTAGGCGAATCACCTGTTCCAGTCCCAAAAAAATATACCCACTTCATTAACCCTTCCTATACTTCGTTGTCCAATAGGCTTGTATTGCCAAACGCCCATACATAACCAGTCATCTGGCGTCCTGTACCAGCTGACAATCCATCTCTCTTTGTTTTCTGCAATACGATCTTTGATGTTAAGTAATACTAATAACAATAGCAATATTAATAATTCTCCCTCCCATAAATTATCAGAATATGGCAGTACATTTTATTTGACAGCGAACTTAATACTGTATGAAATGTTTGAGAAGATCACGACTACGATAAAGAAAATTCGAATACTCTTTCCTATGGACACTTTAGACGAAAGGAGGTAGCCAGGAAGGCTAGAAAACAAGATTATGATCTTCCAGGATAATAGAGAGGGACACACAGGTACCGTGGTTAAAACAAATCCTTCGGTATCTGGGAAAATGTGATCAGAGAGAGGCAACAGAGAGGTGTTAAGAAGAAAATCTGAGGAGGTGAAGGATCTTTTCGAAGAAAAAGCAAGGGAGACGAAAACGTGTTCTCGGAAGAAGAACGAGTAAGAGTGGGCTATAAAATGAAGGAATACAAGCCGGGGAGAAAACAACTTTCGAATGTGAAGGAAGTTGCGACATTGCAGACCATAGATGGGTGAAACGAAAAAGAAAGGAAGAAATTGGTAAGAAAGGAAGTTATAGACTAATAATAAGAGGAATTCGTGTGGAGTTGTTAGTCTCCCATCGGGCGCCTCCCCAGGTGGAGGATTGGGGAATGCTCACCAGATATAGTTGGTACCGGAGAAATAAAATGCCCGGGGCGGACCAAAACTAGCAGCTGCTGCCTTGTAATTGGATATAGGTTTAGCAAAGTCTAAAGGAAATAAACCTTGATTAAAAATTTCCTGGTCCTCCTGGTTGGGGGTTAATGCAATGGGCAAAAAAAAAAAATGGATAAAAGAAAATGTTAAAAAACCAAATAGATTGCAGACGGATGGATTCAATATAGGTAAATGAGAATTCAATCACTTCTGTCATCTTTGGTTAAAAAGAAGAAGAAGAAGAAGAAGAAGAAGAAGAAGAAGAAGAAGAAGAAGAAGAAGAAGAAGAAGAAGAAGAAGAAGAAGAAGAAGAAGAAGAAGAAGAAGAAATGGCGACGATGATTGTGATGACGATGATTAAAATTCACAGTAAACAAGTACAGCATTTGCAACAATACTTCTTCATGCGTCGGGAAGAGAATAGAACATAGTCAAGTACATATTCAGTAAACGGGCGGGAAGAGAATAGAACATAGTCTAGTACATATTCAGTAAACGGGCGGGAAGAGAATAGAACATAGTCTAGTACATATTCAGTAAACGTAGCAGTATAAATTTCAATAATGTTTCCTATTTTTTCTAAGGTTGTTCCTACAAAATGGAGGTACCTTATTTTATAGGCCATCTTGTATTTGACAGAACAGGATAATTTAATTATTAAAACAATTTACTTCATTACTCGTTACTTAATTATCTTGTAGAGCTACAAGTGCCGGTTATAGCGTAGATCAGTGACGTCGTGTTTGTGTTCTATACATATTTATTCGCGTGTAAAGTGCAGATAACAAGTTGTCTACATAATTATTGAGTGAAACTATATTCACCCCGCCGGGGGGGGGATGAAATACGTTGAGGGGGGAGTGTCACTTTCTACAGAAACTCGAGCGTCTCGGTAATAGATTTATCTGAGACCTTGAACGTCTTCGCGCGGCGTTCACTGCCACCCTTATTGTCACTAGTTTCGTAGTGATATACCTCCCCCTCCCCACTTGACTTACTCTTCGTTTACTTTCTAAATTGGAAAGTTAGTGAAAACGATGCTTTTAATATTATGATTAGTCAAAGAAAAAAGTTAAAATGATTACAATTTGAATGTAGACAGTTAGATGCTTGTTTCAGATCATCAGTGTAAAGTTAGCATACTGTTGAACCTAATGCTCCCTTCATCCCAAGTCTTCCTTTTGTAAATTTCCCTTCTTAGAGGCCCTCTTTGGCACTAGCAGGTCTCTTAGTAGTGATGGTAATCAGCATATACACTGAGCGCAGCCCAAGTTCTATGTTACTCTCCCTTAGAAAGTCGCCATGCAAGCTCACAGATGCAGACCTTCCTTGTCGTGTCTTGGGAGACTCGAAATGATGGCTCGCCGATCTGAGAGACTGTATTAGTCGACGATGTATTAGGTTGCACTCGAGGTTGGTCTGTGGTTTCGCCAGGGTGATTCCTGGGTCTGTCCCCGCATTGAGTGGTGGATCTGGCGAGTTACCTTTGGCTGCTAAATCCTAGATAATTCCGCAATCCGCGGATGCTTACAGCTGCAGTCTCCTCTTCAAGGATTAGGTTATACAAACCTGTTCCGGCACCCATCTCATCCTGGGACGTCTCTTCTACCAATAGCTTTATAATTGAGTGCCGCTTTCTGCAATCGATCCTCTGTTATCCTTTGCAGATGATACCACCATTGTGTTCTGTAAATTGAAATAATTTCATTTATGTCCTTTACTTCGAGTTCTGCTCTGATATCCTCATTCTTTACTCTATCTTGCAATGTGTAATTTAAAGTATTTCGAAGATACTGCATTTCAGCACTCTGAACCTTGCCGCTTTCCTTTTTTGTAATGAACCACGCTTCACTCGCATGAATCAACAAGGGTATTGCGATTGTCTTATAAAATGTAATCCTTGTGCTGTGTCTTGTTTTATTTGTAAGATTTCTATGAATCGTACCACAGATTTATTTATCTTCTCTCTCATATTATATTCAGATTCATAGCTTACTGCACAGCCGAGATATTTGAAACGGCTCACTTGTTCTAAAGTACTGCTGTTTATAACTATCTTAGTCCTCACTGGATATTTAGTTTAAAGGCCATGTTTTTGGTCTTCCTTAAGCTGCAGTCTCCAACCATAATATTGTTGTGCTTGCAATAAGTAGCACAACGCTGACTGCGTACGTGGTTCCGGATGCGTGGCGAGCGTGAGATTGTTCCAGTCGTTTAGACATTATTATGCTCGGCTGAGTTACGTAACGTTCTGGTCTGGTCTAGAGTTCCTGCCCATAACTCGACCACTCTACCGACGTCCAGGCCCCTCGTTATGTGACTACAGTGCAAGTCGTCGCAGGTATTTCGAAGCGGGCCAGTCCAGTTTAGATTTGGCGATATTCAAGTGCCGACCGAAGTACTGTGGCAAAGAGATCATTGTGTTAATTAGAGCGGAACTGTGATAAGGTGACATTTATTACTGTGCTTGACCAAGTTAACTTGAGTTATTCCGCAAGATTGCTTTGCTCATTTATAACCGTTGTTTGTGTCTAATTAATGTTTGTAATTAGTGACTTCATCCGGTGTAGGTTATTCTGTTTCCGCTGTAACAATATGACGCTCTGAGTGACCGTCGTAACAGTATCGTCAGGTGTTCAGAACAATAGAAATCAAGCTCGTTGGACAACCGGAGATGGTATAAGCCTTGGCTTGCAGCATGTCCAATATCCTTTTGAGTTTCTGTTACATCGTGGAAAGCTGATATGTTTTGCGGATTGACGTTCAAGCCATGCCTCCGAGTTACAGCGCGGCCTAAGCACTCCCCATTTTCTTCCTAAACGTTTTGTTGTAAACAGCTGCACGAGCATAAAAACCTTTTTTTTTACTGTTTTAATAACTCATATACTTATATACTTGTAATAAGTATTTTAGTAACAGTCTGTCGCTTTTTGAGGCCTGAAAAAGATCCCCGAGGGTGTGATACGAAAAGCTGCCGACGATGTCGAGAATTTACAGCAACCAACCATGGCCTAACAGCCCGGTATTTAATAATTTTGATAATTTTTCTTATTGTTCATACTCCTAATTGTTGCCATGTACCATCATATCTTCCGCAGCACTGAGATTCGTTAATAATTTTTTCGTTACTCGCTGACACTGTTCCGCGACCGCGAAGTATATTTTCCGTGACCGAATCGATATTCGTCGATTGCGTAAATTATTCCATTACACGAATGACAGCAACCGCCCGCCGTAGTAGTTGTAATAAATCGATTGCAAGAGGCGCGATAACAGACTGGATTGAAGGCTGGGACAACATCTGCTGAGGGGAATTAAATCTGTCAGTATGCGATTCATTTATCACGGACGACCATCTTTGTCTTGGCGGCATTGTTATTCCGATAAGTAATGAAAACAAGCAGTCTTTGGGAACCAGCCCCGCGGAGAGACTTGAGAACAGCGTCTACTTACATTTGTTTAATTGCTTTCGTTAACGTCTTAAAATGTTTTTGACACAACGAGAATGTTCAGTTAAACGATGCAGTAGTGAGAATCGGCTTATCAGGAAAATCGGTTTTAGCGACGAATCGGCTATAATGTACTTGCTTGTGAACTACGTGTAGTGTACATATTGTGTGTGTGTGTATGAGTGTGTGTTTGTGTGCGTGTGCGTGCGTGTGTACATCTTGTAGCGACCAGCGTACGAAACAAAGCGATAATAGTTAAATGACATTATAGCTAATGATTTTAAAAATGTGGATAACAAAATATTTTTAAGTAAGCAAAGAAAGAAAAAGTACATAATTCGGAAGTGAAAAGAGATGAGAAGAAGGGAAGAACCAGTTGAACCAAACGTAGTCCACACTCCACACAGGTTCGTACGAAAAAAAATCGGAAGTGAGAACAAAGTTCGCTTCCAAAGAACTGTCGAAATAAGAACGCCAACGGAGATATGAAGAAGAAGCAGAAAAGCTTTAGCGCGAAATTCGGTAATGAAACATAAAAGAGCAAAAGATTCGGTGACCATACGACCCGATTTCCGGGACAGTCCCGGATTTCGGACCTAGGTTCCCGGTGTCCCGAAAAATCGTTAGAAGTCCCGGATGTAGACTTTACAATATTTTATTGTTTTTAGGCAGAAATTATAAGAAAACTGATATAATTATATGAAATATGATAAGTTTTGTGTAAGCTAATAAATTGTAAATGCTAACTAGAAATAGCAGAAGCAAATTATACTTTATTCAGAGACTGTTTGAAGCGAATTTCATCTTTTGACCATTTTTTCAGGACATGAAAGTATATAGACGTAAGTTTTAGAATACTAAAACGGTCGGCAACATATTTTTATTAACAATTTTAGATAGAAAATCCTGCTTTTCTGGTTTTGCTAAAAATAATTCCGCTGCTAATAATCGGATCACAAAAAGTTTTAATTGAAAATTATTCAGGTTAAAATTTCAAACAAAACAACTTATAAAAGTTAATGAAATAATGTGCTGAGTCAAAAGATTCAGCGCGAGTTCAGTAATTTTATTGGCATTTTTGACGGTAAGGACAGTACAAAAGTTAAAGTAATAATGAGTGCTGCTCTCTACCCGCGGATAGGAGAGGCTACCGTTTTCGATTTTACACAGTTTGATCGGTGTTGCCGTCTGCTGAGTTTTTCCAGCAGTTTTAAACAACAGTGCTGCAGCCTGGTGAGATTTTCGTTACCCAAACGAGTACGGCGTTCCGTTATTTTTTTTTGTCTCAATATGGAAGCCTAACTCAGGGCCTCGTGGAAAATCTCTTCGGTGGAGAGAAGTGTGAAAATCTCGCATCTACTTTTTATAACTATGAGATAAGTTTCTTAACGACTGCGGTAAGTTTTGATTTCATTATATTAATTATATACTAAATTTTTAAAGGAGAAAATGTTTTTTTTAGTAAGCTTGAGTAAGCGTGCCCACTTGTTGAATCATGCATGGTGAGAGACGTAATTGTTCGTAAAGTTTTTATAAACCAATAAAGCTTGATTATTGGAGTGTCAGAATCTCGGCTTTAATACCTAAAGTACAATAACCACAATATATTTAATTTTGCACTTTCATTAACACCGATGTAACGAGATTGTGTTGAGCACTTAACCTGTTACACAATGTGTCGTCATTAAGTGGTATAAAGTTTTGCTACAATGACAGTAAAACTTTATACATATATAATTGGGAACTTACTCAGGCACGTTTTAAACGTAAATCATGTCTCATTCAAAGTAGTAGTATTCTCAGATTCTATGGAGTTAAAAACTATGTGTTTTAAATAAATTCTGCGCCACGTGGTAACCTCAATTTCACTCAAAGTAATAAGTTCATAAGATGTTACAGAGCCAAGATAAATTATTATATTGCAAAAGCAACTCACATTCAGTGAGGTTCAAGTTATAAAGCGTTATAAAGAATCATTGTTAGAGAACTTTTTTAGTAAGGCATGTTGGCCAAAATAATGTTACCAAGTTTTATTATGTACAACACAACTAGGTGTTGTTTTTAGTTATGTATTTTGGAGGGTGTCCAAACAGTGGGGGCATTTGTGTGTGGTCTCTCACTAAAAATGTAATGTGTGAACAGGGTTCACCGAATAGAGACAAGTCCTGCTACCACTGAACGAAATGACATCTTAAAAGCTCCACACTCGACACCGAAGAGAACAACGACCGCAACAACATGCCAATCATGAGATCGCCACGCTAGAAATAAGAGATCATCCTTCTGGGCACATATAAGCAGGTGAAAAATATCCATTTATACTTACACGTAGAATCAACATGGCACCAGTTATACATAATCATCAGTTTTACCGTTCAAGTATACATTCCTTTGGATCCCCAATTGATGGGACAGTTTAGTGTGAACACTAAGAATTAATTGTAAAATTTCAATACATGTATAGTAAATTGTCAGTTCAGAGACTGACATGTCTACAACACAGCATCCAACTTAGATTTCCACTCATTTCCTTATAGGGCTTTCGCTACAGATTTAAAGTCAGTTTTGTTATTAGTAATTTTCTCAAGTTTAATTTACCAGGCATAAAACATATATTTTCTCTTATTTTTAAAATCAGGTTAGGTCATTTGTATAAAAAGATTACTGGGGAGGTAGGTGTTATTTTAAATTAGTTTCAACCAAGCTGTGCCTGTCGAAACACTTTTCAACTTGTTTGTCGAAACAAGGTTGTTGAAACAAGGTTGTTGAGACTGGTTATAAGTTGAAGAAACATGTCCGTCTCTGACACACACAATGTATTTTTTTTATATAAGGTGCTAATATGGTGCAATTTTCCTCTTTTCATTAATTGGCCCTATTTTAGTCTATATAAATTCTTTATATTAATCATGGTAACTGGGGGGGGGGGCGTAAATTATTTTAAACAATTTTATTTCTCACCTTAATTAAGTATTTTAGCACTTAGCCACTTAGGCACTTCTTTTAAATTTTCAATGCCCTGGGGACATTTGTATGCAATACTTTATGATACACATGACGTGCAATTAACCCACACCATGGGGGTACATTTATAGAAATAAATCTTTAATCCTAATTGGGATTCCTATAAAGAAGAACTTTAGAATTTATATACACCAGAAGGATAATATAAAAAAAAGGGCGTGGCAAGAGACCTTTATGTATTTGTATACTATTGTATATGTAATTTGTCTTGTGGAACATGTTATGTCTGTATATTTCTGTGTACATTTTGGGGGATATATATATATATATATATATAAATATTAGGCATTACTGTACTTTTGGTGGGATATAGGGATTTATTATATAGGGATTTATTATTAGAATTTATATACACCAGTAGACGAGTATTCTATCTCAATAATCGTGGCTGATCATTTCTTTATGAAAATTAATTATTTATTTAACAAGTATAGTAAGTGTCACCTTTAAAGTTCATTTAAATTGGATGAGTAATTATTTTAATTATTAATAGTAACTGTGAATGAAATCATTTACCTTCATCAATTTATATACTGCATTTTAAAAGAAACATATGATATAAATTTTATATTTTAATAAATAGTTTAATGGGAGTTTTATTTTGAGGTTAATGATTATTTTAAATTTTCAATTCATTGATGGTGACATAGCAATTATTTTCGTGGATTCAGTTAATATTTTTCAGGTGGCCTTGTTGAGAGGGTATACTTCTTTAGTTAACCATTTAAAAGGGGAATTATAAATCACTGTTGTTTTTTGTTATTTTTATTATATGAGATAGAATAATAAAATGGGATTGTTAATTTTTTAATTCTTGAGTTTTTATTGCAAGTCCCGTCTTACTGGATCCAGCGCAATTTTTAGCTTCTCTAGGCCTTAGCCTAGTTTTAATTAACTTGTAACCCCTCTTTACAAAATGAAATATTCTTTTTGTTTTAACTACTCAAAATGAAGTAGGGGTTTCATTTGGTAGCAGAGCGCGGTTACATTTGGTAGCAGAGCGCGCTTACGATGAGGGTCCTGTGGGTGTGACGGGGCTTGCAAACTTAGGAAATATTTTGGAATTTTCACAATGGTAAGTTCAAATTGAACTTAGAAAAATTTTAAAGGCCCTATATCCCAAGGTTGAAAATATTTTGTTAGTTTTAAGGTTTGAAACATATGTATATGTACTTGCCCGCCTTGCATAGTGAATAGTGCCACGTGGTAGGAAATTTTAGAAGGGGAGATCCCTGGGCAAGACTTATCGCAGTCGGTGCTTGGTTAGTTTGAGTTTACCTTACCCATGTTTGGGGAGGTGTTGCGTTTTTTTTTTTGATTAGGCGGTATGGCCCGATCGGCAGTCGGTTTCTGCCGATAAATGGTAGCCGGAGGTAACCTAAGAAATGGTTAAAATAAATTTTCGTGGTCGGTATTTTGTTTTTCGTGTTGTGTGTGTTGTGTGTGTGTCGCGTTCCTTTTGTCTGGTGTAATCGAGTGTGAGCTGTTCAGGTAGTGGGCTAGTTCTCGCATCGTTAGGTGGACCCGCAGTCTACTCTTTGGAAGTATAGTACGTGAGTTTTTCTTATTCCAATCTTATTATTGTCAATATGTTTATAGGTGTTAGGTATTTGTAGGGTGTTGTGTTTTGTTGATAGTGTTTTGCGAATTGTGTAATTCTGGCGGCGCTATGCTTTCAGAAATTGTCGTCCCCCGACCACCGGGAGGAACAGAAATTGCCCCACCCTCTCACCCCAGTTCTCCAGAAATTTTCGGTGGTAGATGGATTTAAGGAGGACCAGCTGCTGGTTTTCTTGGACCTTGTCCTGCAGTTGGCAGCCTATCCGGGTATATCCGATGGGGAGGTCTTGTGCCTTATATACCCGTATTGCCAGGGTACGTTGCAACAGAAGGTCACCAACACTTGGCGTCGGGGCGGCACGGTCGACACTTTTCATGCGGAAGTGTTGGATTACTTCATGTATCCTCCACGACGTTCCCAGCTTAGGCTGGATTGGTTCTATCGTTATCAGGCCGAAGGAGAGCCGTTGGGGGATTACGTGCAGGACATACGAAAAGCTGCCCGGGTATTAAGATTAGGGTTGACCGACACCGAAGTCCTAGATATAATTATAGGAGGACTGAATTCCCAAGACGGTTCCCGTTTGGGAAGGTTTGGGAATCGTCCAAATAATTTCGCGGAGATGGCCCGGTGTTGTGTTGCTTCAAATACGGTCCGACCAAAGGTCGCAGTAATTGTTCCGGTAAAGCCATTTCTGCCCAAGGTGGATCCAGAGCCGATAACATCATCATCGCCTACGCCGGAAGATGAGAAGTCACTTGATGGTGGAGCTTTACCATCGTCAGTAGAAGTTAATTTAGACATTGCACATGGACCTGGACAGCTGGATTCCAGGTTGGCTAAGGTTGAAGAAGTTATAGTTGCTGAGAGTGGTGAAGAAGAGGAATCGAAGAAGGAGGCAGAAGAGTGGTCTGCACATGCTACGCAGGGGAGTATAAGTGTAAGTGTTAGGTAGGCTGCAAGTGTTTCTGAGGTCGCGGATGGACTAGGGGATGTCCAGTCTGCAAGTGTGGTAGAAGTAGATGAGGTAGAAGTTGGGGAGAAACTGGGTGGCAGCGTTGTAGAGTTTGTGGGTGAGAATGATGTAGTGTGTGAAGATGTGCAGACGCTTTCTGTAAGTATTGTTGAGGATTCCGAGGAATGGAAAGTAGTTTCAGGCGGACCAGGTGAGCAACTAGAAGATGAAGATGTGCAGTGTCGTGATGATGATTTGGATTATGTAGAGGAAGAAAAGAAAGAGGTGGAAGAAATAGAACCAGAAGCAATTGTAGAAGAGGAGAAGGTAGAAGCAGAGGAGTTAGAGGTTGAGGATAATCCAAATCGGGGTAAACGTAGAAAGGTAAGTTACCTTGATTATAATTTACATGAAATAAATCAGTATTGCTCTACACAAGATAGTTTCTCAGAGAGTGATGTCCACAAGGAACGGGTTCCTAAAGTTCGTTATAAAAGGGTGAGACAAAGCGGTTGACGGGTAGCGGGTAGATGTTCCCCACAATCCCAGTGGTGTACATCTACTTCAGGGTTGCGCCCCTGCCTCCGCGAGCCTTGGTTTTCTCCACCCATCCTTATTTTAGGAGGGAACCAAGTCCTTACCTTAGTCCTAGCTGTTGAACTTTCAATGATCCTTGCCCTTATCATCTTCCCAATTTTCCTACCCCTCCCCTCAGAAAACAAAGTAAAAACCAAAAAACAAATAGAAAAAAAAAAAAAAAAATCCGAGAGGAGTCAGAGAGAAGTTAGTTGGAAGAGTTGTGACTACGTGGGTAGTGAGTTTAGTGTCGTTTTCATTTTTCTTTGTTGTAGGTTGTCGTTGATTTTTGTAGAGTCCTGGCCATGCCGCATTCCCTAGTTGATTTCCATTGTAGCTATTTTAGATTAAGTGTAGGTTGTTCGACGTGGTCGTACTGAAGTATACCCCCTCGTTAGTTCTGCAGTATTGATGACCAAGTGAAGGGATTGATGTTCGCGTGCCCTCGATGCGGTTTTCTCTGTCCGGTTAATAGGGGCCGTCCGCCCTAGGTATAGGGATGTTTTTTTTTAACGACCAGTTAGATATGTCAAGGATATGTGATGCCTTGTTTTAGCATATGGCTGGTCAGTCCATATGAGGACAATAAAGTTATGGGCGCTCACATACCAAGGTATTAGTTACCTTGTTTTGGTCTTCGGACGCGTGTGTGAGTGGCAGTAGGAGGAGTAGGTGGTGGTCACCAGAGAGTGTGACGTATTGGGGCGGTCCTGTGGGGTTGGTCGGGCGGAGAGGGTCGCATGAGGATGGTTGCATTGGCGTTGAGTTTTCCAATCCAGTAAGAAAAGGGGGGGGTTTGTTGTTGTCCTGAGTAGGTATCAAGTTGGGTCTCAGTCGGTGGGCGAGCCTCAGGAGGTCAGAAGACCATGGTAGGAATCTTTCTTTTGTCTTTTGCTGTCTCTCTCTCTTGTGCTGTATGCGGACTCTGATCAGGTCAGCATGCAACACCCGCACACTTACATAATACATATCTTCTTTCGTCTCTTTCATTTTCCTTTTGAATTCTGTGCTCCTGAGAGCGAGCTCAGCTGCGCCAACCCAACCACGACGTCCACTGGTACCTTTTGGGGAGAGGTACACTGCAGGGTACCCTCCTGGCCTTTAACGTTGGGGCAACTATGTTGCTCTTTTGGGGTGAGGGTGTGCTGAGTCAAAAGATTCAGCGCGAGTTCAGTAATTTTATTGGCATTTTTGACGGTAAGGACAGTACAAAAGTTAAAGTAATAATGAGTGCTGCTCTCTACCCGCGGATAGGAGAGGCTACCGTTTTCGATTTTACACAGTTTGATCGGTGTTGCCGTCTGCTGAGTTTTTCCAGCAGTTTTAAACAACAGTGCTGCAGCCTGGTGAGATTTTCGTTACCCAAACGAGTACGGCGTTCCGTTATTTTTTTTTGTCTCAATATGGAAGCCTAACTCAGGGCCTCGTGGAAAATCTCTTCGGTGGAGAGAAGTGTGAAAATCTCGCATCTACTTTTTATAACTATGAGATAAGTTTCTTAACGACTGCGGTAAGTTTTGATTTCATTATATTAATTATATACTAAATTTTTAAAGGAGAAAATGTTTTTTTTAGTAAGCTTGAGTAAGCGTGCCCACTTGTTGAATCATGCATGGTGAGAGACGTAATTGTTCGTAAAGTTTTTATAAACCAATAAAGCTTGATTATTGGAGTGTCAGAATCTCGGCTTTAATACCTAAAGTACAATAACCACAATATATTTAATTTTGCACTTTCATTAACACCGATGTAACGAGATTGTGTTGAGCACTTAACCTGTTACACAATGTGTCGTCATTAAGTGGTATAAAGTTTTGCTACAATGACAGTAAAACTTTATACATATATAATTGGGAACTTACTCAGGCACGTTTTAAACGTAAATCATGTCTCATTCAAAGTAGTAGTATTCTCAGATTCTATGGAGTTAAAAACTATGTGTTTTAAATAAATTCTGCGCCACGTGGTAACCTCAATTTCACTCAAAGTAATAAGTTCATAAGATGTTACAGAGCCAAGATAAATTATTATATTGCAAAAGCAACTCACATTCAGTGAGGTTCAAGTTATAAAGCGTTATAAAGAATCATTGTTAGAGAACTTTTTTAGTAAGGCATGTTGGCCAAAATAATGTTACCAAGTTTTATTATGTACAACACAACTAGGTGTTGTTTTTAGTTATGTATTTTGGAGGGTGTCCAAACAGTGGGGGCATTTGTGTGTGGTCTCTCACTAAAAATGTAATGTGTGAACAGGGTTCACCGAATAGAGACAAGTCCTGCTACCACTGAACGAAATGACATCTTAAAAGCTCCACACTCGACACCGAAGAGAACAACGACCGCAACAACATGCCAATCATGAGATCGCCACGCTAGAAATAAGAGATCATCCTTCTGGGCACATATAAGCAGGTGAAAAATATCCATTTATACTTACACGTAGAATCAACATGGCACCAGTTATACATAATCATCAGTTTTACCGTTCAAGTATACATTCCTTTGGATCCCCAATTGATGGGACAGTTTAGTGTGAACACTAAGAATTAATTGTAAAATTTCAATACATGTATAGTAAATTGTCAGTTCAGAGACTGACATGTCTACAACACAGCATCCAACTTAGATTTCCACTCATTTCCTTATAGGGCTTTCGCTACAGATTTAAAGTCAGTTTTGTTATTAGTAATTTTCTCAAGTTTAATTTACCAGGCATAAAACATATATTTTCTCTTATTTTTAAAATCAGGTTAGGTCATTTGTATAAAAAGATTACTGGGGAGGTAGGTGTTATTTTAAATTAGTTTCAACCAAGCTGTGCCTGTCGAAACACTTTTCAACTTGTTTGTCGAAACAAGGTTGTTGAAACAAGGTTGTTGAGACTGGTTATAAGTTGAAGAAACATGTCCGTCTCTGACACACACAATGTATTTTTTTTATATAAGGTGCTAATATGGTGCAATTTTCCTCTTTTCATTAATTGGCCCTATTTTAGTCTATATAAATTCTTTATATTAATCATGGTAACTGGGGGGGGGGCGTAAATTATTTTAAACAATTTTATTTCTCACCTTAATTAAGTATTTTAGCACTTAGCCACTTAGGCACTTCTTTTAAATTTTCAATGTCCTGGGGACATTTGTATGCAATACTTTATGATACACATGACGTGCAATTAACCCACACCATGGGGGTACATTTATAGAAATAAATCTTTAATCCTAATTGGGATTCCTATAAAGAAGAACTTTAGAATTTATATACACCAGAAGGGTAATATAAAAAAAAGGGCGTGGCAAGAGACCTTTATGTATTTGTATACTATTGTATATGTAATTTGTCTTGTGGAACATGTTATGTCTGTATATTTCTGTGTACATTTTGGGGGATATATATATATATATATATATATATAAATATATATATATATATATATATAAATATTAGGCATTACTGTACTTTTGGTGGGATATAGGGATTTATTATATAGGGATTTATTATTAGAATTTATATACACCAGTAGACGAGTATTCTATCTCAATAATCGTGGCTGATCATTTCTTTATGAAAATTAATTATTTATTTAACAAGTATAGTAAGTGTCACCTTTAAAGTTCATTTAAATTGGATGAGTAATTATTTTAATTATTAATAGTAACTGTGAATGAAATCATTTACCTTCATCAATTTATATACTGCATTTTAAAAGAAACATATGATATAAATTTTATATTTTAATAAATAGTTTAATGGGAGTTTTATTTTGAGGTTAATGATTATTTTAAATTTTCAATTCATTGATGGTGACATAGCAATTATTTTCGTGGATTCAGTTAATATTTTTCAGGTGGCCTTGTTGAGAGGGTATACTTCTTTAGTTAACCATTTAAAAGGGGAATTATAAATCACTGTTGTTTTTTGTTATTTTTATTATATGAGATAGAATAATAAAATGGGATTGTTAATTTTTTAATTCTTGAGTTTTTATTGCAAGTCCCGTCTTACTGGATCCAGCGCAATTTTTAGCTTCTCTAGGCCTTAGCCTAGTTTTAATTAACTTGTAACCCCTCTTTACAAAATGAAATATTCTTTTTGTTTTAACTACTCAAAATGAAGTAGGGGTTTCATTTGGTAGCAGAGCGCGGTTACATTTGGTAGCAGAGCGCGCTTACGATGAGGGTCCTGTGGGTGTGACGGGGCTTGCAAACTTAGGAAATATTTTGGAATTTTCACAATGGTAAGTTCAAATTGAACTTAGAAAAATTTTAAAGGCCCTATATCCCAAGGTTGAAAATATTTTGTTAGTTTTAAGGTTTGAAACATATGTATATGTACTTGCCCGCCTTGCATAGTGAATAGTGCCACGTGGTAGGAAATTTTAGAAGGGGAGATCCCTGGGCAAGACTTATCGCAGTCGGTGCTTGGTTAGTTTGAGTTTACCTTACCCATGTTTGGGGAGGTGTTGCGTTTTTTTTTTTGATTAGGCGGTATGGCCCGATCGGCAGTCGGTTTCTGCCGATAAATGGTAGCCGGAGGTAACCTAAGAAATGGTTAAAATAAATTTTCGTGGTCGGTATTTTGTTTTTCGTGTTGTGTGTGTTGTGTGTGTGTCGCGTTCCTTTTGTCTGGTGTAATCGAGTGTGAGCTGTTCAGGTAGTGGGCTAGTTCTCGCATCGTTAGGTGGACCCGCAGTCTACTCTTTGGAAGTATAGTACGTGAGTTTTTCTTATTCCAATCTTATTATTGTCAATATGTTTATAGGTGTTAGGTATTTGTAGGGTGTTGTGTTTTGTTGATAGTGTTTTGCGAATTGTGTAATTCTGGCGGCGCTATGCTTTCAGAAATTGTCGTCCCCCGACCACCGGGAGGAACAGAAATTGCCCCACCCTCTCACCCCAGTTCTCCAGAAATTTTCGGTGGTAGATGGATTTAAGGAGGACCAGCTGCTGGTTTTCTTGGACCTTGTCCTGCAGTTGGCAGCCTATCCGGGTATATCCGATGGGGAGGTCTTGTGCCTTATATACCCGTATTGCCAGGGTACGTTGCAACAGAAGGTCACCAACACTTGGCGTCGGGGCGGCACGGTCGACACTTTTCATGCGGAAGTGTTGGATTACTTCATGTATCCTCCACGACGTTCCCAGCTTAGGCTGGATTGGTTCTATCGTTATCAGGCCGAAGGAGAGCCGTTGGGGGATTACGTGCAGGACATACGAAAAGCTGCCCGGGTATTAAGATTAGGGTTGACCGACACCGAAGTCCTAGATATAATTATAGGAGGACTGAATTCCCAAGACGGTTCCCGTTTGGGAAGGTTTGGGAATCGTCCAAATAATTTCGCGGAGATGGCCCGGTGTTGTGTTGCTTCAAATACGGTCCGACCAAAGGTCGCAGTAATTGTTCCGGTAAAGCCATTTCTGCCCAAGGTGGATCCAGAGCCGATAACATCATCATCGCCTACGCCGGAAGATGAGAAGTCACTTGATGGTGGAGCTTTACCATCGTCAGTAGAAGTTAATTTAGACATTGCACATGGACCTGGACAGCTGGATTCCAGGTTGGCTAAGGTTGAAGAAGTTATAGTTGCTGAGAGTGGTGAAGAAGAGGAATCGAAGAAGGAGGCAGAAGAGTGGTCTGCACATGCTACGCAGGGGAGTATAAGTGTAAGTGTTAGGTAGGCTGCAAGTGTTTCTGAGGTCGCGGATGGACTAGGGGATGTCCAGTCTGCAAGTGTGGTAGAAGTAGATGAGGTAGAAGTTGGGGAGAAACTGGGTGGCAGCGTTGTAGAGTTTGTGGGTGAGAATGATGTAGTGTGTGAAGATGTGCAGACGCTTTCTGTAAGTATTGTTGAGGATTCCGAGGAATGGAAAGTAGTTTCAGGCGGACCAGGTGAGCAACTAGAAGATGAAGATGTGCAGTGTCGTGATGATGATTTGGATTATGTAGAGGAAGAAAAGAAAGAGGTGGAAGAAATAGAACCAGAAGCAATTGTAGAAGAGGAGAAGGTAGAAGCAGAGGAGTTAGAGGTTGAGGATAATCCAAATCGGGGTAAACGTAGAAAGGTAAGTTACCTTGATTATAATTTACATGAAATAAATCAGTATTGCTCTACACAAGATAGTTTCTCAGAGAGTGATGTCCACAAGGAACGGGTTCCTAAAGTTCGTTATAAAAGGGTGAGACAAAGCGGTTGACGGGTAGCGGGTAGATGTTCCCCACAATCCCAGTGGTGTACATCTACTTCAGGGTTGCGCCCCTGCCTCCGCGAGCCTTGGTTTTCTCCACCCATCCTTATTTTAGGAGGGAACCAAGTCCTTACCTTAGTCCTAGCTGTTGAACTTTCAATGATCCTTGCCCTTATCATCTTCCCAATTTTCCTACCCCTCCCCTCAGAAAACAAAGTAAAAACCAAAAAACAAATAGAAAAAAAAAAAAAAAATCCGAGAGGAG
This sequence comes from Magicicada septendecula, assembly GCA_034769895.1. NCBI lineage: Eukaryota > Metazoa > Arthropoda > Insecta > Hemiptera > Cicadidae > Magicicada > Magicicada septendecula. The sequence continues at coordinate 19,962,895 of CM068371.1, forward strand.
TCAGAGAGAAGTTAGTTGGAAGAGTTGTGACTACGTGGGTAGTGAGTTTAGTGTCGTTTTCATTTTTCTTTGTTGTAGGTTGTCGTTGATTTTTGTAGAGTCCTGGCCATGCCGCATTCCCTAGTTGATTTCCATTGTAGCTATTTTAGATTAAGTGTAGGTTGTTCGACGTGGTCGTACTGAAGTATACCCCCTCGTTAGTTCTGCAGTATTGATGACCAAGTGAAGGGATTGATGTTCGCGTGCCCTCGATGCGGTTTTCTCTGTCCGGTTAATAGGGGCCGTCCGCCCTAGGTATAGGGATGTTTTTTTTTAACGACCAGTTAGATATGTCAAGGATATGTGATGCCTTGTTTTAGCATATGGCTGGTCAGTCCATATGAGGACAATAAAGTTATGGGCGCTCACATACCAAGGTATTAGTTACCTTGTTTTGGTCTTCGGACGCGTGTGTGAGTGGCAGTAGGAGGAGTAGGTGGTGGTCACCAGAGAGTGTGACGTATTGGGGCGGTCCTGTGGGGTTGGTCGGGCGGAGAGGGTCGCATGAGGATGGTTGCATTGGCGTTGAGTTTTCCAATCCAGTAAGAAAAGGGGGGGGTTTGTTGTTGTCCTGAGTAGGTATCAAGTTGGGTCTCAGTCGGTGGGCGAGCCTCAGGAGGTCAGAAGACCATGGTAGGAATCTTTCTTTTGTCTTTTGCTGTCTCTCTCTCTTGTGCTGTATGCGGACTCTGATCAGGTCAGCATGCAACACCCGCACACTTACATAATACATATCTTCTTTCGTCTCTTTCATTTTCCTTTTGAATTCTGTGCTCCTGAGAGCGAGCTCAGCTGCGCCAACCCAACCACGACGTCCACTGGTACCTTTTGGGGAGAGGTACACTGCAGGGTACCCTCCTGGCCTTTAACGTTGGGGCAACTATGTTGCTCTTTTGGGGTGAGGGTGTGCTGAGTCAAAAGATTCAGCGCGAGTTCAGTAATTTTATTGGCATTTTTGACGGTAAGGACAGTACAAAAGTTAAAGTAATAATGAGTGCTGCTCTCTACCCGCGGATAGGAGAGGCTACCGTTTTCGATTTTACACAGTTTGATCGGTGTTGCCGTCTGCTGAGTTTTTCCAGCAGTTTTAAACAACAGTGCTGCAGCCTGGTGAGATTTTCGTTACCCAAACGAGTACGGCGTTCCGTTATTTTTTTTTGTCTCAATATGGAAGCCTAACTCAGGGCCTCGTGGAAAATCTCTTCGGTGGAGAGAAGTGTGAAAATCTCGCATCTACTTCTTATAACTATGAGATAAGTTTCTTAACGACTGCGGTAAGTTTTGATTTCATTATATTAATTATATACTAAATTTTTAAAGGAGAAAATGTTTTTTTTAGTAAGCTTGAGTAAGCGTGCCCACTTGTTGAATCATGCATGGTGAGAGACGTAATTGTTCGTAAAGTTTTTATAAACCAATAAAGCTTGATTATTGGAGTGTCAGAATCTCGGCTTTAATACCTAAAGTACAATAACCACAATATATTTAATTTTGCACTTTCATTAACACCGATGTAACGAGATTGTGTTGAGCACTTAACCTGTTACACAATGTGTCGTCATTAAGTGGTATAAAGTTTTGCTACAATGACAGTAAAACTTTATACATATATAATTGGGAACTTACTCAGGCACGTTTTAAACGTAAATCATGTCTCATTCAAAGTAGTAGTATTCTCAGATTCTATGGAGTTAAAAACTATGTGTTTTAAATAAATTCTGCGCCACGTGGTAACCTCAATTTCACTCAAAGTAATAAGTTCATAAGATGTTACAGAGCCAAGATAAATTATTATATTGCAAAAGCAACTCACATTCAGTGAGGTTCAAGTTATAAAGCGTTATAAAGAATCATTGTTAGAGAACTTTTTTAGTAAGGCATGTTGGCCAAAATAATGTTACCAAGTTTTATTATGTACAACACAACTAGGTGTTGTTTTTAGTTATGTATTTTGGAGGGTGTCCAAACAGTGGGGGCATTTGTGTGTGGTCTCTCACTAAAAATGTAATGTGTGAACAGGGTTCACCGAATAGAGACAAGTCCTGCTACCACTGAACGAAATGACATCTTAAAAGCTCCACACTCGACACCGAAGAGAACAACGACCGCAACAACATGCCAATCATGAGATCGCCACGCTAGAAATAAGAGATCATCCTTCTGGGCACATATAAGCAGGTGAAAAATATCCATTTATACTTACACGTAGAATCAACATGGCACCAGTTATACATAATCATCAGTTTTACCGTTCAAGTATACATTCCTTTGGATCCCCAATTGATGGGACAGTTTAGTGTGAACACTAAGAATTAATTGTAAAATTTCAATACATGTATAGTGTAGCGTGACAGATGTAAGCATAATATTGAATGGCAATTGATCATTAGATTAATAAAGTTATAATATTTAAATTTGGAAGAAAGCATTAAGTTTAATATAAATAGATTAATTCATAGCAACTGTGGAAAGAAATCATTATTATAAAGAGAATACAAGTTCAAATAAAAGGAGTTACTAGTGATGAGTCATCCAAAACCAGTCTCATAACCAAAGGTTTTCAAGGTATAACCCAGGAAGGTAAAAAAGTAAATGACAAAGCAGTACTGAATATGACCAAACCCACATCGAGGGAGAATAAATAGAAGAGAAACCCTAAAATAAGCCAAGATCAACCAATACAGGTTGTGTATTTCTGTAATAAAGAAGAAGATGGAGAAGATCCCAAGAAACCTGATGGCAACAAGAAGAAGATGGAGAAGATACCAGTCCCAGAACGCAGGAGATAAGAAGACTGAAGAAAGAAGAAGAGGGCAGCATCCTGAAGAAGATGTCATGCTCTTATAAAAGACACCCAAATCCCTATATCCCCAAAATAAATATCTAAAAACAAAAGTATAACGAAATAAAAACCACATGTATATAAATTTAAGAGAGAGGAGTGTATAAAGTAAAAGTTTCCTGTGAACTAAGACGAAACAATAATATAGTACCCATGGAACAAATCTCCATTGAAAAAACGCTAACCAATTTATTATGTTAATAAGACTATACGACCATTTAGCATTAACATAATATATAAGTGCAAAGTGAACCAGTGATAGTTTTGGGTATTATAAAAAATGAACCTTGTGTTTCATTCTTGGCAATCACAAACATTGGATGCAATGAAATATGCATTTTTCAATGACTTAAAATATGTACTGTGACAATATGTTGTTCATAAGACATGAATCTGTTTAAAATAACATTTTGTTTTACATGAAAAAAGAAAAACAGAGTTCATAATACCTTTTGAACAATTAATACTATTTATTTGTTAATGACAGGGTACAATTCCCCAAAGACAATGTAAAAGACGGTATAAAAACTGTAGAATCCTACTTATAATAATAGTTAGAAATAAGAATATAGATATAAGGTTTTAATGTATATAGTACAAGAATGTTTAAAAATGTTTTAGATATAAGGCCATTTGTTTGGGTCTGAAACAACTAACATCAGAACTATAAAAATAATTACCACTTGTAAATAGTAGAGAGTAATTAAGATGTTAGTTAGTACAAAACCTTTTTTATAAACCATGTTTCCATGTTGGAAATGGGAATTTTGTTGCAAAATGTCTGATTTGAAGACAACCATTTATTTAAAAAAAATGTTCTTTATTCTGTTTAACTATTATTTGTATTGTAACCAATACTAATTGTTTTTGTGTAATTTGAAAACATGTTTAATTTATAATACTATTTGTAAAAAGTCAGAGAGGGTATCACACATCATATATTGTTTGTAAATTATTTTGTAAGAAAAATTGTTAAAAAAATCATAGGCCAAAAGAATGGAAACCAAACTTCATCAAAACAGAGAAATTACTCATTTAAAAGCAAATAAACAAAAGGGGTTTAGACAAAATAAACTTGAGATCATGCCATATAATTGCACATACCATTTAGAGAGATTTTAATAAATTATATTCAGAATTATAAATAAAAATGAGAATGACTAGACTCAGAAATTTAGACATGGGAGTCATATATTCCAGAATAATGTTTCAGAATACAACTAATTCAATTAACTACCAGAAAATAAGGGAATATGAACCTTTTAATACAATATAGGATTATTAATATTAAATATAACTGATAAAATGGCTGAATTTACTGAATTTACATTATAACAGGAAGTAAATTTTGTAGATGTTTGACTTATCAGAGTATACCAAACTGAACTAAAATTACTATTTTTTGGACAGAAAATACTATAAAATGGCATTATTTAATCTGAAAATAACCAGAATGAACTGAAAGATTAATTTAAATCAAATCTAGTGAATAAAATTGACAAATAACCAAAGTTTAGGCATTCATATAGTGAAATAGTAAAATGTACACAGGATGTGAAAATATTTTTGAACAATGTTAAGGATAATATTATATGGGCTAAGAGTTTAATTTAAACTGAAGGAAACAGTTAGTTAATTATTGGTTTTTGAACGGTTAACATGACATACGTTTGGTAACGTGTATAACCTAACCTATAATAGACATACAAAGCGAGTGTATAGTACGTTATTGTGAAATCGCGAGTGACTTGTAAAATACTTCTAAAACTATCATATTATAACAGAAACAATCAAGTAACACTCCATAACACAGAACAATATAAATTTACTCTGAAAAACACCACAAAACACAAGAAAACTGTGTAATACATTAACCCAAATTAGTGATGGAACCGGGGAAAGTGTTTGAACTAATAATTATACGGATACACTAAATACAACTCAGAAACAGTACACTAGACACTACACAACATTTTACGAGAGATTCGCAGACATCAGAACAGGAATACTACAGGAAAATCTTTTATTTGGAACGTCCAATATACGAATGACATCTCACTAACTTCACGGCAGCCATTTGCAATATTGGTCTCATCATTGCCAGAACCCCGCCTTCTTTGTTCAGCACAGCTGTTTGGGTGAAAACAATTATTATATTTACAAATTATTATTCAATGTCTGTGTTTATTAATAACTATTAATTTGATTGTAACGTTATACTTTTTAAATATTAGCCCGATTTCTCTGACTTTGGTAATAACTGGCTGTTTAAAGAACCCTATATAATTTTTATAACATATACTTGTAACTTTTTTCGATATCCTGAGAATCGATACTAATCGATAAGAGTCAATATTGCTGTTACTTAATAAAACATTAATACTTTTCAATACTTGATAGTTCTTTATTTCTTCAATAATACTAATTACCAATAATATAATTCTAATTGATAATCTACAAGGACTTTACCACCCGTAAGTGAAGATAACCTAAAAAATAGAAAGGTAAACAAATATCGATTGGTTTACAGACAGTCTTATGAGTGGTGATAGATTATTTAAATTATACTAAAACTTTAATAAAAATTTTCAGAAGAGCATTACACTGTTTAAAACTTCACAGCCCTATATTAATTAATTGATCCTAATTAATTAATTAATAAAATTAAAATTTTTTTTTATTATTTTTTTATAAACATAATTTTTTTTTTAATTTTCTTCAAAACAATAATTTTTGTTTTGAAACTTTCGGTGAAGCTGAGCATATATATTTCTTCATCAACTTTACGCTACTCGACCGGTCTTGCTACCATTGGGACTCGACCAGCTGGGAAACTTAAGGAAGTGTTTCAGGCCAGTAAGACGTCGAGAGCCACACCAATTAAACATTACAACTTACAGATTCACACATCAATCTTATTTATTTTATTACAAATTGGCTAGTCCAAACAGAGGGGCTTGATTGCATCGGAGTCTCATACTTCACAGTCTCTTCTTATCATCAATCAACACAACATCAATTCTATTTAATTTGTTTTATTACAAATTGGCGCCCAACGTGGGGCTTTAATTAGTCGATTGGAAGGCCAATACATTCTGCCCAATCACTAGTTGGAGCTAGGCAACAGCTACAAAGCCAGAGAAAAGGGAACAACGACAAGCAAAATGGCAGAACTTACACCAAAAGAAGTGGAGATGATGGAGAAGATGTTGGAAATGATGAGAGGGTGGAAAAAAGAAAGGAAGGAAATGATGGACGAGGAAAGAAGGGATAGGAAGGAGCGCCACAAATTCATAATGGAGAAACTGGGTGAGATGAACAAGAAACTAGATGACGAGAATAAGGAAGTGAGAGAGGACAGATTAAAAAGGGAAGAATTAAGAAAGGTGAAGACCGAAGAAATAAAAAATGATAGCCAACCAGAAACAGGAGAAGTACCAAATGATAAGATGCAGGAACTAGTAACGGTGGTACCTGAAATTGAAACTAGCCGAAACCAGGAAAATATTGAACAAAGGAAAAGGAGAATGTATCCAAGAAATGTAATAAAAACTAAGGAAGAGTTGGAGATGATGAACCATGGATTAATTGATGGCAATAATATCCCAATTACCAATGACAAAGACATCATGTATTCCAGGAATTATAGGAGGAGAATCGAAGTAATTTCCAAAATAATTTACCACAAGACAGTAGTGTAGCAATGGGAAAGGACCAGAGGTAAACAGAATACGACATGTGGACAAGATCAATATCAGCGCAGAACTGGACAGTGGATTTCAGAAAGATGGAAATGTGATATCGTACCAGACTGTAATGACGGCACAGGTGAATCACCAGAATGTATTCCATTAGCGTGCCATCTAGGACAGTTCCAGGGTACGGTTAGACTAAAATATATTCCTTCAGAGTGGATATGTGATGGTAAACCAGCTTATGGTGTTTCAGATAAACAAATAATAAGTGATAACCCAGATGAAGATCCTCACAGATATTTGTCAAGTAACACAAAACATGGACCAGAAAAGTATTGGTGTATACAATATGATGATAGAGGGAACCAACCCAGTAATTACGACGGCCCTAACAACCCGCCGTGTAATAACCAGTGTATCGGTAATTCTAACGGCGTTAGGGATAACAACCCCTATCCATACAATAGAAACAATTTATACCAACATAATAATGTCCCATACAGTCAGAGAAATCCATATCCCAACAATAATGGTGACAAACCTTACCAACCTAACCGAAATTATTATCATGATAAATTTAGTAATAAAAACAATAACAGTAATAATAACCGAGTGTCGCGCCCTAGGGTAAATTTTATAAGAGCAACTGAGATGATGGACCCTGGTTGACACAAATACCACACGACATCAAGAAAAGGGACGGATCATGATAACCGACTACGGCGAAAAACAATGTTGAAGGAGACGAAATAAATATCATTGAAAGGAAATGATACGAAGAATAAACATAGAAACAAAACTGGGTTTTATGAGTGAAGACTATGTAAGAAAATGAACATGACCAATAAAAATATGAGCAATGCAGTGACATACAGAAAATCGTCCATTTTCCTGGGTATATAAAAGAAAAGAAAATTTATAAGGAAAGAAAAAGAGAAGATCAACTTACAAAAGTATAAATAAAATGGGCCAGTGTAGAGTACAATATATGCCCATATGTTGTGGTAAATGATAAGCATAACAATACATATGAGTTGAAGGAAATCGTTTCAGGAAAAATCAAATGAGTGTACAATCAAGCTTCTATGAAGAAATATTATGAAGAATGAGTTGTGAGTTTTAGAATTTTGAATTTATAATTTATAAAAATTTAAAAATAATGTAAGTACATCTTACAACCTAATATTTTGAAAAGAACATTTTGGAGAATTATAAGAAGAAGGAATTTAGAATTTTTTTTTAAAAATTCAGAAATAATGTAAGTACATCTTACAACCTAATATTTTGAAAAGAACATTTTGGAGAATTATAAGAAGAAGGATTTTTTAATTTAATTGAAAAAATTCAAAAATATGTAAGAACAACTTACAACCTAATAATTTTGGAACAAACTTTATGAAAGAAAAAGAAAGACTTTTGAATTGAAATATAATTATAAAAATTTAAAATTTAGTAAGAACATCTTACTACCACTGATAATTTTGAACAAACTTTATGAAAGAATTAAGAAGAAAGGAATTTTGAATTTATTTATGAAAATTTAAAATTTAGTAAGAACATCTTACTACAACCTGATAATTTAGAACAAAACTTTATGGAAGAAAGAGAAAGAGAGAGAATTTGGAACTTAATTTTACAAAAAATTTAAAAATGAAGTAAGACCAACTTACTATAACAAAGTTTATGAGAAAACTTTATGGTAAATAATTAAGAAGAATTTGAATTTGGAGAAATACCAAAACATTCAGAAATAATAGTAAAATCACAGTACTATAAACAATTCTGAATGAAACAATTCTGGGAATAAATGAATTAAACAGAATTTGAATGTTGATAGAACGTCAGTACTTTGAAACATGATAAGATCAACATATTACCAGGATTTATGAGAAATATTGTTCTATTAAATAAAAAGAATAGTTTGAATTTTACATTAAAACTGACCAAGTTCCAAAAAATAATTATGTGTCAATTATGATTGAATTGAGAAGAAAATAAAGTGGTTAATTCAGAAAAGAGAATTAACGTTAATCCAGAATAAATGCTAGATATTCACAATAGCATTTGAAGGAGTAGAGAAGAATAACAAAAAAGAGTGTAATATGCCAGAGAAGAAAAAAAAAAATTTGGAAGCAAAGAGACTAATTACCTATGAAACGATAATGAAAACAGTTAATTAAGAGCAAAGAAGAACAACTCATACCAAACATATGGAGAAGATGATTTTGAACCAATGATAATAATAAAACCTATATGAAATGCAAAGAGAAGAAATACCACATGAAATATGATATAAATGAATTAATGTTAATGAATGCGAAGGCGGATTAATAACTTTCTAAGAGAAAGGAAAGAACCAAAATATTTAAATGAAATGATCAATATAAAAACCTGTATATCTACTGTAAAGATACAATGTTAAAAAATTAAATATAATATATTAAGACCATTCAAATAATGAATACGAAAGACTATTTATAAAGACCATGCTAATACTATGAATAACCAGAAGAAAGTATAAAGAGAATTCAGATGAAGAAGAAAGAGAGTTACACTGTAAACAGTAACCAGAATTATTAAAAGAAAGGTTTTCAACCATAATTAAATTAAATATATCAGACAAGTTAAGAGTTTTGGAAAAAAATATATATGTAATGAGTATAATAAAGATTATGAAGATTTATTAAGATAGAAAATGTGAGATAATTTGAGAGACTACGAAGTGGAGAATCCAAAGATATTTTTATTAGTCGAAAATGAGACTACTTTTTATTTATTTATTCGATGACTGACTGAAGATAATTCCAGCAGCATTATGTTTTTGAGCAGGGATGGATATGCCCCTGTACTCAATTTATAGAAGTGGTGTATGGCCAGCAGAGAAGTAGCGTACAGTGCCCCTCTGATCTGCCCCAGCCCACGTGATAGGGAATGTTAGGGAATTAATATCCCAAGGATACAACACGAAGTTGATATAGGAAGAAAATGTATTACAATTATAATATATCTCAGAAGACACTAACTATCCGAAAAGGATCAGTAGTAAGACAAGTAACCATATATATAAAATTAATAAAACTCTAATATAAAAAAGTCGATATAAAAATGGAGAAGAAAATGAATTATAAGAAATGATGAAATTATCATAAGAAATTATTTCATCCATAAACATGTCTGAAATAATTACTTCTGGAGGGGAGCAATCTGTAGCGTGACAGATGTAAGCATAATATTGAATGGCAATTGATCATTAGAATAATAAAGTTATAATATTTAAATTTGGAAGAAAGCATTAAGTTTAATATAAATAGATTAATTCATAGCAACTGTGGAAAGAAATCATTATTATAAAGAGAATACAAGTTCAAATAAAAGGAGTTACTAGTGATGAGTCATCCAAAACCAGTCTCATAACCAAAGGTTTTCAAGGTATAACCCAGGAAGGTAAAAAAGTAAATAACAAAGCAGTACTGAATATGACCAAACCCACATCGAGGGAGAATAAATAGAAGAGAAACCCTAAAATAAGCCAAGATCAACCAATACAGGTTGTGTATTTCTGTAATAAAGAAGAAGATGGAGAAGATCCCAAGAAACCTGATGGCAACAAGAAGAAGATGGAGAAGATACCAGTCCCAGAAGGCAGGAGAAAAGAAGACTGAAGAAAGAAGAAGAGGGCAGCATCCTGAAGAAGATGTCATGCTCTTATAAAAGACACCCAAATCCCTATATCCCCAAAATAAATATCTAAAAACAAAAGTATAACGAAATAAAAACCACATGTATATAAATTTAAGAGAGAGGAGTGTATAAAGTAAAAGTTTCCTGTGAACTAAGACGAAACAATAATATAGTACCCATGGAACAAATCTCCATTGAAAAAACGCTAACCAATTTATTATGTTAATAAGACTATACGACCATTTAGCATTAACATAATATATAAGTGCAAAGTGAACCAGTGATAGTTTTGGGTATTATAAAAAATGAACCTTGTGTTTCATTCTTGGCAATCACAAACATTGGATGCAATGAAATATGCATTTTTCAATGACTTAAAATATGTACTGTGACAATATGTTGTTCATAAGACATGAATCTGTTTAAAATAACATTTTGTTTTACATGAAAAAAGAAAAACAGAGTTCATAATACCTTTTGAACAATTAATACTATTTATTTGTTAATGACAGGGTACAATTCCCCAAAGACAATGTAAAAGACGGTATAAAAACTGTAGAATCCTACTTATAATAATAGTTAGAAATAAGAATATAGATATAAGGTTTTAATGTATATAGTACAAGAATGTTTAAAAATGTTTTAGATATAAGGCCATTTGTTTGGGTCTGAAACAACTAACATCAGAACTATAAAAATAATTACCACTTGTAAATAGTAGAGAGTAATTAAGATGTTAGTTAGTACAAAACCTTTTTTATAAACCATGTTTCCATGTTGGAAATGGGAATTTTGTTGCAAAATGTCTGATTTGAAGACAACCATTTATTTAAAAAAAATGTTCTTTATTCTGTTTAACTATTATTTGTATTGTAACCAATACTAATTGTTTTTGTGTAATTTGAAAACATGTTTAATTTATAATACTATTTGTAAAAAGTCAGAGAGGGTATCACACATCATATATTGTTTGTAAATTATTTTGTAAGAAAAATTGTTAAAAAAATCATAGGCCAAAAGAATGGAAACCAAACTTCATCAAAACAGAGAAATTACTCATTTAAAAGCAAATAAACAAAAGGGGTTTAGACAAAATAAACTTGAGATCATGCCATATAATTGCACATACCATTTAGAGAGATTTTAATAAATTATATTCAGAATTATAAATAAAAATGAGAATGACTAGACTCAGAAATTTAGACATGGGAGTCATATATTCCAGAATAATGTTTCAGAATACAACTAATTCAATTAACTACCAGAAAATAAGGGAATATGAACCTTTTAATACAATATAGGATTATTAATATTAAATATAACTGATAAAATGGCTGAATTTACTGAATTTACATTATAACAGGAAGTAAATTTTGTAGATGTTTGACTTATCAGAGTATACCAAACTGAACTAAAATTACTATTTTTTGGACAGAAAATACTATAAAATGGCATTATTTAATCTGAAAATAACCAGAATGAACTGAAAGATTAATTTAAATCAAATCTAGTGAATAAAATTGACAAATAACCAAAGTTTAGGCATTCATATAGTGAAATAGTAAAATGTACACAGGATGTGAAAATATTTTTGAACAATGTTAAGGATAATATTATATGGGCTAAGAGTTTAATTTAAACTGAAGGAAACAGTTAGTTAATTATTGGTTTTTGAACGGTTAACATGACATACGTTTGGTAACGTGTATAACCTAACCTATAATAGACATACAAAGCGAGTGTATAGTACGTTATTGTGAAATCGCGAGTGACTTGTAAAATACTTCTAAAACTATCATATTATAACAGAAACAATCAAGTAACACTCCATAACACAGAACAATATAAATTTACTCTGAAAAACACCACAAAACACAAGAAAACTGTGTAATACATTAACCCAAATTAGTGATGGAACCGGGGAAAGTGTTTGAACTAATAATTATACGGATACACTAAATACAACTCAGAAACAGTACACTAGACACTACACAACATTTTACGAGAGATTCGCAGACATCAGAACAGGAATACTACAGGAAAATCTTTTATTTGGAACGTCCAATATACGAATGACATCTCACTAACTTCACGGCAGCCATTTGCAATATTGGTCTCATCATTGCCAGAACCCCGCCTTCTTTGTTCAGCACAGCTGTTTGGGTGAAAACAATTATTATATTTACAAATTATTATTCAATGTCTGTGTTTATTAATAACTATTAATTTGATTGTAACGTTATACTTTTTAAATATTAGCCCGATTTCTCTGACTTTGGTAATAACTGGCTGTTTAAAGAACCCTATATAATTTTTATAACATATACTTGTAACTTTTTTCGATATCCTGAGAATCGATACTAATCGATAAGAGTCAATATTGCTGTTACTTAATAAAACATTAATACTTTTCAATACTTAATAGTTCTTTATTTCTTCAATAATACTAATTACCAATAATATAATTCTAATTGATAATCTACAAGGACTTTACCACCCGTAAGTGAAGATAACCTAAAAAATAGAAAGGTAAACAAATATCGATTGGTTTACAGACAGTCTTATGAGTGGTGATAGATTATTTAAATTATACTAAAACTTTAATAAAAATTTTCAGAAGAGCATTACACTGTTTAAAACTTCACAGCCCTATATTAATTAATTGATCCTAATTAATTAATTAATAAAATTAAAATTTTTTTTTATTATTTTTTTTTATAAACATAATTTTTTTTTTTAATTTTCTTCAAAACAATAATTTTTGTTTTGAAACTTTCGGTGAAGCTGAGCATATATATTTCTTCATCAACTTTACGCTACTCGACCGGTCTTGCTACCATTGGGACTCGACCAGCTGGGAAACTTAAGGAAGTGTTTCAGGCCAGTAAGACGTCGAGAGCCACACCAATTAAACATTACAACTTACAGATTCACACATCAATCTTATTTATTTTATTACAAATTGGCTAGTCCAAACAGAGGGGCTTGATTGCATCGGAGTCTCATACTTCACAGTCTCTTCTTATCATCAATCAACACAACATCAATTCTATTTAATTTGTTTTATTACAATAGTAAATTGTCAGTTCAGAGACTGACATGTCTACAACACAGCATCCAACTTAGATTTCCACTCATTTCCTTATAGGGCTTTCGCTACAGATTTAAAGTCAGTTTTGTTATTAGTAATTTTCTCAAGTTTAATTTACCAGGCATAAAACATATATTTTCTCTTATTTTTAAAATCAGGTTAGGTCATTTGTATAAAAAGATTACTGGGGAGGTAGGTGTTATTTTAAATTAGTTTCAACCAAGCTGTGCCTGTCGAAACACTTTTCAACTTGTTTGTCGAAACAAGGTTGTTGAAACAAGGTTGTTGAGACTGGTTATAAGTTGAAGAAACATGTCCGTCTCTGACACACACAATGTATTTTTTTTATATAAGGTGCTAATATGGTGCAATTTTTCTCTTTTCATTAATTGGCCCTATTTTAGTCTATATAAATTCTTTATATTAATCATGGTAACTGGGGGGGGGGGCGTAAATTATTTTAAACAATTTTATTTCTCACCTTAATTAAGTATTTTAGCACTTAGCCACTTAGGCACTTCTTTTAAATTTTCAATGTCCTGGGGACATTTGTATGCAATACTTTATGATACACATGACGTGCAATTAACCCACACCATGGGGGTACATTTATAGAAATAAATCTTTAATCCTAATTGGGATTCCTATAAAGAAGAACTTTAGAATTTATATACACCAGAAGGGTAATATAAAAAAAAGGGCGTGGCAAGAGACCTTTATGTATTTGTATACTATTGTATATGTAATTTGTCTTGTGGAACATGTTATGTCTGTATATTTCTGTGTACATTTTGGGGGATATATATATATATATATATAAATATTAGGCATTACTGTACTTTTGGTGGGATATAGGGATTTATTATATAGGGATTTATTATTAGAATTTATATACACCAGTAGACGAGTATTCTATCTCAATAATCGTGGCTGATCATTTCTTTATGAAAATTAATTATTTATTTAACAAGTATAGTAAGTGTCACCTTTAAAGTTCATTTAAATTGGATGAGTAATTATTTTAATTATTAATAGTAACTGTGAATGAAATCATTTACCTTCATCAATTTATATACTGCATTTTAAAAGAAACATATGATATAAATTTTATATTTTAATAAATAGTTTAATGGGAGTTTTATTTTGAGGTTAATGATTATTTTAAATTTTCAATTCATTGATGGTGACATAGCAATTATTTTCGTGGATTCAGTTAATATTTTTCAGGTGGCCTTGTTGAGAGGGTATACTTCTTTAGTTAACCATTTAAAAGGGGAATTATAAATCACTGTTGTTTTTTGTTATTTTTATTATATGAGATAGAATAATAAAATGGGATTGTTAATTTTTTAATTCTTGAGTTTTTATTGCAAGTCCCGTCTTACTGGATCCAGCGCAATTTTTAGCTTCTCTAGGCCTTAGCCTAGTTTTAATTAACTTGTAACCCCTCTTTACAAAAAGAAATATTCTTTTTGTTTTAACTACTCAAAATGAAGTAGGGGTTTCAATAAATAACTTTTATACAAATTGTTTGTAAGGTTAGAAAGAGGCGATTTTAAACAAATTAGTGTTGTTTTGAAAATAATTGATATAAATGAATGAAATTTTATACAGTTATAGCACTAATGTACCTGAACTTACACAACTAATTTCAAGTCACTTTGTTAATAATTAACAATATAACCGAATATAACCTTTATTAAAAGAATATATATATTTTCAACATTGTCTCGAGAACTGTCTTATACCTCCCACCTAATCTAGAGTAACCTAACCTCCCCCCCTTAAACCAACTAGTGTCATATGTCCCGGATTGCAACTGACAAAATAAGATCACCTCAGCAAAAGAGGATGGAGAAGAAGCGAAAAAGGAATCGGAGGAATAAAAGCAAAAATAAGACGTAATAATTCACGTATCTTTCCAAATTCAATCGTTTTAATATTCCGTCAAACTTATAATAAAATATACAAAATTCTAAATTGAGAAGTAATAACAGTAGTCTACAATTCGTTGTTCAAATTTGTTTTAATAGGTCAACGATATAAACAGGATTGCGCATGCGCAGCTGTGTAAAACGGCTGATTCGATACTTGACGCCGATTGGCCGTTCTTTCTTTGCTCATAGACGCGTAAGAACTATTAAACTTGTGTGCTGAAGAATAAAACGATCATAGATTCATTTAATATCGCCATATAAAAGACATTAACCTACTTCTCCGAAACTTGAAACACATTATTCCGCTTATTTTGAAAAACTTTATTTAGTAATGAGAGGCGGTCTTGGCTCTGTTCCTAACGTATATGTTTCGCCGTTTACAGGAAATATTATTCATTGCGTTGCAACAATGAAAAAAGATTAGTATTATTAAGACCAAACTAGCGACTTGCATTTGATAGTAGGTCATCGATGTAATTCATTGATCCGCGTAATAATAAACACTCAGTAGTTTATTCCTCAATAAACAATCGGTTTATATTAATTGATAAATTTTTGTCATATAAAATGATTTACACACAGTAGCGTAACTTTTTTTCTTGAGCCCCTGCAGGAATCCTTTGGAACCTCTCCTACTACTACGGATGTGGAACATTGAAACTAGCAAAAAATGAACAAGAAACACTAACAAAAAGATTGCGCGATGTGTTTATGGGCCGGTTAAGGAAGACGATGAATGGATAGTAAAAAACAACCCGGAAATAGACGAGCTTTTAAAGCGTGAAGACATTATAAGATTCGTAAAGGCTCAACGAATACATGGTTAGGTCATCTAGAACGGATGTATGATCAGCGTATGCCAAAAAAAACTTGAGGGCGCAAGTCTATAAAAGCCGAAAGACGGGCCGACCTAATATTTTAAGTTTTGTTAGTTTTATTAGCAACAAATCTTAACACAAAATGTGTCACTACTTATTGCCACACTGCTCTAAATACTTCGTTTTTGACGAGGCCTTTCGGTGTCTCCACCACCTTCAGGCCCGACCGGATATAGACATCCACCACGTTTAAGACTTGAAGATGGTGGAGACACCAAAAGGCCTCATCAAAAACGAAGTATTTAGCAGTGTGGCAATAAGAAGTGAGAAAGTTGGTGATAATATTTTAAGTAACTAAAGATAAATTCTTAGATTTCAGTGACTAAGACGTGGTTGAAAAACGTGCGATAACATCCTGAAATCAATACCATTAAAGTAAACGGTAATAATACAATAACAATATGCGTTACTGAAACATTGTTGAGAAGATACATATTGGCTGGATTGATTTTTCTATACAGTATTTCATATTTGAAAGCTTACACGCTAATGGTGTGTAATAAACCCGTTTGTATATCTACAAAATAGTCACTAATATATTACAGTACACAACTAAAAAAATAATAATAACAGTAACAAAATTTGTCTTAATTTTTCGACCCTCTGGAGGGGGGTTGATCCCGTTCGCCCCCCTCTGTAAATACTCCTCTAGTTGAAGTCGAGTGTTTGCTATTGTTTTGTTTATTGAAACCGTAATTAAATATGTAATTAACAGTCCCTCTGGTGTTCACTTATTTTATTTCACTGTTTCAACACGACGTTCCATGCTACCGTCATAACTAGACGTTTAATCTTCTGTCAGCCATTGCCTTTCCTGTAATCTTTTTAAAGCCATAAAATTCTTTTAACTCTATGGGCTATGTAAAGTGCTTTGTTTTGTATAAAAAAAGGTTCACAGTTTTCTACAAATGATGGTTTTAGAATAGTTTCTGTCCAATTTAGTATGATTTTACAAATTCATACGTAATAATGATTGAATTAAAAAGATTTAAATAAACACAAACGTTTGATAGTTTTACATTTATTCTTTAACTCTACCAGTGCCCTCCTAGCTCCTCCACAGCAACATCCCCTCCACCACCATATACGACCTTAACACATGTTTACTCTCTAACACATTCTTTGTATTTAATTGTTTTTACCAGCTCTTTGAGAATAGCCCAATCGGCAGAACAATTGTCGGATTTTAAGAATAAATTGTGAAACTACCGAGCGTACAGTATGTGTTCATTGTAAAGCCTTATCGTCGTCACTTCACTTTAGCCTGTTCTTCTTCATTACAGCCATCTCTTTCAGGGCCTACCCACAGATCTTCTTCCAACTGGTGGTCCCTTCTGTAGATGTGCTCTATCCACTGGTGCTTTCGTTCTTCTATCTTATCATTGTTGCAGAATATTCCCAGTGCGGCCCTTATATGTTCATTACACATTCGATCCCTTAGACGATAACTATTCATTTCAGCAGTTTGTATATGCTTTTTTTCTTTCCCACTGTTATTGTCTATGTTTCACTAGCATGTGTAAGAACAGGTAACTCCATTACTTTATAGAACTTCATTTTAGTATGAGTTCTTGTTTTGTTTCTTACTGTTAGTTGTATTGTACCACACATCATCTAATACTTATTTACTTTTTTATTCTTATTATCATCATGTTCACAGCTTATGGCACTACCAACGAAAGCAAAGTGCGACGCCTGCTCCAAAATCTTATCCCCAGCAACTATTTTGGAATAAATTGAGAATATTCCCCATAACCGTCGTCTTGCTTTGAGATATTTTAAAATTTCATGTCCCACGTACACGGTTCAAGTGGTATACCGACTGCCGCTTCGTTTAAATCTGTTTAGTTAACATGTTTCATCAATTGCCCAACAAGTATTCAGTTAATATCGTGAATTATTAAATTATCGCATGCAAATTTTTTTTACTGAAATTACTTCCCTCCAGTCATTCGGAGTAGTTATCTTCTTTAAGTCTCATACTTTATGTTTATTTCTGTACAAGTGAATGTGACGTAAGTTTTAAACGGTGCAGCTTTGGCTGCTGGAAAGCACAGCGCACACAACAGTGCTGTAAAGTCTTTGTTGTATACGAAAGCCCAGAGCCAGCCCCAGGCAAGGTCACTGGGTCACGACAACGCTGTTAATTGGAGCGTATTTACGCCGACTTCAGGTTGGCTGCTGACACCACTACTAGCGAAGGGAAATTTTTTATTATTTAATTTTACTATTTCGTTGCGGTTTGATACACTGGTTTGTATGCTACTTCTGCCACGTGGCAAATTAGGTACCAGTTTATAATTATCAGCGACCTTTTATAATAAAGTGTAAGCAGAGCCTGTAAGGGCCTAAAGAAGAGTTTGGAGACCTGTGAAAAATTCTGCTTGGCTGCTAACGTAGGCTAAATTGGCTACTAAATTTAAAAAGGGTAATAGACGGATTCATGAAACACGAAAAAGATGAGAAGAGTTTCAAATTATCCAAGAGAGCATCAATCGATGTTTACCGCTAATTAGAATGTTATATAAATCTTAAGGTTTTCAAGCAAATTCTAAAAAGATGAAGATCCTGTTTGGACTGTGGAAGAAAGAGATAAAAATTGAGAGAATGAAGAAAAGGAAGGTGAGGAGGGAAGAGGAAGGAAGCTTGAAGAGGTGTCGGAGAGAAGGAAGAGGGAAAGGAAGATGCGGCTGAAATAAACGCAGTCCAAAACGACTCATACGGACCGAGGAATTCAGCTCTTCCAGCTTTACCTGTAATCGTCTATAGACATTGTTACGCTGAGGAAATGAATACAACCGCATCGCCTAGTGCCTACGTGACCTTCGGCATGCCGGGGCTGTTCCAGTCGTCTGGAATTCATTCTGCGCGGCAGAGTTGCTTAACGTTCTGACTTCTTCGAGATTGTCCGCGTCCCTTTCAGACGTTTCCTCGACTAGTCTACCAGCATCCAGGCGGCGCGGCGGAGGTATAAACACTAGTTTCCGAAACGTCCCAGTTTAGTTTAGACCTTTGTGCAAAAACCGTAATAAGGTGACATTTATTGTTGGACAAATTTAACTTGAATTGCTGTATTGAGAGTGCCTTTGTCAATTTATAACTGCTGTTTATGTTTAATTATTATTTGGTGCTCTTCCCTAAGGCATGTCTTCAAATGGTCAAATGGTAAAAGCTCTCCAAGCTGTCCTATCGCATACCAGGCTTGTCGTTTCTCCGTAACATCCTTTAATTTTAAGGCTATCTATTAACTTCATTCTTCTACGCCCTCTTCTTTTTTCTCCTTCTATGTCACCCTCCATGGCACTTGTAAGCAAGCAGTCTCTTCTTAAACAATGACCTAACAATGACCTATTTTCTATCACCTTCAGGATTCTTCTCTCTTACCCTCTTCTTATTAAAACGTCATTGTTTCTTACTTTAACAACCCACCTCAGTTTTTCCGTTGCTCTCCAAACCCACATCTCAAAATGCTTCTAATCTTTTCTCGTCCTCCTTTCTCAGTGTCCATGTCTCTGCAACCATATAAAGCAACGCTCCACGCATAACATTTGGCCAACCTTTTTCTTAAATTCTTACTAATTTTGGCACACATATGTCTAATTAAAGTTTTTAACAAGTAATTTCATTGGTGTAAGTTATTCTGTTTCCACTGTACAACACGATGATCTGAGTAACCGTTGTAATAATATTTCATTTGTTTCTAAGGCCTTTTACGGCGGACGTTATAATTGTTAAAAATTACTATCCGTAGTGTGAGGCTGTGGTCTTCCGAATTCTTCATGCCGAAAGGTGTTAATGACTGGACCAGACATTTCGGGCTCACCTCTGGAGGTGATCTTCACTGTAAGAACTTTACAAACTGACAAGATGTACGTCAGCACGTCAGGTACAAAGTACATTTTGAAAATAATGTTGTTTTGGGAAAATATATTTTTGGAACTTTCGGATATTGGAATTTTTTTGTTAACACTTTCCGATTGGAACTTTCGGTTTAGAACTTTTGTACCCAAACCCAACCACAGTACTGTGGCAAAGGATGTAATTCTACTAACGTACATCGTGTCAATTTTGTGAAGTCCTTACACTGAAGATGGGCACCACAGATAAGGACGAAACGTCTGGTCGACTGATTGACCTCTTTCGGCACGAAGAATTTGGATGACCGCGACTTCACAGCCCCGGTAGTAATTTTAATACCATTTCATTTGTCTCGTTTTCCTTGGCTTCTACTATTTAACTTCTTTTGCTCTGGTACGTAAACCACAGTCATTATGTCTCTGCTTATTGAATTTACTTCCAAATAAAATCTCGTTAAAGCTATTTTGAGTTTTCTCTACGCTTATATTTCTATTGACTGCGAGAAGTACAATATCGTTATGCTAGGTAATCCTAGCTGCCAGCAGGTTGTAATTAACGAAACGACGAAACTCTCTCTCTCTTATCATCGCAGCACTGATAACGCTTAACACGGTGCAACCGGCGGTTAAATCCATTTCAGCAGTAATTACGGTACACGTGATGCCCAAGTTCAAGTCGGATGGTTAAAACAATTATCAACAATACGATATAATAATTGTGTTAAGCCGCGCGTGTGCGTGCGCGAGGGTAACCAATGTGAAGTTGGTGCTGCTGCTGTTGCTGATACAATCAACGTCACCGTCGCTTGCTATCAGCTCACCCACTTATCCACCCCTGTTGCTGCGCTCGCTTCCTTCCAACAATGACTTCTCCCCCCCCCCCCAACAACAATCGATACACAGATTCACAACTATGCATGTAGAAATGGTAAGGTAGAAGTTGCTGAAGTGATTATCGACAATAGTAAGCTGTATGGCTTAATTACAATTAGTACAGTTCATCGTAGCGAGAGGTAGACTCTCAGTTTGAGCATCGTTGATGGTTAAATGTTCTTGCAAATTTAAACCAATCCCGCCGTGCCACCTACCTTTCCTAAGATTCTCAAGGAAGGGAGAAAGCCAAATTAAAAAAGCGGTGATGAGAACACAAGAAATAGAAGAAAAAGAAGAAGAAAAAGACGACGGCGACGACGAAGAAGAAGAAGGAGGAGGAGGAGGAGGAGGAGGAGGAGGAGGAGGAGGAGGAGAGGAGGAGGAGGAAGAGGAGGAAGAGGAGGAAGAAGAAGAAGAAGAAGAAGAAGAAGAAGAAGAAGAAGAAGAAGAAGAAGAAGAAGAAGAAGAAGAAGAAGAAGATGATGATCAATTTCCGACCCCTCAATAGCATCTCTTATACTACAATAATCATTAAACAACGTTCAGTTATGGTTTGATAAATGGCGCATAAAAATCAATTCATCCAAGTCAGTACACGTTACCTTCACTACACGTAAGGCAACTGCTCTCCAGTAACAATTAACGGTCAACCTATACCGCAAGCTGAAAGTGCTAAGTACCTTGGGATGCATCTGGGCAGGAGACTAACTTGGAAAAAACATATAACATCTAAGAAGATTGAACTTAATCGCAAGGTCAGAAATATCTACTGGCTGGTAAGCAGAAAATCACGGTTAAGTCTCGTCAACAAACTGTTAATCTATAAGACAGTTTTTAAAACGGTATAGACTTATGGTATTCAACTTTGGGCTACTGCTAGTACGAGCAATATTGAGACTATCCAGCGCTTTCAGTCCAAAACTTTAATATCTATAGTCGACGCTTCAGTCTCCAACAACTCTGTACACCGCGACCTCAAAGTTTCAACCGTGAGAGAAGAAATCATGCCCCTCTGCAGGACTCACATCTCCAAATTAGAAAAGCATCCAAACCACCTGGAAATTAATTTGTTGGATAACAGTAAAGATATTTATAGACTAAAAAGGCACAAACTGTTAGACTCACCATTCAGATTTAATTAATAATGTATTATCTGTATTGTACTGTAATGTCTGTGATATCTGTTCTGTGTTTTGTATTCGTGTCAACATTTAGTGTTAATGTCAACATGTATGTGTGCCTTATGGGCCCAGTGTTTAATATTTGAACTTTTGTATCATGCCAGCAGCAAGTGGAAGTGAGTTTTGTTCATTTGTTTACATGTTATTGTGATTTAGTTTTGTAATTTGTGTATCTCTTTAATTTACTAACAAAAACAAGAAGAGCTGTCAATGGTCAGCTCTTCATAATCCTGTATGTGTGTTGTCAGCCAATTTGTTCAATGTTTGCTTAGTCGAACAGATCACAAATCTCCTGTAAAAAAAGAATTCCATTGGTATTAGGTCTTTTTTTAAAGAAAGAAATCACAGGACGATGCTTGTTTTGCAAAACACCACAAGTGACACAAAAAATTTCAAATAGCTGGTAGATAATGAATAAACTGACAGAGAGATTTGGAAAGTAACAAGTGTTTACATGAATTGTGAGTTGTACAACACACGACAAATTTTAGTTCTATCGTTAAGCCTCTCCGCGAACCTCCTTACTGACCCACGTAGCACACGACGACAACTACAAATACAGACGAAAAAAAACAATTGATGACGTGAAGAAAGTAGGGTAGAGTTTGCAAATTGTCGCAGGCCAGTTGGAAGATGGAGGACGAGAGAGAGGTAGGGGGAAACAGAGTAATAGATAAGAGGGAAGGACAGGTAGACAGACAGACACAGGGTACTCCTTTTGTAGGCAATTCATAAATTCCTAATGCGATTGCCACACAGCGTTTTCGTTGACACAGATTCCGTATTGAACTCTCATCCGTCACACGAAATGAGCTCTGCTGCTACTTTCAACAATTGTTTCCTCTAACTCTCTCTCTCTCTCTTTATCAATGCAAACAGTGACCTAAATAAACTTTATTAATAATTGCCGTCATTCTGAAGCTGTACTTGTCTTTCAACGTGCAAAGAGTGGACTACATCGATATCGAACTGAATCGACTTTTATGCTGAACAGAACAACACCGTATTAGGTATCGAATACAGGCTACTTGAAATCTGTCGAGTTTTAAATATCGATTCTGATAGCAAACATCAACTGTAAAAATAAAATCATTTATGTTCGTAATTGTTTTAGAGAAAATTATCAAAATTTCATTAAAAAGATCTTCCTAGTTGGACAATGTTACCGAATGGACACAAAATTAAAATTGAATTTTATGTCACAATTTGGGGTGATTTTACAGCTAAAATATAGCTTCTAGAGCCTTCTTGATTGAATTTTTTTTGTGTTTTGTAGTACTGTGTTTCTTCGTGTCATCCCTCATACAAAACATTTTGCACTCTGTCAGCGGTCGTTGATGTAATCAAGGCAGCAGCGGCATAAAGCTCACGTCTGCAAAAAATTGTAAACAACATAAAGGACATATATAAAAATACCACTATGAGATTAAAATATATGGGAACGCGTTCCAAGCATTTTGACGCGGTCCATACGGGAACAAAACTTAAAAAAACATAAGAGGGTGGCGATGCTTAGAGCGTGCCCCTATACGGGACAGAAACTTTGACATTGAGGAAAGAAGAACTTGGAGATGCGGGAATGGAGAAGGATGGAACGGATTTCCCGGAAGGATAGAGTGACGAATAAGAAGGTGCTTGGAAGAGTAGGATAGGAAAGCAGAGTGTTAGATAATATCAGGGGGAGGAACAAAAACTGGTTTGAACACTGTATGCTGTAAAGAACTGTGCGATACGCTACAAACCAACTATAGGCTATGGACGCTTCAGATATATCGTGGGGTTAGTGGTAAAGTCACTCAAGTCCACTTAGGTAAATTTATAGAAAACTGAAATTAAAGGTTTTCAAGTGCAATGATAAATCACAAAGTTAATAAACTGATTTAAAGTTTAGTTTTTATTATTAATAGAGTTTTTTATTGATTACATGCTTTTAAAATATGAAAAGAAAAGTAGAAATTAATCAAAAGAAATATAATGTGTTTTTGAAACACATCATTGGACTTGTGTAGTTTCACGAGTGTCCCCTCGAATTTATTGTTAGTTTCCAACTTGGTCTTATCAATTTTTGTTAGCAATAAACTAAGAAATTGGTTTGGATGACGCAATTAGCAGATTGGCAACAAATATTGACACTGACACGGCAGTTAAATAAGAAAACAAAGACCCCCACACACACACCACGCATTCAATATGTTTATATTAGAAAAACGGATTTAAATTTTAAGTAGAATTTTGCAACGGTTGTCATTACAATTACGTTAATGGCGACGAACGGAAACGTAATTCCACGAGACAAACTCTATCTTCATTAGGTGAGGTTCGAACCCACACTTCATGCAGTCTTCAGTAACTCAGTCTTACAGTTCAGTTAGCTTGAATCTGCGCGTCTGTATATTTTAATATTGCTTTTAACGGTTTTTGTCTAACCCAGTGGTTTTCAACCTTTTTTTGTTCACGGTGCGCTATCTTTGGTAGTGACTTACCGCGGCACACACAGACTTACGAGTTGGCGACAATTGACCCACCCCCTTACCCATCACTATTCAGGGACGAACCTCGGAGGGGATATGGGGGATATATTCACCACCGAAATCCAAAAAAAATTTGGAGGAAAATATTTAAGTGGTTACGTTTTTGAAATGTTATTAATTGACTTTCAAGTTTTGTCAATTTTTGAAAAATTACTATTTGTGTTAATGATACGTTTAACTAATCTAAAATAACAATAGGCCTTATACTCAATAATAAATATAACAGATGTTGAAAAATGAAAAGAAGTCGGCTTGAAAGAGAATAGGATACGGTACGTTTTGCCGCTGGTTACGATAAATAGGGACATACCTTTTTATATTTTAACTTAATGTTACATGTTGATAACTTCAACCACAAAGCACATAATGTGAATGAGTTTTAATTTCTTAACATTATTTTTTTATAATGGACATGGGTTGTGATAGACTCTACCTAGCTCTAAGAAACAAAATATTGTAAAATTAAACATACGTTCACTAAACATTTTTCGTCTGCTTGCATGTGTTAACTCTACAACACAAACACACATACACATACACAATTTACTTTCTTAATTTTAACGTTCTCAAAGTATTTATATTCCACAGAAAGGTATTATTAGGCTTCCAAGTCAAACTGTATAATTATAAGTAGCCTATAATCCTACTGTATACAGTAATACAGTAGTATTATACTTATAATTACGTAGTTAATCAACGGACACGTCATGGACAACAAAATCCAAGAATCAAACTTTATGTTATTATTTAATTTTTTTTTATTGTTATCAATTATTTTTTCCCATTAGATGTAATTTGTTGGCACGATTTTCATTATAATGTGAGAAAACAAAATACACTAAGGAAACGATATGTGGTTACAAAAAAAAAATCCCCCCCCCCGAAATGAAACCCTAGGTTCGCTCATGTATGTCTGAATGCGCAGTTCTTATGCTGTTTCACCACAATTCTCAATCGACCTCCCTCTGGAGAAAGGACAGCAACCTCACCAGACCGAAACTTCAAGTTATATTTGGTGAACTATCACTTCTCAAGTTTCCTATGCTAGCCAAGCAAGAGAAATCAGTAACAGTAGCGGAAGCAGTTACACCTGCTTGTGTGAGCTGGAATTCACGGCGCTAGCAAACATAAAAAAACGCGAGTGACTTCTCTTAGATGAATAGGAAATGTGTGTGTGTTTATTTTTAATAATTCACCACGAATTGAACTTTTGTGGATGAAGCGACTAGTTCAGGTTTCTCATCAATAACTCAAATCTTTTATTGTAAGGCGTAAGCCAATAAATCCTCTGTAAAAAATGTATTTAAACTCTTGAATATTTTCTCTTGTTGCTTTTCCAAAATAAACATTGAGTAAAATTATTTTAAGCGGGCTATATTTACGTTCATCCAAGACTATGGGCTACAGATCTCTCCTATAAAATCTAAAACGATGGCATTTAAAGACAGGTATCCTATAAGAACTAAGATGGTCGTGAATAATCAGATTTTGGATCAGGTTAGTCATTTTAATTATACCTGGGTTGTAATATCTCATGATATTGATTAGGATAGTAAGCTAACAAAATTTAGACGCATCTATGGAACGATTCATATATACATGAAAAATAAAACACGAAAGGATACCCGAATAAATTTTATAAAACTGTGGCTGTGCCCACATTTGTATGCTGTGTATGGTGGTGAGACATTGGCTCTTGGTAAAAAGGGACGTGCAGAGGATCAGGCAGACGAAATGAAATTTCTAAAAGGGACGCAAGGTTGTTTTCTCTTGGATCGGAAAAGGAACGAGGATATTAGGCGAGATTTAAAAATTTTATCATTGCACCAGGAGATTGAAGACCACACAAGGAGATGGTGTGAACACTTGAATCGCATGCCTGGTATCCGTCTACCTGTAGCTACCTTGGGTTATCACCCTACTGGGAAGAGAGATGTTGGTAGACCGAGGAGGAGATGAGTTCCGAAACATGTCTAACAAATATTATAGCAAATGGCTCCTAAATCACATGAACATTATTGTCACTGCCACCATGTCAGTGAAAGCCTGAGAACAGTTAACCGTTATCGGGATCGAACGAGTTGCGTCTCCACGTGAAAATAAACAGCGGCCGTCTGGCGGATGACTTATAGTTTATTACGCCTTCTGTTGGACCCACGCGCGCTCGCGCACTGTGTCACGTAGCCATAAAACGATTACAGTACTACAAACAGGGCGCCCATTAGGCATTATTAAAACTGTCCTCCTCTTCATCATCTTCTTCTTCTTATTCTTCTCCTCCTCGGCCCAATATAAATTGTCGTTTTAAGAAAAGGACGCGCGCACGCGACCATTACTGCACGTTTTCGTCATTAGCAGAGTGAAATTAGAATATTAAAATGTAAGCCTAGCGCGTACGCACTGCAGCCGCGTGAATTATTGCGCTCCATTTGGTTCCCCGACGCCGACGCCGACGCCACATTATAATTTACATTTATTTCCATTCTTAATTGCCAACGGATTAATAATCATAATAACAACAACAATAAGAATAGAGGACTACTTTCATCCAAACCTGAGCTAACATTCAAACGTGGCTGAATCACCACAGCCAAGTTTCTTCATTGAACTAGTTAAGCCAATTCTTCTTCTTCTTCTTCTTCTTCTTCTTCTTCTTCTTCTTCTTCTTCTTCTTCTTCTTCTTCTTCTTCTTCTTCTTCTTTCTTCTTTTTGATTTCTATATTTCATAATTTCAAACGTATACCCTAGTGCTGTGTAAAAAACCTGTTTGTTTATATTAAAAAAGAGTTATTACTATATTAGTGTATAAACAGATGAAAAATAAAATAAAACAATCTAAAAATTAAGAGAAAAACAAAATTTATCAACAATTTTTAACCCTCTGGTCCCGTTCATCCCCCCTCTGAAATTAGCTCCTTGTATCAACTGCAGAGACAATAATAAAATTCACCGGTTCTTCTTTTTCTGCTTCTGCTTCTGCTTGTCTTCTTCTTCGTCTTCTTGTTCATTCCAGGATTAGGCGACATCACCTGCTCCGGATACTATTTTCAAGCTATCTATTGCGTTGTTCTCCAACATCTTTCTTCTCTTTAGTCTTCCCTTTAGTCGCATATTGTAAAACTTACTACATATGTTCCATCTCAGCTGACATTCCTCGATTCTTGCATTTGCAGAGAATACTAGAAAATTCATGCCTTATCACATCGTTCGTAATTGTATCGTTTCGTGTACATCCCTTTACGTATTTCAAGAAGCTCATCTATCTCTGCAGCTTGTATATGATTTGTATCTTTTTTAGATAATACCCATGTTTCGGAATCGTATAAAAGATTGGGGGACTGCCATAAACTTTTAGAACTTCATTTGAGTTTGTCAGTAATTATTAAAACGTAAAAATGTGTACAAATCAGACGTTCCAGTGAAAACTACTAAAATGTTTTCACAACAATAATAATCATTTTAAAAAGAGAACGTGGTAATATAATAAAAAATAAATGTGAACGTGAGTATAAAGAAAGAACAGAGAAAGCGTAACAAGAAGAAAAAGAAGAAGAAGGAGGAGGAGGAGGAGGATAAAAGGACAAGCAGAAGCACAAAATAAGAACCGGGGAATTTTACGATTATCTGTTGATACAGTGTTGTTTGCTGATGACCAGGCTGTCCTGTCGACCTCGGAAAGCAGCTTGCGGATGGCTGTGCACTCATTACATCGAACCTGCAAGGATTCCGACTACAGATCTCCACATTGAAGACGAAGGTAATTCAAGGTGGTGGCTTCTGATGGAGCTGATTCCATTCGAGTAAACATTGTTGTAGACGACACTGTTCTGGAGCAAGTCAGCAAGTTTGAATACCTGTGCTACAGTGTGTCTTATATTACAAACAATGACAAAGTGAATAAACTACATAAGTTCAACCATATACGGGACAACGACAAATACTCTAAACTCAACACACCTGACGTTCTGCAAGGTGATGGCCTTTCCCTACACTTCTCTATGGGTCTAAGAATTGGACTTCAACGAAATTCTTTGCCAGCCGTATTCAAGGGGCCGAAATGATATTTTTCAGGCACGTGGTGGGTATACTTTCTAAAATCGTAGAAGAAATCCAGATATACGGCAGGAACTGAACATTATAAATAAGTCGACAGTACTACCCAGTATCAGCTAAAATGGTTGGAAAATCCCCAAGCGTTGAAGTGACCAGCTCTAGTCTCAAATGCTTGGGACCGGAAAATACATTTCTGAATTTAAACTAACTGCCGGGGTGTTTGGCCATGGTCAAAGGTTTTCATTAAAACCAAGCGCGTTAGGTTTGACTCGTTACATCCACTGAAGATGGCAGCCAGTGATGGTGCTGAAACGTTTGGTTGTAATGAAAACCTTGGACCACGGCCAAACATCCCGGCAGATAGTTTAAATTCAAGTGACACCGGCCGTGAAAGCCTTCGAACAATAATACATTTTTGCTTTAATCATTGTAGAAGATGATGACGGAATTAATAATACATCCTTGTTAGCGACAAACGACTAGCAGGCTTAATGATATCTTTCTCACTTTTGAGGCGTTTTCATCAGTTCGCGCTATATTCTGCACGTCCAGAACTGGATTCATCCTCCACAGATTCACGGCCATCTGGATATGCTTTGTGCCACCTAAAACTTCAGCTCATGTGGTCATGGCTTCGTCTCCGCAAGCCGCAAATAAACATGTTGGTTGTTTCTGTTGCAGCGTCTTGAAATTGACACAACAATTTACTGGATAAACGTCTAAATTATAATTTGGGACATGATATTGGCTATAACAAGAGTTATAATATTGATTTTTTTAAGTTAAGTTCCAGACAATCTGTAGGACAATCAACCGTATTTTTAAAAACAAGGAACGTCGAGGTATAAAATTAAAGTTCTATATAGTTATATTGGAATCTTTCGAAATGTGGCTTTACCGTAGAATACTGAACATTTCATGAACAGCACATATAATTAATTTTGACGTTGTTAGAAACATAAAGAAAGAAAGGAAATTTATTAACACAGTAAAAATAAGAAGGCTTCAGTATCTGGGACATCTCATGACAAATGAATAGAGATTTTACTTATTGCAGTCCATACTACAGGGCAAAGTACTTGGAAAGAGAGGGCGACCGAGAATCTCATGGCTGAGAAATTTAAGGGCCTGGTTTGGCATGAATACAACTGACTTATTCCGTGTAGCAGTACAGAAAGTTAAAATAGTCTGTATGATGTCCAACATCCGAAACGGATAGGAACTATCAGAAGAAGAAGATATAGTTATGACAGTCCCTGTACTATCCTTTGGGTATGACTTATGGATAACAACCAAGAAACAAGACAGTAAAATACAGGCCTCGGAAATGGCGTTCTTAAGAGGAGTTGAAAGGTGTCCTAAACTTGACCGTGTAAGGAGAAGAATTACAAGTTTTTAACTTGACTGATAATTAAAAGATTACAAACAACAGTGGAAAGAACACTTAGAAAAAATTGCAGATTTCGGTCTATCCAAACAAGTCTGGAAACATAAACCTATAGAACACAGGTGTGTGGGTATACCCAGGAAGAGATGGCTGGAGGATGAAGGCTAGGTGGCACAGCACCTAGCCTGTGCCACGTTGTGAAGATGATGATGATAAACAGCTAAAATATTGTTTTGTGACGTAACTAAACAGATACAGAAACCAAGTCAATTGAAACTGACAAAGCCAATAAGCAAAACATTTTAACAAACATAAAAAAACTATTTAACTAACGTTGATTGTTTTCTCTGACATTGTTACCACTTCATGGGAAAATATTCAGTTTCAATCACTTTTAGATAAGCCTTGAACATAGACTGTAAATCATGGCGAATGTTATAATTTCAATAGCATCGCACTTTTATTTTGTGTGCGAAAAATTTCTGTGTGCTCTGAATATGTTTGAAGAACGCGATTACATATGACTTTGCAATAAAATGATACCATTTCGCTTGCTTTATTTTCCCCGTTTAAGTTACTCGTTTTCAAGTTTAATATGTTGTTACTAAAAAATAAACTGGTATCTGACAAGAGCTTAAAAACACGTTATTTTTCATTTTCTTCATAAAGTCGTTGTCAGAATTTAAAATCGAAAATCTTTTTTTTTTTGCGAAAAATTTGTTAGAAACTTCTGAATATGGCAGAGAGGTCACATCAGTACAAGAGGCGGTGATGTCGCTATTGTTTAACGAACTGCCGCGGGCCCAACGCGCACTTGAGTTTCCATCACAATACAGCGCACATTTTGTAAATGCAAATTTAAATCTCTTTTCTGGAATTTTTCCCTAAAACAATAAGTGAGTATTATTTTCAACGTTATATGAACATAAATAGAAAAAAAATGTAGCTGAAAACAAAGAGAAATCCTCCTGAAAATCAGCTACATTAATTTATATAAGATTATTTCAAGTACAAATCTGTTTAGTTAAACGATGGATCGAACACAAGACAACAAAAAATTAACAAGTTTACATAAACACTTAACGAAAACGAGCCAAATTTCCGTGACGTCAACACGGAGGCAGTGGAAGGGAGAGAAAACGCTTGGAATTAGTTTCAGAGAACAGCGGCCTTAAGTCTGATGTTCACAGTATAAATTAGTTTTAAACAAATATTACTTTCAAAGTTAGGTTGATGGAGAAAACGACACCGATTTCTGAAACCGAAAGATAGCAAAGCATTAAAACTCGAGACCGTTTATATATATTATTTTAATTAAAACTTTTTTAAATAATCTAATTGTAGTTTTATTTTGTTTAATTTTAATTAAAGAAAATGCAGTATTTATTGTAAACGAAAAACTCTGGAAAAAATGGCATCGTCATTATTAATCATATTTCAAGTAAGTTAATTTTGTTTAAGTAAGAGGCGAAAAGAAGGATAAGAAAGAATCTTTATTTTCTTGTCTTGTTTCCCTTTGTTTTCTTCAGAAATAAAAAGAGAAAGAAAATACAATTTTTAATTCCACCACAGGATCATTAGAAATATGATGACATCACAATAAATGCTTTCCACCCTTCGTCCCCTCTCGGCATTCGTTGGCACCCTTCTTCTTCTCTTTTTACCAGTGCTGCCTTAATCTGGCTTTCTCTGTTCGTTGTTTTATTGCCTGCAGAAAGAATACGCAGGTTCGTTACATCGCGTGAATTTTAAAACAAGACAATGAAAATGCAAAAAAAGATCTACCTATCGCTGTTTGTTGCATGATTTTCATAAAATAAACGTGGTTTGCGTAACAATTCATTGTTGTAAGCATTAACTGAACTGTTTTTTGTAATCCCAGCAGGCAAGGAGCGGGGGTATGCAACATATTGGAGCACACGCCTAATTCAAAGCCTCGGCCTCTCCAAGTGCAAGGTTTGATTACAGTGGAAAAATCAACCGATCGACGGAGACTGCCTATGGATTCCTCATGTTTCGCCATTGAATGACGGGTTTTGCATTTCATTGCAAGAGCTATAGGCCGTAGTCTGTAAGGGGGAACATGAGTTTAATCCGATCAGAGCATTAGCAAGACTAGACAATACTTTGGAAATACTAACGTGGTTGGAAAGGTTTAAAGATATCTAAATAGCACAGCACTATATATTTATGAAGCCTGGCTATCTATATAACAGGGGAAAAGATCTTTGAAGGGGGAACAATCAGCACCTTGATAATGTCGTGACGTGAAGATGATGAGCTGCATTTGCATGTGTATATTTATAAGCTGTTTAGTGAGTTTTAGTTTGACTGTGTGTTCTAGTTTGTTGATATAATTTTGTTTTTAAATATTATCAAATTATATTACTGCCCCAAGTTGCTGATATTATTAGGTAATTATTCTTATTATTATTAGATTAGACGAAGAAAAAAAGTACACGACAGATTGTTTCACCGCCGCAATGCATTTTTAAACCAAATATTTACAAATATAATTTAGCCACGCATTGTATAAGTAATAATCACCAATTTCCAGATGCTGAAAATATGAAATTAATTAAAAACATACAAAAAGTCAAAAAACGATTTGGGAAAATCTTAATATTTTTCAAATGCAATAACAATAATTTACTAATTAAAGAGCGAATTCAAATAATAACAAAACAATTTGATATATTTAAAATTTAAAATATAAAATATAACCGATAAAACAGCTTCTGAAGAAAATAAACATTAAAACAATCGTTAACTAATCGACCTAAATCGATTATCAGTTATTTACATTGAAATCGATACAAATTCGATTATTTGTTAATTTTATATTAATAGAATTATTTCAATTGTTATTAATTTACTTACAAACCTTTGATGATACTGATATTTTTCAGTCAAACGTGCGTCAGGTGTTAAAAAGAATATACAAAATTATACTACTTGCAGAAAAAACAAATTGAATAAAATCACAAATTTATTTAGATTTATAAATTTATTAAAATAAACAAGCCTATATAAGTAAGCCTAAAATATCTCCAATATAAAAGACAAAAGAGCTGATTAAGTAAATAAATATTAAACAATCGATAGGTAAATTCAAATTAAAACGATTGTTCGTTTGAACTTAAACAAATACAATTTTTTTTTTATTTTTTATTAAAATCGAATCATTTTTATTATTGTTAATTCATTTTACGACCTCTGTAGGTACTGAATCTGTCAGTGGAACTTGCGCCAGGATAATTATCTAATAACAATATCAGCAAACTTGCAGCATTTATATAATTCGATAATATGTAATCAAGAATACTGCAAGAAACTCGTTGAGTTACTTATAAAGAAGTAATTTCGATTTTGTATTGACTATCAGTTGCTAGGTTTGATACTTCTCTGTTTGTCTCTTTCTTCGCCATTTAATTAGAACTTAAGCATTCGAGTGCAGCCATTTACGTTGGTTTGAGGCTGCCAATTTCGAGTGCAGCCTATGAGGCTGCCAATGCCCTACAGACCTCTGACCATCCCCCACAAAAAGTCGTTTTCTTAATTGACTCACAAGCGGCCATACTGGCAATAAGCAACAATGCCCCAACTGACTGCTTGCGCACGGTCCAATGTCGCACCATGCTTGAGAAACTGATAAAATGTGGATGGCATGTGTGGCTGCAATGGGTTCCTAGCCACGTAGGCATCCTGGGAAACGTAAGAGCAAACGATTTGGCCAAAAAAGGAGCTGAAGCAGACCAACCAGTGGCCCCTATGACCTTGAAAGCTGCAAGAAACTTAATTAGCCGCTCAATAAGCAACCACACCGGAGAGATGATGAAGGAACTGAGTGCAAACAGAGATGGGAACGCCTAGCATCTCAAGGTCCACTCTCCAGAAATCTAGAAAGATCGGAAGCGGTTGCAAGATTCCGACTAACAACTGGCCATGACTACCTACAAAGCCATCTGCACCGCATCGGGATAGCAGAAGACAACAACTGCCCCCTATGCCACTCAGTCATGATGGATAGTGAACACCTGATGACGTGCATTGATCTCTCTGATACACCCCTGGATCCTGTTCATCGCTACCGGGAGGCTCGACGTCGCATGGCTGAGAGGCCAAGGACAGGCGTTGGATAAAGTAAAGTAAAGTACATTGGTTTGAATGGTGAGAAATATATTTCGTATTATTATTATATAATTATAAAATTATTGTACATTGTTTCTCATTAATATCGAGTTGAAATTCAGTGGCAGAGTGCGTTCAATGTAATGTCGGCCGTCCCGTCCTTCATGCATTTATAATAACCAGGTCTACTGAACTGTTTGTCACTGTACAATTCCCTACTTCGGTACTCCATTATTAACACGTATAGTTTCAATTTCCAAACGTGTACACATTTCCCGACACAATTATCGAAGCTAATGAATAAATATTAAACATCAGTGTGCCTGCACAGAGCAAACACTACGATCTCGCGAGCGCGAGCGCACACACTCATACGGTTTGAAGAAAGACATTGTAAATTTACATTAAAAAGTGTGTTATTCGTTAATGTTGGAAGAACGAGCAACTTCTTCTCCAATGGGTAAATTCTAGTAAGTATTTACTTTTTTTTTTTTTTTTTTTAGGCGATTTAATTACGGCTGGCGCCGCCTCTCGCATCCTAGCTTCCACTGACGCCGGTCTAAACTGTTCTTTTCTGTAAGTCTTCTCGCATTCATGGCATCTTCGACGTCCATTTTCCATGAATGTTTAGGTCTTCCTTTTTTTCTTCTAGAGGGTGGAGTCCATTCCCATACCTTCCTTGGCCGTCTCTCATCCGACATTCTGGTCGATTCCCATCGATTGTCTTACCTCTACATTCCTCACTCTATGTAGTCTGGTTAGTCTACAGCACCTTCGCCAGTAATCCATCTCCATAGCTCTTATTTTGGATTTATTTCTTTTATTAATTTCCCACAGTTCTGCTCCCATATATGGCTATACTTTCGACTATAGTTTTATATATTCTGATTTTATTGTTTTTTTGTTATTCATGGACTCCAGAGCAGATTATTTAATTGTTTTGTTGCTGTCTTAGCTTGTCCTATTCTTACTTTTATTTCGTGGTTGCTGTCACCATCCGATGTCATTGTTACACCCAAATACTTGAAGTTTTTAATATTTTTTATCACTTTAGTATTTACTTATAATTATTAAAAGGTCTTTGTAAAAACATTCCAACTGTAAAATACACACCTTAGGCCTACAAGTTAGAAAACGTCATCATCATCATCATCATCATCATCATCATCATCATCATCATCTTCTTCTTCTTCTTCTTCTTCTTCTTCTTCTTCTTCTTCTTCTTCTTCTTCTTCTTCTTCTTCTTCTTCTTCTTCTTCTTCTTCTTCTTCTTCTTCTTAACAGTTTTAGGCTTTAGCAGCGTGTTTCTATTCCACAGTCCACTTTTTCTTAGGCCTACCAACTTTTCTTCTGCCTCTAAGGTTGTAATCTTTCGCTATCTTCGGTATTCTACTTTCTTCCATTCTATCTATATTTTGAATCCGTTTTCTTCTGTATTATTTAATCCTTTCATTAACTGCAAAAATATCTAAATCACTTACTATCTCCTCATTATCCTCATTATCTTATTTCTTAAAATCACTTCTTACATCCAGGAGTAGGATATGCTGAAGATAGAGCCGTTTGGACCAGAGCCAGCCTCTACCTACTCAAGACCGGCGTGCTTGGTGAAGAGTCATATTCTTTTCGAGGTAGTCCTATAACAGAACACGCCGCATCTAGACCAGAGAAGGTCGATAAAAACATCTAGCCTGCATAGGGTTGGTTGCCCAATACGATGGTGTCAATCAACAACTCACAATTCCAACAGTTGCAAAACGTCTGCTGGGAAAATAATTTTTGTCTCATAAATGTGGAGCTGTATGTAAACAATAGCTGATGAACTTGACCCTCTACAGGACTCGCTTGCTTGCTTAGAAAACTCCTTATTGATCAGTCCTTGATACACAAGAACTCGCAGAAAGACAAAATGTCTGACATTTACACTTCTACAAACAAAGATCCAGAGATAACCAATCTCGCTGTCACTACAAAGGCCTACTGGTGTTAAGAAAAACTATAACTTGGCTAGAGAGTACATGAGCGTTAGGTTACATAAGCACACAATCATTTATACGGATTAGCATATAACGTTTTTATTTTTGATTGACGCTACAATAGTTGACGCTTTAATATTATAATGCATAGATGCTATATTTACACTTAAATTAATAATTGAAAAGAGAAGGAAATTTAACTTGGAGACGCATCCAGCATTCACAGATGGGTCAAAAGCTTTTGATAATATGAAACGTTCGCTACTCTGGAGTATAACAGAACGAAACGGTTTCCCTTCGCAATTAACTAAAGAATTTTTAGTACTTATAAGTACACCTCTAGGTATTCCAGTGGTGATTTTTTTAGTTTTTTACCCAAGATGCATTTCGGAACAGTTGTGTTCCACCTTCAATTGGATCATTTAGTAAACTTACTACATAACATTTATAAAAAATTCCCACTCAGGTAAGCGTCGCCGACACAAGTACATATAATATGCAACATAAAACACAATACTTAAAACATTTTTAAAAATAACGTTAATATTAAAACGAAAACTGAATCCAAACGGACGATTTGAAAATCGAAGCTGGCCAGCACTTGTTGCCCACACGTCATACGAAAGCCGACTAACGGTAAACTACCCGATGCGCGACCTTTGTGCGTACCCGTCGAGGTAATCTAATGTTTTAAATTTAACTAAATCCCTCTTTTCTGTTAAGCAGTGTTTTTTTCAACGGCTCTTCGTTTGTATTTGTAAATATGGTATTGGTCGTATATTTTTGATGCTTGTTTGTTCCAGTTATACCTTAATACTTCTAATGAGGTGTTGAAATTGATGTTGGAATACCATATTTACAAATACAATATTTCACCAACAGCTTTTAATATCTACATGGACGACATATTTCGGCGATGGACAGCTAAAACTGACTCGGGAAAATCACTCCAGCGAAAAATTCAAGTGAATGCATTGTTATATGCAAATGACAAGGTAATGATACAGAAAACAGAAGACCAGTTAGAGCGGGCGATATTTACGTTCAACAGCATCATACAAGACTATGGGCTACAGATCTCTGCTACAAAATCTAAAACGATCGCATTTCGGGGCAGGTATCTTATAAGAACTAAGATAGTCGTGAATAATCAGATTTTTGACCTTGTTAGTCGTTTTAATTACCTGGGTTTTAATATCTCTTATGGAACTGACATTGATTGGGATAGTAAGCTAACAAAATTTAGACGCATCTGTGCCAACATCTAGGTATTTGAGAAATAAAACACGGAAGGATACCCGAATAAAATTGTATAAAACTGTGGCTGTCCCCACATTCCTGTATGCTAGTGAAACATGGGCTCTTGGTAAAAGGGGCGTGCAGACGATTAAGGCAGCCGAAATGAAATTTCTAAGAGGGACGCAATGTTGTTCTCTCTTGGAGCGGAGAAGGAACGAGGATATTTGACGCGATTTAAACATTGTATCATTGCACCATAAGACTGAAGACCACATAAGGTGATGGTGTGAACAGTTGAACCGCATGCCTGATATCCGTCTACCTATTGGCTGCCTTGGGTTATCACCTTACTGGGAAGAGAGATGTCGGTAGACCGAGGAGGAGATGGGTTCCGGAACAGGTCTAAGGTCTAGTCCTTGGCGTGGTGATGATGATGATGACAAAAGAATGAACAAAATTATAGTTCATAAACTCAAATTTAAAGAAAGAACAGGGAACGAAACAAACTGTCGGATGCAAAAGAAAAGGGAGAAGGTATGTTGGACAATCGGTAAGTAAAATACGGGATCACAAAACGAACCTCGCAGCGGAGTACATGAGACAGGTAGACTGAGAAACACACACTCCCCCCTCTGCCTTTCAAAATGACGTCATCACGTGGAAAGCGAACTTGTTGACGAAGGACGTACAGGTTAGCGGCTTCACATGTAAAACAAACCATATTTAAATTCGAGTACAGAAACACTAGACCGCTGTACCGGCCAGCCGACGTAAATTTAAACATAGAAGAAACACATTTTTGGAATATTTTCTTCCTTGTATATTGTTGTTAACGAGCCTCGGGTTCGATACACTGTGACGAACAAAAGCCGTGCACAATCGATTCCGTCTCGCTATATGCATGCCGTAGACATTGAAAGCAAACATAATCGTAATTAAAATGCTTACTTAAAGTGTAAAGAAGCGAAGAGTCGGACAAAACCAACAAAAAACGTCGACAAAACACAATGCGTTATGAACGAACAACAATCGAGTGCAGTTCCTCTCTAACCATTATTTGTTTTTCTTCTTCTTCAGACAAACAGCGTTGTTCTTTTCTTCGCAACAATTGTCCCGCTGTAGAGAATTAGCGCTTATACAGTTATCACAAACATTAACTGTCTTTAATTACTGTGAAACATAATATATTATGAAACGTCTTGCTAAGAACCATAAAACGTTAACAATTGTCGCTTCTTCTTTTATTTGAAAATTATTTTAAACGTGTTTTAGGTGTGTTATTGACACCGCTAGGTAACATGTTGCAGATACTGAGAACGTTTGTTTATTAAAAATTTCCAAGAAAATGAGTCTAGTATTTTTTGCCTAGTTTATATATTAATTTTCATCTTAATGTAGTTGCTTTTCATAACGTATTAAATATTATAACATACTGTTATCCTCATTTTACTTACAAAATAAATGCAGGCATTACTGTACGAAATAATAATAATAATCATCATCATAACAATAATGATACATACGTACATACATACAGAAACATAATTCAAAAT